>CM035840.1:314511631-315111631 GCA_020510985.1 Pholidichthys leucotaenia
GTCCTCAGCTCTTCCTCTCAACACAGCAATTGGTCTAAGACTTGCTGATGACTCCCACTGAGGAAAATTGCATTTGTTAACGCCCTTCTGGGCTTCTGAATATATGGCCTATAGTGTCGTACTCTGCTCCTTTTATTAGATGTACATCTAGTTATCTTTTTACCATAACCAATTTGGAATTTGCTTCAAATTTTCCTCATCCCCTCGTTTGTTAATGTTAAGATTGGTCATATAGGAGATTTCTGGGCGTCAATGTGTACCGTCTTTTGTGCTGTGGTTACCCAGTAAGAGACAAGCCTTATGGTTTTAATTTGGGAGAATATTCTGTGTTAAGGTCAGGCATTGGTTTTCCATGGATGGCTATATTCCACAGTAGAGGTGTCAAAATGTCCAACATTTTCCAATCCATGTGTTTGGGTCTAACCAGTGGGACGTGTGGAACCCCCCATAGGTTGAAATGTCTCTTATCTTCTTCAATTAGGACAATGGATGCTTCCACACATTTCCTTGTTTACCAGTCCATATTTTATGACCAATCTGGAGGATGGATTTGCAGATAATGGTTGTTCATAATTTGGATCAGATTCGTTCAATTGCCTATAGTACATGCGGTACAATGCTACTTTTACAGATGTTGATAAGTGTTCTACTGGTAGCTTGCCATTGACAGAATTTGATCGTTACTTTTCTGACCTTGAAAAGTTCTGTATGTCATTACCGGGAGTTCCTACTTTACGTGCAATAATTTAATTTTTGCTAATTTTCTGTATATGTGTAGAAGTGAGTCCACTTATCTGTTCTAGTCTTAAGCGTGCAGTCCAGTTTTTCCTTGGTGGGTGTAAACCATGGACGCCTCCCTTCCGCCAGCAGTGGCCTGGACATAACTCAGTTTCCATTGTGGGGCGTGCTCCCTCCTCCTCCTTGCTGTCCTCCCCTTCCTCCTTTTGGCCTCCTTTTATAAGAGAAACAGATTCATGGGGAGCCTCAGGCTCCCCTTGTGTCAGCCATTCCATAAATAAGTGCATGTTTTTCCTTCAAAATTTTTTCCCTTCTTATTTAGATTTCCAACCTTGAGTCAAGAAAGGAACTGCTTCAAAGCCTTTATTTAATTTTTGCTAATTAATACAAGATGGAATAATAAGATTTACTCTCCACCAAGAGTTCTGTTCGGTGACATCCTATGCATACCCTCTATTGGGGAGGAACATAACTGGGGTGTTAGGTTGACTTCAAATAACTGAGTATACAGTAAAGCTATAATCTTTGCTGTGAATGTTTGCTGATTATTAATGTTAATATTCACAACTAAAAGAAATGCACTGAAAGAATGGATACCTAATGCCTCATTGCCGCTTTAAGTACTTGGAAACATTTGAGATGGCTGCCTGTGTTTGTGCCTTCTTCCTGGCACTCTTCAGGATTAAGCAAAATTTAATTTATTTATTGTTGTTTTTTTGTTTGGTTGGTTTTTAAAGCTACAGTTGCAAATCTTACGTGGGTCTTTATTTTTCTTTGGTTACACATACTCTGCTTTCATTTATTTTTCCATTTCCATCTCAAAACCAAAAATATTTTCTGCACTTGCTGAATCCAATGTTCTTCTCTCTTCCCTTACGTACTTTTTCTATCAGAAACACTCACTTGATTTTTACCATCCACTATCCATCTGTGTACAAGACTTCACCTTTCCCTGGACTAGCTGATGAAGCTGCTCATCGCACATCTATAGTCTCTTTCAGTATTAAAACTTCCTTTCATTCATCTGGTCTCGGTTCTCTTCAGCCTTCATCAACATTCTGTTACCACCTGGTTGTCTTCTTCATGATTCACTGTCCCGTCGTTCATACTACTGACTACTGTCCACAGCTAATGCTCCATGCAAGATCCTGCACATAAAAGTGATTGGTTTCATTCTGAAAAGTCAGCTTTATAATAAACCAATGTGGCTCATTTCAAAATTCTGTCTCGTGACAAAACTCATCATCTCTTGACCTCTACCCTGGCATCAGATGCTTTGTTTTAACATCTGCCTTTTGAGGAATGTATAAAAATAACACATCTGCTGATTGCTCTGAAAACTAAAGTATAACAGAGTCATCTGTATCTTGGTGTGGTGGAAACTTCTTTTTCTTCTGAACAGCTAGCCTCCAGACGAGCTAACACCATGCCTACAAAACTATACCCTTTGGATAAGGCCAGTGCGCACACAGCTATATGTATGTATATGCTTCATTCTTGAGTCTACACGGCCGAGTGTTTGCTGCTTGTTTCTCTAGTCTACTCTAGTCATGTTTGTTTTAATTCATCTTCTTCTATAACGCTTTTTACTCATCACTGGATGATTAAAAACCATCACCCTTGTTACGCTGCCATCCCCCATCCCCATACAAAGTGTAAGGAAATGTGTAAAGAATGTGACTTTCATGTAAACTTACAGCTTTTCTCTAAATTGTCATTTTTCTCCTAACAAATTTTGGATTTTTCTTTGTAAATTTGCAAGGTTTTTGTTTTTTTTTTCAGAAATTTGTGACTCTTTCCAAAATATTTTTGTAAATTTGCAACTTTTCCTCAAATGTGCAATTTTCTCTGAAACTTGCACAGCTTTACTTTTATACCTTTTTGCATAAATTTTCAACCTTTGTCTTAAGTTATGATTGTAAATCACCATTTTTATCATATTTTGCACCTCCATCTTACAAATTTGTACTTGATTTGTACTTGATTTACCTTCACATGTTCATACCTTATGTCAAGTTAAAAAATGCCTACTGCAAATCTCTTACTTTAACAATGTGATTAGATTTCAACAAATTTGTAAAGCATAAGCAATACTTTTCTTTAGCTTTTCTTGAGCTCTTGGCTGCACTCCCCTCACATGTTTGGTTAATTGGTTGTTCCAAATTGTCCCCAGATATCCCTCTCCCATAGGCCCTTAGAATAGAGGGCTAGCACCAGTGGTGGTCCTTGAGACCAAAAAAGCACTAATAAATTTGGTTCATATCCATAAAGTTTTGGGAGATGTGCAAAAAATACAGATAGGAGGGACGGGGAATCTTCAAATATGGATTGACCCTTGAGTATAAAGGAGCCCTAAACCTGCATCCTTCCTCTTGGCCAGCAGATGGCTAGTTTTCTTGTAGTAAAAGGTCAGACTGCCTGATATTCTGTGGGAAAATGACCTTTCAAATTTTCCAGATTTTGGTCTTAATTGCAAGCCTTCTTTTTATTAGATGTTTCTTAGGTGGAACATGGGTGGGCAATATAAGCTGTGGCTTCAGCTATCACCCTTTTCGGATAACTTATGTTGAATTGTACAATCAGGGGAGTTTAATGTTTAATTTGGCCTTGTTGGAATTTTTCCTTGATATATTGTTCTGTTCCTTTCTTTTAATCTAATCTGTCCAAAAAATAAAGATTCATTCATATTTATACACTCTTTCTGTATCTACTCAAAAGTTTGCATACATGATATCATTTTAGATGAGAAAGCACACCAACCTCTCAGCTATAAGGCTGAGAACATTGTGATCAATTATCTTAGTTTTACTGTTAGATTCACTCCCTGTTTGTTAAAGAGGATGCCAACTCACAAAATGCCTAACTTCAGACTTTAAGACAGTAAACCTTAATGACTTAGTAACTTTTCTATCCGTTCCTGCCCCACTCTCCCCCTTTGAAACAGAACGGCTTAATATCAAAGCCGTTCTTTTTCAACATCCTGTCGGGGAGGATACCCATTGTGTTGCTAATTGGGGGAACCCCCAGGTGCCCTTGTGGGTGTTTGAGCCCAGTGGCCAAATTGCTGACATAGGAAGTAAGTATCTGACTCTATTATTCAAACTCTGACCTCCTGTGGCCCTGCAGCTGATACTGATAGGGCAAATTAGGTGGGGCATCAGTATGGATTTTTTGAAGATTGGTCATGTATTGGGTTTGCTCAGTAAGTGATCTGTCTCTACTATGGAAAGCAACAATACTGTACTTACATGTGCTGAATTGTTCCTCTTTGACCATTCTTTCGATGTCCCTTTGTACTGTTGTTGTGGAGGGAGGAGGTGGTTGCCGATGGCGTGAAGGAGGACGGTGGACGCAGCCACTTCCAGGGGACAGCTGCTGGGGGAGGGGTTCCACAGCCACCATCTTCTCAGACCACAATAATCTCAGATTTAATAGAGAGAAACAGACAGGCTATTAAACAGCGTGTTTTTGTCCTTTTCTGTTCTATGGTGTTTATTGATTATTTTGCATTTTTTCTCACCGTTGCAGCATAAGTCTCTTATTCTTACATTTTTTTCTTTCCTTCCTCCAGTTGTTTCTCCATATTTTGTCTTGTGTCCTGCACAAAACTTTAACATTTCATCAGTTTTCAATTTTCTCAAAAAACAAATTTCCCTTTCCATTTTCTGCCCACTCTCACTTCCACAAGGTTCATCTCCACAACAAAAACTCCTATTTATTCATTTATTTATTTATAATTTTATTCATTTATATATTTACTTATCTGTTCCAATCTGCAATTTTCAGTTTTTCATTTAAATTATCTCACCTTTATATAGTGTCCACCTAGGATTTCCTACAGTTTTATTGAGGAATAAATCTCCCTATTCTCCAGTTTTATTGTATAAGTAGGACTTCAAATAATCTCCTCTCAGTAATCTGTTTTACCAATCTAATTACCTCCCTCCTTTGTGGAAAAACACACACTCACCTTTTTTCTGGCCACGCGGTCCGGAGCGCACCATTAGTTAAATCATACTATGTGAAAAGTTTAATAGATATTTCCAACTCTCGGTATTTCTCAAACCACACATTTATCCCCTAAAGACACAGAATTACACAGACATTAGCATGCTGAATGTGGACATTACAAAGCAAATCCTTAGGACATAGAATTAACACAGAGTGTGCACAATCTACTTTTATACTTACTGTAAGTTACTTTTTTATACTTATGAATAGACACTCACTGTTGTTGGTAAAAAAAAAAGATTCTTATGCTATTCTGTAAGTTATTATTTTTATACTTATGAAAGCACTCACTACTGTTAGTAAAAAGATTCTTATGCTATTCTGTAAGTTATTATTTTATAATCATTTTTTTTATTAAAATTTTTTTTTTCTCAGTACTGGTCCCAGGCTAATCCGGGTCCTTTTATTTGGGAGACGAGCACGGTCGATTCCGCTGATCATCGCTGTTCACTAAGTCTCTTATATTGGCACAGACTGCAACCAAAATTTGCGGGACCAGGCTAGCCTTAGTTCCCATACTTGAGGAGATGAACACGGTTGATTCCGCTGTTCCCTAAGTCTCTTATTTCGGCACAGACTGCATCTGAAATACTTCACCCACGGGGCATCGTTCCTTAATGGCATCAGGTTCTAATCCTGACTATTTTCATTTGAGAAGACTGGCACAGCCGTTGCCCCTAAGTCTTATTAAGTTTTGGGTACAGACTGCATCCCAAAACCTCACCAATCCGTTTAACTTTTGTTAGACAGCGGGTACTTTCGCTGAGACCTCGGCAGGTCCCCCAAGCACAAGTGGTACCGTGACTAACTGTGATACACAGAGGACACTTTCACTGGGGGCTTCTTCCAGCCCCGAGTACAAGCGGTGCCATGTGTCCAGCAGATTAAACAATCGTGGCTTCGCTCCACAGCGGCATCTGGTCGAACACTTTCAATGGCTCCCCCCGGCATCAGGTTATTAAAACCTGGCTCTTTTCATTTGAGGAGACATACCTGGGTGATTATTAGTCACCCTGGCTCCTAAGTCTCGTCATTTTGATTCAGACTGACTCCAAAATGTTTTATTTGATAGACCATACACCCGTGAATTGTATGTCCATGATTGCGACCGTTCTACCTTAGACTGAAAATAGAACATGTGCACTTCCCTTTTAACTTTTCAAACTATTTGACTATTTGTTTAGACTTTACATGTGACTCCCAACCAAATGATAAAATTTGGAGATCGGATATACCCCTTTTATCAGACAACTGTAAATTTAGTATGGCCAAACTGCAGAAATTTTGTGTATGAAAAGGTTTTCTGCTTACCTTTTTCTGTTCAGGCACCACGGCTGTCTGCACAAAGGGTCCTTCCCATCTGTTGTGTTCAGGTTCGCCTCAGAATAATTTCAATCCGGGTCACCGGCACCAATTTGTTAGAAAAATACCCGATTCTTTGATTGAAAAATCCAAGAACAAGCCGGAGATTTCTTCAGTTTAAAGATGGAACATTTATTTAGAAGTCACAAGTAAAGCAAGCAGCGCTGGTTGCAGCGTGACGCAGCTCCCTCTGGAGCGTCGTCACACTGACCACGACTTCCGGGTGTGACATACATTTATCTTCTCGGGTTGGTGGGTTGGACCAACCCAGTACAATAGGATGGGCTTACACGCGACCATCTGATTGGCTAATCTAGCTATGGCGTGAACAGGCCATCCCCTGCTCACGCCGCTGTTCTAGAATGTGCAATCAACAGTGTACTTGAATATTGGATCCGGGTGTGCATCTAATGTGAAAGACCTGACTAAAAAGAGAGAGAGAAAGAAAAGAGAGAGAGAGAGAGAGAGAGAGAGAGAGAGAGAGAGAGAGAGAGAGAGAGCTCTATAGCTTTGCCTCATTCCTGTTTATCAGTTTACCATATTTGTTCATAAGAATGCAAACAGAATATGTATAGAATCTGTGTAGAGCATAATGGGAGATCACTTACAGAATTATTATCTTGGCACTCTGTGGAAAATGAACATTCTCTTTGGATCACTGCACATTGGATTAATCCATAATCATAAAGGTAAGATAAACATGGACAGCTTTCATCTCCCACTCACTGACATGTGCAGCAACACTAACACTAAAAAACTGTCTGTGAAGCTCTGTCTGAAAGTCTGTTTTAATCCTGACATTGATAAACCTGTAATGTAATTAATTAATTAAATTATCTTGCTACTGTATGTGTGCAAGATGATTTAAGAATGCATTTAAAAGTAACAAGAAAGTTATTTTTCCAAGTAACTAATTACTTTAATCATGCAGTAATAGGTAAAGTAACTCAATTACTTTTGAATAGAAGTAAGTAGTAACTGTAATTAGTTACTACTTTTTCGTAACTTGTCCAACACTGGTCGTGATCCAAACTTAGTAAAACTTCACACTCATAGTCACAACTACATTATTGAGAATCACACCAAATCTGATGCAAAAAGCACAATCTGTTTTGATTTTATAGGACAATAAACTTGTATAGTTTTGTTTTGGCCTGGATTTTCTGATGTATCTTCCGATGCAGGGATCCAAACTTAATTAAACTTCACACTTATATATGTTCATAGTGTGTGCTACAAATCCATCCATCCATCCATCCTCTACAGCTTATCCAGGGATCTGGGTCACGGGGGCAGAAGTCCAAGGAGAGTAGCCCACACTGCTGCACCGTTCATGTACCACCATGATCCCTCCTGCAGGGGGTGAGTCCACTTGAGGATGGACCCATGTGGCTCTTTTGGTACACTGAGTCCTTAAAATAAACTTTTTTTTTTCATGGGGATCAGACAATTCTTGGTCTGGCTCTTCACCCAGGACCAGTTTTTCTTGGGAGAGTTGCCCTCGACAACATAACTCCTGGGATCATTAAAGCACACAGACCTCTCCACCACAATAAGGTGGCAATCCACAGAGGGGTGTTACAAATCCTTGTCATGAAATGTTTATCAGTCTTTGTGTCTTGTGGATTGACCAATTTGTGTTGAGAAAATAAGACCATGAGCTGAAAGAGTGCTGTGGTGAGGTGGATAAAGGGCCTGTATAGGGAAGTTTGATTCTTCTGAACAACTGAAGGGATACATGCCTCTCTTGTGCATTTTAAAACGTGTTTTTGATAAACCATTTGTGCATTTTGTGCAACCTGAAATCTGCCCCTTTGCACTCCAGCCCTCATTCAGTCAGTCCTCTCCAGTCTATCCCATGTTTGCCAAAAAACAAACAAACAAAAAAAAAACATCTGCATGACTTAATTTTCTCTTACGGCGGTCTTGTAGTACCATCTCCTTGATCATCTATTAATCTCTCTGTCAGCAGCTCATACAAAAATCTGTTGTTTACATGCTTATAACAGGCAGGAAATGTCTTGACAAGAAGCTGGAAGTAATTCGGTGAAGGTCCTGTTCACCAAACAGGGCCTATGAGCAAATGCCATTGCTGCTTTGTTGATTTTTTTTTTTTTACACTGGAGTCAATGCAGAAAAACACACCACTGCATTTTCCAATAATTCTTTTGATGACTACAACACTAGTAAAAGTAATGTGAATTTCTTAAGTATTTCCTGTAAGGGAACAATACTTTTACTTGAGAAATTGCAAATATATTTTAAAATAAAAATAGATCACCTTTCTCCATATGCGTAAACTCACACTGAAGTCAAATATTTGTCTGAGAGGCAGTGTGAGGGAATGGCGTTGGCACAGAAAAAAGTTGTTTGCCCAACCGCAATTTCTGTTCAACCACAATGACAATTGCTGCAATTTGTTACATGACTTGAAGCAGCAATGCGGGGGATTTCCTACCTCTTCACTAACAAATGATTACACCATGACTCATTACAATACAGTATATTCAGTGTTAAGTGCTTCTGGTGTACAATTGAATGCCCTTGGGTTTTGTTTTTAAGTAGTGCTTGCTCTTGTGTTCTTTCCACTTTCTTCAGCTCACTCTATAAACTTTATGGAGTTCTTAACAGAGGTGGGCTTAGGCACCTAATACACATTCAGAATCCCCAATTAACCCAATAAACATTTTTTTTTAGAACAATATGGAAAGAATCCAACCATAAACAAACTTGACACAGAAAGATTTGAGCCAAGAATCTCCTAATGCAGACGGGCTAATCTCCTTTCATTGGTGACTTGGTAGAATTGTAAAATACTATGCCTATGAGAGACAAAATGAGTTAGATGCTTCCTTTTTATTGCCACATTTATCAAGATAAAAGCTTTGGAATATCCAGTGACCAATGTGAATAACCAATATTATGGTCATACATTGTCATGGTACTGGGTAAGCTCTGCATATTCTATGTATTTTCTGGATTTTACACAAGGGTGGGGGAAATGTTTGTTTTCCTGATGCATCACAATTCTGGCATAAATGATTCTGAAATGATGCAGAAATACCAAGATTTCAATTATTAAATATTAATTAATAATGTAATTAATGTTGACCAGAATGGAAAAAAAGTGGAACCCGGAAATGTTGAAACTAGCGCTGGACAGTTTATGGTGTAACATGAAACATGGATGTGCAGTGCTATGCGTGACTGCGTGCAAGCCCTGCCAACCTGATCCAAAACATCAAACACGCAAAACCACTCTGGACACCCCCAAGGTATCACTGTCCTCTGGATTGGTGTCACTGGCTGCTGTTTGCGGTGCCCCGGCTTCAGTGGCCGATCCAGTGGTTTGTCTGGCTGTGAGTCGGATGAAGGAGAGCTGGTGGTGGAGCATCACTTAGCACCTCACCCGAGCTTTGCCTTCCCTTGCTCAGTGGAGTTCTCAGTGGGAGCCAGATGATGGGAATCTCCAGCAACCTGGGAGAACTGCCTCAAATGACACTGATCGCCGGTCATTTGAGCATATTTGCTAAAGACCTTATAAGCTTCTTGGACTGATTGAATGAACACTGGCTGCTAACTTAGCTAACTGCTGACTTAGCTTGATTGGCTAAGAAGTACACAAATATGCTGCTACAAGTGCTCTGTTCATTGTGTGTGTGTGTTTTTTTTTTAAAGTAAAATACTGCATATGTAACATTCCATGTGACTTGCCACATTTCTCCACAATAGCTAGACATCATGCTGCAATCCAAAAAAATTCAGGAACAAATGAGAAACAAAATAATTGAGATCTATCCATTTTGAAAAGATTATAATGCCATTTCTAAAGCTTTGGGACTCCAGCAAACCACAATGAGAGCCATTATCCACAAATGGTGAAAATATGGAACAGTGGTGAACCTTCCTAGGAGTGGCTGGCCAACAAAAATTACCCCAAGAGCGCAGCGACAACTCATCCAAGAGATCGCAAAAGACCCCACAACAACATCCAAAGAACTGTAGGCCTCACTTGCCTCAGTTAAGGTCAGTGTTCATGACTCCACCACAAGAAAGAGACTTTTTTGGATCTATGTATTGCAAGCGTTTATGGCCCAGTGTTGATGACCCATCCTATTTTCACACTTTCTTCACTTCTCTTTCTGAGCACTTGGACACTACACTCATAATAGGAGGAGAATTCAACCTGGTATTAAACCCTGCAATCAACAGGCTCAGTACATCGGGGAAGTATTGAAAACGGCAGGCTACTGACACTCTCAAACAATACATGAATCATTTTGGTCTTTGCGATGAATGGCATTCTCTTCATCCAGCTCTGAAGGAATACACTTTTTTTTCATCAGTTCATAGTTGACATTCACATTTAGACTTATTCTTAGTCAGTAACTATTGTGAGGGACATCACAGACACTGAAATTTTTTCAAATCAAGCTCTGAACGATCACCAGTCAGTATCTCTTACACTAGTAAATAGAAAATCTATAAGGAAAACTAGGAGCTGGAAATTTAATACATCACTACTCAAAGAAAAAGACTTTATTAATTACTTTAATAAACAGTGGTAATCATATCTGGAATATAATGATGTGCAAGGAATATTGCCGTATGTTCTTTGGGAAGCAGCAAAAGTGGTCATGCGAGGTAAAATAATCTCTTACTGTATGTATAAGAATAAGAAAGAAAAAGCACTTGTACTGGAGTTAGAACAGAAAATTAAATCACTGGAGATGACCTGTGCCGTTTCTCCACAGGAACAGGCATTTAACAATCTGAGAAAATTCCAAACAAATTATCAAATTTCTCAAAGCTTTAAATTACAATTTATAGGTAACAGCCTTACCTATAAATTGTAATTTTTCAAATATATTCATTATCCCATTACAATCAGGTAATGCTCTCAGAGTTATTGCAACTAAATCACATTCCCCTTTTAAAAATAATACAAAATGACCTTACGCGCTGGAGGACACTACCTATATCACTAATGGGAAGAGTCGCAACGATTAAAATAATGGTCCTTTCTAAAATTAAATATTTATTCTCAGTGATTACTACTCAACCATCTATGGCCTGGTTTAAGTCTCTAGACTCAAATATAAGTATTTTTTTTTTTTTAATGGAAGGATAAACCATCACTGATCAGTTTAAAAACTCTTCAAAATGCAAAAGAGTATGGAGGTTTAGATTTACCTTTTTTTTAATGACTTCTTAGCCAATAGACTGCAGTTTGTTTCTAAATGGACAAAATCAATCCCACTACGAAACCCATGGTTAAATGCTGAACAGGCTCTCTGTGGGTCACTAAATATCTCTAACTTACCTTTTATGAGTCCCTGTATTAAACACCATGACTGTTTTAAAAGCATTAGCATTAGCTCCTCTCTGACAGCCTGGTGGAAATTTTTTAAAAATAATGGGGTCTTCACTTGTCCGTTGTAAACTCACACCCATTTGGAATAATCCTGATATCCTGCAACAAAAGAAGACATTAAACTTTCCACAATGGCATGAGAAGGGAATAAAAAACTTAGAGCATCTTTTTCGAGGTGGAAATTTTATCCAATTTCAGGAACTAGTGTCACAGTATGACATCAGTGATAAAAAGTTTCTTGAATACCAACAGCTTAAATCCATAATAAAATCAAGATTCAATCTTAATCAGACAGATTTAGAGGTACCAGTTAAGGTGGCAGAGTTTCTAGATCTTCATTCCCCTAAATTGATATCGAAAATATACGGACTATTATCAAAATAGGATGAGTCAGCATCTTTTCCCAAATCAAAATGGGAGACAGACTTATCGATCAATAAGGATAAAAGCTTTTGGACACAAATATGTTTAAACATTTTTAAGATGACTAAAAACTCTAATTTACAACTCATACAGTACAAGGTTCTACATGGAACTCATTACACAGGACAAAGGATGTTCAAAATGGGCCTGAGTCACACAAATATCTGCTCCTACTGCACCAGCAACTGACATAATGCACGGCTCAGGAGACACACATGCAGGCTCAGGGTAGATTCAATAGCTTTATTAACAACAAGTATGTGTGAGTGCGTGTCTGTGAGATGGGTATGTGTTGGTGATGGCGTCTGCGTCAGGCAAGGGGGCAGGAAGCCGTTCAGCCGGACAACCCTATGGGAGAAGCAGAGGGAGAAGGGTAACGGGTACCACACCAACACAGGAGATATGATAATGACAGCTGGCTTACTTGGTTTGGGCAGGTGGCTGGCGTTGAGCAAGGGCGTAGCCCGGTAGACAGCGACCTGGAGCGCCTGATGCAGCAGCGAGGAGATGACGGCTGGAGAATGTTGTCCGCCGCCGGGAAATCCACCTGTGCACAGGGGAGAAGGCTGGGAGGAAAAGGTAAGAGATCCTTACGTGTGATCTTGCTTGGTGAAGGGGGTTCCTTGCAGCAAGAGATGCCAATGAGAACAGACGGCTTCAGGCCGAAGCCCAGGGCAAGGCGGCTTAAATCCCTCGCCGCTGACGAGGCGTAGGTGTGCGCACAGCTGGCGCCGCTGATGAGCGGCGAGTCGTGACAGTACTCCCCCCTCTAGCAGCGCCTCCTGGCGATGGTTTCTCTGGGTGCGCTCGGTGGAACTCAGCGATGAGGGACGGATCCAACACGAACGAGGGAGGCACCCATTGCCTATGTTCAGGTCCATAGCCCTCCCAATCCACTAAGTACTGCAACCCACGACCCCGGCGCCGGGAGTCCAGGATGGAAGAGACTGGCGCTGCAGGGGGAGGGCAGAGGGGGTCGGAGACCGCCAGTTTCACCGTGGAGACGTGGAAGGTGGGATGGATGCGGAGGGGGGGGGGGGGAATAGCCACACGCACAGCCACCAGGTTGATGATCTTGGTGATGGGGTATGGGCCCATGAAACGCTGTGCCAACTTCCTCCTCTCACCCTTTAAACAGACGTCCTGAGTGGACACGTAGACTCGTTGGCCTACCTGATAGGCAGGGGCAGGTCTCCTGTGCCGGTCCGCCGTGGACTTGTTGCGCTCTGCCGTGCGTAAAAGTGCGCTGCGCGCCGAAGACCAAATGGAGTGGCACCGCCTGAGGTGCGCCCGGACTGAGGGGACAGTCAACTCACTCTCCTGCGTAGGGAACAGAGGAGGATTGTAGCCCAGGGATGCCTTGAATGGGGACATCCCGGTAGCAGAAGAGCGGGCGGTGTTATGGGCGTATTCCACCCAAGCGAGGTGTGTGCTCCAGGACGCAGGCTTGGATGCAGTGACACAGCGGAGCGCAGCCTCCAGCTCCTGATTGGTCCGCTCACACTGCCCGTTGGATTGGGGGTGATGGCCGGAGGAGAGGCTTACCTTGGCTCCCAGGGCATTGCAGAAAGACCTCCAGACGTCCGAGGCAAACTGGGGGCCCCGGTCCGAGACCACGTCTACCAGAATCCCGTGCAGCCTGACCACGTGCTGGGTGAGGAGGTCCGCCGTCTCCAAGGCAGATGGGAGCCCCCGTAATGGCACGAAGTGAGCGGCCTTGGAGAAATGATCCACGATGGTCAGGACTGTGTCGAAGGTGTTGGAGACAGGAAGACCGGTGACGAAGTCTAGGGCAATATGCGACCAGGGCCTGCCAGGGACGGGCAGGGGCTGGAGCAGGCCCGCAGGGGGGGCGTTACCTGATTTGCTGGTGGCGCAGACGGGGCAGGCCCGGGCGTAGCGGGCGGCGTCCCTCCGCAGACCCGGCCACCAGAAGGAGCGTTGGAGCAAGTCGATCATCCGGGAGGACCCAGGATGGCAGGTGAGCTTAGATGTGTGAAGCCAGTGGATGACCTCCCCCCGGACAGTGGACGGCACAAAAAGCCTCCCCTCCGGTCCGCCGCCAGGGTCCGGTTCCAATTCCTGCGCCTTCTGGATCTTGCTTTCGATGTCCCACGAGACGACCCCCACGACGCACGACCTGGGCAAGATGGTGTGGACAGCGTCTTCTGACGCCTCAGGGGCAAATTGCCTAGAGAGGGCGTCGGGCAGGCCGTTTTTGGAGCCAGGCCTGAAGGTGATGTTAAAGTGAAACCTGGCAAAGAACAAGGACCAACGCATCTGGCGGGCATTCAGACATTTGGCAGATCTTAAATGTTCCAAGTTCTTGTGATCGGTAAGTGCCACAAATGGCAGGGCAGCCCCCTCCAGCCAGTGACGCCACTCCTGAAGCGCGAGCTTGATGGCGAGGAGCTCTCTGTCCCCCACGTCATAACTACGTTCTGCCGGGGACAAGTGCCGAGAGAAGAAGGCGCAGGGCCGTTTGGCCCCGTTGACAGGCGACCGCTGGGACAACACCGCCCCCACCCCCGTGTCCGAAGCGTCCACCTCAACGATGCATTGCAGCGCGGGGTCGACCTGGCTGAGAACCCGGGAGGAGGAGAACTCTGCCTTCAGTGCCTGGAAAGCAGCTGCGGCCTCTTCAGTCCACCGGAACGGGGTCTTAGGGGAGGTGAGGCGGGTCAGGGGACCGACGATGGCTCCAAAATTCGGGACGAAGCGGCGGTAGAAATTGGCAAACCCTATGAACTGTTGTACCTGCTTCCTTGATGTAGGAGTGGGCCACTCTACCACCGCTTTAACCTTCGCTGGGTCCGGGAGCACCTGGTCATGAGAGATGACGAACCCGAGGAAGGACGTAGTCTTGGCGTAAAATTCGCATTTTTCTGCCTTGACATATAACCGGTTCTCCAGCAGCCTCTGAAGGACCCACCTCACGTGGACCTGGTGCTCATCCCTGGATCTGGAGAAGATGAGGATATCGTCCAGGTAGACAAACACGAACAGGCCGATGAAATCCTGGAGGACGTCATTAATAAGGCGCTGAAAGACGGCTGGAGCATTGGTCAACCCGAACGGCATAACTAGGTATTCGAAATGACCGTTCGGGGTACGGAAGGCTGTCTTCCACTCGTCTCCCTCCCGGATCCGGACGAGGTGGTATGCGCTGCGAAGATCCAGCTTGGTGAACCAAGTCGCCCCCTGGAGGGAGTGGAAGGCGGTGTACATTAGGGGCAAGGTGTAACGGTCCTTCTCCGTGATGTCATTGAGGGCACGGTAGTCAATACAAGGACGAAGGGAGCCGTCCTTCTTGCCCACGAAGAAGAACCCAGCGCCTAATGGTGATGACGAGGGGCGGATGATTCCAGCACTCAGCGACTCCTTCAAATAAGTGTTCATGGCCTCCTTCTCTGGCGCTGACAGGCTGTAGAGACGTCCCGAGGGTAAGGGTGCCCCCTGGCGGATGTTAATAGCACAGTCATAGGGCCGGTGCGGGGGAAGAGACATCGCCTTGGACTTGCTGAAGACCATGCCCGGGTTGTGGAACTCCGAGGGCACCAGGGTGAGATCCGGAGGCGCGGTGTCCTTGGGAGTAGGAGGAGAAGACGGGGCGCAGGCAGCGGATTGGAGGCAGGTGCCCATGCAGAAGGGGCTCCAGGCGGACACTCTGCCGGACCTCCAGTCCAGGACAGGATTGTAGAGGCGGAGCCATGGGTATCCAAGAATCACAGGTGAAACAGAATAGGGTAGGACGTAAAAGGTGATTTCCTCCCGATGATTTCCTGAGATTATTACTGGGACAGGGGTCGTCTGGTGTGTTACTTTTCCCAGGGACACACGGGAGAGATTTACTAGGGCGAGAGGAGACTTGAGTGGGTGGCAACGGATGCCCAATCGGGTTGCCAGGCTCTGTGAAATAAAGCTACCCTCCGCGCCTGGATCCACCAGTGCATGGGTGAGGTGCCCTGTGGGATTGTGACAGAATTGGATGGGCAGCGTCAATTGAGTGAGGGGAGTTAACCGATTAGCGTCTGCAAGGCCCCCTACAGTAACTCGCGGACCTCCCCGTTTGGCTTCTGTGGACAATGCTCCACCGTGTGTTGGCTGCCCCCACAATACATGCAGAGGCCCAACTCACGGCGGCGTTGTTTCTCCACTGGGGGGAGCTTTGTCCAGCCCGTCACCATCGGCTCCAACTCTTCGGAGTACCCCGGTGACGGCAACGCCAGGGGGCGAGCTTGGGGCAGGCGCGCCGAGGCACCTCGAGGGCGAGAAGAAGACCTCCGCTCCGAGGCACGCTCGCGCAGCCTGTTATCCAAGCTGATGGCAAGAGAAGTCAGCTCCGCTAATGTCTCCAGGATATCCCGTCCAGCCAGTTCATCCCTCAGACCTGCGCTGAGACTGCGAAGGAAGATGCTGCAGAGCGAACGTTCTCCCCAGCCAACCTCCTCCGCAGCAACCCGGAAGTCGATCGCGTAATCAGTGGCCGACCGGCTTCCCTGCTGGAGGCTGAGAAGACGATCGACCTGAACGCTCTCTGTACGCGAATGATCAAACACTTCCAGGAACAGTCTCACGAACTGGCCATAGGTGAGGGTGGCGTAGCTGGGCTTCGCCATTACGGCGTAAGACCAGGTAAGCGCTCGCCCCTCCAAGAGGTTTCCTATGTAGCCAATCCGGCTATGGTCTGAGGGAAAGTCTCCGGGAACGCGGTGAAACACGGACTCACACTGCATGATAAATCCCCGTGCTCCACCGAGCTTACCGCTAAAGCGGGCGGGGGTCGGAATAGGTGTGAGCCGTGCCGGTGCACCCGGAGCAGGCTGAACGGCCGCTGGAGCAACAGGAGCCGTGCCACCTAGACGAGCCGGGGGGAACGGCTGTTGGGGGTCCAAGCGGTCCAATCGGTTAGTAATTGTACATAATTGATTTAAGATCACTTGTTGTTGGTGGGCTATTAGATCCACCCAAGCCTCAACGGTGGAAAGACGGCGTGCGAGCCTGCTGTCTGCCGAGCCGCTCTGCTGAAGCCGTACTGACATAATGCACGGCTCAGGAGACACACACGCAGGCTCAGGGTAGATTCAATAGCTTTATTAACAACAAGTGTGTGTGAGTGCGTGTCTGTGAGATGGGTATGTGTTGGTGATGGCGTCTGCGTCAGGCACGGGGGCAGGAAGCCGTTCAGCCGGACAACCCTATGGGAGAAGCAGTGGGAGAAGGGTAACGGGTACCACACCAACACAGGAGATATGATAATGACAGCTGGCTTACTTGGTTTGGGCAGGTGGCTGGCGTTGAGCAAGGGCGTAGCCCGGTAGACAGCGACCTGGAGCACCTGATGCAGCAGCGAGGAGATGACGGCTGGAGAATGTTGTCCGCCGCCGGGAAATCCACCTGTGCACAGGGGAGAAGGCTGGGAGGAAAAGGTAAGAGATCCTTACGTGTGATCTTGCTTGGTGAAGGGGGTTCCTTGCAGCAAGAGATGCCGATGAGAACAGACGGCTTCAGGCCGAAGCCCAGGGCAAGGCGGCTTAAATCCCTCGCCGCTGACGAGGCGCAGGTGTGCGCACAGCTGGCGCCGCTGATGAGCGGCGAGTCGTGACAGCAACGTCCCGGATAGTTATATGCATACTATGTAGTCCTGTGCACCGGTCCAAAAGTTCTGGCAGAAGACATGTGAGGACTTGCTGGCATGGCTTGGGTATCATATCCCATCCTCACCCACACTTTGCATATTAGGTGATTTAAGTGAAATAAATATAGAGGCAAGGATGTCACACATGGTTCTCACTGCCTTATGTATCGCAAACAAAACTATCCTCATGAATTGGAAATCAAGAAATTATGCATGATTCACTAGAATAACCTACTATCAGATTATATTAGCCTGGAGAGAATGTCTGCCTCCTCAAATAACCAATTGGCTGAATTCAATTCTCTCTGGTCCCCGCTTATTAATTCTGTAACCTGAAGGGTGGCAGGTGGTGGTTCGCTGTCCTTGGCACCTCTGGCGGCTGGCTGCGCCCTGACCACGGTAGGTTTATGTGACCCACTGGGGCCGGTGTCCAGGGGGCCTGTTCCGGGGTGGCTGTGTGTCTCTCCTTTAACAGGTGCAGATATCAGACTCGTGTTGAGACCTCTTCTGTGTGTTTTAGTTGTTGGTTTGTTTGTCTTTTTTGTCGGTTCTGCTCCCTTTTCTTTCCCCCTCCCCACACTTCCTTTCCCCATTTCCCATCCTGTCAGGCCCTTCATGAGTAAAATAATTTAAATAAAGTATTGAAAGTTATTACAAGAGAAGTTTACAACAATACACCATGTTCCAAATTATTATACAAATAGGATTTTAGTGTCATAAACATTTAATTTTTTGGTTTCCAATTAAACTCATGGATGGAATTGTTTTCTCAGGGCTCATTGGATAACTGATATCAATCTGATAACTGATATCAATCCAATCAACACCTGTCATAATTAGTTTACCAGGTGAGCCCAATTAAAGGAAAACTACTTAAGAAGGATGTTCCACATTATTAAGCATGCCACAGGTTTCAATCAATATGGGAAAGAAAAAGAATCTCTCTGCTGCTGAATGCCTTGGACACGATATAAAAACATTAGATATTTCACAAAAATTTAAGCGTGATATCTACTGTGAAGAAATTTGTGGCTGATTCAGAGCGCAGATGGGTTTGTGCAGATAAAGGCATAATGAAGAAGGTTTCTGCCAGACAAATTCATTGGATTAAGAGAGCAGCTGCTAAATGCCATTACAAAGCAGCGAACAGGTATTTGAAGCTGCTGGTGCCTCTGGAGTCCCACGAATCTCAAGGTGTAGGATCCTCCAGAGGCTTGCAGTTGTACATAAACCTACTATTCAGCCACTCCTAACTAATGCTCACAAGCAGAATCGGTTGCAGTGGGCCCAAAAATACATGAAGACTAATTTTCAAACAGTATTGTTTACTGATGAGTGCCATGCAACCCTTGATGGTCCAAATGGATGGAGTAGTGGATGGTTGGTGGATGGTCACCATGTCCCAACAAGGCTGTGACGTCAGCAAGGAGGTAGCGAAGTCATGTTTTGGGCTGGAATCATAGGGAGAGAACTGGTAGGCCACTTTAGGGTCCCTGAAGGTGTGAAAATGACCTTGGCAAAGTATATAGAGTTTCTGACTGACCACTGTCTTCCATGTTACAAAAAGAAGAACCATTCCTTCCGTAGCAAAATTATCTTCATGCACGACAATGCAACCATCTCATGCTGCAAAGAATACCTCTGTGTCACTGGCTGCTATGGGCATAAAAGGAGAAAAACTCATGGTGTTGGCCCCATCCTCCCCTGACCTCAACCCTGTTGAGAACCTTTGGAGCATCCTCAAGCAAAAGATTTATGAGGGTGGGAGGCAGTTCACATCAAAACAGCAGCTGTGGGAGGCTATTCTGACATCTTGCAAAGAAGTTCAAGCAGAAACTCTCCAAAAACTCACAAGTTCAGTGGATACAAGAATTGTGAAGTTTATATCAAAGAAGAGGTCCTATGTTAACTTGTAACTTGGCCTGTTGAGATGTTTTTGATCGAAATAGCTTTTGATTTCAGTAAATATGACCTCCTAATGCTGCAAATTCAACAAATGACCATTTTCAGTTCTTCACAACCCTCCTTCATATCATAGCGAAGGAGGGAATCTGTTGTGAGGATGTGGAACTTTTGGCTGTTAGTTTATGACCATATTATGTGCCAAGAGAATTCTCACATCATGCTGCCATTGTTGTTTACATCCCTCCACGCACTGTGCCTGATGTAGCATGTGACATCATCTATGGAGCTGTCGCGAGAGTGCAGACCCAGCATCCTGAAGCATTCATTGTGGTTTCTAGTGATTTTTAAACATGTCAGCCTCTCCTCCCATCTAACTGGATTTGTACAGTATGTTGACTGCTCCACAAGAGAGAAGAAGACACTTGGTCTGTTGTATGCAAATGTTAAGGACACATACACTGCTGCAGCCCTTCCACCTGTTGGTAGATCAGCCCAAAACCTCGTGTATCTTCAGCTCTGTTTTAATCATGTGTCCAGAGGCATCCTGTAACCACTCGGACATTTAGGAAGTGGTCACTGGAGGCCAAATAGACTGAAAGCCTGCTGTGAATGTACAGACTGGGATGTTCTGCTGGACACAGAAGGTAGTTGGGTCGGGGTGGATTTCGACAGGAAGGTTGACTGTTTTACCAGCTACGTGAACTTCTGCAGGGACATGGTTGTACCAGCACGGACTGTGCACTGTTTTTCAGACAATAAACCCTGGATCACCTGTGACATCAAGCAGCTCCTTAATAAAAAAGGTAGCTTTTAGGGATGTGACAGGGAGAAGCACAAGCTGGTGCAACGGGAATTAAGGATGACTCTAAGAAAAGCTAAAGAGGACTATAACAAGAAGGTGGAGAAGAAATTACAGCATAACAACGCCAGAGAGGTGTGGAGGGGTATGAGAACCATCACCAGCTATAAACAGAACCGCTGGGCCACTGTAGGTGATGTGGTTAGGGCCGATGAATTTAATCAGTTTTATAACAGTTTGATTCAGCGGCCAGGGCTTCATCCTTCAGGTCTGTTCCACCTTCATCCCCCTCTACCTCTCCAGTAGCAGTCACCCCATCCTCACTATCTGGTTTTTTTGTGTTCTTCTCTTGTTTTCCCTGGGCACTGCTGCGGTTCTGATACTATTGCTTCACTCGTTCCTCCACCTGATCTGTTCTTTACAATGGATGAGATGAGGATGGAGCTTAGGGAAGGTGCTGGTCTTGTGGAAAACATCATAGTCTTGTGCCAGTTCCCAAAACTGGGTGTTCAGCCGAGCTTAACCTATTAACTGTCCCAGTCGCCATATGGCGAGAATGGTATAGATTTTTTTGTCAACAAAACATTGAGATCCTCTGGTGAGATTTCCAAGGCTGTAACTTGAAAGTTGCAAGAGATAATGGCTTACTGACATAACGCACGGCTCAGGAGACGCACACACACAGGCTCAGAGTAGTTCAAATAGTTTATTAACAACAGGAGTGTATGAATGTGTGTCTGCGGGATGTAAATGTATTGGTGGCGGCGTCTGCTTCGGGCACAGAGGCAGGAGACCGTACAGCCGGACAACCCTATGGGAAAAGCACAAGGAGACGGGTGACGGGCACACACCAATACAGGAGATATATGAGTGAGAGAGGAGCTTACTTGGATAGGACAGATGACTGGCACAGCAAGGGACGAGGTCCGCTAGACAGCCACCTGGAGAGCCCGGTGCAGCAGCGAGGAACAGGCGATGGAGAGGCGTTGTCCGCCGCCGGGAAATCCACCTGTGCACAGGGGAGCAGACTTGGGAGGAAAAGGAGGTAAGATCTTCTTACCAGTGTAATCCGCTGAGGGTGAAGGAACTCACAGCGATGCATGAAGAAGTCTGACGGCTTCAGGCCAAAGCACAGGGCGAGGCGGCTTATATCCCTCGCCGCTGATGATGTGCAGGTGTGCGTGCAGGTGGCGCAGCTGATGAGCGGCGCGGCGTGACACTTACTGTCAATTAGAAAGATGTAAAATATGATCCAAAGTTTCAGATAGGAGTGAATTTACGCATCTAATTTGGAAAATGTCATGACAGCTATACTGAATTACATAACTCAGTCAAAAGTGGAATTTTGGACATATTTACACAAAGAATGGTTCAGTCTTTTGACACCGTTTTTTTGTACAGGGGTACGTTGTCATCTTATCTTCAAAGTATATGAACAATAAAACCAGTACAATGTAAAGAAACAAAGATATTCCTCACTTACCGGCATTGAAGGGGACTCGCTGGAACGCGTGGTTGGTCCATTTTCATCAATCGTGGTTGTTATTTTCCATTCTGTCGGTCATTTGCGCTCTCTTCCACATCTAGACACTCTTATGATTATCCCACATCAAATTCATTTGTATTCCCCGGTAATTTTTGAGTATTAATGCAGTTTTATATGACGGTACATGACGGTGCATGGTGGTCATATTTGCTATCTGGGCTTAGAAAAGGAAATAAGTTCTTCTTCTTGGGTGTATTACGTGTCATCCATGAGTCCTCCAATGCTTGCCTGCCACCTTCTGAACTGGCACAATTAATACAAGTCCTGGTACAGCTGGGGAGTTAAAGGGATGTCAAGATTCAGTTGACAGGCGCAGTTGTGGGGCACACCACTAGGGGCACGTGAAAACATGGACAGTTAAAAGGTTAAGGACTACAGACCGGTGGCCCTCCCATCTCATGTTATGAAGACTCTGGAGAGAGTGTTCTTCCACCACTTGAGAATGCAGACTACATCTGCATTAGACCCCCTGCAGTTTGGGTACGGGGGTCACACTGAAGTGGATGATGCCATCCTTTACTTTTTACATCCGGCATACTCCTACTTGGATGAGTCGGGGAGCCAAGCCAAGTGAAAATTATGTTCTTTGACTTTTTGAGCACTTTCAATAACATCCAGTCTTTGTTGCTGAGAAAGAAGCTTGAGAAGATGGGGGTGGACCCCTCCTTTATTTCCTGGAACACTGACGATTTGACAGGAAGACCACAGTTTGTCAGACTTGGGGGCTGTGTCTCGGGGCTTGTGGAAAGTAGAACGAGGGCTCCACAGGGGACAGTCCTGGCTCTGTACCTGTTCACCCTGTACACATCAGACTTTAATTACAACAAAGAGTCATGCCACATTTAGAAGTATTCTGATGATACAGTCAGTGTGGCACATGTGCAGAGGGGACAGGAAATGGAG
The DNA here is from genome assembly GCA_020510985.1 of Pholidichthys leucotaenia. Classification (NCBI taxonomy): domain Eukaryota; kingdom Metazoa; phylum Chordata; class Actinopteri; order Cichliformes; family Pholidichthyidae; genus Pholidichthys; species Pholidichthys leucotaenia. The sequence continues at coordinate 314,534,331 of CM035840.1, forward strand.
TACAGGGATCTGGTCAGTGCCTTTGGTGTCTGGAGTGAGAGGAATGGCCTGCTTTTGAACACCTCTAAGACCAAAGAGTTGGTTGTGGATTTTTGCAGGTCCAGGCCTTCCCTGAAGCATGTCATTATTCAAGGTGAACCGATTGAGACAGTACACACTTATAAATATCTGGGCATGTATCTAGACAGTAATCTGGAGTGGTCTACTAACATGGAGGCGCTCTACAGGAAGGGCAGAGCAGATTGTTTTTCCTGCGGAGACTCAGTTCTTTTGATGTCTGCATGGCGATGTTGACTATGTTCTACCAGGCTGTGGTGGTGAATGTCATTTTTTTATGCGGCTGTTTGCTTGGGAGGCAATATAACAGCAAGGGACACCAGACGACTGGCTAGGCTAGTTAAGAAGGCTGGTTCAGTGGTGGGGAGGAAATTTGATCCGCTGGGGGCTGTGGTGGATAGGCAGATAAGGGACAAGTTGCGGATTATAATGGACAATGCCAACCACCCTCTTTATCACATCTTGGTAGGACAGAGAAGCGGCTGCAGTGAGCAACTGATCTTGCTGCGCTCGCGGACTGAGAGGTGCAGGAGGTCCTTTGTTCCAACAGCCATCAGGATGTTTAACAGTATCCTGGAAGTCCAGAATACTGTTATCCTGCATATCCAGTGAATGTGCCTACGATTATGGAAACATCAGCAAGAAAATCGCCTGGTGAAGTGGCTAATGCCCTGTGTTCACAGTCGGGTGAAGAGGACAAAGTCAAGTAAGACAAGTTCTTGTGCCTCATTGGACTTGCTGAAACATATTCTGCCTCAGTTTTGTTTTTGGATCTTGGGTCTGTTTGTTTAATCGTGTCATAATGCTTTTGGATCTTGCAAGTGAAAGGTCCACAATATGTCTTTTTAAATTGGCATTGCAATTAAAACACTACAACATTTTCACATGCCACGATTTTAGTGTTAAAGCAAAAAAAATTTAACTCTGAGTTTCAAAGAAAATTGTAACTTCATCCATGTGTAATATTGTTAACGTCTTCCTTCAATGTAAGCTTAATGGAAATAAAAGATATCCTCTGTGTGGCTAATTTTGGTCCCTGAGCTCCATGTTTGACACCCTTGCTGTTTAGCGAACACCGTTAATAAAAAGAAAGCAAATCATCTACTTCAGCCTTGAAAGACAGTAACCAGAGATGTCAGAGGTTTTATATTTGCAAAAAAATGTTCTGGCAGCTTCCTGGTAACACATTTTGGTCATCAGAAGGTAGCATCTGCAAACCCATATGAGATCATTCTGCTCTCCCCACATGTCTTTGACTCACTTCCAGCATTCTACATATGGCTTTTGTAAGCACACTTGTGGAGTACTTTTCCAAAGCAAAAGCTAGTTGTGGAGAAATTCCCGTGTGTAAGGATAAATCCTTTCTGAGATAGTTTTATTTAACCTTTACTTGACCAAGACTTTTACAACAGACTGTCTCAGTTTGTTCTATAAAACATCAGTCTGTTGTACAAACATGAAGCAATGGGGTGATATTAGAAATACATTATACTGTATGATATTATTATTGCTTTTTAACACAGAAACGCAGGGCTCTGCATTGCTCTAGTACAGTGTTTTTCAACCAGAAGTCCTTGGATCCAAGGGGGTCCTTGAGAGAACATTCAGGGGTCCTCGGGAAATTGTGTTATCTCACTTTTTAATTGGTCTAAAAACTGCAAATAATTTGCAATTGTTGTGCATGCATAGGTGCCTGTAGTGGTGCTTCCATTTTTGGAAGTATGAATGCAATAATCATGACCTTCTTCTTCTTCTTCTTCTTCTTCTTCTTCTTCTTCTTCTTCTTCTTCTTCTTCTTCTTCTTCTTCTTCTTCTTCTTCTTCTTCGTGTGTTTTATGGGGGTTAGTGACCTTGTTAAGACATGCTAGAGGTTGTGATTACTAGATGAAAAACAGCAATGCAAATATTTGGAGAGGAAAGACTCAGACTCTGATCTGGGCCTTGGACAAAATACTAGCCCAGATGAAGGGCCATGTGGTGGCCACAAGATAGCTAAGACGATGAAGACAAAGCGGTAAAGCAAAAACTATCTTTCACTTGGATTTACTTTCACTGAGGTCCAGCTACACAGAGTCCATTATGCTTGGTGTGTGGGGAAAAGCTCTTGACAGCGTCATGGTCCCATGCCAGCATAAACATCATCTCAGAATGAAATACCCTTCTGGATTTCTTCAGTTCCTGCCAGGATATCAGCTTTGTGTTCACCCAAACAGGCCCAAGTGTCATGGTGCGGTCCTCGTGGACCACTAATGAGACGCTATAGGCCGCCGATGAGTTTGCATTTTATTAATGAAAGACAGATAACAAAACAGGATACAGAGTCTCAGGTAAAACACTTACTGTGATGAACGTTTGACAAATGATAGACGAAATGAAGTTTGACGAATGATCAATGAGTGAACATTTGATGAGATCGCAGTGAGGCGTAAGCCTCAGCTGCTTCCTTAAATACCCGAGACATACCAATCAGTGGAGAGTGTACTCAGGAGAAATGCTGAACAGCTGTCACAACGTGACCCGGCTTTGACAGCCGGAAGCCCCGCCATGACGCTGTCAGAATAAAAGCCCTGACGGCCATATGGTACACCAGAGAAGAGAACAGGAAACCACCGGACAACCCGAGCGTGGACAAAGTCAGCGCACGGACCATGACACCAAGTTTCACACTGAGTCAGTATAAACTAATTACTGGATTAAAATAAGCCATAATAGGCTACAGTGTGTCATTTTGTAACATTTCTGGTTGGGGGGGTCACAGTTTTTTTCAGTGTAAAAAGGATTTGTTGACTCAAAAACGGTTAAAAAAAACATTGATCTAGTATAGCCTAAATCGACACTGTTATTCAGGCCTACAACTAGGCCTGTAATGATAACTAATAACTAACTCCATTAATCGTATGATATACAGTATAAAAATGAGCTCAGTAGTTTCTTCTTGCTTCAATATATCAGTGTTTATATGAGTGTCTGTTTCCATAATGCGTTCCATAATAGTTTGTCCTCTAAGCAGTAAAAAGCACTCTACTTTTGCTCAATTGGAGCGGTAGATTCAACCCTGGAACAGTTATTCATGTATAAGTGCATGCATATTGATGCTACATTCAATTCAATTCAATGTCACCATTCTTACTGTCAATCATTTTACAACATAGTGGCTGTGTTGGCCGGGCAGCGTGGTGGCAGAATGGTTAGCACTGCGGCAGCACAGCAACTCACCCTTGGCCAGGGGATCCTGGGTTCGATCCCAGCCCCCGACCAACAGTGATCTGTGAGGAGTTTGCATGTTCTCCCCGTGTCTGCGTGGGTTTACTCCGGGATTTCTCCGGTTTCATCCCACATACTGAAAGGGTTAATGTAAAGTTAGTGCCAAAATAATAATTCTGTAGGTAATGTCCCATTATGCTCTACACATATTCCATACAAATTCTGTTTGCATGCTTATGAACAATTATGTTATGGTAAACTGATAAAACAGGAATGAGACAAAGCTATAGAGCTCTCTCTCTCTCTCCTCTCTCTCTATCTTAGGTCAGGTCTTTCACATTAGATACACACCCAAACTCAACACCCACGCACACTGTTGATAGCACATTCTAGAATGAAGTGGCGTGTTCAGTGGATGGCCTGTTCCCGCCATAGGTAGATTAGCCAATAAGATAGTTGCGTATAAGCCCATCCTATTGTACTGGGTTGCCCCCCCCCCCCCCGAGAAGATGAATGTAACCCACACCCGGAAGTCGGGATCAGTCTGACGACGCTCCCAAGGGGACAGCATCAAACTGATCCAGCACTGCTTGCTTTATATGTGACTTCTAAATAAATGTTCCATCTTTAAAATTGAAGAAATCTCCTGCTTGTTCTTGGATCTTTCAATCAAAGAATTGGGTATTTTTCTAACTAATTGGTGCCGTGACCCAGATGAAAATTTTTCCAAGACGAGCCTGAACACACCACATCGGAGGGACCCTTTTCAGACAACCATGGCGGTGCCTGAATAAAAAAAAGGTAAGCAGAAAGCCTTTTGTATACAAAATTTCTGCAGTTTGGCCATTCTAAATTTACAGTCGTCTGATTAAGGGGTATATCCGATCTCTAAATTTTAAACTATTTGCGGTTTGGAAGTCTGCGGTCACATGTAAAGCATGAACCACGTGGTTTCGCACGAGGGAGAGTGAAACATGTCCTAGGATCAAATAGCCACTTTTTTATGAATAAGGAAGATTTGCAATGCAAGAATCTTTTTTACATCAATAGTGAGCATATATAAAGGTACTCTTAATACATTATAAGAATCTCAGAATCTATCATGAGTAAGTAATGTAACAATGGCACAAGAATCTGTTTCCGATCCTTAGTGAGTGGCCATTCATAAGTATAAAAGCTATAACTTACAGAATTGCATAAGAATCTTTTTTCCAACAATGGTGAGTGCATTCATAAGTATAAAACAATAAAATAGCTTGTTAAAATCAGTAGAAGGCTGATCTTTATGATAAGATACCTCTTGTATCGATTACCTGACGAGGTTCCGATGAAAGTATCCTCTACATATAAGTTAAGCTATAAGTAATGAGTACATGCAAATCTGCAGCAAATTCTCCACATCGTGCAAGCTGATCTCTGTAAAATTTTGTGTCTTTAAGGGGATAAAAATGTGATTTGAGAAATACCAGGGGTTGGAAATATCTACTAAACCTATCCTATAGTATGATTTAATTCAGTGTCTTTAGGGGATAAAAGTGTGGTTTTTGAAATACTGGGAGTTGGGAATATTTATTAAAATTTTCCCATAATGATTTAACTAATGGCGGCTCCGGACTGCATGGTCAGAACAAAGGAAAGTAATGTGCCCCCACCACCGAGTAGAGGTGAGATTGGTAAAACAGGTTACTGAGAGGAGAATTATTTGAGGTAACAGTATTAAAATGAAGCGCTAAATTAAAGTTGTAAGGCTATTCTGTCTTGCTTACAGCTGAGGTTAAGGAGGCAACGCTCCCATTTCTTAAAAAAAAAAAAAAAAAAAGGGATCGTGGTTTGTGAACAAGGAGCCATCTTGGGCGTGTGCCAATTACTGCGCATATGAGAGCGCCATCTTGAATCACCTTCAAGCTGTGGCACAGTGCCTCCACCGTGTGGCCAAATATAGGAAGTGCACTATTTCACAAAATTACTGCCAACAAGAACTAAAATCTTAATAATAAATCTGGAACCTTATCACTCTGGCTAAAAGGAAAGCTTTAAATCCATGCATAGTAAACAATAAACAAAGACCTCCCTCCCCTGCCAATGCAGGTTTGTTTATAGTGAGGCAAAAAAGCATGCCATTCAGCTGGGAGAGAAAAAGGCTCAATTTTAAATTAGGCAGAGGGAGGTATACAATAAAACTGGAGAATAATTTATTCCTCAACAAAACTGTAGGAAATCCTAGGTGGACACTATATAAAGGTGAGAGAATTTAAATGAAAAATGGAAAATTGCAGATTGGTACAGATAAGTAAATACTGTATATAAATGAATTAAATTATAAATGAATAAATAAAACAAACTAAAATGGATGAATAAAAATAGATAGGAGTTTTTGTTGTGGAGATGAACCTTGTGGAGTTGAGAGTGGGCAGAAAATGGAAAGGGAAATTTGTTTTTGAAAAAAAAAATTGAAAACTGATGAAATGTTAGTTTTGTGCAGGACGCAAGACAAAATGTGGCGAAACGATTGGAGGAAGGAAAGAAAAACGTAAGAATAAGAGACTTATGCTGCAATGGTGAGAACAAATGCAAAATAATCAATAAACACGATATAACAGAAAAGGACAAAAACACACTGTTTAACAACCTGTGTTTTCCTGTTAATTTGAGACTGTGTTGGCTGTGGACTATCCCTCCCCCAGTGGCCTTGTGGGACCCTCTTCGGGCCCCCTGGCGGCGTCCACCCTCCTCCTCCTTCACGTCACCAGTGACCCCCTCCTCCCTCCACTTCAGCAGTCAAAGAAAGCAACACAATGGGTCAAAGAGGAGCAATTGAGCACATGTAAGTACAGTATTATTGCTTTCCATATCAGAGATGTGCCAAGACCACATACTAAGCAGACACAATACATGACCAATCTTCAAAAAAGCCATACCCATGCCCCATCTAAGCTGACCTATCAGTATCAGCTGCAGGGCCACAGGAGGTCAGAGTTTGAATAGAGTCAGAGGCCCCCACGGGACTAATACTTCCTATGTTAGCAATTTGGCCACTGAGCTCAAACACCCACAAGGGAACCCGGGGGGTCCCCCAATTAACAACACAATGGGTATCCTCCCCTACAGGATGTTGAAAAAGAACCGGCTTTGATATTAAGCCGTTCTGTTTCAAGGGGAGAGAGTGAGACAGGAACGGATAGAAAAGTTACTAATTCATTAAGGTTTACTGTCTTGAAGTCTAAAGTTAGGCATTTGAGTTGGTATCCTTTTTAACAAGCAGGGAGTGAATCTAAGAGCAAAACTAAGATAATTGATCACAATGTTCTCAACCTTACAGCTGAGAGGTCTGTGTGCTTTCTCATCTAAAACGCTACCATGTATGCAAACCATTGAGTAGCTATAGAAAGAGTGCATAAATATGAATGAATTTGTATTTTTTGGAAAAAGATTAAAAGAAAGGAATAGAACAATATATCAAGAAAAAATCCAACAGGGTCAAATTAAACAATAACTCCTCTGATTGCACAATTCAACATAAGTTATCCGAAAAGGGTGATGGCTGAGGCGGCAGCTTATATTGCCCACCCATGCTCCATCTAAGAAACATTTAATAAAATGAAGGCTAGCAACTAAGACCAAAATCTGGAAAATTCTTGACGCTTGAAAGGTCATTTTTCCACAGAATATCAGGCAGTCTGAACTTTTGCTACAAGAAAACTAGCCACCTGCTGACCAAGAGAAATGAGGCAGGTTTAGGGCTCCTTAATGCTGAAGGGCCAAATACATATTTGGAGATTCCCAGACCCTCCTATCTGTATTTTTTGCACATCTCCCAAAACTTTATGGATATGAACTAAACTTATTAGCACATTTTCTAGTCTCAAAGACAACCACTAGTGCTAGCCCTCTATTCTGGGTGCCTATAGGAGAGGGATGTCTGGGGACAATTTGGAACAACCAACTAACCGAACATGTGAGAACAGTGCAGCCAAGAGTTCAAGAAAAGCTAGAGAAAAGTATTGCTTATGCTTTACAAATCTGTTGAAATCTAATAACATTGTTAAAGTAAGAGATCTGCAGTAGGCATTTTAACTCAACATAAGGTATGAACATGTGAAGGTAAATCAAGTACAAATTTGTAAGATGGAGGTGCAAAATAGGACAAAAATGCTGATTTACAATCACAACAAGACAAGGGTTGAAAATTTATGCAAAAAGGTATAAGGGTAAAACTGCAAGTTTCAGAGAAAATTGCACATTTGAGGAAAGGTTGCAAATTTTCAAAAATATTTTGGAAAGAGTCACAAATTTCCGAAAAACTTGCAAATTTGCAAGGAAAAAATCCAACATTTGTTAGGAGAAAAATGACTTGAGAGAAAAGGTTGCAAATTTACAAGGGAAGTGTTTAAATTTGAGAAAAGCTGTAAGCTTACATGAAAGTCACATTAAGATAAGATAAGCCTTTATTAGTCCCACAATGGAGAAATTCCAGGATTGCAACAGCACAGGGACAGCAACACTCAGAGCAATAATTTAGAAGATAAGAAAATAAGAGCAGTGAATATACATATGTATACATAAATATAAATACACAGTGCGGAGCATTACAGATTTCCTTACACTTTGTATGGAGATGGGGGATGGCAGCGTAACAAGGGTTATGGTTTTTGATCATCCAGAGATGAGTAAAAAAAACATTATAGAAGACGATAAATTAAAACATGACTAGAGTAGACTAGAGAAACAAGAAGATAATTTGGGGTAAAAACAGCAAACACTTGACAGAATAGACTCAAGAATGAAGCATATACATACATATAGCTGTGTGCGCACCGGCCTTATCCAAACGGTACAAGCATCATAGACGCACACACAGAGCGGAGGTGGAGCATAAACAAGGCTTTAATGTCCTGTGCACATAGATCTGCAGCTCTGACACACACAAGACAACCAGTGTAGCTTGATAAACAAAACAAACCAGCGGTTCACACCCACGTGGTCCGTGTGTCACATGGTTAAGTCTTGATTTAATTATTTAAAATTGGTTTTGGGGGCTAATGAAAGTTTTATATTTTTGTGTCTAAAAATTGTTATAGTTTTGTAGGCATAGTGTTAGCTCATCTGGAGGCTATCTGTTCAGAAGAAAAACGGACAGAAGACTCCACCACACCAAGATACAGATGACTCTGTTATACTAAAGTTTTCATAGTAATCAGCAGACGTCTTAGTTTAATACATTCCTTGAAAGGCAGATGTTCAGACCCAGAGGCATTATTTAATTCCCTAACAAATTCGAAAGGTCAGTAATGGCAAAGCATCCAATGCCATGGTAGAGATCAAGAGATAAGTTTTGCCACGAGACAGAATTTTGAAATGAACCATGTTGGTTTATTATAAAGCTGACTTTTCAGAATGAAATCGATCACTTTTATGTGCAGGATCTTGCATGGAGCATTAGCTGTGGACAGTAGTCAGTAGTATGAACGACGGGACAGTGAATCGTGAATAAGACAAGCAGGTGGTAACAGAATGTTGATGAAGGCTGAAGAGAACGGAGACCAGATGAACGAAAGGAAGTTTTAACACTGAAAGAGATTATAGATGTGAGATGTGCAGCTTCATCAGCTAGTCCAGGGAAAGGTGAAGTGTTGTACACAGATGGATAGTGGATGGAAAAGAATGAGTAACTGTTTTTGATGGAAAAGTGTGTAGGGGAAGAAGAACGGTGGATTTAGCAAGTGTAGAACATATTTCTGATGTTGAGATGGAAATGGAGAAAGAAATGAAAGCAGAGTATGTGTTAGTAGGAAAAATAAGGATCCACATAAGATTTGCAGCTATAGCTTTAAAAATCAAACAAAGAGAAGACCAACAATAAATAAATTAAATTTTGCTTCAGAGTGTCAGGAAGAATGCACAAACACAGGCAGCCATCTTAAATGTTTCCAAGTATTTAAAGCAGCAACAAGGCATTAGGTGTCCATTCTTTCAGTGCATTTCTTTTAATTGTGAATATTAACATTAATGAGCAAACACTCACAGCAAAGATTATAGTTTTACTATATACTCTGTTATTTAAAGTCAATCTAACACCCTAGTTATGTTCTTCCCCAATAGAGGGTATGCATAGGATGTCTTTGAACAGAACTCTTGGAAGATTAAAAAAAAAAACTGAGTGGCAAAAATGAACAGCAACATGAAGGTGTATGTAGAACAAAAACAAAAATCCACACAGCGTTCAATTACAGTAGTACAAATAATATCTGTTGGCATGGTGGAGAGTTGATCTTATTATCCCATCTTGTATTAATTAGCAAAATTAAGTAAGGGCTTTGAAGCAGTTCCTTTCTTGACTCAAGGTTGGAAATCTTGATAGGAAGGGAAAATAAAATTTGGAGAAAAAAACTGAACTTATTTATGGAATGGCTGACACACGGGGAGCCTGAAGCTCCCCATGAATCTGTTTCTCTTATAAAAGGAGGCCAAGAGGACAAGGGGGGAGGACGGCGAGGAGGAGGAGGAGGGAGCACGCCCCACAATGGCCGCTGCTGGCAGGAGGGAGGCACCCACATCCACCACTGAAAAACTGGACTGCATACTTAAAGACTAGAACAGATAAGTGGACTCACTTCTACACGTATGCAGAAAATTAGCCAAAATTAAATTATTGCATGTAAAGTAAGAACTCCAGGTAATGACATACAGGACTTTTCAAGGTCAGAAAAGTAACAATCACATTCTGCAAATGGCAAGCTACCAGTAGAACACCTGTCAACATCTACAAAAGTAGCATTGTACCCCATGTACTATAGGTGATTGAACAGATCTGATCCAAATTATGAACAACCATTATTTGCAAATCCATCCTCCAGATTGGTCATAAAATTGGACTGATAAACAAATAAATGTGTGGAAGTGCCATTGTCCTAATTGAAGAGGATAAGAGACATTTCAACCTACAGGGGGGTTCCACACATCCCGCTGGTTAGACCCAAACACATGGATTGGAAAATGTTGGTCATTTTGCCACCTCTACTGCGGAATAGAGCCATCCATGGAAAACCAGTACCTGGCCTTAACATAGAATATTCTCCCAAAATAAAACCATAAGCATTGTCTCTTAACTGGGTAACCACAGCACAAAAGGCGACACACATTGATGCCCAGAAATCTCCTATATGACCAATCTTAACATTAACAAATCAGGGGATGAGAAAAATTTGAAGCAAATTCCAAATTGGTTATGGTAAAAAGATAACTAGATGTAGATTTAATAAAAGGAGCAGAGTACAGCACTATAGGCCATATATTCAGAAGCCCAGAAGGGCGTTAACAAATGCAATTTTCCACAGTGGGAGTCATCAGCAAGTCTTAGACCAATTGCTGGGTCGAGAGGAAGAGCTGAGGACCCCAAGATGGAGGATGATGACGAGGAAGACCATTCTGCCATCACAGATTATTTGTAAACACGGTGTGCTAATGATAATACATAAATCATACATAGCTCACCACACATAGGTACGGGTGTGAGACTTATAGGGTTCTTGCGTTATCTATTTCAATCATGCTAATTACGGTTAGGCAGTCTGGACAAGGGTGAAGGTTAGCAGCTCTGAAAGCCTGAATACAACAATGCATGGATAAGGATGTCTTCTAACGTTGAATGATGTTGTCTACTACCTACCCACTGCTGAACATATAGGTCCCATCACCCAACACACTCATCACAACACAACCACCACTTGCAGATTTCATATAGTCAACAATCACACACTCAAGGCTACTGGGAGATAACCTACAACAACACATAGATAACTACAGATGTAGTGAATAAGGATAAAACTGTACATGCTCCATACATTGTGATGGCAACCCCTCAGACCATTATTGGTCCTGCCCCGGCTGAGCCCTTTGTATCGGCACTTGATTAAAGGTGTAGGGTACAGGGAAGATGCATGCCAGAGAGCACCAGACCATCACGACATGTGCCTGCGACGCAGAAAAGGTCGTAGGGTGAGTGACTGTACGACTTCAGTCCCTAGAAGAAGGATGGACTGGTACCTGAGCGCATCCACCGCACCTCCAGCATCCAGGGTGGAGCCAGGAGCTCAAGCCTTCCAACACCAGCATCTCCACCTCTGTTCAGCAACAAGGGGGGTGGCATCCCTGGGACAGCATCACTGAACTGTTCACTGGCTGGACTGGATGTTACATACTCTGCTGCACCCACCAGACTGTCTTATAGACCTCATGGGACGAGATGTGCCTCTCAGAGCGTGGACACACAGTTGTTTGGCGTCTAATGGTACCGGTGTGTGTAAACGAGATGGGGCTGTGCTCCACAGTTGCGGATACAGGAAGCAGACAGAGAGGAAGGTCAAACCCCTGTCACAACCGTGTGATGACTGCGACCGAATGATGCGAGCCCTGGCAAGGGTCAACCAGTGGACAAAGGCTTTGTGGGCTTCGTGGATTGACCCTATTTGACCCTATGACCCCCACATGGTCCACTCCACCGGACAAAGAGCTATGATTAGGAGGAGACCTCAGTGGGGGTACAGGACCTGGTGACAGTTCACCTCTTAGACATTGCTGCACCACGCTAAAGTGTCCACAAGGGGGGAGGCAAGGGTAGCAGAACCAATGGTGAAAGCCTCTTGGGTTGACACACAATGCAGGGACCTGCCTTATTCACCATCTGTTAATTGCTAGAGTCTCTCACACCATATACAGTTGACATGATAAAATCATGTCAAAGGGGGGAGTGAAAGGGTTATTGTAAAGTTAGTGCCAAAATAATAATTCTGTAGGTAATCTCCCATTATGCTCTTGTGGAGATTGTGTGGAAAGACGAGGCTGAGTTTATTACTCAAAATCAGTTTTATTCACAACACATTCTCCAACATCCAAAAACAGAAGAGAGAGAGACATGCCCCCACAGCTGCCCCTTTATACCCCAGGACATCAAAGTCAACAGTCGCATTGTCTTTTCATCCCAAATCACAACGCGCCCCCCTTCAGGTCTCCTGTCTCCACCTGAAGTCCTGGTGGTCGTCCCTTGCAGTCCTGGTGGTCAGGAAATCCTTCATGGCCGTCTCCCTGCATACAAAAGGCCAGACTTCACATCCTCCTGCAACCCCTAGGAGGTTCAGACCTTTTGTTCCTCTGAGACGTGCAGTAAACAATAAGCATACAGTAACAAGCATGTGAAGCATATGGAAACCACATATGTGCCCACATGACCCCCCCCCCCAAACGTCTAAGATGGAACAACATCACCACAGATTGCATGCCATAATAAAATCACTATATATCAGTCCAAATGCCGCTTAGGTCTCAATCTTCTCCCATATCTGCTAAAAGCAGGCTGTATCACTTCCACGGCGTCTTCCCGCTGTGGATCTGTTGCCTGGGGATGAGAACTGTTAGTCAACCTCTGTGGGTGTTCTGGGGAATGCTCTCTAGGGGGTCTGGCACGCCGAGGAGCCTTCGCCAACTGCACAACTTCGTCAGCTAACACAAAAGCGGGTTTGAGCCTGTTAATGCCAATCCTTTCTTTTCTGCCCCCCAAATCTAGCAAAAAATGCTTATCCCCTGTTTCCAACACTCTATATGGTCCGTCATAAGGTGGGCACAAGGGCGGACGATGAGCATCATGCCTGACAAAAACAAACTCCGCATTTTTCAAAGCCTTAGGCACAAAAACACGCGGAAAACTGTGGTGAACGGGGCCAGGTAGTGTGCCCGGGCCCGCACTATTCTGTAACCGCTGAACCGGGGAGCGTTCTGGCACAGGATTATCTGGGAGAAATTCCCCGGGCAGCCGAAGTGGTTGTGCAAAAACTAGCTCAGCTGGGGAGGCTTCTAAATCCTCCTTAGGTGCAGAACGCAACCCCAATAAAACCCATGGTAGCTTGTCCACCCAATTTGTATCCTTAAGCGACGCTCTCAGGGCCGCCTTCAATGACCTGTGAAAACGTTCGCACAACCCGTTAGCCTACAGGTTGTACGCAGTCGTGCGGTGGATCGTTGCCCCCAGGCTGCGGGACATCGCTGACCAAAGTTCGGAAACAAACTGCGGGCCTCTGTCAGATGTAATGTCCGACGGGACTCCAAAACGCGCTACCCATGCTGTTAAAAACGCGCCCGCTACCTCCTCAGCCGTGGTTGACGAAAGCGGGACCACTTCTGGCCAGCGCGTGGTGTGGTCAACCATTGTCATAAGATGTGTGCACCCATGTGAGGGCGGGAGGGGGCCTACGAGGTCCACGTGGACATGATCAAACCTTTTAGCCGGGATGTGAAACGGCTCCAAGGGAGCTCTCGTGTGCCTATGAACCTTGGCCCGCTGGCAGGCTGTGCAGGCTGCCGCCCACTCTCTAACTTGTTTGCGCAGGCTCGGCCACACAAATTTCTCTCCTACCAGTTTGACCGACGCGCGCACTCCCGGGTGTGCCAGAGAATGGATCGAGTCAAAAACACGGCGGCGCCACGCGGCTGGAACTACCGGACGCGGTCGCCCAGTGGAGACATCGCAGATTAGGGGGGGCATACCGTCTTGCAGCACCCTGCTCTCCAGCCTTAACCCTGTTGGTCCAGACTGGAGCGCGCGCACATCCGCGTTGCTACCCTGCTCCGTGGCCATGGCTGCGTAATCTATCCCCACGCGGACTGGGGTCGCGCGCACTTCCGCGTCGCTAACCTGCTCCGCAGCCATGGCTGCAGGCTCTACCTCCGCGCGGACGGGAGCCCCCACGGCACGCGAGAGGCAGTCTGCCACTACATTAAGTTTACCCGCCACATGCTGGATATCGGTGGTAAACTCCGAAATCGCGGCCAGCTGCCTCTGCTGCCGGCCCGACCAAGGTTCTGAAATCTTGGCCATCGCAAAAGTCAGCGGCTTGTGGTCAACGAACGCGGTGAAACGGCGTCCTTCCAGCCAGAACTGGAAGTGGTGAATGGCCAAGTGGAGCGCTAACAACTCCCTGTTGAATGCGCTGTATTTTCATTCGCTGTCGCGCAGTGTCTTACTGAAAAAGGCAAGCGGTTGCCAGGCTCCGGCTACAAACTGTTCCACGACAGCCCCTATGGCCACATCTGACGCATCAGTAGTGAGCGCCATGCGGGCCGCTGGGACTGGATGTGCTAACAACGCAGCGTTTGCCAGAGCTGTTTTGACTTCGGAAAATGCGCGCTCTCGCTCCGGAGACCATTCCACTTTATTTGTGGGTTTTTGTTTTTTTAGTGCAGCATACAATGGTTGCATGAGCTGCGCTGCGCGGGGGAGGAAACGGTTATAAAAATTTACCATTCCCAAAAACTCCTGTAACGCTTTGACCGTTTGTGGCTGGAGAAAATTTGTTACTGCACACACTTTGTCAGGCAGAGGGACCGCTCCCTCTGGGGAGACGTGATGTCCCAAAAAATCAATCTGCGTCACCCCGAACTGACACTTCGCCGGATTAATTATTAACCCGTGCTCTGCCAACCTCCGGAAAACTGCTGTGAGGTGGTTTTCGTGTTCATCTTCGGACACGCTGGCTACCAGAATGTCGTCCAGGTAGACGAACATGAAAGGGAGATCGCGCAGAACCGCGTCCATCATGCGTTGGAACGTCTGCGCAGCACCCTTAAGCCCAAACGGCATGCGCCAAAACTCGAAAAGCCCGAAGGGAGTTATTACCGCTGTTTTGGGTATGTCCTCCGCGCGCACTGGGACCTGGTGGTAACCGTGTACCAAGTCTATTTTAGAAAAAACACGCGCCCCCGCCAAATGAACTGAAAAATCTTGGATGTGTGGGATCGGGTAGCGGTCGTGTGCTGTAGCGTTGTTCAGCCTGCGGAAATCACCACAAGGCCGCCACGAGCCATCAGCTTTCGGGACCATGTGAAGCGGTGAAGCCCATGGGCTCTTCGAACGCCTGATGATGCCCAACCTCTCCAGATTGGCAAACTCCTCGCGCGCTATGGTCAGTTTAGCTGAATCCAAGCGCCAAGCTTTTGCGAAAACGGGCGGTCCGGTGGTAGTAATAAAATGTTCCACCTCGTGTTTAGCCACTGTCGCCGAAAATATTGGGACCGTGAGTGCTGGGAACTGAGTGAGGAGTGTGTGGAACTTACCACCCGCAGCTGTGACGTTGGCTTGTGCTGTTGGCGGGGCCACTTGAGCTGTACAGGGGATAGAAGAAAAAGAGAGTGCATTAACCAGGCGTCTGTTAACAAGATCGACTAACAAACTATGTGAGCACAAAAAATCAGCCCCTAACATGTTGAAATTGACTGCCGCTATGACGAAAGTCCATTCGAAAGTGCGGCGGTGTAAAGACAGAAGTAGAGTCCTCTCACCAAAGGTCTTAATCGCCGAGCCGTTCGCTGCTGACACCCGGGGACCGCTGGAAGGCGCCAGCCGGTCAGCGTAGGAAGGTGTGATGAAACTCAGCTGGGAGCCCGTGTCCACGAGGAAGTGCCTCCCCGAGTGCGCATCCTTCAAGTAGAGCAGCTTGTTCTCCTCTCCGAGGGCCGCAGCTGCTACCGACCCCCGGTCTTGGCGTTTCCCGAGCGCTTGAAGTGGCAAGGTGGAATGCACTTGTACGCCTTCTCTGCGAAATGGCAATGGTAGAAGCAAAGGACGTCGTCCGCTTCGTGTTTCCTGGTCCTTGCCGCCGCCGCCATCGGTGAGTCTGGTGCTGCAGCCTCTGGCCCTCTGCTATCTCCGGCCGTCGCGCCTGGTCCCACTGCCGCAGCCGCAGCCGCGTGTTGTTTACTGGCGTCAACGAGTCGCTGCGCCTCCTGGCCCAGCTCGTGGTAGTCTCGTCGGGCCAGCAGTGGTGATCTGGCCAGGGTCACTCTCACCTCTGACGGCAGGGTTCTGAGGAAGAGGTGGGTGAAAATGAAGTTATCATCTTCGGAGTCTCTCAAACTCAACATCTTCCCCATGAGGTCTGCAGGTCTGTCGCCCTCAAATTCAGTCAGCGCTAGGAGCCTCTCTGCTCGCTCCTGCACCGAAGGGGTGAAGTAGTGAATGAGCGCAGCCTTCAACGTGCTGTACTTGTCGCTGTCCGGCGGATGGTTGATCAGGTTCGCCACCCGCTGGGCTGTGTGGTTGTCCAGCTTTGCAACCACGTGGTAGAACTTTGTGTCGTCCACCGAAATCCTCTGGAGGTGGAACTGTGCCTCGACTGCGCTAAACCAGGAGCGCGGATTGTTCGGCCAGAAGTCCGGTAGGTGGACTGTGGCTGCACTCGTCTGGCTGGCTCCTGGCGAGTTTGGCTCGGGAGATTCGTCTCCGCTCATGATACGTTGTAGGGTCACCAGTGTGGAGATTGTGTGGAAAGGCGAGGCTGAGTTTATTACTCAAAATCAGTTTTATTCACAACACATTCTCCAACATCCAAAAACAGAAGTGAGAGAGACATGCCCCCACAGCTGCCCCTTTATACCCCAGGACATCAAAGTCAACAGTCGCATTGTCTTTTCATCCCAAATCACAACGCGCCCCCCTTCAGGTCTCCTGTCTCCACCTGAAGTCCTGGTGGTCTCCCCTTGCAGTCCTGGTGGTCAGGAAATCCTTCATGGCCGTCTCCCTGCATACAAAAGGCCAGACTTCACATCCTCCTGCAACCCCTAGGAGGTTCAGACCTTTTGTTCCTCTGAGACGTGCAGTAAACAATAAGCATATAGTAACAAGCATGTGAAGCATATGGAAACCACATATGTGCCCACACTCTACACATATTCCATACAAATTCTGTTTGCATGCTTATGAACAATTATGTTATGGTAAACTGATAAAACAGGAATGAGACAAAGCTATAGAGCTCTCTCTCTCTCTCCTCTCTCTCTCTCTCTCTTAGGTCAGGTCTTTCACATTAGATACACACCCAAACTCAACACCCACACACACTGTTGATAGCACATTCTAGAATGAAGTGGCGTGTTCAGTGGATGGCCTGTTCCCGCCATAGGTAGATTAGCCAATAAGATAGTTGCGTATAAGAGCATCCTATTGTACTGGATTACCCCCCCCCCCCCGAGAAGATGAATGTAACCCACACCTGGAAGTCGTGATCAGTCTGACGATGTTCCCAAGGGGACAGCATCAAACTGATCCAGCGCTGCTTGCTTTACATGTGACTTCTAAATAAATGTTCCATCTTTAAAATTGAAGAAATCTCCGGCTTGTTCTTGGATCTTTCAATCAAAGAATTGGGTATTTTTCTAACAGTACCAAAAACATGCAAGTTAGGTTAATTGGCCTCAAACTGGGGATTCTAAATTGTCCTTAGGTATGACTGTGAGAGTAAATGGTTGTCTGTCTCTCTGTGTTGGCCCTGTGATGGACTGGCGATCTGTCCAGGGTGTACCCTGCCTCTCACTCAAAGATGCTGGGATAGGCTCCAGCACCCCCTTCGACCCGAAAAGGATTAAGTGGAAGAAGATGGATGGATGGATGGCTGTGTGAGAGGACTGTACCGACAAAAAAACAACTCAGAATAAACCATAAAGTCCATAGAGTTGAGATGTTCATTATATTGTGCTCCATTTTGTCATATCTGAGACTGTACTTCTTGTAAACAAACTGTGTTTACCGATGGTGTAAGCCACATATTGGTTGCCCCTAACAATGTGGAAAAGTAGCAGTGCTTTGGCCCAGGTGTGCTAACAGCAACGTGAGCTCTGGACCATTTGTGGATATGTTAACCAACAACTGTACAATTCCAGAAAGTTTGGAAGAATAAATAGAATTGATTCCATTGCTCCGGTGTGGGAGCATTTCAGATTTAAGCCGAATGAGCAAGGAGCCCAGTAATGTCAGCAAAGCGTTATTACCCTCCACCACCAAGGAGGTAATGTGACCATTAGCAGGATTACTCAAAAACTAATGGATAGATTTTGTTGAAATTTTCACCAGAGGTAGCCCTTGGGTGACAGATGAACCCATTAGATTTTGGACATGATCTGAGAGGGCATACATCCATCAAGGTCTATTTGTTTTTTTGTGTGCAGGATTATGCAATAAACTGTGCAGTCCATCAAGGCCTCTTCTTGCAGTGTTACAGAAAGTGTAAAAGTGATCCAGAACGTGCATCCTGATGCAGATTACCTCCAAAATTTAATGGGTTCATCCATAGCCCAAGGGCCATGTCTGGTGAAAATTTCATTAAAATCCGTCAAGTAGTTTTTGCATTGCTGAGATAGAAGACAGACATTGGTCGAGATATGCACTGAGTGCCAGCTAGTGTTGCCTTTGCAGTTGCAAGAAAACCTGGCAACACAACTAACCTAAAAATGCATTCTGAAGACAACCATCCTCCCCAGTTTTTGTACCTGGGAACAAAACCTGCAGTCAGACATGCAGAATCCTCCATCACTCCGCAGTCTGGAATAAAGGAGCCTTTGACCAACAATACAGTTGCTAAATGGCACACACTCACAGACAGCATTACTGGCTTCATAGTCAAAGAGATGCATTGATTTTTTTATTTAGGATATTGTAAATATTTTTTCCACAGTTCAATCTCAGTATCTGATATTGTTAAGAAATAAAAGTTCAGTGTGTTGTGCAGGTAATTATAATATAATGTTATAGTTTTAGGCTTTTATTTGTGAAGCACAGGTGGTGGCTCTGCCTTCCGGTTCTGCCACCACCCGTGGCTATAAGAGGGCAGCGGCAGGCTCTTTGCCACCCCTTTTGCTTGACAGCTGTGAGTGTGCTGTGTGGTGTTGCACCTGTGCCCTACTAATAAGCATGTGTTCTGTTTGACACCTGGCCTCGTCCTTGGCTCCCAACCCAGACATAACATTTTGGCAACGAGGATAAAAGCTGGTATGAAAGCATGTGTTACTTCCATTCGGCCATTTTTGGAGATCCCCGGCAAGCCACCTGTTCCCTGGCCGAGGTGGTATGTCGCCTTCTGGATGTACACGGTGGCACTGAACCTTGGGAAGTTGGAGAAGTTAAGGACATGTGCGTTGTTGGTGCACAATCTTGGAATGGAGCAACCGTGAATTCTGCACATTTTCACGCCCTGGACAACGTGATAGTCCGCAGGATTCAGTTTCAACAGCGCCGCCAACAGGTGGGCGAGTCTATTCAGTGCTTTGTGGCAGACATAAGGCTGCTGGCCAGCGAGTGCCGGTTCGGACCATTGGAGGAGGAGATGGTTTGCGACCAGTTGGCAGAGCATACCAACTGCGCTGCAATTAGGTCAAAGCTGCTTACTTTTTCGGGGGAACTGACGCTGTCCATGGCCATCGAGTTAGCTCAACAGCCGGAAGCTGCGGATAAACTGTCACGGGAGCTGAGTGAGAGCTTGTCACATCGACAGCTGGGATCACCTCCAATCGCAGATGTAGTGGACCCGGACAGCGATGGAAGTGTGGAGGACAATGTGGACGACGCCAACGCTGTGAATGTAAGGTCTGCCCCCGGGAAGCCCAAGTGTATGTGTTGTGGATCCACGAAGCACTGTTTCAAGGCCAGAGAGTGTCCGGCGAGAGGGAAGCGCTGCTGCAAGTGTGGTCGATTGCATCATTTCGCCAGGGTATGCCACATGTTCGAGCGAGGAAGTCCGCAGCACAAAGAGGACTCTCCCGCTCCAATGGTTTTCCACGCTGTGTCCCCAAGCACCAACGGACGCACGTCCTGTATGGTAGAGTTGGACAGGGTGGAGGTGCTATTATTGATCAACACAGGAGCGGTGGACTCCTTGATGAATTGGGCGACCGTGAGATGTTTTTTCCCATACTACAGGATTGGGGGTGACCCGGCACCGCTTTGTATTTATGGAGGAGGATAGCTGGCCACAGTGGGAACGCTGAGACTGACGGCTCAGTACAAATCGGCGAGATGTGTGACCTGGAATTCACTGTGAAGGCCCGGGGAGAAAACATAAAGGGCTGCGACCTGTTCTATGGTCTGGGCTTTGCCATTAAAAGCGGTGCTGGGGAGGAGTGGTCGGGCTGTAGATTGTGGGACCGACCAATCCCAAAAGTGGTAAACGGTGCAGTGTGGGATGAGGACCTGCTTGGCACCCTGGAGAGTGAGCAAGACCAATATCGCCCAGGGTCATCACAGGAGGGTCGCTGTACCAGAGCCCAAGTCGAGGGTACTGGGCGGTACGGCGGGACGCCTGTAATGACTAGCGATGTCGAGAGGCTGGTTTCACTTGTTCCTGGAGCTCAGCTGAAGTGGACCGGTGAACAGGGGGCCACAACAGTAATGGCGGCAGTGGATTTAGAAGAAGTCGGGGACAGACCGTTAGGCACAGTGGAGTGAAGTGTCAAGCAGAGACCCTGCAATCCGAGCTAGGCCCATCTGGGAGTCGCGGACTTGGTCCGGGCTTGGGAGGAGGCACAATCTTGGCAGGTACAGGCCAAATGGCAGTTGGGGGAACATCAGGAGCGGCTGCATGTGGTGGCCAGATTAGAGGACGCCTATCTCCAACTGTCGGATGGCTTGTGGAGGCACCTGAATGAGCTTCGGTGTGCCCAGGAGGAGACTGGCTTGGCCTGGACAAGGGACTCATCCGGTGGTGACGAAGAAGAGGTGCAACGGAGTCGAGGCAGCCAGTGGTGGCCCTGGAAGTGGATTGCCTCCAGGGGAGGACTGATGGAAGGACTGTCTGGGGGGGCACGGGCATGTTTACTTCAACTGTTTAGTTTAACTATTGTGCATGCGTTTGGATGTTGAGTGTCGTAACTTAATTGTTATACATAAGTTCTTTGGTGTGTTTCTGGTCAGTGTATTTGCTGTTTAAATAGGTTAATGGGGTTATTTTGATTATCTGTTCTAACTTAGGAGACATGGTGGTATTTTGGTTTAAGTGGACTTTTATACACAATGGTCCCCTCCGGCATACAACTAGGAACATACTGGTCGCTATGGAGGGTGAGAATATGTATGGGCACATAATCATACCATGTAGGATAACTAAGTAGACGGTTATGCTGTTTCATCCCATCTAGCAACAATGCTCTGCACTGTGTGTGTTTATATATTTACATATTTATTCCATCTAGCTACAATGCTCTGCACTGTGTGTTCATATATTCATATATTTATTCCATCCAGCTACAATGCTCTGCACTGTGTGTCTGTGTGTATATATATATTTTATAGTAATATGTACATATGTATATTAGCTGCTCTTGCTTGCTTGTTTTTTTTCTTGCCTTCTGATTGTTGCTCTGAGTGTTGCTATCCCTGTGCTGTTGCAATCCTGGAATTTCCCCGTTGTGGGACTAATAAAGGCTTATCTTATCTTATCTTATCTTATCTTATAAGAGGCAGAATAACCCGCTTTGCCATGTGGGGTGAGGTGGCAGTCTATCCATCTCCCCTAGTCTCAGTTGCTTTGGAATGACTGTTAGGTCATTTATGCTATATTGTCCGATTAATTTTAGTGTGTGACTCGGGTCCTAAATTAGGGTGGGTTTGAATTTTGTGTGTTTTAGGCTTTTTATAAAGGGGGGGGGGATGTTGTGTTGGTAGTTATAATATAATGTTATAGCTTTAGGCTTTTATTGGTGAAGCACGGGTGGTGGCTCTGCCTTTCGGTTCTGCCACCACCCGTGGCTATTAGAGGGCAGTGGGGAGGAGGGGCAGGCTCTTTGCCAGCTTTTCTGCCTGACAGCTGTGAGTGTGCTGTGTGGTGTTGCACCTGTACCCTACTAATAAGCCTGTGTTCTGTTCGACACCTGGCCTCATCCTTGGCTCCCAACCCAGACATAACATTTTGGAGGATAAAAGCTGGGATGAAAGCGTGTGTTACTCCCGTTTAGCCATTTTTAGAGCTCCCCGGTGACCCACCTGTTCCCTGGCCGAGGTGGTACGCCACCTTCCGGACGTACATGGTGGTGCTGAACCTTGGTAAGTTGGAGAAGTTAAGGGCACATGCATTGTTGGTGCACAATCTTGGAATGGAGCGACAGCGAATTCTGAGCACACTGGGTGACGGTGATAGTTTTGATGAAGTGGTTGAGCTAATGGCATGCCATTTTCGTGCTCTGGACAACGTGATAGTCCGCAGGATTCAGTTTCGACAGCGCCGTGAATGGGTGGGTGAGTCTATTCAGCGCTTCGTAGCCAACTTAAGGCTGCTGGCCAGCGAGTCGCGGTTTAGACCATTGGAGGAGGAGATGGTTCGCAACCAGGTGGCAGAGCATACCAACTGCGCTGCAACTAGGTTGAAGCTGCTTACTTTTTCGGGGGAACTGACGCTGTCCATGGCCATCGAGTTAGCTCAACAGCTGGAAGCTGTGGATAAACTATCACGGGAGCTGAATGAGTGCTTGTCACATCAACAGCTGGGATCACCTCCGACCGCAGATGTAGTGGACCCGGACAGCGACGGAAGCATGGAGGATGATTTGGACAATGCCAATGCTGTGAATGTAAGGTCTGCTCCAGGAAAGCCCAAGTGTATGGGTTGTGGGTCCACGAAGCATCGTTTCAAGGCCAGCGAGTGTCCGGCGAGAGGGAAGCGCTATGACAAGTGTGACCGCTTGCATCATTTCACCAGGGTATGCCGCTTGTTCAAGCAAGGTAGTCCGCGGCACAAAGAGGACTCTCCCACTCCAATGGTTTTCCATGCCATGTCCCCGAGCACCTACGGACGAACGTACTGTATGGTGGAGTTGGACAGGGTGGAGCTGCCATTATTGATTGACATGGGAGCGGTGGACTCCTTGTTGAACTGGGCGACCATGAGACCGCACTACAGGATTGGGGGTGACCCGGTACCGCTTTGTGGTTATGGAGGAGGATAGCTGGCCACGGTGGGAGCGCTGAGACTGACGGCTCAGTATAAATCGGCCGAGATGTGTGACCTGGAATTCACTGTGACAGCCCGTGGAGAAAACATAATGGGCTGTGACCTGTTCTATGGTCAGTGTGGGATGAGGACCTGCTTGGCACCCTGGAGAGTGAGCAAGACCAATATTGCCCAGGGTCTTCACAGGAGGGTTCCTGTGCCAGAGCCCAAGTCGCCCTGGACGAGGGAACTGGGCAGCACGGCGTGATGCCTGTGACAACAGGCGACGTCGAAAGGCTGGTTTCACCTGTTCCTGGAGCTCAGCTGAAGTGGGCCGGTGAACAGGGGGCCACAACGGTAATGGCAGTGGCAGATTTAGAGGAGGTCTGGGCCAGAATGTTAGGTGGAGCACTGTACCAAGCAGAGACCCTGCAACCCGAGCAAGGCCCCTCTTGGAGTCGCTGACTTGGTCTGGGCTCGGGAGGAGGCACGATCACGGCAGGCACAGGCCAAATGGCAGTTGGGGAAGTACAAGGAGCGGCTGCATATGGTGGCCAGATTGGAGGATGCCTATCTCCAACTGTCGGATGGCTCGTGGCGGCACCCGAATGAGCTGCGGTGTGCCCAGGAGGAGACTGTAGGATGTGGGGCTGGACAAGGGACTCATCCGGTGGTGACGAAGACGAGGTACACTGGGGTTGAGGCAGCCAGTGGCGGCCTGCGAGGTGGATTGCCTCCAGGGGCGGACTGATGGAAGGATGGTCCGGGGGGGCCCACGGGCATGTTTACTTCAACCATTTAGTTTAACTATTATGCATGTGTTTGGATGTTGAGTGTCGTAAGTTAATTGTTATACTTAAGTTCTTTGGTGTGTTCGTCTTCAGTGTATTTGCTGTTTGCATAGGTTTTTGGGGGTTATTTTGATTATCTGTTTTAGCTTAGGAGACACAGCAGTATTTTGGTTTAAGTGGACTTTCATGTAGTATAAGCGGCAGAATAACCCGCTTTGCTGTGTGGGGTGAGGTGGCAGTCTATCCATTTCCCCTAGTCTCAGTTGGTTTGGAATGACTGTGTTAGGCCATTTGTGTTGTATTGTCTGATTAATTTTAGTGCGTGACTTGGGTCCTAAATTAGGGTGGGTCCGAATTGTGTGTGTGTTTTAGGCTTTTTGTAAGGGGGGGGTTGTTGGTAGTTATAATATAATGTTATAGCTTTTGGCTTTTATTTATGAAGCACGGGTGGTGGCTCTGCCTTCCGGTTCCGCCACCACCCGTGGCTATAAGAGGGCAGCGGGCAGGAGGGGTGGGCTCTTTGCCAGCTCTTCTGCCTGACGGCTGTGAGTGTGCTGTGTGGTGTTGAAGCTGTCCCCTACGAATAAGCGTGTGTTCTATTCAACACTTGGCCTCGTCCTTGGCTCCAAACCCAGACATAACACAGTGTTCTTTGAAAGGATGCAAGTTGTTTGGGATCATCATATCATTTTATCCGGGCTATAAAATGGTCTTCCTGATAAGATAAGATAAGATAAGATAAGATAAGATAAGAAAAGCCTTTATTAGTCCCACAATGGGGAAATTCCAGGATTGCAACAGCACAGGAATAGCAACACTCAGAGCAATAACTAAGAAGATACGAAAAATATAAATAAGAGCAGTGGATATACATACGTACACATAAATATATAAATATATATACAAAGTGCGGAGCACTGTAGCAAGATGGAATAAACAGCATAACCGTCTATTTAGTTATCCTACATAGTATGAATACTGTATGTACCCATACATATTGTCACCCTCTGTAGCGAATGATATTGTCCTAGTTGTATACTGGAGAGGACCATTTGTATAAGTCTGTTGTGTCTTTTTGCATTCAATACTACTAGGTCGTCACGTTTTTTTGCTATCTCTGCGAGCAGCCCTGCTTAGGTTATACAGTCTGACAGCCTTAGGTAGGAAGGACCTGCGAAACCTCTCGGTTGCGCACCTAGAATGATGTAGTCTACTGCTAAATGAGCTCCTCAGTGCGTTCAATATGTCCTGCATAGGGTGGAACTCGGACTCCAGCAGAGATGACAGTTTAGCCACCATCCTTCTCTCTCCTATCGCCTCCACTGGGTCAAGGCGTTTCCCCAGGACAGATCTAGCTTTCTTGATCAGTTTGTTCAGTCTCTTCCTATCGGCTGTTATAATGCCGTTGCCCCAGCAGACCACTCCAAAAGTGATGGCTGATGCCACCACCGTGTCGTAGAATGTCTTCAGCAGCGCCCCTTGTACACCAAAAGACCTGAGCCTCCTCAGTAGGAACAGCCTGCCCTGTCCCTTCTTGTAGAGTGCGTCGGTATTGTGTGACCAGTCTAGTTTCTTGTTCAGATGAACACCAAGGTACTTGTAGGATGTCACCATCTCAATGTCTGTTCCCTGGATGTTTACTGGTGCTGTGAAGGGTTGTCCTTGCCTTCGGCAGTCCACCACCAGCTCCTTAGTTTTCCTCGCGTTGATCTGGATGCAGTTCCGATGGCACCAGTCCACGAAGTCCTGGATAAGTCCTCTGTACTCAGCTTCATCTCCGTTGGAAATGAGGCCAATGATCGCAGAGTCGTCAGAGAACTTCTTGTAGATGGCAGTGTGTTGTGTTGTGTGAGAAGTCCGTAGTATAAAGGGTGAACAGGAAGGGAGCAAAAACCATTCCCTGGGGGGCCCCCATGCTACCGATGATCATGTCAGACACGCAATCTCGGGTTCTCACAAACTGTGGCCGGTTAGTGAGGTAGTTGTCATGTGGTGATCCTCGCGGATCACCAAGAGACGCCACAGAGTTCACCAGAGAGTTTGGCTAAGATGTTATTTTATTCACAGACGTGACACAACAAAGCTATGAGCCCCTTAGGGCAAACACACACATGGACGAGACTTAGGCTCGTAGGGCTAACCCCAGCCGTTACGAGCTACACTGAAAACAAGCTACAATAACGAACCTGACATGAAGGTCTAAAGCACTCTCAGGCACGACGAGGCGTAGACCCAGGCTTGGCAGGACGAAGACACTCAGACAATACAGACGTAAAGTAGACTGTTGTTGACCGAACGTTGACCAGTGTTGACTGATACTCCTGCGTCTTACCGTCGTTAGTGCCGGGCTTAAAAGGGCGAAGCACTAATGACGGTAATGACAAACAGCTGACCGGCCCTTGACAGGCGGAAGCCCCACCGAGCACTTTCACAATAAGAGCCCGGTGAGGCCAGAATACAGCCCGCAGCTGTCAAGGCCGGCAGCGAGAAGAACTTAGCCTGAGCGCGATCAGAACCGGCGCTTGGGTCATAACAGTACCCTCCCTCCACGGGCGGACTCCGAACGCCCCAAGGAACCACCCTGCCCCCCTACGCCCCCCCAGGGTGGGAGGCTGGGGACAGGTGCAGAGGAAGAGAACCAACCCAGGAACAAAACAGACAAAAAAAAAAAAACATACAGGACAATGACAAGACTAACAAAATGCACAAGGGAAAGAAAAAATAAACAGAACTACAGGGCCAGAAAAATTAAATACAAGAACAGAGCATACTCGCTCACATCAGACTATACATGAAACAAAAAACAGAGCACTACTCGCTCATATCAGACTATACATGAAACAAAAAAACAGAGCACTACTCGCTCATATCAGACTATACATGAAACAAAAAAAACAGAGCACTACTCGCTCATATCAAACTATACATGAAACAAAAACAGAGCATTACCCGCTCAACCCAGACTATACATATGCCAACAAGGCTACTGCAAGGCATGAACGCCAGATACAAAATAACCAGGACAAAGGAAAAAAAAACCACAAACACTGAGACAAACCCAGGGACCACTACCCCCCCGACAGTTTACCTCAACCGGCAGAGACCAAGTGCCACAGAAACAGTACAGGTGGTCTCCCCACGTCCAACAGCCGGCCGGTGGTCAAAGGAGGCGGACCAGGCGGCTCACCAGAGTCCAAAATCCCGCACGTCCGCTCCTCCGGTGGTCGAACCAGGTTGCCCCAAGGCACACACAACAGGTCGGGTGGCCGAACCGAGGCGCCGAAACGGCGAAACAGTCTCTCCGGTGGCCGACCCGTGTCCCTCAGCCACCAGTCCAGGGCATCAACAACCCGCAGCGGCCTCTCTGACGAAAACAAAACTTGGGAGAACCGGGGCGAGCGAACAGGGACCCCCATGGCCCCCGGCGATGATGAATAGGGGCGGTGACTCAGAGGGAATCGATGAGCAGGGCGAGCCAGGAATCCACTCTGCGAAGAAGGGTCTGCAGCTCCTCCTCCGCCTATGGACCACGCTCACGCTGCATCACCGCTGGACCCAGATTGGGTCCCAGCTGCACCCACGTTGGGCCCCGATTGGGCCAGAACTGCACCCGTGGTGGACCCCGATTGGGTCGGATCCGCACCCGCGGTGGACCCCGATTGGGCCTCCGACGCACCCACGTCGGACCCCGATTGGGCCAAAACCACCTCCGCGGTGGACCCCGATTGGGCCCCCGGTGCACCCACGTTGGACCCCGATTGGGCCGTAACCGCCCCCGCGGTGGGCCCCGATTGGGCCTCCGGTGCAGCTCCGCTGACGAACTCCACCCCCGAACCTGGGACCTCCACCTTGGTGACACCGACCCGTTCCCCGCCGGCTACACTAAAACAAAGCTCGGGGACAGGAAAACCGGGATCAGCGTCACCGGTAGCAACGGAACCCAGCGAGACGAGCTCGGGCGCAGCAGACGGCTGCTCCTCACTCGTCTCCCTGAGAGGCAGGCAAAAATGCTCAACAAAAGAGGACAGAGACAGAAGAACGAGCACTTGCCTGCACTCGGGTTCCGTTGCCACCCAGGACTCCGACGATCCGGGTTCAGGGCGACTCTCGTCAGCTGGCTCGGACTCAGCTGCGTCGGGCTCTGCAGCTGGCATGATGTCATCTGCAGCCTCAGGTACCTCCCACGCTGTTGTCCACGCCGACGACCCGTATGGCGTGGAGGCAGGGAACCCTTGACCCACTGGCTCGGACCGCTCCGGCGAGGAGACCCGGGGACGCTTCTTCGTCAGCTCAGGCTCCGGGCCGCAGTCCGCTCCTCTCCTCCGTCCAAGACGTGGCTGCAGGGCCGGATGCAGGCTTTCCAGCACTGCAGGGGCCCTCTTCGTCCGACGACGCTGGCCTGGCGTCGCGGACCACTCGACGGGGGAGAACACAGAGGCAGTAGGTTTAATAATTTCTTCCACAGCAGGTGGAGGGAGCTCAGGGGGCTGCGAACCCCGAACTCCGCCCCCAGGAGTCAGACAAGGCAGATTATTATTAATATGTGACAAACAATCATGCCCTTGCCTTCCTCCCGGGGCTGAGATGGTTCCTTCTGAGGGGGACGTCGTTCCTCCTTCTCCTCGCTGGATGGCGACAGAGGGCCCCCTGGGAAGACGAGGTGGGGCCGCTCTCGGAGGTTCGCAGACGGGATACGTCGGCAGCGATTCCAGCCGAGGATTCCGCTGAGGGTTGCTCGCGCCGTTACGCCGACGTCAGACAGCGCGCACTCCTGGACCTGCTCTGGGACAGGAATGGGACACCAACGCGGGGAGCGAGGATGCCTCCTCCTCTGCTTCCTGCTCTCTTCCTCCTCCAGCCCACGAAGTACCTCGCGCTGCACGGCGAGCTCCTCCCACCTCGTTATTACCTCCCGATGGTCATCATACTCGAGGGGGAGGTTGTCCAGATACTCCTCAGCGACGCTCAGATGCCAGCGCATGGCACTGGAGGTGTCGTCGAACGTAGCAGCGAGGAGCGCCCCATTGGCGTATTCCAGCACGCTCGCTAGCTCCTTGCCCAGGCGCCGACCGCGGCCCCTGGATGATGGTATTCTCCCAGACGTTGACACCCGAACAAGAAGAACAAACAGTCCAATTATGGCACAAACTCACAGTGAAACGGCGTCTCGATGCGGCGCCTCCGTTTAGGCGACCAGGCAGGAGTATACTGTCATGTGGTGATCCTCGTGGATCACCAAGAGACGCCACAGAGTTCACCAGAGAGTTTGGCTAAGATGTTATTTTATTCACAGACGTGATACAACAAAGCTATGAGCCCCTTAGGGCAAACACACACACGGACGAGACTTGGGCTCGTAGGGCTAACCCCAGCCGCTACGAGCTACACTGAAAACAAGCTACAATAACGAACCTGACATGAAGGTCTAAAGCACTCTCAGGCACGACGAGGCGTAGACCCAGGCTTGGCAGGACGAAGACACTCAGACAATACAGACGTAAAGTAGACTGTTGTTGACCGAACGTTGACCAGTGTTGACTGATACTCCTGCGTCTTACCGTCGTTAGTGCCGGGCTTAAAAGGGCGAAGCACTAATGACAGTAATGACAAACAGCTGACCGGCCCTTGACAGGCAGAAGCCCCACCGAGCACTTTCACAATAAGAGCCCAGTGAGGCCAGAATACAGCCCGCAGCTGTCAAGGCCGGCAGCGAGAAGAACTTAGCCCGAGCGCGATCAGAACCGGCGCTCGGGTCATAACAGTAGTCCAGGATCCAAGATGACAGGTGATGTCAGTGATAATATCATTTATTGTTATTGTTTATTATTAACAACCAATTATGATTGCTGTTTCTGTGGCTTTTTTCCACCTCTTAAATTGGTGGCATTTTTAACTCAAAAATTTGCTACATACATAGATTTAATTGACTGAAGGAGACCTGTTTGCTGTTGGCTTAAAGCAGGTGTGAGGTCTGCATCTGTTCTTCAATGTTACAGATGAATAATCAAGCTGAGGGTGACTGAACATTATTGTCTGCTGGTCAGAAAACAAAAAGATTTTCTGAGCAGCCAAAAAGTGTCTTGGCCTTCCACATATCGCAGCTCTCAAAGAATGAAGAATCTTTATGAGTTCCGCTCTGATCGGGGGATTGTTCAAAAGCGGATGCCGAAGCCGAACCTTAAACAACGACTTAAAAAGGACAGCAGCAGGGGGGAGAAGGGAGGGTGAGTCGGTCATGGTCATTATTCTGGTGGCTCAGACCGCCAGCCCACCCAGTGATCCCAGTCAGGGCTTCTTCTAGCATTTCGGAGGCCCCTATGCAAGGTCGTGTTTGCAGGTCCCTATATTTTGCAAAATAGGAGGGTTCAAACCATTTCAAAATAAAAAAAAAAAAATCTCAATTTCCAACAAAACATTGAAAAAATAAGTCATTGTCTAGATGAACAGAAAAAAAAAACAATAAACGTAATGAAAATGTAACCAGCATTCATACGAACATCACAATTTTATAAGAAAAAAATTTTACAAGAAAAAAGGGTGCAAATTTGTGATGAAAAAAGTAGCAAATTTATAGGCAAAGTCACCATTTTATATGTGAAAAGTATCAAGTTTAGAAGTAAGAAGTTACAAATTTACAAGAAAAAAGTTGTGAATATACAAGGAAAAAAGTCACCAATTTATTAGTAAAAAATTGCAAATTGAAAAGAAAAAAAAACGTCTAATATAATTTTGGGGTCTCATGGCTTATAGCCAAAAATGGTTCTGCAACCCAATGTACTTGAGTAAAAACAGATTTTCTTAAATACTAAAGTAGGAGTAAAAATGCCCTGCAATAAATCTACTCAGTAAAGTAAAAGTGAAAAATTACTTGACTATATGTACCTGAGTAAGTGGCTGCTACCCTCCTCAGCCCTAGTACACACAAATGTGCATATCATGCCAAGTTTGCAGCTCAGAGGGATCTGTTAGGGGAGGAACATCTAAAGAAAGCAATGAGGAGATGGCAAGAGCGAGGTGGTGGATTAAAAGGTGAGAGAGAAGAGCACGCAGGCTCTTTAATTCGAGAAATTCCCCCAACCCAAACCAGCCAGCCCTCCCACCGGGTGTGCTACTTCATGAAACACACAGACAATGGCTCAGTGGAAGAAGTCACCCTTAATTCTCCTTTTGATCAAGCCAAAGTCTTTGTGTCCCTATAGGCTCTTTACACATTCTTTTCTTTTTTGTGCCAGTGCTTAAGTTGGGAATGATTAGTGTCTGTAGATAAATCCCCTTATTTCAATCTCCGTCTTTGGAGATGCCACCACTCAGGCAGACAGCTTACCAGAATACCAAACTCACCTACCAATGAGGCGAAGTTGCTTTTGATGGTGCATGTCCCGCAGCTTTCTGCCTTTTATCAGTCAGTGATCATTTGTCAGTGGAATAAATGGAATTACGTGAACTTTGAGATTTCACGAAAACATTAATAGACAACCATCTCACTTCCAACATGGTAGACTAACTAACTAACCTGCACTTATATAGCGCTTTTCTAGTCACAAAGACCACTCAAAGCGCTTTCATTAATACTAACCCTCTATTCTAAGGGCCTATAGGAAACAGATATCTAGGGACAATTTAGAACAGCCAATTAACCTAACATGCATGTTTTTGGCATGTGGGAGGAAACCGGAGAAATCCCGGAGTAAACCCACGCAACACGGGGAGAACATGCAAACTCCACACAGATCACTGTTGGTCGGGGGCTGGGATCGAACCCACGATCCCACGATCCCCACAATCCCCCGGCCAAGGGTAAACTGTGCTGCCGCAGTGCTAACCACTGCGCCACCGTGCAGACTAGCGGTTGAGCACTGCATCAAACAATGGTGCTGAGTATAGTCATTTTTAAAAAGCGTTAATGCATATACAACAGTAATGCACAACATTATGACCACCTGCCTAATATTGTGTTGGTCCCCTTATTGCTACCAAAATAGCCCTGACCCATCAAGGCATGGACTCCACTACACCTCTGAAGGTGTGCTGTGGTATCTAACATCAAGATGTCAGCAGCAGATCCTTTAAGTCCTGTAAGTTGCAAGGTGGGGCCTCTGTGGATCAGACTTGTTTGAACAGAACATGTAGTATGTCAGGTTAGTGCACACTTTCTCACCTCTTTTTCCACTGCTGATTGCCTAATCATGCCGAGCTGCATCAATTAACCACCTGTCTCTCATCAGCTGCAGCCCTTATAAGCTGGCAGTTCCTCTTCACTGGAATGTTGGACTCTGCATGCCAGCAGTTTGGTGGCTTCTTTCAACCTCTTGTGTACCTACCTGTACTGCTCTCGTGTCCACCTCCTCCACTTTCTTCCAGCGCTGGGATCTGTAAGCAAACATTATCATTAACCTTCTTCTCTGCTTCCAACCTCTTGCAGGATCTCTCAGCACTCACCATTCCTAGTGGACTTGGACTCCACTCCTGGGCAGAACCATTTATTTCAGAATAGACGGTAAGCATATGATGTCATGGAACAGAATTCATGGCAGTTACAAAACACTGAGTGGCAAAAATGAGTGTAAGAAAGTAAGTAAAGTTTATTTATATAGCACCTCTCACAGAAAGAATCTCAAAGTACTTCACAGTAAAATAAAACACACATTCACAAATACAATGATGAAAAAAATGGCAGCAGTAGGGTATATGTAATAACCCCCCCCCCCCCAAAAAAAAAATACACACAGTATTCAGTCACAGCAGTACACAGAGGGCCTGCTTGCATTGTGGAGAGGTAATCTTATTATTTCATCTTGTATTAACTGATGAAAAAAATAAATGCATAAATAAAGGCTCAGAGGTAGTTCTTCATTTATAATAATAATGCATCAGATTTATATAATGCTTTTCATAGACACTCAAAGATGCTTTACAATGGATATGTTATTCATTTACTCCAAGGACAATGGTAGTGGTAAGCTACTACTGTAGCCACAGCTGCCCTGGGGCAGACTGACGGAAACATGGCTGCCAATCCGTGCCAACGGCCTCTTCGACCACTACCGAATGTCTGCACTTACCCCACACATCACTACAGTCAAGTAAACAGTGTGGTATTAACATCTAAAGTTAAAAAAAGGAACTCTGTGTACTACTGTGACTAAATGTTTTGTGTGATTTTTATGTTTTGCTACATGGGGGGTGGGGGGTGGGGCTGAAAAGTTCATAGTGGACAGATTTGACAAAATGTGGTTTATTTTTGAACATAGTCTCCCCTTCGGTCTTAACACTTCTTCCATCAGTGTTGCAGCACTCAGATCCCTGCAGTTGAAAAATAAACCACATTTGGTCAAATTTGACCACAATGAACTTTTCAGCCCCCCTCATACAAACTAAAGCTACCACATGTGTTTGCCACTCAGTGCTGGGTAACTATGGTAACTGCCCTGTAACTGCCAAGAATTCTGTTCCAATGCATTCCCTCTATACCGCACTCAAAACCATATTCGACAATATCCTAAACCCCCAAGTCCTCAGGCCTGGGACACCCTCTCCTACCTTCTTCAGACTCCATACTCACCAAAGCCAGATCCAGAACCAGATCCAATCTCACCTGGTGAAGAACAGCAGTCCACCTGCAAAGTACTCACCATTTCCTGCATCTCCAAAACCTACAGTATAAGACAAACCAGCTTAGTTGATTCACGTCCATATAGTCATGTTCAGTATGCTCACCATTTTCTCATCCTCTCTGGAGGGTTGCCAGTTCTCCACCACTGAACATTCTATTAATAAAACATACCTTTTATTACCTCCGCCAGGCCGCAGGCCGCAGGAGGTAATGTTTTTGCCAGCGTTTGTCTGTCTGTTTGTCTGTCTGTCTGTTGGTTAGCAAGATAACTCAAAAAGTTTTGGACGGATTTCGATGAAACTTTCAGGCGTTGTTGGAAATGGTACAAGGAAGAACTGATTAAATTTGGGGGATGATCCGGATCACCGTCTGGATCCAGGAATTTTTTAAAGGATTCTTTAACATTGTGAGATACGGCCATTTTCAACATGTGTGCAGGCGCAATGGAGGGCGCTGGTTGTCGTGTCTGACGAACACGAACTCCGCGTTCTTCAAAGTTTTAGGCACAAAAGCACGCGGAAAACAGTGGTGGGCCGGGCCCGGCAGCGTGCCTGTGTTTGCGCTACGCTGCAAAAGCTGAGACGAGCAGCTGACCCGCACGGGATTATTTGGCAGAAATTCCCCAGGCAGCCATAGGGGCTGCGCAAAAACAAGCTCTCTGCCGGGGAAGCTTCCAAATCCTCTTTTGCCGCGGAGCCCAACCCCAATAAAACCCACGCCAACCTGTCTACCCAATTTGCATCCGTCAGTGAACCCGAGTGCTTCTTTCAGTGATCTATGAAAACGCTCGCATAACCCATTGGCCTGTGGATTGTACGCGGTTGTGCGATGAATTGCAACGCCCGCAGCCTGGGAGTTTGGAGATGGAGGAGATGGACACAACAGCAACACTTGAGTTTATTACCTCCGCCAAGGAGGTAATGCTTTTACTGCCATTTGTCTGTCTGTCTGTTACCAACATAACTCAAAAAGTTATGAACGGATTTTGACGAAATTTTCAGAAAAGGTGTGTAATGGCACAGGGAACAGATGATTAGATTTTGATGATGATCTGAGAGTGCATAACTCCACCAAGGGCTTTGTTTGTATTTGTGCAGCAGGATTACACAAAAACTACTGGATGGATTTGGATGAAATTTTCACCAGAGGTGGTTCTTGGCCTAGAGAGGAACCAATTACATTTTGGGGATGATCTGGGAATGCATACCTCAGCCAAGGCTCTTCTCACAGTCTGTCAGCCACAAAACTCCAAAACTAATGGACAGACTTCGATGCAATTTTCACCACAAGTCGCGATAGGCCTACACACAAGCCCATTACATTTTGGAGGTGATCCATGACAAACAGAAGGAGCCTTGGCGGAGGTATGCGCTCTATGAGTGCTTTTCTAGTACTTACAAATGGTCTCCTCTCTGTCTGCATATTGGGTCCATTATTGTTGAAATATTCCAGCACATCCCACAGATGCTCGATATGATTGAGATCTGTGGAATTTGAAGTCAACACCTCAAACTCTTTGCTGCGCTCATATAAAGGCTGTTTTTTTTGTTTTTTTTGTTTTTTAAGAGAACTGATCATTTTGATATTTTTTTCAATAATCACTTGACCAGTAGATGCCCTTCAGAAGGTTAAAACCTAAAAAAACCCACAATCTTTCAGTCAGTGAGGTTATTTTCTCCTCTCTTTTGTGCAGACCTCAGTATCTACACTATGTCTGAGCACAGGAGCCAACAACAACAATGAAAAACCTGTTCTTTAAGTGTGCTGTAATTGCCCATGATACCCGAGTAAGATCCTCTGTATCTACCGACCTCTTCTTGGAAGATCCTGTGGGCGGAAGCAAGTTGCCGTTGTGAGCACAAAGAAATCAAACTACATAATCTCTGCATGCATGAAACCGAGCAGCAAATCAACATATTGTTCCCTATCGCTGTGCTGACCCCTATGTTCAAAAGATAGACCATCAGAATGAGCAGGAGACATACTTGTCATTGCATACCGGCGCAGTCATGCACCTCTGGGCTACCGTAACAGTGTGTGGTGGATTTTCGAGGGGTAACCATAGTGGCCTCAGACCACTTTAACCACTTCCTCCTTTATCTGTGACAGCTTCTCTCTGAGGTTGAGATAACAGCCCAACTGTGATGCTTTGATGCACTTTCTACTTCTGACAGTCCTAAACATGGGAGGGGGGAACCCACATGCGGTGCCCCTGAACCTTCCGTCGTCAAACTTATCTTCAGCTGTGTGATGTGAGATCAGATCGTAAATTAACGTCCTTTTGTTCACGGTGTACAGCTGCAGGATTGACACACTGGGTGGTGTTCAGCATTACTGATGAGCAGATGAGGGTAGAGTGGTCAGAAAATGTGCCTAAATAAAAGTAGAGGTACCTTGTGGTACTATTTATCCTAGTAAGATTAGTCATCAAAATCAGTACTTCAAAAAGTATAGAGGTATTCACTGAAAAGCATTACTTGAGCAGCTGTTAACCAATTTCATTGTAATTTTGTCTAATGAATGTGGCACTTATTATAGGGTGTTTTTACACCTAACCCATTTAGTTTGGACATTTGCACTTTTCAGTTTGATCCAGACCAAAATTTTAGATGTAAAACACGGTCAAGACCAAAGAGTCAAAATTTGGTTCGGACAAAAGGGGTGATCTCAGTCCGGATCAAACTGAACCTTGGTTACCTTGACCCAGCAGCTGATTACAAGATTTTATCACTGATTACAAGATTTTATCACTCTGCAACCAGCATTCACTGAATCTGAACCAACAGACAAAGAAGACAAAAAACGTCATCTTATACAGCCAGGGGCAGAGCCAGGAAATTTTCAGTGGGGTAGCCAGGATGGATATGTGATCAGTTCGGGGTGGCCTAGAAATCAGTACAGTATTACCAGAAAATAATGTTTCTTGCAAAATAAGGGGTTATATAAACTCTAGTACTGTATTTACTATATTCATACTTGCTATTAGAAGAAGAAGCCAACTCTTGTCATATAGTCCATACAGCAATCATGTACAGTAGAAGGAAATTACACTTCTCCTATCTACAATGTTAATCACATCTAGAATCAGAGGGGTTGCTGCCATGCAAGGCGCTACCACAAACAACTTCTCCTTCCCCATTTTATTACACTGAGCACCAAGCTAGAAGGCGGGAAGTACCATTTTTATATGGTATTTGGTATGACCTGGCCGAGACTTGAACCCCCAACCTTCCGGTTCTGGGGTAGATACTCTATCAACTAGGAAGTTGTGTGGAAATTTGTCTTTGGTTTCACCATGAGTGGAAAGGCGTTGCCTTCCCTGTGAAAACATAAATGAACTGTGGTTTATCACATCTTTGGAAAGCTGACTTCAATTTCTCTAGCCACACCCAGGCCTGATTACTGCCACACCTGTTCTCAATCAAGAAATCACTTAAACAGGACCTGCCTGACAAAGTGAAGATGACCAAAAGATCCTCAAAAGGTCAACATCATGCTGCAGTCCAAAGAAATTCAGGAACAAATGAGAAACAAAGTAACTGAGATCTATCAATCTGGAAAAGGTTATAATGTGGAGAGAGGAATAACCAGGCTGAGCGTTCAGAGCACATGAACTTTATTCACTCTCTCACATCTTCCAGAATCAGAAAACATTAACCTCATGTAGCAGGGACTCTCTTTATATCACAACACTCACATGTCCCTGCTACCCGAGGTCCTGCATTACAATTCATTCCCGCATGACAATTTCTTTTGTCCCCCTGCCCTTTAATCCTCATGCTCTTCTATCAGAGGAAATTACTGCATCTCCATGTCTTTCAATCTGAGATGAATACCACAGCATGGGTCCCTCATACCCCCCCCCCCCAGAGTCTCAGACTGAGTGTTAACCCTCACGTCCTCTCGGCTTCAGCCTCCGCCCATAGCTGCTGTAACGAGGGGTCTTCAGATCAGCGGCGCTGCTGTGCCGGTGGGGGGTTCCTGGGGGTGTGTCCATCTGTGGGTGGACAATGGGGGGGGGGGGACATTCAGCATGCTCGTGTGACTGCTCTGATGAATTGTTTACCTGGGAAGTTCTCGGGGGGGGGGGGGGGGTCTTCCGTGACAAGGAGCTCAGGCCAACACCACCTGCTTGTCTGCCACCACAAAGGCGGGCTTAAGCCTGTCTATACAGATTCTCTCCCGGTGAGCACCCAAGTCTAACACAAAATGTTTGTCCCCGGGTTCCAGCACTCTAAACGGGCCATCGTAGGGCGGGCGCACTGGGGGCTGGTGGGCATCGTGCCTGACAAACACGAACGCCACATCCTTCAAGGTTTTTGGCACAAAAGCGCGGGGAAAACAATGTTGGGCCGGGCCAGGTAGCATCCCTGCGTCTGTGCTATGCCGTGAACGGGGGGACAGATGGATGTTCGGCGCGGGGTTATCTGGTAAAAATTCACCAGGGAGCCGCAGCTCTGGTGGAGAAGCCGCCAAATCCTCTTTCGGTGTGGAACACAACCCTGATAGAACCCACGGCAACCGGTCTACCCAATTTGCATCCGTAAGCGAAGCCCTGAGCCCTGCTTTCAGTGACCTATGGAAACGCTCACATAACCCATTGGCCTGTGGGTTGTACGCGGTCGTGCGATGAATTGAGACGCCCAGGCTCCGGGCCATTATGGACCAGAGGTTGGAAAAAAAACTGAGGGCCCCAATTGGACATGATGTCCGAAGGGGTGCCAAAATGTGCCACCCATGTTGTCAAAAAAGCGCGTGCCACGTCTGTGTACGCGGTGGAAGCTAGCGGGACTGCTTCTGGCCATCGTGTGGTGCGATCCACCACTGTCAGGAGGTGCGTGAACCGCTCCGATGGCGGGAGGGGGCCTACAAAGTCCACGTGAACGTGGTCGAACCTCTTAGCCGGGATATGGAACGGCTCCAAGGGGGCCTTTGTGTGCCTGTGCACTTTGGCTCGTTGGCACGCTACACAGGCTACAGCCCACTCTTTCACTTGTTTGCGCAGGCTCGGCCACACAAACTTCACTCCCACCATTTTGACTGGCGCGCGCACTCCTGGGTGCGCCAGGGAGTGAACCGACTCAAAAACGTGGTGGCGCCAAGCACGTGGGACCACCGGGCACGGGCGTCCTGTGGAGACATCACAGATTGGGGGGGCCCCCCGTCTTGCAGCACCCTGCTCTCCAGCCTTAACCCTGTTGGTCCAGACTGGAGCGCGCACACGTCCGCATCGCCGATCTGCTCCGCGGCCATGGCCGTGTAATCTATCCCTATGTAGACTGGGGCCACTAATGCACATGAGAGGCAGTCCGCCACCACGTTGAGTTTACCGGCCCCATGCTGAATGTCGGTCGTAAACTCCAAGATTGCGGCCAGCTGTCTCTGCTGCTGGCCCGACCATGGTTCCAAAACCTTGGCCATCGCATACGTTAGCTGCTTGTGGCCCACGAACGCAGTGAAGGAGCACCCTTCAAGCCAGAATTGGAAGTGGCGTATGGCCAGGTGGAGAGCCAGTAACTCTCTGTCAAACGCGCTGTATTTATGCTCACTGTCGCGCAAAGACCTGCTAAAAAAGGCGAGCGGCTGCCAAGAACACTACGATGGCCCCTATGGCCACGTCCGAGGCATCGGTAGTGAGCGCTATCCGAGCCCCCGGGTCCAGGTGCGCCAGCGGTGCGGCGTTTGCCACAACTGTTTTAACCTCAGAGAATGCCTGCACCTGCTCAGGAGTCCAGTCGACTCTGTCCGTCGGTTTCTGTTTCTTGAGCGCGGCGTACAATGGCTGCATGAGCTGGGCTGCGCAGGGGAGGAAACGATTATAAAAGTTAACCCTGCCCAAAAACTCCTGCAGTGCCCTGACCGTCTGAGGCCGGAGAAAATTTGCCACTGCGAGCACCTTGTCCGGCAAGGGTATCGCTCCCTCCAGTGAGATGCAGTGTCCCAAAAAATCGATCCCCATCACGCTGAACTGGCATTTTGCCAGGTTAATTATTAACCCGTGCTCCTCTAGCCTCCGGAAAACCGTCCTGAGGTGGGTTACGTGTTCGTCCTCGGACACGCTGGCCACCAGGATGTCATCCAGGTAGATGAACACAAACGGCAGATCGCGCAACACCGCATCCATCATGCGTTGGAATGTCTGTGCCACACCTTTTAACCTGAAAGGCATGCGTAAAAACTCAAACAGACCAAACGGGGTTATTACTGCCATTTTAGGTATGCCCTCTGCGCGCACCGGGACCTGGTGGTAACCACGGACCAGGTCTATCTTAGAAAAAATACATGCCCCGGTGAGGTGAATGGAAAAATCCTGAATATGGGGGATCAGGTAGCAGTCGTGCCCTGTGGCGTTGTTTAATCTGTGGAAATTTCCGCAAGGTCGCCACAATCCCTCGACCTTAGGGACCATATGTAGTGGGGATGCCCATGGGCTGCTTGATCGTCTGATGATGCCCAGCCTTTCCAAGTTGGCAAACTCCTCGCACGCTATGGCCAGTTTAGCTGTGTCCAGGCGCCGAGGTCATACGAAAACGGGCGGCCTGGTGGTGGTAATAAAGTGCTCCACCCTGTGTTTAGTGATGGCCGCCGAAAACGTCGGGACCGTGAGTGCTGGGAACTGGGTGAGCAGTGTGTGGAGCTTACCACCTGGAGCTGTGACACTGGCTAGCGTTGTTGGCCCGGTTCCTCAAGCTGTACAGGGGAGAGAATCAAAAGACATTGCATTAATCAGGTGTCTGTTAGCAACATCGACTAGTAGTCTGTGTGCACACAAAAAAATCAGTGCTTAAGATTGGGAAACTGCATGCCGCTATGACGAATGTCCACTGGTATGTACGGCCGTGCAGGGGTACTGTCAGTGTCCTTTCACCAAAAGTCTTAATGTCTGAGCCGTTTGCGGCCGTCAGCTCGGGGCCGCTAGTTCCTGCTAGCCGGTCAGCGTAGGATGGCAGGATGAGGCTCTTTTGGGAGCCGGAGTCCACGAGGAACCAGCTCCCCGAGCGTGAGTCTGTCACGTAGAGCAGTTTGCTTTCTTCACCTGCAGTTGCAGCCGCTACCGACTGCTGGTCCTGGCGTTTCCCGAACGCTTGAATTGACATGGTGGCACGCATCAGCGTGCATCCCCTCCAAAACGGCAGTGGTAGGAGCAGAACGTGTCTCTCTGGCGCTTCCTGGCCCCCGCTGCCACTACCATCGCTGGCTCCTCACTTCCACTGGCCTTCTCGTTGGATTCCGACGCCGCTGCATTCACTGTGAGGGCTCTGGTGGTGAGGATGATCCGATCTGCCTCCTGGGCTAGCACACGGTATTCACGCGCAGCCAGCAACGGCGAGTTGGCAAGGACCGCTCTGGCCACGGTTGGGAGGTTCCAGAGGAAAAGGTGGGCAAATAGAAAATGCCCGTCGTCCGTGCCTATCAATGTCAACATCTTCTCCATCAGTTCGACCACCGACCCGTCCCCTAACTCGGAGTGCGTCAGGAGCGTCTCTGCTCTCTCGCAGTCTGAGAGTGTGTAGCGCCGGGTCAGCGCAGTTTTGAGAGCCCCGTATTTGTCTTGGGCTGGGGGCTGTTGGAGCAGGCTCGCTACTTGCTGAGTTGTGCGAGCGTCCAGCGCTGCAACCACATAGTAATATCTGGTGTCATCTGCCGTTATTCCCCTGAGCGCAAACTGGGCCTCGGTGTGGAGGAACCAAGACTTCAGGCCTTGCAGCCAAAAGTCTGGTAGTTTGACCAAAATGGCGCACGGATGCTGGGGCTTCCCGCCCAGGTCATCTCCAGGGTGTTCGCCTCATGTTCCATTATTCGTCAAGGGTCACCAGTGTGGAGAGAGGACTAACCAGGCTGAGCGTTCAGAGCAGATGAACTTTATTCACTCTCTCACATCTTCCAGAATCAGAAAACATTAACCTCATGTAGCAGGGACTCTTTATATCACAACACTCACACGTCCCTGCTACCCAAGGTCCTGCATTACAATTCATTCCCGCATAACAATTCCTTTTGTCCCCCAGGCCTTTAATCCCCATGCTCTTCCGTCAGAGGAAATTACTGCATCTCCATGTCTTTCAGTCTGAGATGAATACCACAGCATGGGTCCCCCATAATAAAGCCATTTCTAAAGCTTTGGGAGTCCAGCGAGTCACAGTGAGAACCATTATCCATAAATGGCAAAAACATGGAACAGTGGTGAACCTTCCAAGGAGTGGCCGGACAACCAAAATTACCCCAAGAACGCAGCAAAGACTCATCCAAGAGGTTACAAAAGACCCCACAACAACATCCAAAGAACTGCAGGCCTCACTTGCCTCAGTTAAGGTCAGTGTTCATCAATTCACCATAAGAAAGAGATTGGGCAAAAATGGCCTGCATGGCAGAGTTTTAATTGATTGATTGATTTTATTTATTTATTTTTTAGATTTAGTATACTTTATTTATCCCCAGAGGGGAAATTGAGGGCATCCACCTGGATGGATGAAGCAGCCACGATACGGCGCTATCCCTTAACCATTCACACACACATTCACACCTAGGGCCACTTTAGAGTCTCCAATTAACCTAACCTGCATATTTTTGGCATGTGGGAGGAAACCGGAGAAATCCCGGAGTAAACCCACGCAAACACGGGGAGAACATGCAAACTCCACACAGATCACTGTTGGTCGGGGGCTGGGATCGAACCCACGATCCCACGATCCCCCGGCCAAGGGTAAACTGTGCTGCCGCAATGCTAACCATTGCGCCACCGTGCAGCCCCACGTGGTTTACTGGTTGATGTTGCTAACAGG
Source organism: Pholidichthys leucotaenia (assembly GCA_020510985.1). Lineage (NCBI taxonomy): Eukaryota > Metazoa > Chordata > Actinopteri > Cichliformes > Pholidichthyidae > Pholidichthys > Pholidichthys leucotaenia. The sequence goes on from CM035840.1 coordinate 314,576,515, forward strand.
CGCCTGGTTAATGCACTGTCCTTTGACTCTCTCCCCTGTATAGCTCAAGTGACCCAGCCAACAGCACAAGCCAACGTCACAGCTACAGGCGGTAAGTTCCACACACTGCTCGCTCAGTTCCCAGCACTCACGGTCCCGACGTTTTCGGCAGCCATCGCTAAACACGGGGTGGAGCACTTTATCACCACCACCGGGCCGCCCGTTTTTGCAAGACCTCGGCGCTTGGACGCAGCTAAACTGGCCATAGCGCACGAGGAGTTCGCCAACCTGGAAAGGTTGGGCATCATCAGGCGCTTGAACAGCCCATGGGCATCCCCGCTACACATGGTCCTTAAGGCTGAGGGCTCGTGACGACCGTGCGGGGATTTCCGCAGGTTGAACAATGCCACAGCGCACCACCGCTACCCAATTCCCCACATACAGGATTTTTCCATTCACCTTGCCAGAGCACGCATTTTTTCCGAAATAGACCTGGTCCGCGGTTACCACCAAGTCCCAGTGCGCACTGAGGTCATACCCAAAACAGCGGTAATAACTCCGTTCGGACTATTCGAGTTCCTGCGCATGGCATTCAGGTTAAAAGGAGTGGCACAGACATTCCAGCGCATGATGGATGCAGTGCTGCGCGATCTCCCGTTCGTGTTCATCTACCTGGACGATATCCTGGTAGCCAGTGCGTCCAAAGACGAACACGAAACCCACCTCACGACGGTTTTCCGGAGGTTGGAGGAGCACGGGTTAATAATCAACCCGGTGAAATGCCAGTTCGGCGTGATTTTTTGGGGCACCGTGTCTCTCCGGAAGGAGCGATCCCGCTGCCCGACAAGGTGTGCGCCGTGGCGGATTTTCTCCGGCCTCAGACGGTCAGGGCGCTGCAGGAATTTTTGGGGATGGTGAACTTTTATAACCGTTTCCTTCCCCGTGCGGCGCAGCTCATGCAACCATTGCACGCCGTGCTCAAGAAACAGAAACCCGCGGATAGGGTCGAATGGACCACGGAGCGAGAGCGGGCGTTCTCGGAAGTTAAAGCAGCCCTGGCAAACGCCGCACTGCTGGCGCATCCGGACCCGGCGGCCCCCATAGCGCTCACCACCGATGCTTCAGACGTGGCCATAGGGGCTGTCGTGGAGCAGCGCGTCGCCGGGGCTTGGCAGCCGCTCGCCTTTTTCAGCAGAACTTTGCGCGACAGCAAACGTAAATACAGCGCGTTCGACAGAGAGTTGCTGGCTCTCCACCTGGCCATACGCCACTTCCAGTTCTGGCTGGAAGGGCGCAGCTTCACCGCGTTCATGGACCACAAGCCGCTAACATTCGCAATGGCCAAGGTTTCAGAACCGTGGTCGGGCCGGCAGCAGAGACAGCTGGCCGCGATCTCAGAGTTTACTACCGATATTCAACATATGTTGGGTAAACTGAATGTGGTGGCGGACTGCCTCTCGCGCGCCGTGGTGGCCCCGGTCTGTGTGGGCATAGATTATGCAGCCATGGCCGCGGAGCAGATTAGTGATGCAGACGTGCGCGCGCTCCAGTCTGGACCAACAGGGTTAAGGCTGGAGAGCAGGGTGCTGCAAGATGGCGCCCCCCCCCCAATCTGCGATGTCTCCACGGGCAGCCCGCATCCGGTGGTCCCGGTCGCGTGGCGCCGCCGCGTGTTTGAGTCGGTTCACACTCTGGCGCACCCAGGAGTGCGCGTGTCGGTCAAAATGGTGGGAGAGAAGTTTGTGTGGCCGAGCCTACGCAAACAAGGGAAAGAGTGGGCTGCAGCCTGCGTGGCGTGCCAACGAGCCAAGGTACACAGACACACGAAGGCTCCCTTGGAGCCGTTTCGTATTCTGGCTAAGAGGTTCGACTATGTTCACGTGGACCTCGTGGGCCCCCTCCCACCATCACAGGGGTGCACGCACCTCCTGACAGTGGTGGACCGCACCACGCGCTGGCCAGAAGCGGTCCCGCTGGCGGCAACCACGTCCGCAGACATAGCGCGCGCTTTTTTAACAGCATGGGTGGCGCGTTTTGGAGTCCCGTCAGACATTACGTCCAACAGGGGCCCTCAATTTGTTTCCGAACTCTGGTCCGCAATGGCCCGCAGCCTGGGTGTTACAATTCACCCCACAACTGCGTACAACCCACAGGCCAATGGGTTATGCAAACGTTTTCATAGATCACTGAAAGCAGCACTCAGGGCTTCATTGACGGATGCAAATTGGGTAGACAGGCTGCCGTGGGTTTTATTGGGGTTGCGCTCCGCGCCAAAAGAGGATCTGGAAGCTCGTTTTTGCGCAGCCACTACGGCTGCCCGGGGAATTTCTGCCAGATAATCCCGCGCCAGGCAGCTGCCTGTCTCAGCTTTTGCAGAGTAGCGCAAACACAGGCACGCTGCCAGGCCCTGCCCACCACAGTTTTCCACGTGTTTTCATGCCTAAAACTTTGAAGAGCGCGGAGTTCGTGTTTGTCAGACATGACGCCCACCGTCCTCCATTGCGCCCACCCTATGATGGACCGTTCAGAGTGTTGGAAACAGAGGATAAGCATTTTTTGCTAGACTTGGGGGGTAGGAGGGAAAAAATTGGCATAGACAGACTCAAACCCGCTTTCGTTGTGGCGGACGAGCAAGTGCTGTTGGCTAGGGTCCCTCGGCATGGAAGACCCCCACGGAGAGCTCCCCAGGGAAACGATTCACCAGAGCAGCCACACGGACAGACCGAAGTGGCCCCACCCCTAGTCACAGCCCACCCGCAGTCAGACACACTCCCAGCAGCCCCCCACCGGCACAGCAGCGCCACGGAGGCGGTAAACCCCAGTTACAGCAGATACAGGAGGAGACGGAAGCCCAAGCAGCATGTGGACTGATATTCTATTGTTCTATCTAAGATGCTGGGGGGGGGGGGGGAGTTTAGCACCTTGGGGGAGCCAGATTATTTAGCATCTCAGACAAGAGACAGTGAATAAACATGGGAGAACAATACTCAGGGGGTTCCTGGCGAGATAGCAGGAAGGAGTCAAGGACGTAGGGGGTTGAATGCAGTGTGATGCAAATGTCATGTTGTGTGTGGAGAAATGCCATGAAACTTAAGAGGAGAGTGCCTGCTAAAAAGTTCAGTCTGTTCTTTGCTTGTGGGATGTGGGTGTGTAATAAATCGTCTGAAATGAATCTGCCTCTTCATTTACACACTCCACACTATCAATAAATATAGCTCTAGTAAGTTCACCTTTATCAACAGCAGTATAACTATCATTAGTAAATTTGCGTATTGTACTGGTAGAGTAGCTGTGTCACCATGGGATGAGACGCCGTCTCGGCGCTCAGCCCATGTCCCCTCATCCCTGCCTCTCATTAGGCAGCATCTCTGTCACCATGGGAGGAGACGCCATTCCGGCGCTCAGCCCATGTCTCCTCATCCCTGCCTCTCATTAGACAGCGTCTCAGCTGGCTCCCAGCTGTCAGTATTACGGGACGGCTGGGGCCAATTAATCCTCATCAGCTAGGGTGCTGCTAATGAGGATAAAAAGGAGCAGCCTCGATCACTCGGGGCTACGACTTAAAGAACTACAGGTTGAAACCCTTTCGTTCCGGAGTCAGCCCTTACTCTTCTTGCAGTAACCTTGTGAGTGTTCCCCGCTGTGAGTATTATGCCTTGGTATCCTATTCTCCGGTGCCAGCCCTCTACTCCTGTGCCGTTCTACTCGTGAGTTTAACCTTGTATATGAGTAGCTGTGCTTTGGGTCTACAACGACCGTGTTCCTTACCCCGTGTTCCTTATCCCTTGTCCTAAACCCTCATTTATAATAAAACATCTCAACTCACTGGCTCGCCCTCGGCTCTCATTGTGTGGCTCCCTAGAGCCACATGTAACAGTAAGTCGCAGCCAGACGAGTTGCCGGCGGCCGTGAGTTTGTGGAACTGTACCTTCCTTGTCCGGGTGTTAGCGCCATTAGCATGCCGTTTCCCAGGAGTCACTCCCGACGCCAGGGCGACGAGCTGGGGTCCATCCCGGGGGCTGTCGACAGGACGACACCCCTGACCTTAGCTTTCTTCCAGGGGGCATGTTTGTTTACTGCCTCCATGAATTCTGAATGAAAAAAATCTCAGGCTTCTTGAACAGTTAGTATTAGTTGATATTGGCCCCAGATAATTCTAATTAAATCATTAATAAACAAATCAGGATTAAATTTTGAAAACTGTCTCATTTTAATTACTTTTGGTGGTAATTTCTGTTATTTTATCTTCCATATACAGTAAACAATTGTGTGATCACTGAAGCAATCAGGCAAAACACCAGCTCTTATAAATCTATTAGGGTGCGAGACAAGAAGCCAATCAAGCAATGACTGTGATCCAGCAGTTATTCTTGTTGGCTCATTAATTAGTTGAGTAACATTTACATCAGTAAATATTTTTTTTAGTTTTTCAGATGATTTACCAAACCAATTTCTATTAAAGTCATCTAACAAATAATTTCACAGTTATTAGAAATGGCGATAACAGTAGAAATCACACAATTATAAGACTCCACAGGGGCGGAGGGTGGCCTATAAATGCTGCCAATAGTTAAACATTTATTTGCATGAAGGGTAACTTTAACAAAAATACCCTCAAAATGCAAAGATTCAACAGCAAGTGAGGTTAGTTCACAGACATAATTAGAGGAAACATAAATGGCAACACCTCCACCCCTGGAGTGTCTATCAGGTCTAAATAAAATATAATCTTTAAGATAAATATCATCATCTGAAATATTGTTGTTGAGCCATGTTTCAGATAGTGTAATAATGTGAGGTTTATTTAAAGTAACACAGGCACGCAGGAAATCAGTTTTTGGAAAAAAGACCCCTAATATTCACATGAATAATTTTTAACCCACTGTATTTATCCAATATAAAAATGAAAGAGAAATTGCATGGTAACTGAATAAACTTAAATTGATATGTGTCAATATCCAACACAAAAAGAAAAAGAAAAAGCTGCATAATTCCTTACATACAAAAGAAAAAACACAAATACACCACCAAACAAACACAGAACAAACACATAAGACAAAAATAACCCAGCAACCCCAGACAAAAACCCTGGGCATCTCTGTGAGTAGGCTTAAGTATATTAATCTGAAATGATAAGTAGACACAATGCTCAGTCTGCACAGAAAAAAAAAATAAACAAATAAAATAATTTCAAGCTTATAATGAAAAACAAAGAATAACAAGTAGCTTCATACAAATGCCACCAGGAGGCAGTAATGATCATCCATCCATCTTCTTCTGCTTAATCCTTTTCGGGTCGTGGGGGATCATAGTCAGTTATATTCTAGCCATCACACCAGGAAGATAAAATTGTCCGATCAGCTTCAAATTGGAAAAGTAAACAAAAATATCAAATAAAGAAAACATCAAATCAATGATTATATAGTATGTATGTATGTATATATATATATATATATATATATATATATACTGTATATATATATATATAACTAAATTAATTCTGATCAAAGGAGCTCAGGCCACCAGAGGAGACAACGCTTTTCACTTAGGGGAAGACAAAGGTAGAAAAGCAGTTTCTGCGTCTTTATGACAGCTATAACATAACGGAGAGAGTACTTGATGTTAAGTTCATGAAGCTTTCGTTTAACAGGACCAAAGTTCTGACGCCTTCTGATCAGTTCAGCACTAAAGTCCGGGTAGATGTAAACCCAAGTCCCGCTGTCCACCAGCTTCTTCCTTTCTTGGGACAGACGAAGAATTTTCACCTTCTCCTGGAAGCTAAGAAGTTTAATAAGGATGGGCCTTGGAGTAACTTTGTCTTTCTGTTGTGTCGTAGGAGAATAATGGGCCCACTCAGTGCTTGGTGGAGTGGGGAAATGATCTCTTCCTAGCAGCTGTGGAATTAGATGTGTCATGAAGGCAATTAAATCGCTGCCTTCAGATGATTCTTTGATTCCAACCAAACGAAGATTAGAACGTCGGCTTCTGTTCTCCAGGTCATCAACTTTGTCCATGAGGTAGGAGTTGTCCTTCTCCAGTTGTTTAATATGCGCAGTTGAATCCTGTAAATTGTCTTCGTTAGCACAAACACGCTACTCCAACATAGTGACTTGATCTTCCAGCTTTGATAACTGTAGTGATCCGTGCTGTGTGCTCCCTGCTTAATAATTATCATCCTCAGCTGTGCCTGCTCTCACACCTGCTCTCTCCAATTAGGCACCTTTTAGTAGGAGTGGATTCCTGCACTCCTGCACGGAGACGTCAACGCTCCTTGGGTGAAGCCATCCTTGTCCTGACTCGCCCTTCTCTATTGCTGGGAGTTTCGCCTCCCTTCCTCGCATCGTTCCTGCTCCTATTCGTCTGGCAGCTTCACCTCCCCAACTCTACAGTAAGCTTGTCTCACTGGATACTTCTCCTCCTACTCCTGCTTTTCTCCTCCTCTCTCCCCAGTGCACAGGTGGACTTTCCTTCAGGCGGCAGACTCACCTCTGCACCAGGCGGCGGACCGGATTCTCTCTCGTGAGCTGGAGGCCACTCCCTGCTCCGTAAGTGCCTCCACTCACCATACTCACTCCTTCCTCTCATCCCTCAGCTGTGGCTGCATCTGCTCCATCTCCCTCTTCACGGACACTGCACCTTCCGAGCAGGACGCTGGTAACCTGGAGTGGACAAAGCTACTTTTCGGTGCTTCTACAACTCCTGAACTCCGTAAGAGAACTTATTACTCAGCCCATTCAACCCACTGTTGCTGAACTGTTATTAATTCCCTCTCTCCTCTCTTCCCGCAGTTTTGCCAGTTCTCTCCCACTCTGCACTCATATCCATCCACTCACACACTCATCCACTTCATTAATAAAGATCATTGTGATTTATAATTGAGTCTGTGTCTGCATTTGGGTTTTCGTGCAAACATGTCAGTATGTCTCTGTGTTGAAAACCCAGCAGACAACATGGAGGCTCGATTAGATCAGCTCACTTATCAGCAGCAGGTGATCCTGAATCAATTAACAGATTAATTCCCGGCTTAACCAGCTTACCCTGGTACAGTCCTCTCACTCTGAGCCCAGGGGGTCGGCCGGGCCATTGCTTTCCACCCCCCCTCCTGTGCAGCCCACTCAACTAACACCAGTTCCCACTCCTACTCAATTCAACGGTAAGCTGGGGGAGACTCGTGGGTTTTTGCTTCAATGTAATCTGGTGTTTCAGCGAGTACTGGAGGATTTTCCTACTAACCACAGCCAGATCAGTTACCTTGTTAATTTACTGGAGGGACAGGCACTTGCCTGGGCTTCGGCTGTAAGGCCCCCCCCCTCCCCGATTATTCCAATTACACATGCGATCAGTTTATTTCTGAGTTTCCTGAGGTTTTTGACCACTTTGACCAGGATAGTGTCCTCACCTCCCGTCTCCTTTACCTCCGGCAGGGGGCTAGGTCTTTAGCCGACTACTCAGTTGACTTCTGGGTTGTTGCGGCAGAAGTGGGGTGGGAGGATGCCTCTCTCTATAGCATTTTTACATGCAGCCTCAGCCCGAGCCTCAGAGATGAACTGGCCCGTTTAGAAAAACATTCTTCATTACATGACTTAATTTCCCTGCTATTAGTATTGATAATTGCTTAAGGGAGCAAGCTAGCGAGCGCTGTGGGTCCAGTCGCCCGGACTCACAGTCTTGTCCTCCCTCTCAGTCTTCACTCCTTGCCCTCCCTCCCCTGGAATCCTTGGAGGCCGAGGAGCCTGTGCTGGTGGTTCGCTCCAAGTTGCTTCTTGTGGAGCAACAATGCCGCTGGGCCTTCGGGCTATGCAGTTATTGTGCTAGTGCCGAGCATGAGGTCACCGCTTGTCCCAATCTGCCAAAAGGGGGGGTCCATCACAGTAGGGTGACTAACGGACACGATTAAAGCTAAAACCCTTTCACAACTGATCTTACCCATTCACTTTCAACATGGTCACAGTGAAATCACCACCAAGGTTCTCACTGATTCGGGCACGGAGCAGAATTTTATTTCTGAGAGTCTGGCAACTGGCTGAAATTCCCCTGTCAGAACCTCAACACACCACTGAAGTTGATTGCACTTTCTAATGTGCCCCTCACGACTGTCTCCAAGCAGACTGTCCCTGTCTCAATCTTGGTCTCAGATAATCATCGGGAGCACATCAGTTTTTTTTGTTTTACCTGTCTCTGCCTCCCCTGTTATTTTGGGTTACCCCTGGCTCAGGCTCCATAATCCTGTTATTGATTGGCAGACAGGGAACATCATTTCATGGAGTACTTTTTGTCTGAATACATGTTTACAGTCAGCAGCCTGCTCCCCCTCGGTGTTCATTTCTGCCCCATCTACACACGCTCCTGATCGCTCCCTGGTTCCCCCAGAGTACCATGACCTCGCTCCAGTATTCAGCAAGACCAAAGCGCTCTCTCTGCCCCCCACCCCCCACTGCCCTTATGACTGCTCAATTAACCTCCTGCCGGGGGCTCCTTTGCCCTCCAGCTGACTTTATAGCCTTTCAGCCCCGGAACAAGAAGCAAAGGATAAATACATTAAGGAATGTTTAAGTTTGGGCATTATTGGAATTTTTTATTATTACTGGAATTTCCCCATTGTGGGACTAATAAAGGCTTATCTTATCTTATCTTATTTTATCTTATTAGGCCCTCTTCTTTGGCAGTGGGGGCTGTTTTTTTTTTTTGTTGGCAAAAAAGACGGCTCCCTCCGACCCTGCATTGATTTTAGGGAGCTTAATAATATCACTGTGAAGGACAAGTACACTCTGCCCCTGATTAATTCTGCTTTTGATTCTCTCCAGGGGTCCTCTGTCTTCGCTAAGCTTGACCTATGCAATGCCTACCACCTGGTCCGGATTAAGGAGGGGGACGAGTGGAAGACAGCTTTCCGCACTCCTAGTGGCCATTTTGACTATCCTGTGATGCCATTTGGACTCACCAAAGTACCGGCCGTGTTCCAAAGGCTCATCAATGACGTGCTGAGGGACTTCCTGGGTTCATTTGTTTTTGTGTACTTGGATGACATCCTCATCTTTTCTCGTTCTCTCGAGGAGCATTGGGTACACATTCAAAGGGTCCTCAGCGACTGCTGGAAAATCAACTGTATGTCAAGGTGGAAAAGTATGAGTTCCATACATTGTCCACCACCTTCCTGGGATTCGTCATCAGCTATAAGGAGGTCCGAGTGGATCTGGGTAAGCTTAAAGCTGTTTTGGAGTGGCCGGTCCCCTCTTCCCGTAAGCAGCTACAACAGTTACTGGGTTTTGCCAATTTTTTCCGCCAATTCATCCGCAATTACAGTTTGACTGCCCTGCCACTCACCCGTCTCACCTCCACTAAGGTTGCTTTCCATTGGTCCGATGAGGCTGAGGCGGCGTTTTCTGAACTGAAATCTTGTTTCTCTTCCCCCCAACCTTGCCCAGGAAGACCCATCCCTACAGTTCCTGGTGGAGGTGGATGCCTCAGATTTCGGAGTTGGGGCGGTGTTGTCTCACCACTCTCCCTCGGACAACAAGATCCAGCCTTGCGCCTTCTTCTCCAGATGCCTGTCCCCAGCCAAAAGGAATTATGATGTGGGGGATCAGGAATTACTGGCCATCAAGCTAGCCTTGGAGGAGTGGCGCCATTGGCTGGAGGGGGCTTCACTGCCATTCGTAGTTTGGACTGACCACAAGAACCTGGAGTACCTTAGAACGGCCAGGCATCTGAATTCTAGGCAAGCCCGCTGGTCTCTGTTCTTCAGCAGATTCAACTTTACCATCACCTATCGCCCTGGTCTCACTTAAGAGGATTTTTCCAAGATGGCGCCCACAGTGGTCGACATGGTGCTACGCTGCCCTTTAATTTGTCTAATTTGTTTGTTTTTGTTCATCGATTGTGTGACTGCCAGCTCTTACACCCGTGAAGAGCTATTAAATATCAGGACTCTCACTCCTACGGACCTTCTCCCAGTATTTTTAGCTCCTGCCGCCGATCTGATTCATTGTTTGGCTCAAAGAGTAAGACGGCGAAAAAGAGGAAAGCGAGGGGGGGTTCTCGCTCGGCTGCGAAGGAGAGGCACGCGAACAGCCTTGCCTGGCATATTTCTATCCAATGCCAATTCTCTCTTGAACAAGGTAGAAGAATTAAGACTGCTGATGCGATTTAAGGACCTCACTTCCTCGTCTGTCATCTGTTTCTCTGAGACCTGGCTTAAAGGGAACATACCGGACAGCGCGATCAGCCTCGAAGGATTTCAGCTGTTTCGTGCTGATCGCGTCACAGAGCTCTCCGGTAAGTCTATTGGAGGAGGAGTCTGCTTCTATATTAACAGCAGCTGGTGCTCTGATGTAACGGTGGTTTCACAACACTGTTCTACCGATCTAGAATTTCTCTCTGTTAACTGCAAGCCATTTTATTCCCCGCGGGAGTTCGCATCAGTTGTTTTGATCGCTGTGTACGCCCCTCCCGACGCGGACGCACGTGAGGCCCAGCGCGCGCTCGCAGATCACGTCCTACATGCGGAGCGGAATTTTCCAGACTCCCTGGTTATTGTGGTAGGCGACTTTAACCAGTGCAATCTGAGTCACGAGCTCCCCCGATACAGACAGTTTATTAAATGTCCAACCAGAGGAAATAACACGCTGGATCACTGTTACACCACAGTGAAAGACGCATATTGCGCTGTTCCCCGCGCTGCGCTTGGACTATCTGATCACGTGATGGTCCACCTCATTCCCACATACAGACAGAGACTGAAACTCACTAAACCTGTTGTGACCACCACGAAGAAATTGACCAGTGAAGCTGGAGAGAAACTGAACACATGCATGGAAATAACTGACTGGGACATGTTTAAAGGAGCCACTCATGATCTTAATGAGTACACAGACACTGTGAACTCATACATCAACTTTTGTGAGGAGAGCATTCTCCCATCGCGCACCAGGGTGAGGTACTCTAATGATAAGCCCTGGTTCACTGCTAAGCTCAGACAGATCAGAAAGGAGACGGAAGCTGCGTTGAAAAGTGGAGACAGAGACTGCTACAGGGAGGTTAAATATCGGTTTAACAGAGAGCTGAGAAGAGCTAAATCTGTGTATTCTGAGAGACTCCAGCAGCAGTTCACTGCTAATGACTCGGCTTCTGTGTGGAGAGGACTGAGGCAAATCACCAACTATCAGCCTCAGGCTTCTAAAGGTCAGGATGACAAAGCCCTTTGTCAAAAACTGTCCCAACATTACGCCCGTTTTGACACCTCGTCAGCTGTGTCCAACTCCCCCACTCCACCCAGCTCCACTGCCTCCTCGGCCCCTAATTCATCAAAAGCGGTCCCCCCCTCCTCCTCCTCCCCCCCTGCCCTTGTCATCAGTGAGCAGGACGTGCACAGACAATTCTCCAGACTGAACCCGCGCAAGGCCCCCAGGCCGGACGGTGTGTCTCCCTCCACCCTGAGACACTGTGCGAAAGAGCTGGCTCCTGTCTTCACAGACATTTTTAACACCTCCCTTAAGCTGTGCCATGTGCCGACCTGCCTCAAATCCTCCACCATCATCCCTGTCCCCAAGAAGCCACGGATCACTGGACTTAACGACTACAGACCTGTAGCGCTCACCTCTGTAGTCATGAAGTCCTTTGAGCGCCTGGTCCTGTCTCACCTCAAGTCCATCACCACTCCCCTCCTGGACCCACTGCAGTTTGCCTACCGTGCCAACAGGTCTGTGGACGACGCAGTCAACCTGGCCCTCCACTCCATCCTGCAGCACCTGGACTCCCCGGGAACCTACGCCAGGATCCTGTTTGTGGACTTCAGCTCTGCATTCAACACCATCCGCCCCGCTCTGCTCCAGGAAAAGCTGTCCCTGCTCGGCGTGCCTGACTCCCTCTGCAGGTGGATCACTGACTTCCTGACGGACTGGAGGCAGCATGTGCGGCTGGGGAAGTCTGTCTCGGACTCTGTTAGCATCAGCATTGGATCACCCCAGGGCTGTGTACTTTCCCCCCTACTCTTCTCCCTTTATACCAACTCCTGCACCTCCTCCCACCAGTCTGTTAAGCTGATCAAGTTTGCGGACGACACCACCCTCATCGGGCTCATCTCCAACGGCGACGAGTCCGTCTACAGGAAAGAGGTGGCCCAGCTGGTGTCCTGGTGCAGCCACAACAACCTGCAGCTGAACGCTCTGAAGACAGCGGAGATGATTGTGGACTTCAGGAAAGTCACAACCCCCCTGCCCCCCCCTCACCATCACAGGCTCTCCCATCACCATTGCAGATTCCTTCCGCTTCTTGGGCACCACCATCACCCGGGACCTCAAATGGGAGCCAACCATCAGCTCCCTCATCAAAAAGGCCCAGCAGAGGATGTTCTTTCTGCGGCAGCTGAGGAAGCTCAAGCTACCCACCAAGATGTTAGTGCAGTTCTACACGGCCATCATCGAGTCCATCTTCACCTCCTCCATAACCGTGTGGTACGCAGGAGCCACTGCCAGGGACAGACTAAGGCTGCAGCGCGTCGTGCGCACTGCTGAGAAGGTGATCGGCTGCAAGCTCCCATCTCTCCAGGACCTGTACATCTCCAGGACCCGGAGGCGTGCAGGCCGGATCATAGCCGATCCTTCACACCCTGGTCACGTACTGTTTGCCCCCCTCCCCTCAGGTAGAAGACTTCGGTCCATTCAGACTAAAACCTCCCGGCACATGAACAGCTTTTTCCCCTCTGCCATCAGACTGCTGAACATTAAGTGACTTATTGACTCTCGTGCACTATATACAGCAGCTCATGTCGTTCATCACTGTTTTTCTGTTGCATTATCGACTGCACTGTGGTACCCCATATTATCTGCTACTTGCTAATTTATTTAAATCTGCCTTGACTAGTATTACTCATTATTATTATTATTATTATTATTATTATTATTATTATTATTATTATTATTACTTATTATTCTACACTCATTGCATGTTTTTTAGTCTTTTAGTTTTTTTAGTTTATCTCTTTATCTCATCATGTTTTTAATGTTGCAGCATGGCACCGAGACAAATTTCTAGTTTGTGTACTACATGAACAATGGCAATAAATCTGATTCTGATTCTGATTCTGATTCTGGTTTCAAAAACACCAAACCTGATGCGGTCTCCAGGCAGTTCTCCCCTGATACTGCCATGCCGGAGCTACACCCCATTGTCTCCCCCTTGTGGGTTGTCGGCATGCTTTCCTGGGAGATCAAGGAGACGGTTAAGAGAGTGCAGGTAGCCGAACCTGACCCGGGCGGGGTCCAGCGGGACGGCTCTATGTCCCTTCTACTGTGTGTGGTGAGGTCATCGACTGGTTACACTCCTCCAAGGTCTTGTGTCACCCCAGGATGGCTCGCACCCTGTCCCACATTCAGAGGACCTTCTGGTGGCCGTCTATTAAAAAGGATGTTAACGACTTTGTTTGGTCCTGTCCCCGGTGCGCCACCGGGAAATTGTCCTCCTCTTCCCCTTCGGGACTGCTGCACCCCCTTCCCATCCCCAGCAGGCCTTGGTCTCATGTCGCCATGGACTTTGTGACTGGTCTTCCTCCCTCAATGGGTCACACGGTTATTCTCACTATCGTGGACAGATTTTAGAAGGCAGCTCACTTCATCCCCCTTCACAAGCTCCCTTCGGCCAAGAAGACAGCTGACTTGTTGGTCCTGCACGTGGTATGTCTACATGGGATTCCCTTGGACATCATGTCAGACTGGGGTCCTCAGTTTGTGTCCCAGGTATGGTGGGCCTTCTGCAAGGCCACTGGGGCAACGGTCAGCTTGTCTTCAGGTTATCATCCACAGAGCAATGGCCAGTGTGAGCACGCTAATCAAGAGCTGGAGGCAGCCCTGAAGTTTGTTAAGGCCTCTAACTCTGCTTCGTGGAGTTCACCCTTACCTTAAGATAAGATAAGATAAGCCTTTATTAATCCCGCAATGGGGAAATTCCAGTATTGCAACAGCACAGGGATAGCAACACTCAGACCAATAATTTAGAAGATAAGAAAATAAGAGCAGTGAATATACTGTACATATGTACACATAAATATATATACACAGTGTGAAGCATTGTAGCTAGATGAAATAAACAGCAAAACAGTCTATTTAGTTACCCCACATAGTATGACTATGTACCCATACATATTGTCACCCTCCGCAGTGATTGATATTGCCCCAGTTGTATACTTGAGGGGGACCATTTTGTGTAAGTTTGTTGTGTCTTTTGCATTCAATACTATTAGGTCATAATTTTTTTTTTTTTTGCCATCTCTGCGAGCAGCCCTGCTAAGGTTATAAAGTCTGACAGCCGTAGGTAGGAAGGATCTGCGAAACCTCTCGGTCGCGCACCTAGGATGATGTAGCCTACTGCTAAATGAGCTCTTCAGTGCATTCAGCATGTCCTGCATAGGGTGGGGCTCAGACTCCAACAGAGATGAGAGCTTAGCCGCCATTCTTCTCTCTCCTATCTCCTCCACTGGGTCAAGGTGCTGCCCCAGGATAGGGCTAGCTTTCTTGATCAGTTTGTTCAGTCTCTTCCTATCAGCTGCTGTGATGCCGCTGCCCCAGCAGACCACTCCAAAAGTGATGGCTGATGCCACCACCGAATCATAGAAGGTCTTCAAGAGCACCCCTTGTACACCAAAAGACCTGAGCCTCCTCAGTAGGAACAGCCTGCGCTGTCCCTTCTTGTAGAGTGTGTCGATATTGTGTGACCAGTCTAATTTATTGTTCAAATGAACACCCAGGTACTTGTCGGATGTCACATCTCAGTATCTGCTCCCTGGATGTTAACTGGTGCTGAGGGGGGTTGTCCTTGCCTGTGGCAGTCCACTACCAGTTCCTTAGTTTTTCTCGCGTTGATCTGGAGGCAGTTCCGATGGCACCAGTCCATGAAGTCCTGGAGAAGTCCTCTATACTCAGCTTCATCTCCGTTGGAGATGAGGCCAACGATCGCAGAGTCATCAGAGAACTTCTGTAGATGGCAGTGTGTTGTGTTGTGTGAGAAGTCTGCAGTATAAAGGGTGAACAGGAAGGGAGCCAAAACCGTTCCCTGGGGGGCCCCTGTACTGCCGATGATCATGTCGGACACACAATCCCGGGTTCTCACAAACTGTGGCGGGTTTGTGAGGTAGTCCAGGATCCACGATGACAGGTGCTGGTCCACCCCTGCGCACAGCAGCTTGTCCCTCAGGATCACCCTTTGGATGGTGTTGAAAACACTGGAGAAGTCAAAGAACATGATCCTCACCCTGTTCCCAGGCTTCTCCAGGTGGAACAGGGAACGGTGAAGGAGGAAGATCACTGCATCCTCCACCCCGATGCCGTGCTGGTAGGCGAACTGTAGTGGATCCATCGCTGGTCCAACCAGGGAGTGGAGGTGAGCAAGGAGCAGTCTCTCCAGGGTCTTCATCAGGTAAGACATCAGGGCCACTGGTCTATAGCTGTTCAGGTCCCTGGGGTGGGAAGTCTTTGGTACGGATACCACACAAGATGTTTTCCACAACTGTGGTACCCTCCCCAGCTTCAGGGTCAGGTTGAAGATGTGCTCCGCAATCCCACACAGCTGGTCTACGCAGGACTTGAGGAGCTTTGCGCTGATGCCATCCGGACCCGAAGCCTTCCTCGCCTTGATCTTCCTCAGCTCTGCCCTCACTTGGGTCTTAGTGAGGGTCTGGTTGGGGGGCTGTGTGCTGGGAATGGGAGGGTGTTGGTGGAGGGGGGGTGGACAGCAGGTCTCGATGACGGTAGAGGCAGCAGTGGTTGTTGTGCAGATGGAGGGGAGGGCGGTTGGTCAAACCTATTAAAAAACAGGTTCAGATTGTTCACCCACTTCCCTGCCCCCCGTGGCCTGGGAGGAGGTATTCTGGAGCCCAGAGATGGTTTTGAGGTTTCTCCAGACCCCGCCGATGTCGCTTTGTTGCAGCTTGTCCTCCATCTTCTTCCTGAAGCTGTCCTTGCCTTCTCTGATCTTCCTCCTTAGCTCCCTCTGTATGGACTTCAGCATCTCCCAGTTCTCCAACCTGAAGATCCTCTTCTTCTCTCTCAGAAGTGTTTTTATCTCAGGGTTGATCCAGGGTTTGTTGTTCAAGCAACACCATATGATCTTGGTGGGTACGGTGTTGTCCACACAGAAGTTGATGTAGTCCGTGATGGTGTGAGTGAGGCCGTCGATGTCCTCACCATGTGGATCGCAGAGCTGCTCCCAGGCAGTGATTTCAAAACAGTCCTTTAGAGCGTCCATTGCCTCCTCAGACCATACCTTCACCGTGCATGTAACTGGAGGTTGTCTGTGTACTAGGGTTTTGTACACTGGCAGGAGATGAACCAAGTTGTGATCCAATCTCCCAAGTGGGGGGAGTGGTGATGAGGTATACGTCTCCTTTGTAGTCACATAGAATAAATCCAGTGTTTTACTGTCTCTGGTGCGGCATGTGACATATTGGGTGAACATGGGCAGAATGGGGGACAGTGAGATATGGTTAAAATTACCAGAGATGAGGAGGAGAGCATCTGGGTGTTCTGTCAGAAGCCTGCCAGTGACTGAGTGGATGGCGTCACGTGCTGCCCCAGCATTCACCATCAGATTTGCATAAATAACAATGCAGATTATGTGTGAATATTCCCTCGGGAGATACACAGGACGCATGCTAACAGCTAGCAACTCCATGTCTTTGCTGCAGTGTTGCTCTTTAACCGTGATGTGTCCCGGTTTACACCAGCTGTTATTGACATACATTATCACTCCTCCACTCCTTGCCTTCCCACTGTCTGGTGTCTGGTCTGCCCGTATTGCATGGAAACCCTCCAGTTCAATGTTAGCAAATGTTGCTAGTTCTGTTAGCCACATCTCAGTTAACAACATCATGCTAATCTCTCTGAAGACGCTCTCGTAGCCGGACATGGCTGCTAGCTCGTCTGTCTCATTTAGTAGCGATTGTACGTTCCCCATGATAATGGTTGGAAGGATAGATAGATAGATAGATAGATAGATAGATAGATAGATAGATACTTTATAGATAGATACTTTATTTCGAACAAAAAAGTATTACAAAAACAAAACAAATGACAAATGCAATAAAGTAACAGTATAGTTACAGTGTTTGAAAGGGAGAAGGAAGAAGTGAACAGGATGGGTCTGTACCTTATATTCCTCACCCACTGTCTTACTCCAGCTCGACATCCATGATGTTTCCATCTTATTTCTCCCGGTATGTCCAGTTTTTGCACTAGCACCGTGGGCCGGTAAAGTGCTAACAGCTGGTCCCTGTTCTACCATCTCCTGCTATAAACAGTGGCTCCATTCGCCAGCTCGGGAGACATTTGGGGCGGTATGGTGGAGCAGTGGTTAGCACTGCGGCAGCACAGCAACTCACCCTTGGCCATGGGATCCCTGGTTCGATCCCAGCCCCTGATCAACAGTGATCTGCGTGGGTTTACTCCGGGATTTCTCCGGTTTCCTCCCACAGGCCAAAAACATACAAGTTAGGTTAATTGGAGACTCTAAAGTGGCCCTAGGTGTGAATGTGTGTGTGAATGGTTAAGGGATAGCGCCGTACCATGGCTGCTTCATCCATCCAGGTGGATGCCCTCAATTTCCCCTCTGGGGATCAATAAAGTATACAAAATCAAAAATCAAAATCAAAAAAATTTGGGGTGATCTGTGTGTCCGTGATAGACAAGGTGTCGCCGGATCAGAAGGTTAAACAAGAAAAGCCAGATAGTAAATAAGAAATAGGAAGAAAAACTCAGAATTGAGCCGCTGTTGCAAAAAGGCAGCTGACTCATGTGGCGCCGGAAAAGGTGTCAACCTTGGATTGAGTATGCTCACAACTTGGCCATTTCTTCGGCCATGGGCCTCTCCCCTTTTGAGGCGTCATTGGGCTACAACCCTCCGTTTTTCCGGAAGAGGAGGAGAAGATCGCAGTTCCATCTGTGCAAGCCCACATCAGACAATATCGTCGGATCTGGAGGTCTGCCAAGGCAGCTTTACAGTGCACCGCTGGTTGCAAGTCTGAAATCGCCAACCATCGGAGGACCCCGGCTCTGCCCTACCGGGTCGGGCAAAAGGTATGGCTATCTACCAAGAACATTAACTTAAAAGCTGAGTCCAAGAAGCTTTGTCCCCGTTTTATTGGTCCTTTTCCAATCTCTCATATTGTCAACCCGGTCACTATCCGCCTGTCTCTCCCCAATACCATGTGTATTTATCCTACCTTTCATGTCTCCCAGGTAAAACCATTTTCTTTGAGTCCTCTCTGTCCTCCACCAAAGCCACCGCCCCCTCCAGTTATGATCCATGGTGGTCTGGCCCACAAGGCCAAGCGCATCTTGGATGTACGATGCCAGAGCCGGGGTCTCCAGTACCTTGTGGACTGGGCTGGGCATGGTCCGGAGGAAAGATCCTGGGTGCGGTCATCCTTCATCATCAATCGACAGCTCATCAGGGACTTCCATCAGACTCACCCCGGCAGGCTGAGTTGGCCACCAGGAGGCGTCCCTTGGGGGGGGGGGACTGTAGTGATTTGCGCTGTGTGCTCCCTGCTTACTAAATATCATCCTCAGCTGCGCCTGCTCTCACACCTGCTCTCTCCAGTTAGGCACCCTTTATTAGGAGTGGATTCCTGCACGGAGACGTCAACGCTCCTTGGGTGAAGCCATCCTCGTCCTGACTCCCCCTTCTCTATTGCTGGGAGTTTCGCCTCCCTTCCTCGTATCGTTCCTGCACCTGTTTGTCTGGGAGCCTCGCCTCCCCAACTCTATAGTAAGCTTGTCTCACTAGATACTTCTCCTCCTACTCCTGCTTTTCTCCGCCTCTCTCCCCTGTGCACAAGTGGATTTTCCTCCAGGCGGCGGACTCACCTCTGCTCCAGGCGGTGGACCGGATTCTCTCTTGTGAGCTGGAGGCCGCTCCCACTCCCTGTTCAGTAAGTGCCTCCACTCATCATACTCATTCCTTCCTCTCATCCCTCAGCTGTGGCTGCACCTGCTCCATCTCCCTCTTCACGGACACTGCACCTCCCAAGCAGGACGCTGGTAACCTGGAGTGGACAAAGCTACTCTTTGGCGCTTCTACAACTCCTGAACTCCGTGAGAGAACTTATTACTTAGCCCATTCAACCCACTGTTGCTGAACTGTTATTAATTCCCTCTCTCCTCTCTTCCCGCAGGGTTGCCAGTTCTCTCCCGCTCCGCACTCATCCATCCACTCACACACTCATCCACTTTATTAATAAAGATCATTGTGATTTATAATCGAATCTGTGTCTGCATTTGGGTTTTCGTGCAAACATGTCAACAAGGAGTTCTGAAGGCTGTTTAAGCTCATTTGAATAGGGTCCAGTTTGGCATCAAAATAAACCAGCATATCAATCTTAATCTGGTTAATGGCTTCACCCAGAGATTTCAAAGAGATATGAGACTCCTCCATTATGGGGGCCAACCAATTATACTGAGCTCAAACGACAAGTAATGATTAATAGGAGTTCTTAATCAATACAGTGAGCCAAGAACATAACTTTTAAACAAGGCAAAGCAGAAACAAGAGCTTCAAAAATAGAGAGAGGCAGACATGAGCTGAGACACGTCTACTGGCTGCAGCCATCTTGAAAAGGTGATTCATGCTCGAAAACCCTTCAATGTGTCTGAATTACAACAAGTCTGCAAAGATAAGTGGGCCAAAATTCCTCCACAGTGCTGTAAAAGACTCATTGCCAGTTATCGCAAACGCTTGATTGCAGTTGTTGCTGCTAAGAATGGCCCACCCAGTTATTAGGTTTAGGAGGCAATCATTTTTTCACACAGGACAATGAAGATTTGGATTTTTTTCCCCCTTAATAATCAACACCTTCATTTAAAAACTGCATTTTGTGTTTACTTGTGTTATCTTTGTCTAATATTTAAATTTGTTTGATAATCTGAATTCAAGTGTGACAAACATACAAAAAAAATGAGAAATCAGGAAGGGGGCAAACACTTGTTCACACCACTGTACCTGTTGAGGTATGGAGATTTTTAGGAGAGATTGCCGTGGACTTTTTAACCAGATTGTTTAACACAATCTTGAAAAGTGAGAGGATGCCCGAGGAGTGGAGAAGAAGTGTTTTGGTACCAATTTTCAAGAACAAAGGTGATGCACAGAGCTGTAGTCACTATAGAGGCATAAAGTTGATCAGCCACACTATGAAGATATGGGAAAGAGTTGTTGAAGCCAGGTTAAGAGGAGAGGTGACAATCAGTGAGCAGCAGTACAGTTTCATGCCAAGAAAGAGTACCACAAATGCAATGTTTGCTCTTAGAGTGCTGATGGAGAAGTATAGAGAAGGTCAGAAGATGCACTGTGTCTTTGTGGAGAAAGCACATGATAGGGTGCCAAGAGAGGAAGTATGGTACTGTATGAGAAAGTCAGGAGTGGCAGAGAAGTATGTGAGGGTGGTGCAGAACATGTATGAGGACAGTGAGACGTGATAAAATGCACTGTAGGAGTGACAGATGGATTCAAGGTGGGGGTGGAGTCACATCAGAGATCGGCTCTGAGCCCCTTCTTGTTTACCATGGTGATTGACAGGCTGACAGACGAGGTCAGACAGGAATCTCCATGGACCATGATGTTTGCAGATGACATTGTGATCTGTAGTGAGAGTAGGGAGCAGGTGGAAGAGAACCTGAATAGGTGGAGGTATGCCCTGGAGAGAAGAGGAATGAAAGACAGTAGAAGCAAGACAGAATATACGAGTGTGAATGAGAGGGAGGCAGGTGTAACAGTGAAGATGGACGGAGTAGTGGTAGTGAAAGTAGACGAGTTTAAATACCTGGGATCAACCACCCAAAGCAAAGGAAAATGCACAAGAGAGGTGAAGAAGAGAGTGCAGGCAGGGTGGAGTGGGTGGAGATGAGTGTCAGGTGTGATTTGTGACAGAAAAGTAGCAGCAAGAGTGAAAGGGAAGATTTACAAGATGGTAGTGAGACCTGCTAGGATGTATGCTTTGGAGACAGCAGCGCTGACAAAATGACAGGAGGTGGAGCTGGAGGTGGCAGAGCTGAAGATGCTAAGATTTTCATTGTGAGTGACTAGCAGGGACAAGTTTAGAAATGAGTATATCAGAGGGACAGCTCACATTGAGCGGTTTGGAGACAAAGTAAGAGAGGCAAGGCTGACATGGTTTGGACATGTGCAGAGGAGGGATAGTGGATATAATGGACAAAGGATGTTGAAGATGGAGCTGCCAAGCAGGTGGAAAAGAGGAAAACCACAGAGAATATTCATGGATGTAGTGAAGAATGACATGGTGAGTGTTGGTGTTACAGAGGAAGATGCAGCGGATAGGGTGAGATGGAGACAGATGATCCACTGTGGCGACCCCTAAAGAGAGCAGCCAGAAGACGAAGAAGTCTTTGGTTTCACCATAAAAACACATAGGGACAAAACAGTTTAAAAATAAAACAATACCATATCAACCAATGGTTGATAAGATGTTCCTTTTCATGTAAACAAGTTTCATTGCATCTATACACACTGAATCTATACACACAATGTTGAATAATTTACAGATCAATAAAAAGAAGCAGTAGTTAAAAATCTGCTTGCTGTACAAAACCTTGCATCACCATCTGTGACGAGGCACAATCCCAGTACTGATTATTGTTGGGAATTTTATGTAGGGCCTATCACTAAGGAGACAGTAAATGAATCTGTACAACTTTGTAATGACAAAATGATAAGAACTTAGGAAACTTATTCGTTTTTTAAGTACAGACATCCCTACTGCTCTACGAGTCTACTAGTGCATCTTAGTAAATTAGAAAATTGTGGTAACAGTTAATGGATTTTGCAATTTATTTAAAAGTTAAACTTTAATTTAATATTGATTACATATCTTGTAATTTCCCAGTTTGGGCTCAATAAAGTCTATCTATCTATCTAGCTATCTATCTAGCTATCTATCTAAATATAGCAAGCCATTTTTTGTTACCGGAGTGGTGGCTCAGTTGGTAGAGCATCCGCCCCACACCCAGGAGGCAGGGGTTCAAATCCCGGCCGGGTCATGCTGAAGACCATATAAAAGTGGAACTTCCTGCCATCCAGCTTGGTGCTCAGCAATAATGGAATGGAGGAGGGAAATCTGTGGCGGTGCCTTGCATGGCAGCGGCCCTCTGATTCTACACTTGGTGTGTGTGTGTGTGATTAACACTGTAGATAGGTAAAACACAATTTCGTTCTACTGTACATGATTGGTTGTATGGTTGAATGACAATAAAGGGTGATTTAATTTAACCTAATTTTGATGATCATTGTTCGTGAGCAGGTTTTGTTAAATTCAGCGCACACCAACTTTTACGAACTTTTGCTAGCATTTGCCAGCGTTGGCAAACTTTTGCTAACTTAGGCTAGCGTATGTGTAACTGTTGCCAACTTAGGTTAACTTAAACAAATGAATGCTCAGCACGTGTCAGCTGACATCAGCGCCAGGAGATGCTCATATAAAGATCAGCGTTTGTCGAGGCTTCCTGCCATTCTGGACCTACTTTCGGAGTGAACATATTTCCCTTGGGCATACATTTCAGTATTTATTTTCATTTTATCTTCCTATGGTTACTTCTGCATGCCCTTTTTCCCTGTTCATTCATTTTCATTCATTAAAAAAAAAAATATATCTATAGACTCTAACAGTAAGTCTGCAATTAAAATGTGAATGTGGAAGGGATAAAAAAAAATCTATTTAGTGTATCATCATATAAATAAAATGACTATATTTTGACTGATTCGATTTTGACTGTTACAACTCTTTCCATTAAAATAACATAAAATTCTGTTAAATGTCATTTACTTTTTGACACTACATCAGTGCTTTTTGATTCCACACAATGGAGGCCGAACCAGTAAATCCTGGAGAATGATTCCGCATGGAGCAGAAAAATAAGAACAGTAAATTTCACAATGAGCAGATATTTTTGGGGAGCTCTCATATTTTTGGGAGATTATATATATTTTTTCTTTTTTTTATTTCCCCCTTCTCTCCATTTCTTTTGCGTCTGTGCATGTCTGAAGTGAGTTTTAGTCTAAAAACCTCTGCTTCCACCAGCATTTCAGTCAATGTTTGCCAATGGAGCTAAACTCTGAGTGTGAGAATTTCCGTGCCCCTAGTGGCAGAGTGCGGCACTGCGCCTGTCTTCTCACTCTGACATGATCGCCTGCCTTGGGGATTTGTACTGATTGTACTGATTTGCCAGTTTCAAAAGGTGGCAGACATCCGTTGGAAGACTCAGTGAATGACACGTAATACACCAAAGAAGAAGAGCTCCTCGTTTCCTTTTCCTGTTTTAGCATTTAGCCAAGAAAGCTAACGTGTCCGCGATCATCACATCACTTTTTCGGCTTTGTACGCCGAAAATAGCCGTGGGATACAAGAGAAATTTATGTGGGATAATCATAAGACTTTGTAGACGACAGAATGCAAAACAAGGACCATAATGGGTGAAAACGCAGTGACCACGTCAGCCCCCCTTTGTCAACAGACTGTACAACAGTAAGGGGCTTTTTTTTTTTTTTAAATGTATTGATTTCTTGTTTATATACTTGAAGATAAGATGATGAGGTGCCTCTGTAAAACAAAATGGTGTCAAAAGACTGAACCATTATTTATGTAAATACGTCCAAAGTCCAGTTTTGACTAAGTTATGGAATTTAAAGAGGTGCCGCAACATTATGCAAATTAGATGCATAAATTTATTCCTATCTGAAACTTTGGATCATATTTTACATCTTTCTAATTGACAGTAAGCCATTATGCTATACTATGAGATGAGACGACTTTTGTTATGATATGGCGCTATATAAATAAAGCTGAATTGAATTGAATTGAATTATCTCTTGCAACTTTCAATTTATAGCCTTGGAAATCTGAACTATTTTACTGACAAAAAATATTTACCACTCTTCACCACTAGGGGTTATGTTGCAGTTCGGCACTCAGAGGGTTAACTTGGGCCGAGTTGGGTAAACCCTGCATAACTTAGCCCAGCGCTCAGGAACTTTTACAAACTGAGCTCAACTTTCTCCAACATTTATTTCCAAATGTCAACAAATTTTTATTGTGCTGAAAATTTTCAAAGAACACAGCTTTCGTCAGCATTTGCCAACAAACACCAACCATCGTTAACTTTTATCAGCTTTTGTAGCAGAGTCAGACGGTTGCCAAAATGTCAGTAAAAGTTGGTCCAAATGTTGTAGTGTGAATCCACCCTTAACACCTTCGTGACTATTCCTACCAAACTAATTTACTGCCTTTATTACAAAACCTGTTGTAATGAATAAAGCCATGACAGACCTCTCAGTTATATTAAAAAACACAGAATCATTTACCAAAATGTAAAATAATTCTGCCTGGTTGAGTCTTACAGCAGTCAATTTTCCTGACAGATGACATTCAAAAAGTTAATCTGACTCACATTAATGTGCCTCAAAATGCATTAACATTGTGTTAGTGTCTTAACATGAAATGTTAGCTCACTTAACCGTTAATATTATGGCAGACACCATGCATAAAATGTGAGTTTCTGATACATCTCTCTAGTTTTTCTTACCAGTGCGCTGCTGTTGCTGAGGCTTTTGATCTTCACTAAATTACAGTCATGTGAAAAAATTAGGACACCCTGTATAAGCCTGTGTTTTGGTTTTTTTTTACATATTTGGACATATGGATATTTAATATCAATGTTAAAAATTCTGGGAGATTCATGTAATACAACTAAACAATTAAAATGAATTAAAGTAGTTCTTTAAATTTTCTGTAAAATGTAATTTTAAACAAATAGTGAGGAATAAATTATGACCCCCCCCCCCATCTTTTTTCGGATACCCCCACATTCATTCCCACTTGAAATGGCTAAAATAAATTTAAAAAAGCAAATAATAACAAAAACAAGGTTAGAAATAGAAAAGTTGTGGCGGCATGAAATAATAAGGAGCGAACAGAGTTTTTGAGGGAGTTTATTAATCATACTGCCATCACAGAACTCACCCCAGCACCATGCAGGCGCGCCGGAGCGAGCTCTCAGGCTCTCGTAAGCAGCAGTAGTCAGAAGCAGTGGTCAGAGAGAGAGAAAGAGTTACAGAGCGATGCAGTTTAAATACCCCACTACAGACAATGCATTCACAGCAGTAAGCATGGACATTTGCATTTGAGAGTCACCCACATCAATAGGAGGATTACTGACAGGAAGACATTTGCATTTGAGAGTCACCCATAACAATAGGAAGATTACTGGCAGGAAAGAGCTAGACAAAAAGAGGCTGCCTATTGATATCAATAAACACATCTCATTGTTCTGCCAATTGCTCCAGCTGAGCGCTTTGCTTGTCCCAGTCTGTTGTGGGGGTCACCCACAATGTGAACATTTCTTAATAAAGAACTGAATATTTAAAGGGTTTGTCCAAATTTTTTCTCATGACTGTACATAAACAGCCAAGTGACTGAACACTACTGAAGGAATATCAGTGTGACTTCCCCTCTGATATTATAGCTTACCTTTATTTTTTTGTGTGTGTGAATTGAAGCACCATTGCCTGCAGGCTGCAGGTGTTCTGTTTTCAAATGTGACCGCAGGGACTACCAGATGTGTGTGTGCATTTGTGACGTCCGGCAGGGCAGTGGAACCGTAAACAAAGGTTCCACCTGAGGCAAATGCAGCTCCGGCTGCTATAGTTGATAAAGTGGTAAAGATTATGCCAAGGGTGGTCATGGCTACCCCTGGCCTCCCCAGCTCCGTCATTGGTGTAGGGCCCCCAAACCAGGCTTTTGTTTTTGCCACCACACCATGCACTGCTGAAGAAGTGAGTCAAAGTTGGTCAGCCCCCTACTGGCCTGGGGCTGTAAGTATTTGTCTGTCTTGTCTGCCGGCACAGCAACTCTGACTATTAGGAATTTTATTTTATTAATTTAAAAAAATTGAGGGCTTGCAACTGTGCCCCCCCCAACCAGCAGGGGGCGCCCTAGGCAACAGCTTATATGGCCTATGCTTTGGGCCGGCCCTTGCTGCATTCAGAGTGAATGTGCAAAGCGGAGGGGTAGGGCGAAGGGGTGAATTGGAATGCACCCTAAGCCTGCATTCACACCAGGATAGTCCAGGGGTCTCGGTTCGACTCAGCGGGGGATGGCGAGAATTTTCATACCTTTGTTTGGTTTGGTTTGCATTCACACAGCACTTCACTCAAGCAGACAAAACTGCTTGGACAACGTCACGCAGTTGCAACAGCTGCTCGTTTGTTGCGCTGTAGTCGAAGCCACCACTGACCAGGAAGAAAAAATCTTAGCGAAGAAGAGAAATCCGGCTCATCGATTGTCCAGGACTGGTGTTATGCCGGGAATTGTTTGGTTGCCAAGAATTGCATCCCATGCACCAAAACTATAAAATATAACATTACAGCCAGGCTTGTAACCATTTGCGCATTTTTAGAAGTATTCATTATACATTTTTAGAAGTAAAAATTGTCATAACCTCTTGTAAATTTTCTTAAAATTATGTTTATTCGACAATGGGATGCAGTTCTCAGTAAGCGAGCAGTTCTCAGCATAACACCGTTCCCTTCAGCCGAGGTGTTTGTGCGCCACAAACTAATAAAAATGAAAAGCTCCACAGTCTGTATAAATCCCCGTGCCACCATCATGTCACTAAACGTTTTAAAAACATTGGTATTCTTGTGTGTAGCCACAAGCAGCTGAGAAATCTGGTCCTCAGACCAAATGTCTATCAGAGCCTACACTCCAAGTCCAAGAGATATTTTTTTTTTTTTTTAACTTTTCCACTCAGTTTTCTCCGGTAAAGGTATTTCTTGGATCCGTGTGGATGTCTGTTATTTTCTACCCAAAAGGGAGGCTGAAGAACCAGGAGCTCTTCAACTGAGTCAGGGTGTTGGATTCATTTTACCCACGGATTCCTGCCACGGAACACACATGGAGTTTTCAACAGGGATAACTTTTTCAGGTGAGTGCCAACTTAGTCTGTCTGTATCTCACCCAGATGGTGAATTCACGTTTTTTCATGTATTTACATTGAGTTATAATGTAATCGTGCAGCACGAAAAATTTGTCCATTCGCGTTTGATGTGAAGGCACCTTTACAGTATGCGCCACTTTCTCTTCTCAGTGTGTGTTGCTGTGGTTACACAAACGCAGAGGGGCACATCCACCCTTTGGTTCGCTGGATACTCTGTTTGCATTCACATGGCAAGGGAAACGCACCAGACTGCGTTTGCAAGCGAACCGAGATCCCCTCCCTTTTCAGGGGGACCAGAGTTTGTTTGTCTGGTGCTGCACCAGAGTTCCAGGTGCATTCAGACGGCGCCAAACGATCCGAACTATCCACGGAATGCACACTTTGGTCCTTTAGTCCGGACGAAACAGTGGCTGTGTGAATGCGCCCTAAGTCTCACACTCAAGTCCCCGTCTCTGCTATGTTCCCTTGAGTAAAGCTGCGTGTCCACAAGTGCATTTTTTTTTCTGCTCTGGGCATCTATTTTCTGGTCATTTTCTGTGAAGTCCAGCATTTAATGCACTCAGTCCCCTTGACGCAAAAACACTGTCAGCAGTGAGTATTTTTTATCGCTGCACTCATGGCGCTGAAAGTTGAAAAGTTTTGGAACACTGCAGTGCTCATCAGCAGCACATCTCTTTAATCAGCCAATCAGAATCAGGCTAAAAGGGTACCATGAGCAATATTTAACAGCAAAAACTTGGAACAATGTATGTTTTCTTACCAGTTTGATGCGGTTTAGTCCAGTTAAGTAGAGAGCTTCACTGCAAAATGTGTGAAACCCTGACAGCAACCTTTGAGTGACAGGTCAAGTGGTTGCCAGGATGCAGGACAGATACCTTTTTTTAAGAGCACTGTGAATTGCCCAGAAAAAAAAAAAAAAAAAACACGTCTAGAGTGCTTTCATGTTCTCTGTGGATATGGAGCCTAAATGTACAATTCTTCTTCATAAATATACTCAAGTAATAGTATTCTACTTTATCACTACTCTGTGCTCAGTACAATTCTGTGAAAATGTTAGGAGTAAACACATACTTGAGTACTGCTGATAAACAGGAAACAAATATCAAACGTGACAGGAAGACACACATTTGGGTGGATGTCAAGTGTATATCCTCCACTTTGTCTGGCTCTCATAACTTGCATAATGCACATAGAAAGTTCATGTGGCACATATACATGCCAGAGCATGTCCAGGCCTGCTGAATGTTACTGTGAGAGCAATCCAGTTCCAAAATGCCACCAACAGGAAAACACTCAGAAAACTGCTTGTTGTAAAGCCTCCAGTTGAAAACCTTAAGTAATCCCGTCCTATAATTAAAGGATGAGTAAACATCAAAGCAAAGCAAAGGTGTCAAATCCCACCCCCCACCCACAAAATCCATTATCCATTAACAGTACCTAAAAACATCAGGGTAGAATACCCAAAGGTAAATAAAAAAGAAAGACTGGCACAAAGCTTAAAGGGAAAATGTGGCTCAAAATCTAATTTTCTTCAATAAATTAGAGAAGCTTAAAAATATCTCAACATCCATTTGAATGCAAGAGGTCATTTATGCATCAGTATTTAGGAAATCTTAAATGATTACCAGTGTTTCCTTTATCAGGTAAAAATAATTATTGTAAAAAAACTGCCTGAAAATAAATATGTGAAGATTTAAGCTTCAGGGCTAAAAGTGCTAAAACAGTTAGCTGGTGAGTGTGGTTTTTATTCTTATTTTCTTTAAATTCCTTGCACCTTAGTGAACTCAGAGGCCACTTGACCGCGGGCTCTCATCTCTTGCATGGAGATTCCACAATACTTGAAAAATGCACCTGACATGGTTTCACTGACTGCTTGACCATAAAAGAGGTCAAAGGTGACCTTTATAACTGACCTTTACCCGTGGAGGTGTACGCCAGGGGAGGAATCAAGTACCCCAGACATGGTTGGGAGGGTTTAGGATCCATGGGTCTCTCTCCACAATACATCTGTTGTGGACTGATGTGGAGGTGGAGCTACAGGTTACCGCTGGGTGCTGGGACACCAAAGCTATATTTACATTTATTTAGGCAAGGTAAGTTTATTTGTAGACCACATTTCATGTGCAAGACAGTTTACTTTAATCTACTCATATAACCCCTGTTGAGGTGTATGGAATTGAGTGAACCCTGACCGTTCATGTCAGGGTACCACGAGGAGACAGAGGTTGGCTGTTGGGAGACTGAACCTACATTTAATCCACCTGATATCTGAGCTTAATGACTCAATACTGTTAGCCACCTTAGGAACTAAACTGTCAGGACCAACAATGAGGACCTCAGTTTTGCCAGCATTAAGATGAAGAAAGTTAACTATCATCCAGTCTTTAATTGCAGATAGACAGTCAGGAATGGTTTTAAAATTGGCAACATGGTCTAGTTTGAAAGAAAAACACAATTGGATATCATCTGTGTAAAAGTGATAAGCAACACCTTTAAAATTACTAATAATCGAGCCTAGACGAAGCATATATACAGCAAATAAAAGCAGATCCATTACAGAACCCTGGGGCACCCCACACGTCAAAGTCGCAGACTCAGACATATAAGGGCCAACAGCCACAAAAAAACTATCAGAAAATTTTGAGGAAAACCACTCTAAGGCTTTCCCAGAAATCCCTACTCACTCTCTAAGCCGTTGTAACAAAATGCCATGAACTGGTAAAATGGGTGGACTGGGGCTCTTAAGCATTTAAACAGACATGCATAGATATGAGCCACTCTGAGGAAGGCTGCTAAAGATGGGTCAAAATGGTGCTGCAGTATTTAATCCCTGAGATGTTTTGAGCAAAGCATGTCACAGAGATTTCCTTAAGATCTGTAGGAACTGTGTCAGCATGTGGGGAGAAAGTGCAAGATAACATTTGGCATTTTGGTAGCAAAACTATTTTCCCCTTAAGCTTTCCTCCTTATGTAAGATGTAGTGTGTCATGTTATATTCCTGAAATTTATAAACTCACGTCAATCAAATCTTGTGTATGGCAGTTTATTGCATAGAAAGAGAGATGGACAGGAGCAGTGTGATGCAAAATAAACATTTGAAACCAGAGTGAGAACGGCAGGCTGGCAGACAGAAACGAAG
This sequence comes from Pholidichthys leucotaenia, assembly GCA_020510985.1. Classification (NCBI taxonomy): domain Eukaryota; kingdom Metazoa; phylum Chordata; class Actinopteri; order Cichliformes; family Pholidichthyidae; genus Pholidichthys; species Pholidichthys leucotaenia. Next base: position 314,606,620 of record CM035840.1, read on the forward strand.
GCAGCTCGGAGGCTGGGTGGGACAGCTGTGTTCTTTCGGAATGTTCTGTTATTTCCAGATGAGGAGTTCTCTTTTGATCTAAACCAAACTCTTGTGCTTCCACTGAGAGCTGCCTGCGGGTGATTCTACCTCCACGGCAGCCTTTTGTGTGCAACCTGCAGTCCCCGCCACCCTTCAACCCCTTTATAGTCTTGTAATATTGGTTTAGGAACAACAGCGGCGAGTTAATTCAATAAAGCACCTTTCCTAATAAGCTGTCTGGGTGCTTTTGCTGTGTGTGGCAGGCCGCACCGCGTGGAGCTGTTTTCATTGTGTCAAAGCTGCTGAAGATAAATGAGAAGTTCCCAGATGGAGGAGAGTGAATGTGAATGTGGGAAATATTACACTTGAAAGGAAGCAGGGAGGGCTTTCACCAAGTAGAAGTGTTTGACAAATATTGTTTACTCTGGAATTCTATATTAAATTGAACATTTTTCGCTGGAAGTACTGAGATAGGCACAGGAATCCACAAAACAATGGCAAAATCAGAAATCATACTTCCTGATCACATATAATAGGGCACTCTGTTTCAGCTTGTGCAATCAAAAGTAATCAAGTCTATTAACATGGGGGGGGGGGGGGGGCTTAAGTTGAGAGACGAGTAAATCTTGAACACTACAGCAGTTTCTGATTGTTAAGTCGAGTACGCAAATGCAACAGACCACATCAGCAACTAGGGGGTGCTCAAGCTATTACTTTTTTCATGTAAATTGACAACTTTTTCATGGAAAATCTAATCATTTTTTCTCATAAATTCATTACCTTTTTTTTCTCCAAATTGTCATTTTACTCATAAATTTGTAATGTTTTTCTACTAAATTTGTTATTTTCAACATTTTTTGCAAGTAAGCCTGAATAGAAGAACAATGTTAATAGATGAAGAAATTAATTAAAATGGATAAAGATTAAGTCATTTCTGGTAGGAATAAAATAAGATAAGATAAGATAAGATAATCTGGGGAAATTTACAGGATTGCAACAGGAAAGCGACAGCAGCACTCAGAGCAATAATAAACAATAAAATGGGGCACAAACAGTATATACACACTACAAAAAATGTTTTAAAAAGTAAAATAGTATTTACAGTACTAGTAAACAGTTAAATTGTTCATATACAGTGATGTGAAAAGTGTTTGCCCCTTAACTGATTTTTCAATTTTTTGTATGTTTGTCACACTTAAATGTTTCAGCTCATCAAACAAATTTAAATATTAGACAACGATAACACAAACACAAAATGTGGTTTTTAAATGAAGGTGTTTATTATTAAGGGTAAAAAAAAATCCAAACCTACATGGCCCTGTGTGAAAAAGTGACACCCCCCCCCCCCCCCGTTAAAGCATAAATTAACTGTGGTTTATGACATCTTTGGAAAACTGAGTTCAATTTCTCTAGTCCCACCCAGGCTTGATTACTGCCACACCTGTTCTCAATCAAGACATCACTGATTTCAGAATTATTATCCACCAGTGGTGAAAACATGCAACAGTGGTGAACCTTCCCAGGAGTGGCCGGACGACCAAAATTACCCCAAAAGCGCAGCAACGACTTATCTAAGAGGTCACAAAAGACCCCACAACAACATCCAAAGAACGGCAGGCCTCACTTGCTTCAGTTAAGGTCAGTGTTCATGACTCCGACATAAGAAAGAGACTTGGCAAAAATGGCCTGCATGGCACAGTTCCAGGACGAAAACCACTGCTAGGCAAAAAGAACATAAAGGCACGTCTCAGTTTTGCCAGAAAACAACTTGATGATCCCCAAGACTTTTGGGAAAATACTCTGTGGACTGATGAGACAAAAGCTGAACTTTTTGAAAGGTGTGTGTCCCATTACATCTGGCGTAAAAGTAATGCAGCATTTCAGAAAAGGAACATCATACCAACAGTAAAATATGATGGTGGTGTGGAGAGTTGTGAAGGACGAGACTGAGTGTATTCCTCAGGTTCAGCTTTATTCACAATGACATTCTCCAACATTCAAAAGCAGAAAAAGAGGATGAATCTTCTCACATCTGTCCTTTTATACCAGGACATCAAACATACAATCACATGGTGCTTAATCAAACATACAGTCACATGGTACTTAATCCCAGTCACAATGTAACTTCCCCCGATCTTAACACCATCCACCTCCTAGTCTCCGGTGGTCAGGAAATCTCTCAAGGCCATCTCCTTGAAACAAAAGGCCAGATCTCACACCCTCCCGTTACCTCTGGAAGGCTCAGTCCCTTTGTTCCCCTGAGACGTGAAGTATACCATAAGCATACAGTGATATATCTGTGGAGCATCTGAAACCAACATATGTGCATATATGTGTGCCACATGATCCCCCCCAAACGTCTAAGATGGAACAAATGTAATACAGTTTGCAAGTCATGGTCACATTATTACACATCAGTCCAAATGTTGCTTGGGCCTCAGTCGCCTTCCATATCTGCTGTAAGCGGGCTTTACCACCCCCGCGGCGTCTTCCCGCTGTGGAGCTGCTGTTTGAGGATTAGAACTGTTAGTCAATCTCTGTGGGTGTTCTGGGGAATGCTCTCTAGGGGGTCTGCCGCGCCGAGGAGCCCTCGCCAACTGCACCACTTCGTCAGCCAGCACAAAAGCGGGTTTGAGCCTGTTTATACAAATCATTTCTTTCCTGCCCCCCAAATCTAGCAAAAAATGCTTGTCCCCTGTTTCCAGCACTCTGTATGGTCCGTCATAAGGTGGGTGTAAGGGTGGGCGGTGTGCATCATGTCTGACAAAAACAAACTCCGCATTTTTTAAAGCTTTAGGCACAAAAACGCGCGGGAAGCTGTGATGAACTGGGCCAGGAAGCGTGCTCGCTCCTGTGTCGCTCTGCAACTGCTGAGCGGGGGGGCACTCTGGCGCAGGATTATCCGGGAGAAACTCCCCGGGCAGCCGGAGTGGCTGCGCAAAAACCAACTCAGCTGGGGAGGCTTTTAAATCCTCTTTAGGTGCAGAACACAACCCCAATAAAACCCATGGTAGCCTGTCCACCCAATTTGCATCCGTAAGCGACGCTCTGAGGGCTGCTTTCAATGACCTATGGAAACGTTCGCATAAACCATTAGCCTGCGGGTTGTATGCGGTAGTGCGGTGGATCGTTATCCCCAGGCTGCGGGCCATTGCTGACCAGAGCTCGGAAACAAATTGAGGACCTCTGTCAGACATAATGTCCGACGGAACACCGAATCGCGCTACCCATGCTGTTAGAAACGCGCGCGCCACCTCCTCGGCTGTGGTTGATGCCAGTGGGACCACTTCCGGCCAACGGGTGGTGCGGTCCACCATTGTCAAAAGGTGTGTGCACCCCTGTGACGGCGGGAGGGGGCCTACGAGGTTGACTTGCACGTGATCGAATCGCTTAACCGGGATGTGAAAAGGCTCCAAGGGAGCTCTAGTGTGTTTGTGTATTTTGGCTCGCTGACAAGCCACGCAGGCTGTTGCCCACTCCTTGCCTTGCTTGCGCAGGCACGGCCATACAAATTTCTCTCCTACCATTTTGACCGACGCGCGCACCCCCGGGTGCGCCAGAGAATGAATCGAGTCAAAAACGCGGCGGCGCCACGTGGACGGCACCACTGGGCGTGGTCGTCCCGTGGAGACATCGCAGATTAGGGGGGGCATACCATCTTGTAGCACCCTGTTCTCCAGCCTTAACCATGTTGGTCCAGACTGGAGCGCGCACACGTCCGCGTCGGCAACTTGATCCGCGGCCGTGGCTGCATAATCTATCCCTACGAGGACTGGGGCCGCGCGCACTTCCGCGTCGCTAACCTGGTCCGCCGCCATGGCTGCAAAATCTACCTCTGCGTGGGCTGGAGCCGCCACGACGCGCGAGAGGCAGTCCGCCACTACATTAAGTTTACCCGCTACATGCTGGATATCGGTAGTAAACTCCGAGATGGCGGCCAGCTGTCTCTGCTGCCGGCCCGACCATGGTTCTGTAATCTTGGCCATCGCGAATGTCAGCGGCTTGTGATCCACGAACGCGGTGAAACTGCGTCCCTCCAGCCAAAACTGGAAATGGCGAATGGCCAAGTGGAGAGCTAACAACTCCCTGTCGAATGCGCTGTATTTTCGTTCACTATCGCGCAAGGTCCTGCTGAAAAAGGCGAGCGGTTGCCAAGCTCCTGCTACATACTGTTCCACGACCGCTCCTATGGCCACGTCTGACGCGTCAGTAGTGAGCGCTATGCGGGCCATTGGGTCTGGATGTGCCAACAACGCAGCGTTTGCCAGGGCTATTTTGACTTCAGCGAATGCGCGCTCCCGCTCCGGAGACCATTCGATTTTGTTTGTGGGTTTTTGTTTCTTTAGTGCAGCATACAATGGTTGCATGAGCTGCGCTGCGTGAGGGAGGAAACCATTATAAAAATTCACCATTCCCAGAAACTCCTGCAACGCTTTGACCGTTTGTGGTTGGGGAAAATTTGTTATTGCGTGCACTTTGTCGGGCAGAGGAACCGCTCCTTCTGGAGAGACACGATGCCCCAAATAATCAATCTGCGCCACCCCGAACTGACACTTCGCTGGGTTGATTATTAACCCGTGCTCTGCCAATCTCCGGAAAACTGCTGTGAGGTGGTTTTCGTGTTCGTCTTCAGACGCGCTGGCTACCAATATGTCGTCCAAGTAGACGAACACGAAGGGGAGGTCGGCAGAACCACATCCATCATGCGTTGAAACGTCTGCGCTGCGCCTTTAAGCCCAAACGGCATGCGCAAAAACTCAAAAAGCCCGAAAAGAGTTATTACCGCTGTTATGGGTATGTCCTCAGCGCGCACTGGAACCTGGTGGTAACCGCGTACCAAATCTATTTTAGAAAAAATGCGCGCCCCCGCCAAATGCACCGAAAAATCTTGGATGTGCGGGATCGGATAGCGGCCGTGCGCTGTAGCGTTATTCAACCTGCGGAAATCACCGCAAGGTCGCCACGAGCCATCAGCCTTTGGGACCATATGGAGCGGCGAAGCCCAGGGGCTCTTCGACCTCCTGATGATGCCCAGTCTTTCCAGGTTGGCGAACTCCTCACGCGCTATGGTCAGTTTAGCTGAGTCCAAGCGCTGAGCTTTTGCAAAAACGGGTGGGCCGGTGGTAGTAATAAAATGTTCCACCCCATGTTTAGCCACTGTCGCCGAAAACGTTGGGACCGTGAGTGCTGGGAACTGAGTGAGGAGTGTGTGGAACTTACCACCCGCAGCTGTGACGTTGGCTTGTGCAGTCGGCGGGGCCACTCGAGCTGTGCAGGGAATAGAATAAAAGGAGAGTGCATTAACCAGGCGTCTGTTAGCCAGATCAACCAATAAACCATGTGAGCACAAAAAATCAGCCCCTAACATGTTGAAATTGACTGCCACTACAACAAAAGTCCACTCGAATGTACGGCCCTGCAAAGACAAAAGCAGAGTCCTCTCACCAAAGGTCTTAATCGCCGAGCCGTTCGCTGCTGTCACTCGGGGACCACTGGAAGGCGCCAGCCGGTCCGCGTAGGAAGGCATGATGAAGCTCAGCTGGGAGCCTGTGTCCACGAGGAATTGCCTCCCCGAGTGTGCGTCCTTCAGGTAGAGCAGCTTGTTCTCTTCTCCGAGGGCCGCGGCTGCTACCAACCCCCGGCCTTGGTGTTTCCCGAGCGCTTGAAGTGGCACGGTGGGATACACTTGCGTGCCCTCTCTGCGAAACGGCGATGGTAGAAGCAAAGGACGTCGTCCGCTCCGTGTCGCCTGGCCCTTGTTGCTGCCGTCGTCGGTGAGTCTGGTGCTGCAGCCTCTGGCCCCATGCCGTCTCCGGACATCGCGCCTAGCTCTGCTGCTGTGGCCGAAGCTGCGCTCCGTTTGTGGGCGTCGACGAGTCGCTGCGCCTCCTGGCTTAGCTCGTGGTAGTCTCGTCGGACCAACAGCGGTGAACCGGCCAGGGTCACTCTCACCGCTGACGGTAGGGTCCTAAGGAAAAGGTGGGTGAAGATAAAGCTGTCATCATCGGAGTCTCTCAACCTCAGCATCTTCCCCATCAGGTATGCGGGTCTGTCGTTCTCAAACTCCGTCAATGCCTGGAGCCCCTCTGTTCGCTGTTGCACCGAGGGGGTGAAGTGGCTGATAAGCGCAGCCTTCAATGTGTCGTACTTGTCGCTGTCCGGTGGGTGGTTGACCAGGCTCTCCACCCTCTGGACTGTGTGGTTGTCCAGCTTCGCCACCACATGGTAGAATTTTGTGTCGTCTCTCAAAATTCTCCGGAGGTTGAACTGCGCCTCGACCGCGCTAAACCAGGAGCGCGGACTGTTCTGCCAGAAGTCCGGCAGCTGGAACGTGGCAGCATTCGTCAGGCTGGCTTCTGACGAGTCTGGCTCAGGAGAATTACTTCTGCTCATGCTTCGTCGTAAGGTCACCAGTGTGGAGAGTTGTGAAGGATGAGACTGAGTGTATTCCTCAGGTTCAGCTTTATTCACAATGACATTCTCCAACATTCAAAAGCAGAAAAAGAGGATGAATCTTCTCACATCTGTCCTTTTATACCAGGACATCAAACATACAATCACATGGTGCTTAATCAAACATACAGTCACATGGTACTTAATCCCAGTCACAATGTAACTTCCCCCGATCTTAACACCATCCACCTCCTAGTCTCCGGTGGTCAGGAAATCTCTCAAGGCCATCTCCTTGAAACAAAAGGCCAGATCTCACACCCTCCCGTTACCTCTGGAAGGCTCAGTCCCTTTGTTCCCCTGAGACGTGAAGTATACCATAAGCATACAGTGATATATCTGTGGAGCATCTGAAACCAACATATGTGCATATATGTGTGCCACAGTTGTAGTGTGATGGTTTGGGGCTGTTTTGCTGCTTCAGGACCTGGAAGACTTGTTGTGGTAAATGGAACCATGACTTCTGCTGTCTACCAAAAAATCCTGAAGGAGAATGTCTGGATATCTGTTCGTGACTTCAAGCTGAAGCACACTTGGGTTCTGCAGCAGGACAATGATCCAAAACACACCAGCAAGTCCACCTCTGAATGGCTTAAGAAAAACAAAATGAAGACTTTGGAGTGGTCTAGTAAAAGTCCTGACCTGAATCCAATTGAGATGCTGTGGCATGACCTTCAAAAGGCAGTTCATGCTTGAAAACCCTCCAATGTGGCTGAATTACAACATTTCTGGAAAGATGAGTGGGCCAAAATTCCTCTACAGTGCTGTAAAAGACTCACTGCCAGTTATTGCAAACGCTTGATTGCAGTTGTTGGTAGTAAGGGTGGCCCAACCAGTTATTAGGTTTAGGGGGCAATCACTTTTTCACACAGGGTCATGTAGGTTTGGATTTTTTTCTTCCCTTAATAATAAACACCTTCATTTAAAAACTGCATTTTGTGTGTACTTGTGTTATCTTTGTGTTGTGGAGAGAGGAATAACCAGGCCAAGCATTCAGACAGATGAACTTTATTCACTCTTTCACATCTCTCAGAATCAGAAAACATAAACCTCATGTAGCAAGGGCTCTCTTTTATTTTACAACACTCACACGTCCCTGCTGCCTGAGATCTTGCATCATAATTCATTCTCGCATCACAATTCCTATTGTCCCCCAGCCCCTTAATCCCCATGCTCTTCCTTCAGAGCAAATTACTGCATCTCCCTTCCTTCCAGTCTGAGATGAATACCACAGCATGGGTCCCCCATAGTGTAATATTTAAATTTGTTTGATGATCTGAAACATTTAAGTGTGACAAACATACAAAACAATGAGAAATCAGGAAGGAGGCAAACACCTTTTCACACCACTGTATATGAAACATTTCAGGATTAAAAAAAACACTTAAATCGGTTGACTTGACTGAGCTTTAGAGTAGAATAGAATAGAATAAAATTGGCTTTGTCATTGTACAGTATAACAGAATTGTGGGTGCTCCACCAGGCTACTGCACAATTAAGTATGAGAGAAGGATTAGATAAAACACAGTTACAGAGCACACGGTTAAACACACGACTGAAATAAAAATAGCCCATAGGTATATACACAGACATGGTAGTGGCTTCACAGATGGAACTACAGAATGTACATTAAAGTGCAGAATTCACAAATAAGTAAAATGGCCCAAGGATTATGGAAAATATACATAGTAGTGGTTTCATGGATGGGTCAATATATGTACATGAAAGTGTGGAGTGCAAAGACAGATGTGTAATTGTGATAATTAAACAGGTCCTCAGTTCCGAGCATGTGAGCATTCAGAGGGAGGGGGGGTGGGGCCTGTGACCGTTTGCAGTTTGGATGGCCCAGGGGAAGAAACTGTTTGTCAGTCTGGAGGTGTGGGACCTGATTGATCTGAACCGTCTTCCAGAGGGAAGCAGGTCAAACAGGTGGTGGGCAGGATGTGAGGGGTCTCCCGTGATGGCCTTGATCCTTCTGAGAAAGGAGGATCTGGAGATGTCCTCCAGGGAGGGCAGAGGGTGGCCGAAAATTTTTGGGTGGTGTTGATGACCCTCTGCACAGCCTTCCTGTTCTCAGCTGTGAAGCTGGCATACCACACACCCAAACAGTAGGTGAGCACGTGCTCCACTGAGCAGCGATAGAAGGCCAGCAGCAGCTTCTGGTCCAGGATGTTCTTCCTCAGGACATGGAGGAAGTGCAGCTGCTGCTGGCTTTCTTCACCAGGGCCTTGGTGTTGACAGTCCAGGAGAGGTCAGAGGAGATGTGGGTGCCGAGGAGCCTGAAGGCGGGGATGTTTTCCATGTGGTTAGCATTTATGGGGTGGGGGTGGGGTGGGGGGGTCCTGTCTGTTTTTTCTGAAGTTCAGTATGAGTTTTTTGTTTTTTCTGGACATTCAGTTTCAGGTTGTTTGCTTGGCACCACAGCAGCAGGTTCTCAACCTCCGCCCTGTATGCCTTCTTATCTTCATCGGTGATGAGCCCAACCAAGGTGGTGTCGTCAGCATACTACACGACGATGGTGGTTGGGTGGGTTGGAATACAGTCAAAGGTGTACAGGGAGTACAGTACAGGACTTGCACGCAGCCTTGGGGGGAGCCGGTGCTGAGAGACAGTGTGGAGGAGTGGTGGGGGCCAAGTCTGACTGTTTGTGGTGATTGGTGAGAAAGTTCTTTATCCAGGAGCAGGTGGGGGAGAGATCTGGAGGAGGTGCAGTTTGTTGATCAGGATGTCCAGGATGATGGTGTTAAAAGCTGAGCTGTAATCCACAAAGAGCATCCTAGCTCCTTGGGTTCTCCAGGTGGCTCAGCGTTCTGTGGAGAGAGGTGGCGATGGCGTCTTCCTTAGACTTCTCCCTGTAGGTGAACTGGTGGGGGTCGAAGAAGGGGGGAAGACAGTCCCCGATATGCTGGGACACCAGTGGCTATAGATAGATAGATAGATAGATAGATAGATAGATAGATAGATGTACTTTATTGATCCCAAACTGGGAAATTACAGTGTAACAGCAGCATGACAGTTGACAACCAAACAACAGAAGCACACACATGACAGACAAAGGGATTACCCATGGAAAGTAAAAACTAACACGACTATAAAACCTATATACATCATAGCTTAATATATGATGACCCATAAAAACACATGACTCATCCCATTGCACAAAGAAGGACTATCAGGAGCAGAGTGAAAAAGTAATGTACCAGTTAGTCTGCAAGGTGCATTGTGGCAGCATAGCTATGCCAGAATACAACATCATAAAAACACTTCATGACTACAGACGTGAGTGCTATGGGTCTGTAGTCATTCAGGCTGTCAATTGCGGACTTTTTGGGGATGGGGATGATGGTGGAGGCCTTGAGGCAGGAGGTGACGGAGACGTGCATCAGGGAGAGGTTGAACACCTTGATGAGGATCCCTGCCAGCTGGTCTGCACATGCTTTGACCACTGCTCCTGGGATGCAGTCAGGACCAGGAACTCTGCGGGGGTTCACTGCTCTCAGTTGCCTCCTCACCTCGTGCACCTGTAGAGAGAGGGGAGAGGAAGGGGGGTGAGGAGGGGGAGAGGGGGAGAAGGAGGAGGAGGTATGAGTTTGGGGGGGGGGGGGGAGGTGTGCTCAAACTGGGAGAAGAAGCTGTTAAGCTTCTCTGCCAGAGTGAGGCTGCTGTCTGATGTTGGGGGGCCCTGGCCCTTGTAGTTGGTGAGGGCCTGGATCCAGTATATCCAGTATATGTATATTTAATACAGTATATCCTGCAAAAAAACTCCTTATGTTAATACAATTCTGTAAAAATGTTGCTTGAGTAAATGTAACTAGTTACTATCCATCTCTGTGATAAATGACTGTGCAACTTTTAAAACTGATTTGCCAGTGCCTTTGTGCTCATGAACGTCTCTCTGTGTGTGTACAGTATATGGGATTAGTGTGTGTTTGCATTGTGGGTGTGTAGGTTTGTGTGTAGTTCCCCGTGTCACTGAGGTCATCAGCACTGTGACAGAACAAGGACGCTGACATCATGTTTGTGAAAGCTGCTTCACCGTGTCTCACTTAACTGTCAACAGCACTTAGTTATGGGAGCTGTTGAGCCGGTCTTTTACCTCTTTGTCATAAACCAAAAGTGCAGATGCCACTGTGTAATCACAATGTTTGTTTGCGTGAATGTTTCACACACATAGCATTGTGTGCTAAATCTAGTTTTGCAGAGTGATATGAGCAAATTACTGCCGGCTGTTGGGGTGACGATGTCCATGTTGTCCGCAGTGGTGGACTGTCGTGATAGCATAAACAAGCAAAAAAACTGCAATAATCAAGATGATCTAAATGAATGTGAACGATTTAAAATGTACGGAGTGTTTCCATATTTTAGTATAGAGGATTTTTCAATCAAAACATCAGTGACAGTCGATTTCACATTAAAATAATTGGTGCATTTCAGTTGTTTTTTCCTGTTGCTTAACTCCCCGTCAATTTACAAAGAATAAAGTGTGATGCATTTCATCACTTCAGTGTTTCCTGCATAGAAGAATCCTTCCTGACTTTACCCACAGTTAACTGTTCCTCAGCACCACAGTGAGCGTTATAAAGAAAAAGATAGGCTTATTGCCACTTCACACGTATGTACAATGAACAAATTCAATGTTTGCACACTCACACGCCTCCTTCTGAGCTTGGTTTATGGTCCTAAGATTCACGCCATCTTTCTGGCAGCTAGTTAGCTTAACAACCAGTGGCGGTGGGTGATAAAAAATTTGGGGTTGGGGGCACACATGGATGTGATAGGTGAAATCATCTAAGGACCCTCATAGACAAGAACAAAAGATACAAATATAAAATCAAACAACATAGAATAGAATAAATTCCGAAAACACAACACTTTAATGGAAACTGAAGTACTTTGCTGTCAGATGTGTTGAAGTAGTGAACAATTCCATATCATTAGATACATTGGGCCTTATGCAAGAATATGTTAACATGTAAAAATCCCACACACTTTTGTTAGTAAGCCATGTTAGTACAAACAAATTACTTCAGATTCAACAAACACTCTTGCCTCCTACAAAAGTGTGTAAACAGTCCATGTAAATATGATGAATCACACCCCTGTATGAGTGCATTCATTAGTATTGAAGATTTGCATAATTGAAGCCCTAAAACTACCATATAAGGCCCTGCTTCCAAGTGTAAGAGTGGTTTCCAAGTGCAAGAAAAGCAATTCTTGAGGGAAACTAAAGTTCTCCTGCCTGAGATCCAAAAGACAAAAAAATATATACAGTAATTTAAGTAGCATCAGCAGTGGAATCATAGGATTGGCAAAAATGAAAGAATCCATCAGATTATAGGGGATATTTCAGATGGTCCTGTTAGTGACCAACATGAAGACACACACACACATAGAACCTTATAATCTGCATGGTATAATTTGGACGCTGAAATGATACTGCTTGTAGAAGAGCTTGAAATGATGAGGCGTTTTGATATATAAACCAAAGTTTATTTATCAGCTCTCCTAACAAGTCTCATCTAGTGCAGAGGTAGCAGAAGGAAAAAGAGACCGAATACCTCCGGCTCTCTGACTTTATACTTGCACATAACAAAAGACATGCATATCAAAGGCTGATATCCCTCATTATCATAATCCCCCCATTGTCTTGGTACTTCCTCTCTTCGCCCTGGGGGCGTGAGGGTAGCTCCTCCGGTCTCCACCGCAGTGTCTGGGAACGTCTTTGTTCTTCACTGGCGGGTGAGAGTCTTTGTCCTTTCAGAGGTGTGAAGTCGCCTTACATATGTAATCACCAAACATTCTCACATGCTTCAACATATGTAGGTTATGGAATATATGATTAATATAGCCCACACTGATTTTGATTATTTGTATTTATTTTTATTTTAATTATTACTTGAATCAAAGTATTTAATTTTGTCAACTAATTAACTTTATAGGGTTTATAGGGTAATACTTGATTCAGACAAAATGCAAAGCCATTTAGTGAAAACTAGGTTTGAACAACAGCAAACTATTTACACAAAACTCTTACAACAGGTCTAGATAGCTCCTAAATTTTGTTAGTACCTGTACTAAATTTCAAGATACAACAGATCATGTGAACTTGTAGGATTCACCATATCAATGAAATTTCACATTTATGAACAAATCTGTTTGTACTAATGGTTCTTGCATGATCATCAGTAGTAGTGCCCACTATCTGTACAGAAATTTAGCTGTACTGTACTGTCTTTCAAGCTAGCAAATTTTTCAATGACATTCTGGTTAAAGTCAGTCATGTTAGTCACAAGCTTTTTTCCATGGAGAGAACGGCTAATACTAATGTTTTAATCCTTTTCAGTGTCAAAAAACACCTTTCAGCCTCTGCGGTGATCAGTGTTATGTCTACAAACCTGGAATGAAGACGGATGAGGATGCTGTGCTCGAACTAAACTTTATTACACAAAATTAATAAGTACAGTATACTGCACACTGAACACTCAGTCATATCCCTGAGGACAAGCCGTAGTTAAGAGATAACTAACTCCCATGAGATGGCGGACTCTCTCATATATATGGTGGCGTGATGACATCACCCACAGGCTGTATCATCATGTTGTACCCTGTATTAAATCCCAACACTGCATTCCCCCCCAAAAAAAACACAGAACATACACTAATCAGCCCTCCCAAATTTGGTACACTTATGCAATTTAACATTTAAAACCACATTTAGAACTACAAACTAGGGTCAGCGGGAAAACCATCACTGGACCCGACATGGCTGGGTGGATTATTCTGCCATCTGCTCCTAGCCGCATTCCTACCTAAACAGTGTAGGAATTCATTGTTATTAGGTACAAAGATAATTTAATTTATATATATGTGTGGGTGGGAATGAGGTTCCCTTCATTACCAACACACATAAACTCGTGGGGCACCAGTCCAAAAGAGTGGACACTTTTTTTTAATAATTAAACTTTGTACCAGCTATAAATTAGTCTCAAACATATGTGAATTCTTCTATGTGAATCGAAAGAACAGACACACACAAAAAAACAAAAAACAAGCAGAAACTGTAGTGATCCGCGCTGTGTGCTCCCTGCTTACTAATTATCATCCTCAGCTGTGCCTGCTCTCACACCTGCTCTCTCCAATTAGGCACCCTTTATTAGGAGTGGATTCCTGCACGGAGACATCAGCGCTCCTTGGGTGAAGCCATTCACGTCCTGGCTTGCCCTTCTCTATTGGTGGGAGTTTCGCCTCTCTTCCTCGTATCGTTCCTGCACCTGTTCGTATGGGAGCTTCGCCTCCCCAACTCTACAGTAAGCTTGACTCACTGGACACTTTTCCTCCTACTCCTGCTTCTCTCCTCTTCTCTCACCTGTGCATAGGTGGACTTCCTCTGGGCGGCGGACTCACCTCTGTTCCAGGCGGCGGACCGGATTCTCTCCCATGAACTAGAGGCCGCTCCCACTCCCTGCTCAGTAAGTGCCTCCACTCACCAAACTCACTTCTCCCTCTCACCCTTCAGCTGTGGCTGCACCTGCTCCTTCTCCCTCTTCATGGACACTGCATCTCCTAAGTGGGACGCTGGTAATCTGGAGTGGATTGAGCTACTCTTCGGCGCTTCTACTACTCCTGGACTTCGTAAGATTATTTATAACTCAGCCCATTCAACCCACTGTTGCTCGACTGTTATTAATTCCCTCTCTCCTGTCTTCCCGCAGGGTTGCCAGTTCTCTCCTGCTCTGCACTCACACCCATTCACCCATACACTCATCCACTTTGTTAATAAAGATCATTGTGATTTATAATCGAGTCTGTGTCTGCATTTGGGTTTTCGTGCAAACATGTCAGAAACTTCAATGTACCGTTAACAGTTTAATGATCAAACTCAACTTAGATAAAGTATTACATTCAAATGACTTTTAAGGCAATGTAAAATGATCAACAAGTATCAGGCATCACATTACACTGCTGAGGGATTACTGCATAATGTGTATTAAGCATTTGTGAAACCAAGGAAAAGCATAGCTTTAATTTGTGACTGTGATGGAAAATGGAAAGGACTGTAAAATCGCTGTAACAGAATGGTGAGGAAAATTCGACACAATTTTAAGAAGAAAATGATAAAAGCTGATTTATATGAAGAAGGAAAGTTTGTGTTACTCTTAAAAGGAACGGAAGTTAATGAAAAGATGAATATTACTTTTCCTCAATTTTATAACTCTGGTCGGTGTTTATTTCCTAGATCTCAATGTGAGAAATTTTGACATACTTCAACTGGGATGGACATCGTAGTCGAGCCCAGCAGATAGAAAATGAGTCGTGCTTATGGTTGATCAGTTGATTTTAGCTTGATTCTCGCTGATCATCAGATGGCATGGAAATTTTCTACCCACAGATAACTTCTCCCAAAACTCAATTGTCTTGAAGCTGCGACCCGGGGAGGACGAGAGGTTGGGCTGGCTCTGCTGATTTGTATGTCATCCGGACGGAACAACACGGGATTTCAGCTGAATTACCTGGGTCCCTGGAATTTGTAGGTCGTTCAAAGTCTGATCAAAGTCACAAAACTTGAAGAAAAGAATAAAAATATTTAAGCCAAGAAATCCGAGTTTTTCCGATGTCATGGTAATTGAGTGACAGTAAGCTTCTAGTTAATTGTGAGAAAAAATCAAAATCAGTCCTCTTTGACACGGTGATTTAAGGAAAAATTAAAGAAAGCTTAACAAATTATTAAAAGAATGTCTGAGGAGAGAAAGACAGAGTTTAACTCCAGGCAATAAAGAAGATTTTGAGCTCAAATGAAGGAAGGAAAAAAACAAAAACAAACAGTCTCTCCCCAGAGAAAAAGTGCAGACAGAACAGGACTCAGACTGGGACAAAAACTAGATCTCCTCTAAAAAAACACTTGCGCGTTCCCAACTTTTAAGGTGAGCGCTTTTCTGAAGAAAAAACTTGACTGGCAGTAAAAAGGACCAATTACATTTGAGAGCGGGAGACAAGAATGGACTCTTTATTATCAATGCCATTGCTCCCATCAAGGTGAAGGTGGTCACTATTAAAAAGAAACCTCCATGGAGAAATGCCAAACTAGTAAGAGTTGAAAAAAGAGTGTAGAAAAGCTGAACGAAGGTGGCGAAAAACTAAATTACAGGTTCATTATGAAATCTATAATGAGAGATTGAACATTTATAATTTGGAGCTGAGAAATGCAAGGAAAGCATATTTTTCTGACATCATTGCTAAAAACAACAATAATGCACACACCTTGTTCACTACCGTTGACAGGCTAACAAATCCCCCTGTGTCAGTAGCTCCTGAATCTCTATCCAACTGTGCCTACAATGACTTTGCCTCTTTCTTTACTGACAAAATTCAGAAAATTAGACAGTCAGTGTCATGAATGCCCCTCCGGGGCAGAAAGACAGACCCATGCACTAAACTGTAGTTGTGACATTTAATAACAGAAGAGAACAAAAATTCCAAAAAACTGTGCAGACCATACAAAAATGCAAACGAGGATAACTTACAGGCAGAGGCAGTCCATAGCCAGATTAGCTCTGGAGGAGATGAGGGAATAACATGGAGGAATGAAGTCCATTCAAATCCAAACAATGCAATACTGCCACAGTGAAAAACTAAACTGCCAGTCCTTAAATAATAAGTGAATCAATGAACAGCAGGTGTGGGCGGCTGAGCTGGCAGGTGACCTAATTACTGTACATAACTGCTCACAGCTGGGGAGCAGACTGTGAACAGCTAGTGGGAGTGTCTGGAGATAGGAGGGCACATGAGACAAAAACTCAAAATATATACAAAAACTGACAAAATAGTAATAACAGACATAGAATACTTAGAAATAAATTGAGAGTCTGAGCTCAGAGAGGACATTGAGCTCAGACTCATGACAGTCAGTGCTCCTATGCCAGGTGCTGGACTTGTGCTTCCTCTGTGTGCACGAAGAGAAGATATAAACACCATGACAATTTTTTGTTCTAATCAATAATAAAATCTTGATTGACATCATACACCACCTGAAATCCATTACCTGCTGCCTTGATATCCTCCCAACAGGGTTTTTTTTTTGAAAACTTAATGTTGTATGGCCTAAGATCTACTACAGATTATAAATATGCCTCTGCATTCAGGTGTCTTCCCTCAGTGTTTAAAAACAGCTGTTATCAAGCCACTTCTAAAAAAGAGCAACCTAGACACCTCACTCATGAACAGCTATAGACCCATATCAAATCTCCCCTTTCTTAGTAAAATAATAGAAAAAGCTGTTTTTCAACAATTGCACAACTTCCTGATATTAAATAATTGTTTTGATGTCTTCCAGTCAGGTTTTTGGCCACGCCACAACACTGAGACAGCTCTAGTTAAGGTCCTTAATGACATCCACTCCAATACAGATAATTGCAACATTTCTGTCTTGGTTCTACTGGACCTCAGTGCTGCATTTGACACTGTCGACCATAACATCTTACTAGACCGGCTGAAAAACTGTGTGGGACTTTCTGGTACAGCACTTAGCTGGTTTGAGTCCTATTTAAAAGACAGGGACTATTTTGTGTCAATAGGTAATTACAAATCCGAGCAAAAAAAAACCTGTGGAGTTCCCCAAGGTTCCATTTTGGGACCTTTGCTTTTCAACATCTATATGCTCCCACTAGCTCAAATCATAAAAAAACAACAAAATATATTACCATAATTATGCAGATGATGCACAAATCTACATATTCATCTCACCAGCAGACTATGGTCCAATTAAAACCCTGATCAAACACACTGGTCAAATTAAAGAGTGGATGTGCCAGAACTTTCTTCAGTTAAACAAAGAGAAAACCAAAATAATAGATTTTTTAGCCAAAGAAGAAAGACTCAAAGTTAATACCCAGCTGCAATCAATGATGCTAGAAACCAAAAGCCAAGCCAGAAATCTGGGTGTGGTTCTGGACTCGGACCTGAATTTTGACAGCCACATTAAGACAATAGTGAAATCAGCCTATTATAACTTACAGAACATAGTGAGGATTAGAGGTCTGATGTCTCAGCAGGATCTAACTAACTAACTAACTAACCTGCACTTATATAGCGCTTTTCAAGTCACAAAGACCACTCAAAATTTGTCCATGCATTTATCTTCAGTAAACTAGACTACTGTAATGCTGTCCTCACAGGTCTCCCTACAAAGTCCATCAGACAGCTGCAGTTGGTTCAGAATGCTGCAGCTCAAGTCCTCACTAAGTCCACAAAAGTAGAACATACTACTCCAGTTTTCAAATCTTTACACTGGCTTCCTGCTTGTCAAAGAATAGACTTCAAAATACTGCTGTTGGTTTATAAAGCTCTGAATGGTATAGGGCCAAAATACATTTCAGATCTGCTAGTCCATTATGAACCACCCAGAGCCCTCACATCATCAAGGTCGGGCCTACTATCTACGCCCAGAGTTAGAACCAAACATGAAGAGGCATCATTTAGTTTTTATGCCCCTCACATATGGAACAAACTCCAAGAAAGCATCAGGGCTGCTGAAATACTCATCTGTTTTAAATCCAGGTTTAAAACTCTCCTATTTGCCGTGGAATTTCAGTAGAACAATTGTTAATCTCTTACAATGCACTGTAAATTTTTTATTTCTTTTCTATTTTAGCCTGCTTTTGTTTTTCTTTAATTTACTTCTGAGTTTGCTTTTTAATTCTTATGTATTCCTTTATCAACTTGCTCTTATGCTTTAATTTTTTTTTTTTTTTAATGTAAAGCACTTTGAATTGTCTTGCACATGAAATGTTGTGATGATCAGGCAAGCATGCTGCCCCTCCCCTCCTGTTCCTGTTTTCCCGGCTCCGGAATGATCAACACACCTGCATGATTTGCTGCAATTGCTATTCTCTGGGTCACCAGCGTATTTAAGATCCAGTGTGTGGATATGGCGCCGCTGGACCATTGGGTATTGCTGCCCTGACAACTACAGTTATGTTGTTGGCATTTTCTGATCTGTGTTTCTTACCTCGTGTGTCTTCTCCTCAGGTTTGCTGCGATCTCAGCGGTGTGTTCTCCGGGGCTGGTCACACTCCCCTGAACCTCTTCCTGAAGACATCGGATTCTCCACCCAGGTCATCTGCCATTTCCCATCTCCCCCTTGGTCCCATGCAGAAGTTCCTTGCCGGGTCCTCTGCTCCACGCCGTAAGCATAACCTCCCTTCTTATTCTCCTCTTCTTAGAGCTTACTCACCTCTAATAATCTCTCTCTTTTCTCTCCCCCCAGGCTGCATGCATTCCAGCGTGCTCCTGTGTTTTGTGTGTCAATTTAAGTTTGTGTCAAGTTTTGCGCTGTTCCTTAGTTTTGCACTTTACTTAAGTTTGTGTATTTTGGGGTTTGTGTGTTTTCATTAAAGTTGTGTATCTTTTACCATTTGAGTCTGAGTGTTCATCTGGTGTAGGTGCTCTGCGTTTGAGCCTATCTAGTATAAATTATGAGAAATATGCTGTACAAATAAACTTGCCTTGCCTTGCCTTGCCTTATAGACACAGAGAAGCCTTTTCTTTAACGTTTATTATTATTTTCTGTAGTTTTACATTCCTTGGATCAACTTGTGATCTTTAATTTGAATTTTAGATTCACGATTCTAGACATTTCTTTCTTAACCCTTTAACCACTTGCACTCCGGGCAATTTTCCTAAAAATGCCAAAAAATAATGTGCCCAAAGTAAATCGAAAGCTGTTCTTCAACCCTTTGCAGCATCTTCATGGGGTTGGTCTCATTTAAAAGAAAACACTTTGAATTTTTTGGCAAAAAAAAACATAATCTCTCTACGTGCTCCGGCCACTGAGTTACAGTCATCTAAACATACTGAACTTGAAGAAAAAAAATTTGGACACAGTGTTTTTTTTGATACAAATGCTTGTAAATAACACACAGCTGTCCGATCCGGCTGGAAAATGCAACAGAAATGTAGAACCAAGTGTTATCCAGCTGAGATCCAAATTTGGTAACAATACCACAAAAAATGAATATTTTACACAGCTTTGTTCTCAGGCTGTTCCCAGGCGTTTTGGAACTGTGCCAAATTGTGCTCTTATTAGTCGAATGAGAGGTCAATCAGATGAACTAATCTGTTCGCGGCTGTGTTTGCAGATTTTTTTTTCAGTGGCGCTTGGAGGGCACACCACCTACACCACCACCATCAATATCCTTATCATGTGTCATGCGCACGAGGGCGCACGAGCGCGCTCTCGTGCGCCCTCGTGCGTCATAGGACGCAGAGACTTGCCCGCCCGCGGAACAACGGAGCGCAAGTGGTTAAAAGACTAGAGTCCCTCAAACGGGGGGACCTAGGGAAGTACTAGGCAAACACAGCATGAAATTGGCCTAGGGTTCAAAGTCAAACTGTAACAGATTCATGGATCACTATGAATCAACTTAAAGGGTTTGAACATCTCCTTATCAAAAATAAGTGAATAAAAGAATAATAGAGACCCCAAACACAGTCTTGCACAGGGCCCACAAATAACTAGAAACTGCCTCTTCTCAAGCATATTAACATGTCATGTGTCTGGGGCGATTTGGCCACTCCAGACCCCAGACACAGACTATTATTGCATTTTGCTTTCCTGCTTTGTCCACTTATTGCTTAGAGTTATTCTGTGCTCTGTTTTGCCTCTCCCTCTTCCTCCAGGCACTTCTCATTGGCTGTTCAGCCTGCCGCTGCAGTGTGCAGCCTATAATCAGTACAACTGTCGCTGTCACGCACCTGTATTCACTCTGCACCATTAGTTGACTGTGTATTTATTTTCTGTCAGTTCATTCACTCACTGTCACGGCATTAGTCAGCTTCCTGCTCGCAGTTTGTGCTCTGTTCAGCTCATCTCCTGTGTTTGGACTATTTTACCCCTGGACTGCGTTTGGTGTTGTTTTCAGAGCCCAGCTGCGCTCCGACCCATGTATGTAAGTCCTCCATTTTCCAGTTCATGTGTTTTGCTTTCCCTTCAGTGTTCAGTTTCTCCCTGGGGGGCTGACATGAACTGCGCTCCCCATAACCGAACCAGTCTCAGCTGAACAATTCTAGCCTGCTGTGTTATTTATCATTTGTTGGATATTTTATGTTGGACTCTTGTTGCATGGAAGACTCTTAATTTATTAAATTACACTCATCACCTGCAAGTGGGCTTGACTTTTCCATTTGTGCGTGTGTAAAGCGCATGCTCATGACAGAATGCCGTGACCCAAAAAGAGCCCAGCGATGAAGGAGTGTGTTTCCTTTTTTTTCTCTCTCCCCCCTTACCTTTTTCACTGTGTGTTTTCCTACCTGAGTCCTATGGAACCATGGATCACCTCGATGGGTTGGAGCGTCAGGCGATGTCCCTCCTGGAGGATCTCCTGGCACGGGCGTGGACTTCTATCTCTCCAAGTACGGTTTGGGAGAGTCAGGACAATGCGGAGTGGGTAATGAAAATGAATCCTGGCCTATGGAGTCACCCAGAGGCTGCGGACGTGCTCAGTTGCATAAACTCCCTGCCGATGGAGGAGGTTCAGACGCTAGAGCCGGTTCTTATTAAAAAGAGGTGCATGCGCTGCAGGAGGCTTCTTGCTTCTCTTACGACAGCTCAGCTTCCTCCTCCCGAGCCGTGGCCCGCTCCATCTGCGGAGGAGATGGAGGAATGCAGGCATGTGCTGCTGGCAGAGGTGGACCTCCTCTTGGAAGTGAAGCCGTGGCTCCTCCTGGAATTGGTGGTGGAGTTCGAGGAATTAGCCCCAAGGGAACCGAAGCTTCTGCCGAAAGTTGAGCGCGCACTCACCTCGGAGTCTCCTTCTCCCTCGTGTTGTCACCGTTCCCGGAGGTCTCTCCCAAGAGATTCAATCATCATACGCCCAGCTACTACTCGTTTGCTGGAGGGGGAGAATCCAGCAGCTGAGCTGCTTTTTTCATCTGCTGTTTCGCCTGCTGCCATCTTCTCCACAGCTGTTACCTCCGCCAATGTGGAGGGCGCATTTTTTCCCACAGATTCTTCTGCATCTGTGCCAGCTTGGGAGGCTTTTCCATTGCATGTAGAGAAGCCCAGAGCCGCCATGGACACGGAGGGGGATGGGAGTGTTCCTGACACCGCTGGAGGCATCATGATCCAGGAGAACAGGCAAGTTTCTTCTTATTCTATATCTACTGTTGAACAGTTTTTCCTGTTCCCTGGTCAAGAGACTCAGGTCCTGCAGTCCCCTGAGTTCTCTGCACCAGCGGCATGCAGTAACCCCTCACCGGTCCTCTCCATTTCTCCTCTGTGTTCTCCTGTGAGTTTGCCAGCCCCAGAACCAAGCCACCAGATGGAGGAGAGGCCTGACACCCTAGAGGATCCAGTGCCTGGGTCAGTGGTGAGGCAGCCCCCAGTCGCCATGCCGGATGAACCACCAGTGTGGGGAACATTGTCTGGGGGCCTTGAGACTGCAATCACCATCTTGCCTGCTGCCGAGGCCGCCGCAGCAGACTCAGCACCTGATTTGGACCACCAAGGGGCCGGGACTGAGATGTCGGGCTCGTCGGAGTCCTGGACGGCGGCGGAGATTGAGTCCATGCAAGTGCTCTTATTTGTCTCTCTCTCCTTAGATTTGGAGCAACCTTGCCTGGCTGTTGGTGAGGCGAGTTGCTTCGGCTGCATCCGAACTTACCTCGCCGGGCTCCGACACTGCCGGCGACTCTAACCTTTGTTCCTTCCCTGCCACCCCTGAGCTTCCTCCTTGGGTTGCCGGAGAGGATCCATCACCACCAGGGGTCCCTGCAGACTACAACGAGATTCCAGTTTCCCCGGTGGAGGGCAATGTGAGGGTTCCGTCTCAGTCCGGGACCTTCGTGGGTGTCGTACCTCCTCAGCTCGATGGCCCATTGCTTCCCGGATTGTCGGAGTCCTGGACGGCGGTAGAGCCCAAGTTCAGGCAAGTACACTCGCTAGCTTCTCTTCTGTCTAGTTCGGAGCCATCATGCCTGACTCTTGGTGAGGAGAGCCAGGGGCAGCTCGCCAGCTGCACTCGGGCTCACCTCATCGGGCTCTGCCGCTGCCGACGACCCTGACCCGGTCTCTCTCGCGCTCTCTCCTGTCTCTGAGTTCCCTGCCAGGGTCACTGGAGAGCAGCCAATGCCATCTGAGGCCGCAGAGGACCCAGGTTCGCCGTCCTAGGTCGCTGTGGAAGTCGCTATGGGAGCTACATTGACCCAGCCTGGGATCTCTGCGGGTGCTGCAGAGCTCTAGCTGGAGTCCACCATGGGCGCTGCAGAGCTCCAGCCAGAGTCCACCGCAGGTGCTGCAGAGCCCTAGCCGGAGTCCACCATGGGTGCTGCAGAGATCTAGCTGGAGCCCACCATGGGCGCTGCAGAGCTCCAGCTGGAGCCCACCGTGGGTGCTGTAGAGCTCCAGCTGGAGTCCACCGCGGGTGAAGCATTGGCCCAGTCCGGGTCCACCGCGGGTGCTGCCGAGACCCAAGCTGGGATCACCGAGGGTGCTGCCGGCCAGGCTGAGGACACCAAGGCCTCCTTTTCTCTTCATGAGGCCTTCGGAGTGTCCCTTCTTCCTCTGCTGGGCACTGCTGTGGTCCACCTTCCTTTGCCGCCAGAAGCCGTTGGGGTCCCCCTCCTCCGGTCCCGCTTCCCACTTTTAAGCCTTCCTGTGGGTAAGCCGCCTCCTCATTCCCACCTCCGGTCCTGGTGGTTCAACTCCTCTGGTCGGCCGCCCGAAGGACTGAGTCTCCGGGTCGGGTGGCTCATTTGCCCTGGCAGGCTGCCAGACTTTGCTCAGTGGGCCACCTGCTGGCCCTGGGACTTTGGCCGGCCGCCTGAATCCTGGAGCCTTGTGACTTTGGGGGCGTAGGGCTTGTTGGGGTGCAGGTGTTATGTACTGGTAATTCTTCCTTCCTAGCCGGGTTTCCCCCACCTCCCTCCCTGAGTGACGTTCTTTGGGTTTGTTTTTTTTTGGGGGGGGGGTGGCCTTGGGTGTTACTTGGGGGTGTCTGGAATCCACCCTTGAGGGGGAGGCTCTGAAATGTGTCTGGGGCGATTTGGCCACTCCAGACCCCAGACACAGATTATTATTGCATTTTTCTTTCCTGCTTTGTCCACTTATTGCTTAGAGTTATTCTATGCTCTGTTTTACCTCTCCCTCTTCCTCCAGGCACTTCTCAATGGCTGTTCAGCCTGCCACTGCAGTGTGCAGCCTATAATCAGTACACCTGTCGCTGTCACGCACCTGTATTCACTCTGCACCATTAGTTGACTGTGTATTTATTTTCTGTCAATTCATTCACTCACTGTCATGGCATTAGTCAGCTTCCTGCTTGCAGCTTGTGCCCTGTTCAGCTCATCTCCTGTGTTTGGACTATTTTTTCCCTGGACTACGTTTGGTGTTGTTTTCAGAGCCCATCTGCGCTCCAACCCATGCATGTAAGTCCTCCATTTTCCAGTTCATGTGTCTTGCTTTCCCTTCAGCGGTCAGTTTCTCCCTGGGGGGCTGACATGAACTGCACTCCCCATAGCCGAACCAGTCTCAGCTGAACAATTCTAGCCTGCTGTGTTATTTATCAGTTGTTGGATATTTTATGTTGGACACTTGCTGCATGTAAGACTCTTTATTTAATAAATTACACTCTTCACCTGCAAGTGGGCTCATCTTTCTCAATGTCATTTCTCATAACATTAACATATGGTGTTTCAAAGTTAAAAGAGCCAAGAAGCCAAGAAGAAGAAGAAGCCATCTCTGTTGTCATTCAGTCCATACAGCTGTAGCACCCCACCACTCTTCACGGAATTAAAAACCCTTAAACAAACAGGTTTTATCCAAATTAATGTGGGGTGTTGGGTTCGCTGTTTTTTTTTAAAGGTAGCTACCACAAAGGTTTACCTAAATTAGTGGAATAAATATAAAAGTACTGACAGTAAACAGTTTAACACAGGGGTGTTGGTATTTATACACTACATTTAAAATAAGTGACCCAGACAACCTTTTAACAAACAAGAACAAATATTTAATAAAGAATTTTTAAAGGTAGATAATTAACGAATGTTACTATATTTGTAGACTTTGTTTTGTTCACACAAATACTTCACACAACAAAAATAATCTGAAACAATAAAACAATGCCCTTTGAAATATTATTAACTCAAAACTCTTTGTTTAGCAAATGAATAAATAATACAAAAATGCACAAATTAAACCCTCTCAATGGAATATTATATCATAAAAATAAAGCAATAATTTCAAATGCATAAAACTTATACCAGCAAAATAAAATAATTGCAAACTATTATCTAAGAGTCTTTAATATATGTACACTATCTATTATTCAGTAGTGGGCCGACTCACACACATCCACACACACACACACACACACACACACACACACACACACACACACACAAAACGTTGCAGACCCGTTGTTGCTCCGTAACAGCAGGCGAGTCTGCTCCTCCCTCTCCGGCAAGGAAAGTAAACAAGCCCTGCCTCATGGCTGGATGTCCTCAGCTCCCAATCCCAGTCCCAGGAAAACGTTCACAGTATGTGTCCTCCACCTGAAGACGGGACACATCCTCTCCACCTTGGCAACACACAGCTCCTCTCACCACACCTTCTCCTCCTCGGCAACACGGCTCCTCCAGTCAGCAACACAGCAGCCCAGCCACAGCACACGGACAAGCAGGCCTCACCAGTGGATAACAGCTAACTCCTCCACACCAGTCATCCTCCTCGCAGGGTCAGTTGCTTTCAGTGGTATCGTCGGGGACACACAAGCACAACTTTAGGTGGACTTGAGCCAAGTTATTAACTGCTGTTTGGTTAAATTTACCAAACTTAATGGACACTGCTGTGTCTCTGCTGCCACTGTCCTCGTGCTTCGTTCATTCCTCCTTTTCTTTTTTTTTTCTCTCTCTTTCTCTTCCAGTCTGTTATGTCTGTATAATGATGGTTGGAGTCAGAGTTATGCCATGCAGCGAACCGGACTTTATTAAAGGACACACAACTATATACAGTCTGGCCGTAGCCCACCTGACGTCACAACCAGGGCCGGTACGGCAAGCCCTAAGGGCCACACACTCTCACCATACTCTCTACACATTATTCCCCTCCCCCTTACAAAAGTGCAAAACACACACACACACAATTCAGACCCACCCCAATTTAGGACCCGAATCATGCACTAAGGAAAACAGCAGGGAAACAATGAACTAGAATAGCCTCACACATTCACCCAAAACAACTAAATTCAGCATATTTGTATTTTTTATACTAAATACACAAAATCATCCCCAAATAACACACATTCATTCACATGCACCATATGAACATATTTACAGAAACGTCGGTTATGTTACTCCAATGCCCACGGGCAGCCAAAAGTAAAACCGGCTCAGAGGCCCAGGGCATCCCCATGGCATGTGCCCCCCTGACCGCTGCCTGCCCCTCAGATCAAAGCCGACCTCCCCGGCGAGAATGTCCCTTCTCCTCACCCTCGACCGCTTCTCTTGTCTGGACCCACAGTGCTGCTGCCCAGCACACCGTTCCTCCATGCCTGTTGATTCGCTTCCGACTGCCTTTGGAACCGCTGCAGCTGCCACCGCTGTAACCCCAAGCACTCCGGCCACCTGTGGTCAAACTCCGGGGAAAACTAACTCTCACTTGTCGATGTCGCTCCTCGACTCGGGCACCTCGCCATAAGGCCGAGGACCCTCATCCAAGGCACTTTGAGCCCCGGCACTGAGGTCCTGCCCGACCTCCGTGGCACCCGGCACCTCCTCTCTGTCATCTGAGGTGCTCCACTGTACCGTCTCTGTGTCCGGCTGTTGCTGCTGCTTCCTGGGACTATACACAGGATCGCTGGCTCTCCCAGATATTCCAGAAATGATAATAATGGTGGAGGTAGCCCATACACCTGACCCCCATAGTTTCTCCTGGTCGCCAAAATGTTATGTCTGTAATAGGAGCCAAGGACGAGGCAAAGTGTAAGACTGAACAAGTTCATTTTTAGGCACTTCTCACAATACAAGCACATCTGCCAGGCAGCGAGGTGGCCAAGAGTGGGGGAACCTCCGGTCACCAAAGACTACACATCATGGTCCTCTGGTTCCCTCTTCCTCTGTCCGTCCGTATTTTCCTCCCCACCGCACCCTCCAATTACCACAGGTTAATTATTAGACATTTTTTCTGAATCTTAAATACATTTACAAATTAATATCGATGGAGTGGCGATCTGTCCAGGGTGTACCCTGCCTCTCGCCCAATGATGCTGGGATAGGCTCCAGCCCCCCCGTGACCCGAAAAGGATTAAGCAGAAGAAGATGAATGAATGAATGAATGAATATTAAACATAGCATATGAACTACATTGACACTGTCACATTTTTCTTTTTCCTATTTTAACTCAATCATAAAATCATTGTTTTATGTTCTCAAAGCTAAATGTCTGTAAACATTCTTTTATTAAATCCATAAAAAAAATACTCCATGTTTTACTCATTATTTCATATATTGTGTCCAGAGTTATTTATTCCTCACATTTTCAGCAGGGCTACACCCTCTCCCTTCTAGAATTTTTTTGATGTCCCCATCAAAACTATCGGGTTAGATAACCTGAATATGTTTGCATGGTTCAAAAAGCTCTGAACTAGAAAAGGAAAGGCATAAGGCCATGGGATGACACCAGAGGGTCTGGCAGGGGCTGCATCTTGAGTCTCTGTAGGTGCCACTCCCAGCAAGCACTCCATGGCTTAGGACAGTCAATATCTGATCAGATGGTTTCCCAAGTTCATCATAACTTAGTCTGATCAAGGGCTTCTTCACTCTCTTTGTGTGTTTCACAACAGTTTCCTCCACAGGAGAATCATTTGTTTCCTCTGCCTCCTCTCTGAAAACAGTAACTGACTCTGGCTCAGGGTCAAGGGAAAGATCTGGAGGGTTATGAGTGTCTAAACGTGCATCAACTTCTTCCATGTCTCGTTCGAGGGAATTAAGTTGGGCCTTATTGGTGACTTGACTTTGACTTCTGATTTCTGGGTGAGTCAAAATCTTTTAAAAGTCAATTTCTCTTGAGAGACCTGAATCCTCAAATTCTGAGTCTGAGGAAACCAAATCATGACCATGACCACTGTCTTGGGATTTCTTTTTGGTTCAGGTTCAGGGTCAACTGGCAGTCTCACTAGCTGGCCAATAGGTAGCAAATGATTGCGATGCACAGTTTTTTCCACCCACTTGCCCCTTTCTGGTTTCACTTTGTAGACTGGCAGGTGTGGCATCTTATAGACAACCGTGTAAGGATCAGTTCTCCATTTGGGCTTCAGCTTGTGCTTTCCAGTGACACCAAAATTCCTCAAAAGCACATGATCTCCTTTCTCCAAGATCTGCTCTTTAACATGCTTGTCATGAGCTTTCTTTTTCCTTTGATGAATCTTGTCGGCAGCTTCTGTAGCAAGACGGTAGGCTTTGCTTAAGTCTGCTTTTAACTTGGTCACATATTGGTGGTAAGACTGACTCTCTGGATTTTCTTCAGACACTTCAAAACAAATGTCTACAGGAAGACGCGCCTCTCAACCAAACATGAGCAGGTTAGGTTAGTATCCTGTTGCCTCGTTTTTGGTGCAATTATAGGTGTGCACCAAGTGACTAATGATCTGACTCCATTTCTGTTTTTGATTGGTGTCTAAAGTACCCAACATAGCCAGTAGTGTACAGTTAAATCTTTCAGGTTGTAGATTTCCCTGGGGGGGGATAAGGAGATGTTCTAGACTTCCGAATGCCCATCATTTTCAGGAGGTCTTGGGTCAATTTGCTTTCAAAATTACATCCCTGATCAGAATGTATCCGTGAAGGTAGCCCATAGTGAACAAAAAACCTTTCACTGAGGATTTTCACTACTGTGAATGCTCGTTGGTCTTTTGCAGGGAATGCTTGGGCATACCTGGTAAAATGATCTGTCACCACAAGAATATTGGCAAATCCTTGGGAGTCTGGTTCTAAGGATAGAAAATCAATGTACACTAGGTCAAGCGGCCCTGTGCTGATAATCTGCTTCAGAGATACAGCTTTTTGTGGCAAGGATTTGCATGTGATGTATCTCCCACAGTTCTTTATATACTGCTCCACCTCTGCACCAATTTGAAGCCAATAAAATCCATCCCGGATGAGTTCTGTTAGAATAATTTTGAGCTTAAATTATTCAAAGTCAAATAATCAGGCAGAAAGTTGGATTTATGCACATTTATTATAAAAATAGATATCCAGTTTAACCTCAATGGCCATTTGAGGGAGAGATTACAAAGCATGGCATTCAGGCACACCTAGAATCTCCAAAGAAATACATTCTTTAGGTCTGATATACTGTATATAGGTAGGAGAAAGGAGGGGGAGGATGAGGATGAGTGGAGGAAGGGAGAGAGAGACAGAGAAAGAGCCCTGATATCCCTAGCCCCAGATAAGCTCCTGTCTCCAGAACTTATCCGGGGGAATGTCACTGACACACTGGAGACATGAGGTCCAGAATGTCCATATAACTAATCACACAAGCTAGCAGTTCCTGTGCATTCCTGGAAACAGGTCATGTCAAAGAGATTATAAGAGTAGCTTAGATCATTTCTTACACATGTACTGATCCTGTACTGAATTCTCTGAAGGCCAATAATTGCTCACAGAAACACACTAAGAATATATGAACTTATCCTATAGGGAATGCACATATAAACATTAAACATGGCATACCAAAGGCATGATATTTCTCAAATATAATAATACATTATTAATAACAATAATAATGTAGATAAAATTGAATTTTTCTGTAATATTCCCCCTTGATGCTTAATAAAGCATCAGGATTAAAAGAAAGATAACAAAAGTGGTAGTAAAATAAAGTGAATGAAGTAATATAAGGATATATGTAAGAATTTACATGCTGTTATGTGTCTTTGCAAGTTGTGTAGAATATGTCATGAAGAGTGAACATGTGCAGTGATTAAAATTAATTTTAGACTGTGTCAAATAAAAACATAGAAAATAATATGAAACAGCCTTAAATTTTATTGCAACTTTCAAAAACCCTAATGTCAGTATTACCCCCCCCCCCACACACACACACACACACACCACCACCACCACCACCACCACCACCATCCTCGTCATCATATTAAGGACTCACACAAGAAAAATCTGAAGTTATAAAAATCATTACTGAGTTTATGATGAGACTTCTCCATTAAGAGAAACACTAACTTCTATGAGTATCTGAGGTATTAATAAGACCATTTGCATCATTTTCATGGATAGAAGTAAAACAATAATCTCCTATAATAGGGCCTACACCCCTACGGGTGGTAATTAGTCAATCAAGGACCATTTTATCCTTCGTTATAATTTTGTAAATGATTGTAGTCTGTAATTAAGTTTTTTAAGGTATTGTGTTTCCACTCTCACTCAAAGAAACAGTGAACAAAAAAACTCACTCCTGTACTTTCCATCTGAAATTGCATTCATGCTTCATAAATGGCATCATGTGGTAGAAAAGCATCTCTCTCTCTTTACCCTGCCCACCTGCCCTGCCGACATGATGAGGGTACGGTCAGTTGCCAAAACGGGGTACACAGCCCTGCCCAGTGTCCTGGCCAGGTGTGAATACGCCTAATGACTCAGTGACCTTTGACAATGTAGATCCTTGGTACAACACCTGCTTGCTTCGTTGGTCAAGCAGGGTAGCGGTACAGGGGAGAGACACACTGTAAGCTGGAAAGGAACATCACCACTTTAAAAAGAGGAGTTCCCTGATGAAATTGACCTTGCATTCACAGAGTAAGGAGTGTCATCATGTTTCTAATCAGTGGAGTGATGTGTTTTGCCAGGTGTGATTCAAAATGAAGTTTGCTATGTTATTTCTGTATATAGCCTCTCTTTAAAAAAAACAAACAGCCTGTAGTAGCTGCATCATTTTAGCAATAAAAGATATTTTGCCTAACTGTTGGTGTTATTAAGGAGCAAACATAGCAATTCTCTACAGTGTATAAGCAATGGAACAACTTAATAACCAATGTTAAGTATTACTAGAGGATGATGAGGATGATAAGGTAACAACACTAACCACACTTTTCTTTCCCATGTATTTTTTCCCTTGTCATGATAAACCAACAGGTTCAGGTTCAGGTTCAGGTTCAGGTTACTTTATTTGTACCCGTAGGTAGATTTGTTTTTGTCTGTCTGCTTCTCTATTAGCAAAGGTCGTTACTGGACACCAAGCCATCAGCTGAAACTTGCATAGAGAAACAGTTAAACAGTCATTTGTTGTTGCTTTTTTCAAATAAGTATACAATATACATATACAGTATACACACACACACACACACACACACACACACACACATATATATATATATATATACACACACATACAAACACACACACACACACACACACACACACACACACATATATATATATATATATATATATATATATATATATATATACACTACCGTTCAAAAGTTTGGGGTCACTTAGAAATTTCCTTATTTTTGAAAGAAAAGCACTTTTTTTTCAATGAAGATAACTTTAAACTAATCAGAAATACACTCTATACATTGCTAATGTGGTAAATGACTATTCTAGCTGCAAATGTCTCGTTTTTCGTTATCAACTATCACTAACTAACTAACTAACCTGCACTTATATAGCGCTTTTCTAGTCACAAAGACCACTCAAAGCGCTTTCATTAATACTAACCCTCTATTCTAAGGGCCTATAGGAAACAGATATCTAGGGACAATTTAGAACAGCCAATTAACCTAACATGCATGTTTTTGGCATGTGGGAGGAAACCGGAGAAATCCCGGAGTAAACCCACGCAACACGGGGAGAACATGCAAACTCCACACAGATCACTGTTGGTCGGGGGCTGGGATCGAACCCACGATCCCCACAATCCCCCGGCCAAGGGTAAACTGTGCTGCCGCGGTGCTAACCACTGCGCCACCGTGCACTGCAGTGTTCTAACGGTACAATGTGTTTGCTCATTGCGTCAGAAGGCTAATGGATGATTAGAAAACCCTTGTGCAATCATGTTAGGTCTGCAATGCTGTAATTGCTGCAAATAGAGGATTCTTTGACGAAAGCAAAGTTTGAAGGAAAAAATTATATATATATATACTGTATATATATATATATATACACTACCGTTCAAAAGTTTGGGGGTCACCCAGACAATTATTTTGTGTTTTCCATGAAAAGTCACACTTATTTACCACCATGAGTTGTAAAATGAATAGAAAATATAGTCAAGACATTGACAAGGTTAGAAATAATGATTTGTATTTGAAATAATATTTTTTTTCCAGATACTCAACCTGCTCAAAGGAAGGTCAGTTTTATAGCTTCTCTAACCAGCTAAACTGTTTTCAGCTGTGCTAACATGATTGCACAAGGGTTTTCTAATCATCCATTAGCCTTCTGATGCAATGAGCAAACACATTGTACCATTAGAACACTGGAGTGATAGTTGCTGGAAATGGGCCTCTATACACCTATGTAGATATTGCACCAAAAACCAGACATTTGCAGCTAGAATAGTCATTTACAACATTAGCAATGTATATTAGATATTAGAGTGTATTTCTGATTAGTTTAAAGTTATCTTCATTGAAAAAAACAGTGCTTTTCTTTCAAAAATAAGGAAATTTCTAAGTGACCCCAAACTTTTGAACGGTAGTGTATATGCAGTGGGGCAAAAAAGTATTTAGTCAGCCACCAATTGTGCAAGTTCTCCCACTTAAAAGATGAGAGAGGTCTCCAATTTTCATCATAGGTATACCTCAACTATGAGAGACAAAATGAGAAAAAAAAAATCCAGAAAATCGCATTGAAGGATTTTTAATGAATTAATTGGTAAATTCCTCAGTAAAATACGTATTTGGTCACCTACAAACAAGCAAGATTTCTGGCTCTCACAGACCTGTAACTTCTTCTTTAAGAGGCTCCTCTGTCCTCCACTCGTTACCTGTATTAATGGCACCTGTTTGAACTCGTTATCAGTATAAAAGACACCTGTCCACAGCCTCAAACAGACTCCAAACTCCACTATGGCCAAGACCAAAGAGCTGTCAAAGGACACCAGAAACAAAATTGTAGACCTGCACCAGGCTGGGAAGACTGAATCTGCAATAGGTAAGCAGCTTGGTGTGAAGAAATCAACTGTGGGAGCAATTATTAGAAAATGGAAGACATGCAAGACCACTGATAATCTCCCTCGACCTGGGGCTCAACGCAAGATCTCACCCCGTGGGGTCAAAATGATCACGAGAACGGTGAGCAAAAACCCCAGAACCACATGGGGGGACCTAGTGAATGACCTGCAGAGAGCTGGGACCAAAGTAACAAAGGCTACATCAGTAACAAACTACGCCGCCAGGGACTCAAATCCTGCAGTGCCAGATGTGTCCCCCTGCTTAAGCCAGTACATGTCCAGGCCCATCTGAAGTTTGCTAGAGAGCATTTGGATGATCCAGAAGAGGATTGGGAGAATGTCATATGGTCAGATGAAACCAAAATAGAACTTTTTGGTAAAAACTCAACTTGTCGTGTTTGGAGAAGAAAGAACACCATACCTACTGTGAAGCATGGGGGTGGAAACATCAATACTTTGGGGCTGTTTTTCTGCAAAGGGACCAGGACGACTGATCCGTGTAAAGGAAAGAATGAATGGGGCCATGTATCGTGAGATTTTGAGTGAAAACCTCCTTCCATCAGCAAGGGCATTGAAGATGAAACGTGGCTGGATCTTTCAGCATGACAATGATCCCAAACACACCACCCGGGCAATGAAGGAGTGGCTTCATAAGAAGCATTTCAAGGTCTTGGAGTGGCCTAGCCAGTCTCCAGATCTCAACCCCATAGAAAATCTTTGGAGGGAGTTGAAAGTCCGTGTTGCCCAGCGACAGCCCCAAAGCATCATTGCTCTAGAGGAGATGTACATGGAGGAATGGGCCAAAATACCAGCAACGGTGTGTGAAAACCTTGTGAAGACTTACAGAAAAAGTTTGACCTCTGTCATTGCCAGCGAAGGGTATATAACAAAGTATTGAGATAAACTTTTGTTATTGACCAAATACTTATTTTACCGAGGAATTTACCAATTAATTCATTAAAAATCCTTCAATGTGATTTTCTGGATTTTTTTTTTCTCATTTTGTCTCTCATAGTTGAGGTATACCTATGATGAAAATTGAAGACCTCTCTCATCTTTTAAGTGGGAGAACTTGCACAATTGGTGACTGACTAAATACTTTTTTGCCCCACTGTATATAACAGTCTCTTGCTGAGGGTTCCAGGTGGGGTAAAACGTTAGATGCACCCAAGTGCCACATCCTTCGCTTTCTGCAACTGTTCAGGTCAGCCAGATAACCTTTGTGCTGTCCTTGCCAGGGAGTTTTGGTCCAGTTTCCTGTGATGACCAGATCCCCTGGTTTTCCCAAGAGATGGGTGCACCCCCCCCCCCCCCCCGGTTCCTTTGTCACATTGTCCCTCCTGGGAAGGGCAGTATGGATGACATTGCTGTCAGTTGTCATTCTTTGCATATAACCATCCAGAAACCCTTCCTCATCACCTAAGTTAAATGGCTTCAATAATAGGGTTTGCCATTCACAATTTCCTTATTTTTGTTATTTGTATATTATACTAATCCTGTAGATTGTTGATGTAAGCTAAATGGTCTCCTAGGTAAATGTTTGGTACTAATAATTTGGTTACTGTACCTAAATGTGACATGATTTGATTTACAAAGTGTATTCCATTAAATGTTTTCCATTATCTAAGTAAGTCATTTCATCTATTTTAAATCTTGATATTATTTCAGTTAAGGGTTTCAGTTTCACCATAGCAATGTTTAGATTAGTGTAGGGGAAAGCCTTTATATATTCAATGTGTGTAAATAATTTCTAAACATTTTTACCTTCACTGTTATTTAGCTCAATAAGATTCATGCAAGGGTTTTGAAAAGACTAAGTTTATGCAGGGGAGATCAAATTATTTTGCTTTGAGCTCCCTAAAGCATTGTTCCGTTAAGAATTTGTATTGTCTTTGTAGTAGATTCTAAATTAAGTCTCACAGTAAACATAAATTCAGCACAAGTTGGACTTTTCTTAGACATTTGGAACTTTTCTCATAAATTTGCATGGTTTTCTGCCTTATCAGTTTTTCTTGTTTCTCATAAACATGATATTTCTTTTACAATAATCTGCAGATATTTTCTTAAATATCTGAAAATTTATTGATGTAAATTTTAACTTCTTCTGTTGAATGTTGTGATTTCATTACCAAGTGGTTTCATCTGTATTTTCCTGTACACTATTTATCATTTATTGAAAAATTTTATGTATTATCTATTTTTATGAGGATTGCTAATTATTTTTGCTAATTAATTTCTTTGGTCCCCCCCCCCCCCCCCCCTTTGGTGCATGGAGATGCACATGCATTAACGTTACAGGGTATTTCCTTGATGGGTAGTGTCTATTTGCTAGAAGGAAGTGTGTTACCACTTTTTATGTATTACACGCATTTAATTTAGATGAAAATTTGTGAGTAGTATAGCTCCTTCAAAATGAGGTTTCAATAATAATGGCTTCTTTTGTGTTGTCTCTTGAACTAATTTACAAATTCCATTTAGGAAAAAACAATATAGCTGTCTGTGCAGATTTGATATGATTTAGCATTTATAACAACCACTCTGAGTTAGTCACTAAGATCACATCTGCTTGTCCAGTTGAACACAGACAGGTTGATTTTTTTTTTTTAATGAATTCTTGTGAAAGATTGTGTCACACTCTTTCCATCAATGGAAAGGTGGACATATTGCCTAATTAGAATTTGGCTTAATTTTGTACAAGGAATGCCTCATTTTATGTATTCCTTGGTAAATTATGGGGTGGACTGTAGTCCTGAGGCCCAGCTCGGCCGAGGCAAGCACCGGAAGCACAGAAAACACAAGTGTTCCTTATTACTGTCACATTTCTGAAATGTGATATTGTCACACCATTATGTGGTGAGTGGCATCATTGCAAGGTGTGAGATTGCACTGTGTCAAATGTATCTTGCAGTGTGAAGTCATATGAACACTACATTTTTAAAGTCAAAGTCATTTAAATTGTTATGCTTTACTGTATGTCATTTGCAATGTCAGTTCTATTTAGCTTAAAAAAAATGCTTGTCAACTGAGAGGTCCTTTCCCCCGTGGTCACTGTTGCCCCCTCCAGCCAATGAGCCTATCCCACACACACTGTCCGGCTTCATCACATCTCCCACTAAGATCAAATGTCGGTGCCATCCTGCAAAGAAAATTTTGGGGGGAATTTGGGGGAAGCCTCATGGCTACCTCCCTGTCCACACATCAATATTCACATCAACAGGAGTGCAAATTTTATCACCTCTTAAATTGATTTTACTAATGTTCCAGTTATCATCATTAGTTTTGTGTCCCTTAAATGTTTATCCCAGTTGTTCATCCCACTGTTTATTATAACATGTAATGTTAAGAAACACAAGTGAATTATTGTTTTTTTTTTATTATATAAATATTGTCTATGTCACCAAGGATTTATTAAATTGAAAGGTAATGGTAATATTATGATTCCTGGTGAAAGCTAAAAAAATTTGTGAATGCTTTCCCTTTCCTGTTGAAAAACCAAGAATGAAGAATAGCAGAAAAAACCTTCAAATTACACCCAAAGCTTCCACAATTTGAATGTGATTTTGCTATTCACAACAAGTATTTGCTAAATATTCTGTGAATCAGTAAATGTTATACCAATTGACATGGGTAATCACTGGTTTAGGATTACAGTATGTTTAAACAAAAACAGTGTCATATATTAGAAGCCTTAAACCAATGCAGCATTTAGAATTAGTAAATGTAAGTGCAGGCCTAATCCCTTTCCTGAGAGGCAGAGGTCACAGAGCTGCTCTGTGTTTTCAGGAATTTATGGCACAGGACCACAATCTGTGTTTTGTTTTGTTGTTTTTTTTCCCCTAAATCCTAAAACCCGTCAGACCTTGAGCCTCCTTCTTTTTATTACAAACATCTGAGTCCTTTGAAGGCTGATTCTGTCTGTTTACCGTCACCTTATCTAGGTCAGTCTGACACAACTCCTTTTGGCTGACTCCATCCGCCACTAAGCAGTCTGAGTTTACCATTGAAATTAAATTCCCTTTCTCCATTTTGCCAGAAATCTTGTGCTTTTTCTGTCTTTTCTGTTCATAAATTTACCATCTCCTGATAATACAAAAGTTTCATTGTCATCTTGCTGTGTTCTGCAATCCTTACTGCAAAATAAGCTACTATTTCTTTTTCCCTTCTCTTCTACATGGACAGACTGAGGATCAAAATATAAATAAGATTGCATATGCCATTTATTAAAAAGTGAGTTTAGTGTTACTGAAACAAAGCACAATATGGCATAGAATTACCAAAATCTGTCTTTGATAGTCAGTAGACTCTGGCAAATCACATGCACAAAAATAGTAATCATCAACCTCTTCTGTGCTTTGAATCATGTAATATAATGTGTATACAAAGCCCTCAGTGATTAGGCATTATTAGGTGACAGCATGATATTGTAATATTCAGTTAATTTCGTCATTGTCATGCTGGTAGCATTGATTAAGATGCAAGCATTTGTACTTAACTTAGTGTTCTATGGGCCTGTGATCTCAGCGAGGGAGGCACGGACAGTGGAGAGATTGGCTCCCAGAGGCTGGTCGTTTGGCAACAGCGGGGAACAGAGGGAAGGAAAACTCCCTTTGAGATTGTTAGTCCTGTGTCCTTTTCCCTGTAAAGTTCACTGTTCTGCTTCAGTCAGAGAAATAAGGCAATTGAGTCAATAAAAATCAGTGATACGTCAAAAAATCGCATAAAAATAGCTCAATGTTTTTCATTTCCCAAAGAAAAAATGGTGGAAATGAAAATATTGGCTTTAAAAATATGTAAATAGTTTATCACATACGCAACATAAGAGTCAAAACCCACAAAGTTAGACTGAAAAAGTAAAACCCCAAAATTTTGCAAAAATACCCATATATAGATTCTTTTTTTTCTCTCTTACACTCCGCTTTCTCTTCTTCTCACTCAAACACGAGGGCCCACACATACACCACACATACACACATGCAGTGCAGTTCTGTTATCTCTCCAAGGTTACTGTTGGGCAGCTGTTTACGTAGCGTAACAGAACAATAGCCTTAAAACAAGCTTGAAATGGCAACCCAGAATACTTTGAAAAACCAATGTGGCAACCCAACGTCCTCATGTCAACTTTTTTTCTACCACAATGAAAAACAATAGAATTTCTCACCCAAAAGTATAATTTGCAAACGTCCACATTTTTAATCATTTCCCAAAAGGATAATAAGCAATTAACCAAGAGTTTTATGCTCCACAAATACCAGAAAAGAAATCACAAACAACAATTTAACAGTCTCTTGCAACCTGCTCTTTCTGCCTCTACAGAGAACCCTGTCACTTTTTCACAACAGATCAGATTCCACGAGACACAGAGACAAAAACAAATCAGACTGCAGTAACTTTTATCCATCGCTTCAACAAATTTTCAAAATAAAATCTACCAGTATTTCAACAGTCACGTAACCCCTCCGCTGTGTGCCGAAAGCCCCAGTAAGACCTCCTCCCCCAGTATCTTGCAATAGCTCACCATAGTGGGGGAAACCTCATGGGCAATAAGCAGACGCGGTAAGG
Source organism: Pholidichthys leucotaenia (assembly GCA_020510985.1). Classification (NCBI taxonomy): domain Eukaryota; kingdom Metazoa; phylum Chordata; class Actinopteri; order Cichliformes; family Pholidichthyidae; genus Pholidichthys; species Pholidichthys leucotaenia. The sequence goes on from CM035840.1 coordinate 314,644,829, forward strand.
GCACGAATCTTCCGTGAAAAAAAAAAAAAAAACTCTTCTTCAGGGTCACGTAACCTTCCCACGAAATGCTGAAAGTCCAGACACCTGTACAATAAGCAGATGTGGCCAAAAGGCATGAATCTGTCCCTGAGAATCTACTTTTTTAGGTCACGTAACCCCCCCCCAACGATATGCTGAGAGCTTAGTTTTTAAGAAATAAAATAATCGTGGCTAGGGGCATGAATCTTCTCTACTTGCTTGCAACTTCCGGCACTTCCACCGCACTGACAGAAAGTTCAGAAAGCAGCGAATCCTGGGGTCCTCCCCGGTATCTCGAGATAACGCTCACCATGGCTGAGGAAATTTTATTCCTCTCCAGGGGTCTTGCGATATGGCTCACCCTGGGCAAGGGAAACCCAGTAATTAGGCCGCAATAACGAACTTAAGCAGTATCCGCGGTGTCCAACTGGTCCGGACAATCTCACTATCTTTAATCCATAAACAAGAACAATAAATGTACTTACATCCAAGCCACCTGTAGGATTCTCAGATCTGTCACCCAGTCAGTTCCAGCGCCCTGGTTCAAAATGCCTTCACTGCAGTAACACTGAGCCTTTTTTTTTTTTTTACTCAGTCTGGGAAGGTCTTTTTATCAGCTGTGCACTTGCTGAAATCAAGTAGAGGTGCCAGAAAGACGGAGATATGTGGATCCGCTGTTTGGAGCGCCAAAATGTTAGAATAATTTTGAGCTTAAATTATTCAAAGTCAAATAATCAGGCAGAAAGATGGATTTATGCACGTTTATTATAAAACAAAGATATCCAGTTTAACCTCAATGGCCATTTGAGGGAGAGATTACAAAGCATGGCATTCAGGCACACCTAGAATCTCCAAAGAAATACATTCTTTAGGTCTGATATATATATAGGTAGGAGAAAGGAGGGGGAGGAGGAGGATGAGTGGAGGAAGGGAGAGAGACAGAGAAAAATTTCTGATATCCCTAGCTCCAGATAAGCTCCTGTCTCCAGAGCTTATCTGAAGGAACGTCACTGACACACTGGAGACATGAGGTCCAGAATGTCCATATAACTAATCACACAAGCTAGCAGTTCCTGTGCATTCCTGGAAACAGGTCATGTCAGAGAGATTATAAGAGTAGCTTTGATCATTCCATACGCATGTACTGATCCTGTACTGAATTCTCTGAAGGCCAATAATTGCTCACAGAAACATACCAAGAATATATGAACTTATCCTCTACGGAATGCACATATAAACATTAAACATGGCATATCAAAGGCATGATATTTCTCAAATATAATAATACATTATTAATAACAATAATAATGTAGATAAAATTGAATTTTTCTATCAAGTTCAAAAGTCTTTTCCATGCCCAGATGTCCTGACTCACGATGGAGGGATCTGAGTACCATGGAAATGTGCCCTTTAGGAAGGACAAGTTGACGTATTTCAACACCAGATGTTTCTGCACTTTTCTGTAAAGCAGTTCATCTACAAGCACCAGCTTATTTACCTCCTGCTGCAGCAGCATGGCAGCTGGATCAATATCTTTGACTGACGGAAAGGGGTGCTGCTTACTTAGAGACCGCTTTATTGGGGCAATAACTGGGTCAGTATTCTGTGCATTGACCAGATCTTTGTTGCTTATTTTAGTCAGGCAACCCTTGTTCAGGCAAATGGGGAGCACATAGCATTCTGGAATGGCATCAGGGGAAATCCCTAAGGACTCTGCATAGCTGATGTCACCTCCCAGTGACATTTTATAGAAAATTTGTTTACAGAGGGCCTTGACACTCTCAAGGGGTGCACACTCCCACTCATTATCAGATGAAATGGGGTTACGTGACAAAGAGTCAGCATCAATGTTGCTGCTTCCTGGTCGATACTGGAGGGTGAAGTTGTATGTTGAGAGCACAGCTAACCAATGGTGACCAGTGGCATTAAGTTTGGCTGTAGTGAGAATATATGTGAGTGGGTTGTTATCTGTCCTCACTGTAAACTGGGTTCCATATAAATAGTCATAAAATTTATCGACCATAGACCACTTTAGTGCCAGGAATTCAGTCGGTGAGTTCAAGTCGGTTCTTTTCAGTGGAACTGATCTTCTGACTGGCAAAAGCGACTGGTCTTAACCCTTCAGGGTGTTCCTGGTTAAGCACAGCACCCAAACCATGGAGACTGGCATCTATGTGTAACACATAGGGCTTGGACGGGTCAGCAAATGCCAAGACAGGTGCAGTGGTAAGACAGTAGTTGATCTTTTGGAATGCTTCTGTACAGGAGATATTCCATCTGTCTCCGAATGGTTCATTCACTTTGTAGTAGGTGTTTTCTGAAATTTTGTCCCTTTTTCTGTTTTGTTTGTTTGTTTGTTTGTTTGTTTGTTTGTTTGTTTTGAGTTGGGGGATAACCCTTGACTGGCCTAACGGTGATGGAGTAGTTCTTAATAAATTGACAATAATACCCAAAGAATCCTAAAAAGGATTGCAATGATGGAAGATCAGTGGGTTGCTTCCAGTTAGCTACAGCCTCAATTTTGGCCGGATCTGAGGCAATATGCTTCTCTGATACCACATGCCCAACATATGTCACTTGTGGTCTGCAAAACTGGCATTTGTCTACTCATAGCTTGAGGCCAGTCTCTTCCAGTCTGTCGAGAACCTTGAACAATCTTTGTTCATGTTCTTCTAGGGTTTTGCCAAACACTATTAAATTGTCCAAATATATGATGACTTCAAGCATGTTCACGTCTCCAACTGCTTTCTCCATTATTCTCTGGAAGGTGGCAGGGGCTCCTGTTATCCTTTGGGGCATCCTTTCAAACTGAAAAAATCCCAAAGGACATATGAAAGCAGTTTTGTCCTTATCATCTTCAGCCATCGGAATCTGCAAGTCCAGCACTGAGAACCACTTTCTTCCAGACAGACAGTCCAAGGCATCATCAATCTGAGGCATGGTATATTGGTCAGGGATGGTTCTGCGATTAAGAGTCCTATGATCCACACACATGTGTAGCTGACCGTTTTTCGTTTGGGAAAGGATGATGGGCGAGGCATAGGGACTCCTTGATTCCTTAATTATCCCTGCAGCCAAAAGCCCTTGAAGGTGTCGATGTAAATCATCCAGGCCTGCTGGGGCTACTCGATGGGATCTTTCTCTGAATGGAGTATTGTCATTTAATCGTATATGGTGCTGGACCCCAGTAGCCAACCCAACATCCCATTCATCCATAGAGAACACACTGTGTCATTCTGCGAGTCTCTGCTTTAACTTCTCCTTCAACTCAGGGCGAATAGGGGAGTCTCCAAAATCAAAGACTGATGGGTCAAGCTTAGGGGAAGATTTTTCTTTTCGGTTTGGAACTTCAGTTACCATATCAGCAATAATCAAATGTGCAATCACAGTGCCCATAGGACTGGCTGTGTCTTTCAATGACTCATTGTGCGTGAGTATCAGAAACTTGTTTCTATCAAGAGTCTTGGAAAACAACATGGTCGGTTGTACAAAACACATTTGGGGGCAGGGCATATGAAACTGCACATTCAGTGATCAGAATAGTGTCCTCAACAACTTGGTTCATTTTGACTTTACATACAGCAATATGTTTTTTGCCAGCTGGGATGACAAGGGGCCCAGGACCTGCCCACTTTATTTCAGCTACTGGACGGTCCTCAGCATGGTGGCTTATGGGTAAGTGGGACAGGTGGATCTCCTTCTCGCTAGAGGAAAGGGGTATAATTTTATGAACACTGGTGCCTACTAGGACAGGAAATGTGTCAGAGCAGCGAGGGTCTGGGCACACCAAAGCAAGAACAGGCATTGCCTTTTCTTTCCCAGACATCATTTCAGGAAGCTTCAGATCAACGTGAATGTAGCCTCTGTAGGTGTAGCTAGTCTCTGATTCACTCAGACCCCAAATATCAAAACCAGTGACAGGATGAAGGGGTATATGTGAAAGGTGCTTAGAGTACCAAATGTCAAAAATGATTGTCACCTGAGAACCACTGTCTAGCAGAGCAGTACAGGGTATGCCATCAATTTTCACCCATGCTGTGGAGGGTGACCCTACAAGTCCTTTGGGTAAAGTATTTGTCTGCCCACTCACAGCACTTCTCTGGACCCTTGCATTGGTGATGGTTGGTTCTTTCGGAGTACTGGGACTTCTCTGCTTTGTCTTTTGTTTCCTTTGACTATAACTAAGCTTCTGTATCACCTTTTAATAGTTTTCTGGGGCATCACATTTGATGGAAATATGCCCATCCTCTCTGCAACGATAACAGAAAAAGTCACCTGGCTCCCTGGGGAATGGGTTTCTGTGTGGGCTTGGTATTGGGGAGTCTCTGATGGTGGTCTACTGGGTGGGGAGGTGGTAGAGAACTTGGTGGGTCTGACTGACATGATGGCAACTTGTTTTCTCAATTTCACCACTTCTTTCTTAAGGGCCTGGATGTTTGTATGCTCCTCAAAGTTTTCACCCAGGTTATCATCAGTGGGTGAGACCTCAGAAGCAAAAGAACCCGGAGCACCAGATGCAGTGGTAAGCACACTGACTTGTGATTTCAATTCCTGTATCTCATCCCTGAGATCATTCAGGCCTGTATCTGATGTTACAGCAGCAGTTTTGACATGTACTGGTTTGGTGGGGAGAAGTCTGCGGCGGGAGGCCTCATATTCTTCCTCAGTGTGCACCTCATTTAATTGCTGCAAAAAGGTGGGTGGCTTATCACTTCACTCCCTTAAGCACAGGCTTAATATCATCAAATCAGATCTGGTGGCACCTTTAGCGAGTTGGTCAAGGCAGGCTTTGTCTTTGGAGGCAGGTGACAACCCTCCCTTATAAAAAAAATTTTATTAAGCAGTCTTTCCATTCTTCTTAGGAAAGCAGAAAGTTTTTCACATGGATGCTGGCAAAGCATTCTGAAAGCAAAGCAGAGCTCTTCACCTGTTTCTGGAGTGTCAAATGTGGTCTCAGTTACATCAATGTACTCTTGGGATGTTGCATTGGGATTAGCTCTTACAGCTTGCAAGATCTCCAAAGCAGGATCCTTTACACTTTCTATTGCTTTCATCTTATTTTCTTTATCAGGTCGTTTGTGCTCTTCTATCATCAGTTGAGCTTGCTCTATCCAGTTCTCCAACTGCTCTTCTCCAGGAGGTGTGGGGACAATCCCTGAGAAGGTTTGCAGTCGCCAATAGATACTTTTATTACTAGGGGGCTTGGATGTCTTTTCCAAAATATCTCACACTGCTCTGATGATAGCCTCAGGGGTGGATGCATGAAGAGGGAAAATGGGGCTTGGATCTGGTCGAGGCACCTGTGACTCACCTCTGAAAACTGAGTCAGGAGGGTTAGTTTCCTCTTCTGAATACCCACAGATACGTCAAGGTGAACCACTGCCATCAGTTAACATGTCCAAGGGAAGGGCGTGTGTGTTTACTTTCTCCCTACATTCACACAGTACAGTAAGATATTTATTATGGGGGTCAAACATTCGTCCTCTTACTCTAATACATTCTAGAGCTTTGACAGTTTGCAGAGTTTCTTCAGTGAAGACAACGTCTGTATCTTCGGTAACATCTTTCAGTGGTAAGGCTTTTGTTGGGTCAATGCCTTCTCCTTTACACCAGTGCTGTAACTGTGCCATCCCTCTGGTGCCGTAGTTATTTATTTTAAAATTGGTTGTTTCTTATCCTTTTTTTATTTAAAGTTGTTCTTTTTCAAATTTATGTTAGCTGTTGGGATGCTTTTTTTTTTTTTTGGAGTTATTTTAACTTTGTAACGTCACAAATAAAATTTTCTTATTTTCATTAACCACTTGCGCTCCGTTGTTCCGCGGGCGGGCAAGTCTCTGCGTCCTAAGACGCACGAGGGCGCACTCGTGCGCAGTCTGACGCATAGACCAGATTGTGGTGATGTAGGTGATGATGGTGATGTAGTGGCGTCCAAGCGCCACTAAAAAAAAAACTGCAGAGACAGCCGCGAACAGATTAGTTTATCTGATTGACCTCTCATTCGACTAATAAGAGCCTTGAATTGGGTTTCTGAAACCTTGAAGAGCCAATGAATGAAAACCTAGGAAGGAGGACCCACCTACTGTGAACGCAGGAGCCAATTGAAGCACAGAAATTCAGGCTGGGTGAAGAGAGATTTACTGCTGCAGCAGATGAAAACAAAGGGCGCTGGACGAATCTACTACAGACCCCGCAGCATGGAGAACACCCACAAGTGGGACCTGCACTCATTCCAGCAGAATAGACGTTTAGGATTCTCTTCCGTCATCATAGACCGACGGAGGCCGACGACAAAGGTCGTAAATCATTCACCAAAACCGCAATAATGGAATTATGTTTTGATCGGGATCCACGAGCCGAGCAGCGTCGCATTCGTCTTACAATGGGGAAGAGAAGTTCGCCACGACTCTGCTGCTGTGAAGAGGTAAGGTGTTATAAGCTAAATTATTATTTATCCCTGAAAACTGTAATCCAAAAATGACTTTTGACCGATCGGTAAATTACAACTGTACTGCGCACGAAGTACGAAGTGCATGCGCCGCGATAAACGGTTCATTTGCCGTGTTCGGACCATGAACGCCCCCCCCCCCCGCTGCAGAAGAGGAGCGGGGGGGGCGTTCACGGTCCGAATGCCCCCGGTCCGCGGGGGGAAGCATATGAGTCTATTCCTTCATGTAGCGATGGCCATCTTCTGCAGCAAGGGGGGGGGACAACCTCCCACACACACACACACACACAGTAGCGAGGGGGGGGACAACCCCCCCCACACACACACACAGTAGCGAGGGGGGGGGGCGCTGTGAAAACATGCAAGGAGTGTAATCCATCATGTAGCGAGGACCGAACTCCGTCTTTTTTAGCAGGGGGGGGACAACCCCCCCCCCCCCACACACACACACACAGACACAGCCCTGAGTGTGACCTTTCATTAGAGCCCAAAATGAAGATTCTACATTGAATTATTCAAAAGTTACAGATGTTTTTCCAAACTGTGCCATTTGGCACAATTTGGCACAGTTCCAAAATGCCTGGGAACTACCTGAGAACAAAGCTGTGTAAAATATTCATTTTTTGTGGTATTGTTACCAAATTTGGATCTCAGCTTGATAACACTTGGTTCTACATTTCTGTTGCATTTTCCAGCCGGATCGGACAGCTGTGTGTTATTTGTAAGCATTTGTATCCAAAAAAACACTGTGTCCAAATTTATTTTCTTCAAGTTCAGTATGTTTAGATGACTGTAACTCAGTGGCCGGAGCACGTAGAGAGATTATGTTTTTTTTTGCCCAAAAATTCAAAGTGTTTTCTTTTAAATGAGACCAACCCCATGAAGATGCTGCAAAGGGTTGAATAACAGCTTTCGATTTACTTTGGGCACGTTATTTTTTTGGCATTTTTAGGAAAATTGCCCGGAGTGCAAGGGGTTAAATCTTTTTTTTTTTGCCCTTTAGACTTAGAAATGGGTTGTCTGGGCCATGCACAAAACTCAGTTAACATTAACAATCGCAGCGGTGCCTCTAATTTTTTATATAGCACCCCACCACTTTTCATGGAATTAAAAACCCTTAAACAAAAGGGCTTTATCCAAATTAAGGTGGGGTGTTGGGTTGTTGTTGTTGTTGTTTGTTTTTTTTTAAAGGTAGCTACCATAAAGGTTCACCTTGATGGAAAAATTTCATATTTGTAATTTGCTTTGGCTCAGAGTCTGTGTGAAAGTGCTAAAAACCCTGATGCAGCTGTACGTGTTATCGCCTTGTTTTAGTATGCATGTATTGTACTGGTGTGACTGGTGCTGAGGAAGTCTGACTGTTGCTGAGAAAGAGATAATTTGTACACTGAGTTTGGACCAGATGTACTGAACCAATCATCATGAACATTTTCTCCTCCACCTCTCGGATAATGGAGCGCTTAAAGGACTGAGTGATATGTGTTTGAATCAGAATGATGAGCGAATAGGCTCTGAGACTGTTATTGTATTGTTGTCCACTGGCCAGTGTAATTAAATTTGCTGAAACTTTGATCCTCCCTGATTCGCTGACCGAAGGTTGAAAAGAATTTTTCCTACATGCTTGGCGCACTGAACCAGGGACTCCAGATACTCCTCTCCTCCTGGTTCTGCCATTTTTGGACTGGGAGAGCTAGTGCACAGCTGTGGAGAAGACCTAAAACCTCCGATTCCAAAGGCTCGACTTTGTGGAAGTGAGGCAAGGTCCGGAGACACTGGGAGCGGACCGGAGGGTGATGGAGCTGAACTGAAAGCAGACTGAAGTGAGTAAATTTAATTATTAATTACTAATGATTTAAAAATGTTTTGTCCAGATTCGAGTACACAGTCGGTCTGAAAATACATGTTAAGAGTTAAGAATTACGAGTTAAGCGTCAAAATACTGTATGTCCAAGTCCATTCAGTAAAGCATAACGGTACCCCGGTTTGAGTCAGTCAGTGAAATGCATTTCTACTGAGTAAATTACTAAACAGTGCGCAGAGGGATATCACGAAAGGATACCCCAGAAAAATACAGTGGCAGGATATCGCGGAGTGATATTAATGGCCAAGAGGAAAAAATAGAGAGAAAAAAAATAGAGAAAATAAAGGCTATAGCAAGAATAACCTTAAAATAAAGAGAAATAGCTCTAATATAATAAGGATTAATGCCAACGTGATAACAACAACCAAAATACCTTAAGGTGTAATTCAAAATAAGTTTAAAATATAACAACCTCTAACTATAATAAAATAAAATAAATACATTAAATAAATAACTGCAGTTTGTTTGTCAGATCGTTCACATGTATGTGTGTGTGTATATGCATGCTTCAATAAAAAAGGTCTTTAAAGTTTGATGGAGAATTGTCACAGCAGAGGGACAGACCGCAAGAATGCATTAGTCAGGCAGCGTGGCAGAAGCCAAGATTGTTTTCCTTGTAGTTGTTGTGAAACACAAGAGGATGTTAATGAGATTTTTGTGCTGTCAGATGATGGCAAATTTATGCATAGGAAAGACAGGAACAGTACGTGGTTTTTAGCAAAGTGGAGGAAAAGGTTCAGGTTTTCAGGCAAATTAAAAGTGACTGACTGCCAGGACCTTGTTAATGGCATAAAACGGACAGCAGATGGCAGCAGACGAAAGCAAGAGAAATATGGCCTGGTGGAAGCGCAGAAATGGCTTGAGACAATGAGGAAACAACAGGTTGATTTAGATCTTGTGACGGTAAAAAAAAAAACAAAATTCAGGACTCTTAGCATTCTGATAATGGTAAGAAAAGAGATTTGTCTAACCTGTGTCTTGTCTCCTCCTCTCTCTGTGGAGACGAGTGTGACGACACGGTGCTAGGTCACGCTCCTCCCCTATCCCTCCCCTCTACCTGCCCACACCCACTGCTTCTCCTCAGCTATACCCTGACCTCACCAGAATGGCGATGGCAGCTGCGCCCTTGACCGAAGAGTCTCCTCCTCCTCCTCCTCCGCCTCCTCGTCTGCCTGCTGACATCAGGCCCAAAGTGAAGTGGAACAAGGACTGGGGTACCAGGGAGCAGCCACACAGAGGCCCCAAAGAGTTAAGTAAATATGACAACACTGCTCAGCCACACTCACGTTCTGTTGCATTAGGAGATGATGGTGTGCATGCAATAACTGAACAATTTCCCATGCTTGAACTCTCAAATCCAGCTTATTTCGGGCCTCCAGATGACAATGAGGAGCACCCAGATACCCCGCAGTTTCAAACCACAGTTTTAGTTTACAGACCATAGCTGGATGCTGATTTCTCTGAGGCTGTTAGAGAAATTCTGCATCCAAAATACAATCAGAATCAGAATCAGAATCAGAATCAGAATAAACTTTATTGCCAAGCATGTAAAAAACACACGAGGAACTTGACTTGACATTGGTGCGCATGCGCGCGACACAACGACACGGCAGCCATAATAGGCGCCTCATCAAACAGAGATAGATAAGAAGGGAGGGGAAGGGAGGGAACGACACAAGGGGGGAGGAGAAAAAAAACTTCGTTATCAGAATACAGCTTATTTTTTAAGCAGATTATGATTACAATGAAAAAAAATCTCTCAATAGCACAGAGCAACAACTCAGAATTTCACAAGACACAAGAGAGCAGTGTACAGTATATCTTTAATCAGTTCATGAATCAATGTGTGTGCGGTGTTGAGCAGTGTTGATGATAATAAGAGAGACCCAAGGACCCTTGGCAGAAGATGTTTTGTCTGTCTGGCGCCCAGTCTTATCTGGTGCTGCAGCTGGCTGTCCAAGGCCTTGTGCTCATGATTTTGAAAAAACACAGTCTGCAGACAGCCAGGAGGAATTTTCATGGGGAATAATAATGCCAAATAGGACTGATCACAGAGAAGACTTGTATTTCTTCTGTAGATTCAGTACATTAATCCTTCATTGCGCAGCTTTGAATTCGTCGTGGAAAGACCTGAGCGAACCCATGATGTAATCCACCTTACGAGACAGTTCTCCAGTAGTCGCTATCAGGGTCTTCTCCAGTTTCTCAATTTGTTGGATGCACCTCGCCTGGCCAGCATTTTGATAGGTTGAATCCATCTTCAGCAATTTGCGGTAAACCAAGACAATTCCCGTCCCAATCAGAATTATCCCAATCACCAAGATTACGAAGATAAATCTTCAATATCTTCGATAGAGAAATTAGAGAGACACAGCATTTTCCAATTACCTGTGTCACATAGATAGCCCACTGGAGCCGTTCCAGCGGGGCAGACAGCTTCCCCCGGAGCACTTTTCCTTGTTGAAAAAATAGTGTCAATTGTGTTCAAAGCCCAGCTTATTAACTCCATAATTTCTTTTCGGCGGTCGCAGTTAGACGCAGACAGACAACAGCAAGCTGGGATCCAGTAGTAGGAGGGGAGGAAAAGTCAGCAGGAGAGAAGAAAAAAGCGTCTGCTCTCTTGGGAGGGCGGAAGTGAGCCCACAGAGTTTTTTGATGGGATGGCAAATCTCCTTGGCAGCTTCAAATTAAACGGCCATGAGACTGAATGTACCTACAGAAAGGTGCTGAAGGTTGATTGGTGTGCTGTGTCAGGCGACTGGAGTGCCAGAGATAACATAGGTAACATTTTGCCTCCAAAAAATGGAGTGTTACAGCAACGTGTGAGAGAGTTAAATGACCACATTGGGAATAAATGGTGAGTGAAGCATGATTGGACAAGAATTCAAAATACAACTCAAGATAGAGGTGAAGGTGTGGAAGCTTACAGGACCAGGTTGCAAGAAATTTTTGATAGCCATTCCGGTTTAGCTAGGCCTGGTAATGACTCAGGTGTAGAACCTTATTGGCAGCATTTGAAAAGTGTTTTCTTGCAAAACATGAACCCACATCTGGCTAAATACATCTGCAAACATCTGGTTACATATCACACTTGTGCATTTGGTGATGTGTTAACGTGTGCTAAGCATGCAGAAAGGTTAGAAGAGCATGCAGAAAGGTTAGAAGAGGAAAGGAAGGAAAAAGAAGACAAAAAGTTAAAGGGAAAGCCACCCCCTGGCTATGTGATTGCTGACACCAGGGGGGAGGCTGAGGCTTCCCCCACCTCTGTCTCTTACCAGGGTGCAACACGCGGAGGAAGAGGATGAGGGCAGAGGAGGGGGCGTGGTCGTGGAGCTGCCTAACAGCAGCCAGGGGCGCACGATGTTTACCGCCAATGTGGACAATGAGGGCACTGGCAAAGGCACTGGCCCGAATGCCTGCCACAGTGGGGAGGGAGGGGAAGACCCCACGTCCCCCCCCCCACAGGACTACAACATGTGACTAACCGACCCGAAGCTAAGTACAACAAATGACACTGTCAATGACACAGCAGACATTTTTCATTTGCCCGATTTTGAATTGATGTTGACAATGCAGTGTTTACCTGAGTTGATATTGGGGGTTCAAGATGTCCCAGTAAAGTTTCTCTGTGACACAGGAGCATGCAGATCAGTAATTGCAGGGACAGATATTAGGGGTTTCAGAAAATCAGACCAAACAGTAACTGTCAAATCCACAAATGGCAAGCTAAAAACAGAGCACCTCTCCGAAACTGTTAAGGTAAAAGGTCCTGTCACAGGTGACATTGCAGAAGGTTCTTTCATATTATTACAAGTATGCCCCATCAACCTTCTGGGATGGGATTTGCTCACAGTCCTCAATATTTCCATAATCCCAACAGATAACGGTATGCAAGCATCACATTTTCCACACGTGGAAGGAATAAATGTATTGCAGGATTTCAGTGTGCCCAGGTACTGCTACTCACTGTGTTTGGTTTCGCCCAGGTACTGCTACTCACTGTGTTTGGTTTCAGCCAGACCACACTCAGTGACATCCGACCTGCACACAAAAGCTATGCAATGTTTCAAGCCCAAAACCCCTATTACACATCGGGCCACAGATCAATACCATTGCAGCATGTACGACAGACATTTGAGTGGCCCAGACCCAAATTATGAAAAAAAAAAAAACATTGCTTGCAAATCAATCCCCCAGACTGGAGGATGTTTTTTTAAATCTGTACTGGTCACCAAGGGGATATGTGGGAGCATCTGTTGTCGTGTCAGATGAGAACAGCAGGCATTTTAAACACTGGGAGGCTCCCCATATCTCATTGGTCAAACCCAAACACATGGACTGGAAGGATGTAGGTCGGTTTGTGACCACAGTAGAGGAATGTGGTCAGTCTTGGAAGCAAACTGCCAACCCAAAGGTTCAATATTCCTCAAAACTTGATACCTACTCGCTGCCTTCAAACTGGGTGACCACATTGCAAACAGAAGTCCACATCGATGTTCCCAGCTCACCCATGTGATCACTTTTTACATTAACACAAGAAGAGGAACATACACTCACAAATTCCAAATTCACTGTGGTCAACGGGGAAGGCAGATGTAGGGTTAATTAAAGAATACAGAGTTGGTCAAGATAAATGCAAAATCACATTATAGACCATACAAAAGACAGTATCCTCCATGTCCTGAGGCCCAAGAGGGCATTAAACCAGTGATAGAGGAACTGAAAGCAGCAGGTGTCATTGTACCATGCCCAAATTATCCATGTAACACACTTTTGTTTCCTGTAAAGAAGGCTGCACCATCTTCTGGCTGGAGGATGGTGCAGGACCTTCAAGAGGTAAACAAAGCAAACATCCCAAGAGCTGTTTTTGTCCCTGACCCACACACTTTGTTAAATGACCTACAACCACACGTGTGTTATTTTACAGTGATAGACATCAGCAATGCCTTTTTTAGCATCCCAATACATCCAGATCATTAGCTTCAGTTTGCATTCACATTTGAAAACAAAAGGTACACATTCACCAGGTTACCACAGGGTTACTATGAATCACCATTTTTTCACAGGCAATGTCTGCAAATTTGGCACAGTTTATTCCTCCTAATGGGAGCCAGTTGCTCCTTTACGTTGATGACATCTTGCTGGCACCAGCTGATGAAGAAACATGCAAACACCAAGACACCATTGCCTTACTGCAATTTCTAGTAGAACAAGGTCAGAAAGTCAACAAGGAAAAAATACAGTTGTGGAAAAAAGAGGTCAAATATTTAGGGCACATTTTGTAAGCAGCAGGTAGACATGTTGATCCAGCTCAAAAACAAGCTATTTTGTCAGCACCAAAACCCATCACAAAAAGAGACATGATGTCATTTCTGGGTACTTTAAATTATTGCTGCTCTTGGATTGCAAATTATTCATTTGAAGTACAACCCTTGTCTGATCTCATTCACAAAACACCCATGGCTCAGGTGGACAAAACTGAGTGGACATCTGAGGCAAAAGAGGCATTTGTTGAGATGAAAAAGCTTTTGGTCAGCACTAATGTCCTGGCACTCCCCAATCCAAAAAAACCATTTGTGCAAATGGTTGATGGTAGAGAGGGGCACATGATATCAGTCCTTCTTCAGCCAAGTGGCACAAAAATGCATCCAGTAGCATATTATTCCACACGGCTTGACCCAGTGGCCAGAGCAATGCCACCATGTGTGCAGGCTGCCATAGCTGCCTCTATGGTGGTGCAGGGCTCATTCTTTTTCATCCCTTGACCCTGTCACACGTGCAGTATCAGTTATTTTGTCACAAAGTAAAATATCAGTCCTCTCACCATCAAGACACCTTGCATGCATGACAATGTTATTATTACAGCCTCATTTAACCATTGACCGTTGCATGGTAACAAATCCAGCAAGCCTTTTGCCAATTTCAACACAAGGCGAACCTCATAGCTGTTTGGCAGAAATCGAGAGTGAAACATTGCCATGCCCTGATTTGCAGGACATACCTTTGGAGGACTCTGATCTCACATTGTTTGTTGACAGCTCCTCCAAATGTGACTATACTGGTTCAGACTTGTCCAGTTTTGCAGTGGTCACCCATGACACCGTTCTACAGGCACCAAAGCTCCCATCACATTATTCTGCACAAGCAGCTGAATTAGTTGCTCTAACTAAGACTTGTAAATTAGGCCAGGGAAAAACATTCACAGTATATACTGACAGCCAATATGCTTTTTCTACTATACATCATTTTGCACAACAGTGGAAAAGAAGAGGGATGATCACATCAACAGGAAAGTCAATCCTACACAAGGATCTCATCTTAAAACTGTTAGACAGTGTAAAACTTCCCCCTAAATTGGCCATATGCAAATGTGCCACACACACCAATGGCAAAGATCCAATCTCTAAGAGCAACCACTTTGCGGACAACAGCGCAAAAGCAACTGCACAAGGTCACACGGGAAATCACACCACAACATCTCTTCTTCTTATACTGACTGAACAGCTATCACATGACATGCTCGCTAACATCCAGGAAACATCCCCACAAGCTGAAATTTACCGGTGGATACGAAAGGGGGCGATCTTTGACAATATCTCCAACCTTTACAAATGCAGCAAAAATAAACCCATTTTACCACATAAACTGTTTCAGCAGGCCTGTACTCTGCTCCATGGGGTTTCCCATGTATCAACAGGGGATATGATCTCTATGCTGAACAGATCCTTCACTGCTTATGGATTCAGCCGATTTGCTGCTCAATTTTGTAAAAAATTCCTAATCTGTGCAGAACACAATGCTCAAGGGAACTTTAGGCCTGAAAAAGGCACCTTCCCTGCATCAACTTATCCATTTCAAAACATTTGTGTGGACTTCATTGAGTTAGATAAATGTGAAGGCAAACAATATTGTTTAGTTGCTTGTGACATGCTTACTAAATGGACATAAGCCTTCCCTTGCACTCATCCAAATGCTGCTATAATGGCAAAAAAAAGCTGTTCACTGAAATTGTGCCCAGATTTGGAATACCTGAGAAGATTTACTCAAACAATGGAACACATTTTGTAAATCAGGTTATATCACACTTAGGCACAGAACTTAACATTAACTTTTAAAACCACTCAGTTTACCATCCATAATCTGCAGGATTGGTGGAACGCACAAATAGGACCATTAAAGAAAGGCTTAGAAAAACAATGGCAGGAACAAGACAAAACTGAACATATTGCCTACCCCTAGTCTGTTTTTACATGAGGGTAATGCACTTGAAAGGGGGGTTGTCTCCATTTGAAATAATGTATGGCAAACCTTCCCTACTCCCACCACTAAGGCCATTCAATTTAGGTGATGAAGAAGTGTGTTTAGCTGATTTCATGCGAAGAATGTTTACTGACAGAGATGTTGTACATGCTACTCTTCCCAAGAAGGAACATGGGGATGCACCCATCATAGCCAAACCAGGTGGTCTGGTCCTCATCAAAGCCATCAAAAAGAAAAACTGGGCCGACACTCACTGGCAAGGACCACACAGGGTCATCCTGGTGACACCAACAGTCGTGAAAGTCGAAGGATGTGATTCTTGGGTGCATTTAACACATTGCAATCTTTATCCCACTCAGAACCCTCAACAAGAGACTGTTTAAATGTTTAGTTGTTTCTCTATACAAGTGTTCGGTTGATGGTACTCCCAGTAATGGCTTGGATAGCGAAAAAACTGTTGTTTATCATGGGGAGACAAAATGCAAGAGAGAGAGGGTTGGCAACAGAAAGATGTGAATGGTACACCTGTTTTTTTCATCATCATCATCATCCTTGTAGTAGCACTTTTGATTTGGTTACTTTTATTGACAAAATTACCTATTTATCGCAGGGCTAGGTATGTTACTCATATGCATCATAACTGGCTAGAAGGACCAGGCTACGGTGACCATGTTTATGCTGGTAATGTGTAATGGAAGTATGCAAACCACACAGTCAAAACAGCCAATCGTTCAAATTGTTATGTGTGTTCTTTGCTCCCACTCTCAGCTGGTCAAATATCTGTTACTGCTAAACCAATGGAACTGCCAGAAGCTGTTTG
The DNA here is from genome assembly GCA_020510985.1 of Pholidichthys leucotaenia. NCBI lineage: Eukaryota > Metazoa > Chordata > Actinopteri > Cichliformes > Pholidichthyidae > Pholidichthys > Pholidichthys leucotaenia. The sequence goes on from CM035840.1 coordinate 314,661,233, forward strand.
CTTCTTGCAAGAAGCTATGTATGGAAACAGTACAGCAGACACTAATTTGAACCACACCTGCCACATTGTCTATGACTCCACTGACCGGAGACACGATGATGCCCCTTACTCGGTGAAGGCAAGATTAACCTCTCTGGGGAACTTTTCCTTTTGTCTAAAAGGGTGTGGAAAAGTCTCTTTGGGCAGTTTATCATTTTCAAGGTGTACAACGGTACATAGTACATCTTGCCCCTGTACTGCTACCTGCTAGACCGGTGTAGTGGGCAAAAGCTGACCTGAAGATCCCTATTGTCAGTCTAGAAGTCTGGAAGGTGATGTCACCCTGCAGGAGCTCTGTAGCCCCGCAATTTGTGATTCTCACAAGTATGGCATGTAGTATATGGTGACAGGGGGTTGGTGACTGTGTGGCCATTATACCTACTCACACCTGCCCATGAATTGGGGAGGGGTGTGTGCCCCCATGCTGGTGACTGACCATACCATCATATTGTCTGCAGGACAGGCAGGCAGGGTGAAGAGAGATGTCTCTTTTTCACCACATGATCCCATCTGGGGCACAGACGTGCCGAAAGAATTCAAGTTAGAAACTACTGGGAAAAAGGTACTCTATTCCTTGTTTCTTTGGGTGGAAGTGACTAAGAACATCTTATGGATTGAAACAACTAGTTATAGATTACAATCATTTGTGAATTTTTCTTTGTCTGCTTTTTCTGGTATGAATGAGGAGTTCCCTGTGCTGCATGGGTTTACTCTTGATCAAATAACTGCAGCCTGAGGGTGTGTGTAACTGTGGGGGATTATTTGTCATATATGTCCCTCCGAGGCAGGAAAACAGACCCAGGCGTTGAATTGCATTTGTGACATTTAATAACTAAAAGAACAGAAATCCAAAAAAAACTGTGCAGAACATGCAAAAAATACAAAAGAGGAGAACTTACAGTGGGCGTTCCAGAGCCGACATCGCTCTGCAAATGCGGGAGTAGAGTCAGATGAGGAGTAAACAGAAAAACACTCCAGAGAACATTCAATAGTGCTGCAATGAAAAAGTGGACAAGCAGTGCTTAAATACATGAGGAAAAATGAGCGGCAAGTGTGAGTCACTGAGCAGGTTACGTAATTAGACTAACTGCCCACAGCTGAGGTGACAGGAACAGACTGTGAACAGCTAGTGGGGGCATCTGGGAAAGGGGAGGCATAAGTGACAACCACCAAAATATAGACAGAAACTAACAAAACTAAACTAACAGATATGCAAAAACTAAAAATAAAGTGAGAGTCTGAGCTCTGTGAAAACATACGCTCAGACACATGACAGAGCCCCGTCTTTAAGGGGTGGAATCCAGACACCCCCAGGTAACACCCAAAAGACCCCCTCCCCTACCTGGAGAGAAAAAGGTACAGCAAAAAAGCTACCCCGGATGGGAGGAGGGGGAAACAGGCTTGGGGGGGGGAGAAAGTACAAACCTGCTCATGACCCACACCTGGGCAAAACTAGACCCTTGGGCCCCCTAGGTCACAGAATTACATAGTTCGTGTGGCCGGCCCAAGTCCCAGGCCAGCCAGACGGCAAGATGGTATGAGTCGGGTGGCCTGCCGGAGAGTATGGACCACCTGACCCAGCGTCTCAGTCTTTCGGGTGGCTGGCCAGAGTTCTTAAGCCACCAGAACAGGAGGGGTGACCCAGGAGGTGTCTCCGCCATGGGAAGGCCCAAGAACGGGAAGCAGGGCCGGAAGGGGGGAACCACGATGCCGTCTGGTGGAGGAGGAGGATGGGGGACCATAACGGCTTCTGGTAGAGGAAGAAGGGGGACCGTGACGACATCTGGCTGAGGAAGAAGGGAGCCATGGCATCCTCGGGCAGGCCAGTAGCACCCTTGGTGGTCCCAGGTTGAGACATAGTTGCACCCGCGGTGGCGCTAGGCTGGAGCATGGCAGCACCCGTGGTGGCTCCGGGCTGGAGCATAGCAGCATCCGCAGTGGCTCTGGGCTGGAGCATAGCTGCACCCTCGGTGGCTCCAGGCAGGAGCGGAGCTGTGCCCTCAGTGGACCCAGGTTGGACCAACGATGCACCCTCAGTGGACCCGGATTAGGCCAGTGCTGCACCCTTGGTGGACCAGGACTAGGCCAACGCTGCACCCTCAGTGGGCCCAGGCTGGGCCAATGCTGCACACATGGTGGGCCCCGACTGGGCCAAAGCTGCACCCATGGTGGCTCCCGGGCTGGAGCGCAACGCCCATGGCGGACCCAATCAAGAGTGCAGCACCCACGTTGGCTTCAGCCTAGGGTGCAACACCCACGAAGACCCAGACAGAGGAGAAGGGACCCAAGCGATGGCCTCAGGAAGAGGAGGAGTTGCACCCACGGTGGACCTAACCTGGATCGAAGCTGCACCCACGGAGGTCCTGGGCTGGGACAGGGCACCCGCCATGACCTCCACTGTGAGGGGAGCTGGTCCCACAATGACCTTTGGCAGCAATCCTGGAACCACAGAGACCTCTGGCTGCGCTGGAACATCTCCCATGACCCTGGGAGAAAGCTCGGACAGAACACACAAAGAAAAAGGGTCAGGGTCACCAGCAGCAGTGGAGCCCGGCGAGACAAGCTCAGGCACAGCAGGCGGCTGCACCCAGCCCTCCTCACCAAGAGCCAGGCAAGATTGCTCTAAAACTGATAAGAGAAACACTAGAGAGAGCTCTTGCCTGAGCTCAAGCTCCACCACCGTACAGGACTCTGTCGATCCCAGCAATGAAGTAACTTCGGGCTCGGCCCTCTGGAGGTCCAGCTTGGCCTCAAACTCTGCTGTGTTGGTCTCCGCAGCAGGCATGATGGTAGGTGCAGTCTTCTTTCCTCGGGGCGAAGGAAGCCATGCTTTGGATGAAATCTGCTGCCCATTCCTCCTCCAGGCTAGGAGACCCTGCTGCCATTCTCCGTTTGCTTGAGTGAGGCTGACGAGCTGGGGACATGATGAGCTCCAAGACATGTGGGTGAAAAAAAGCACAAAAAGGAAAAAATTCACAAACGCAACAGTTGGGTTTTAATCTGGCGACACTATTCTGTCATATATGCCACTCCAGGGCAGGAAAACAGTCCCAGGCACTGAATTGCATTTGTGACATTTAATAACTAAAAGAACAGAAATCCAAAAAACTGTGCAGAACATTCAAAAAATACAAATGAGGAGAACCAGAGCCGACATCGCTCTGCAAATGCGGGAGTAGAGTCAGATGAGGAGTAAACAGAGAAACACTCCAGAGAACATTCAATAGCGTTGCAATGAGAAAGTGGACATGCAGTGCTTAAATACATGGGGAAAAATGAGCCGCAGGTGTGTGTCGCTGAGCAGGTGACCTAATTAGACAAACTGCCAGATGGGGTTTTAGATGCCATAAATTGTTCTTTTATGATGCCTTGCATGGCATCAAAGGAGGGAAAATGATGGAAAAATTTCATATTTGTAATTTGCTTTGGCTCAAAGTCTGTGTGAAAGTGCTAAAGACAATGATGCAGCTGCACGTGTTATTGCCTTGTTTCATTACGCATGTATTGTACTGGTGTGACTGGTGCTGAGAAAGTCTGACTGTTGCTGAGAAAGAGATTATCTGTACACTGAGTTTGGATCAGATGTACTGAACCAATCATCATGGACATTTTCTCCTCCACTTCTCGGATAACGAAGAGCTTAAAGGACTGAGTGATGTGTGTTTGAATCAGAATGATGCGCGAATAGGCTCTGAGATTGTTATTGTATTGTTCTCCACTGGCCAGTGTAATTAAATTTGCTGAAACTTTGATCCTGCCTGATTCGCTGACTGAAGATTGAAAATAATTTTTCCTACAACCTAAATGTGTCATATCCGGCTCTAGGGAGCCGGGCAATCAGAGCCAGGGGCAAGCCAGTGAGTCGTGATATTTTATTCAGGGAAAAGGGGAAGGGATGAGGAGAGCACAGATACTCATGCAGACGTACACTCACAGGTTGCACAGCGCAGAGGTAAGCAGCTCGTACCGGACGTGGGGGTAACAAGACGTACATACTCACAGCGGGATACAAACACAGGAATGCTGCAAGAGGAGTATAAGCTGACACCAGACGAAGGGGCTTCAGCTTAGCAATGTGTTTATGTCGCAGCCCCGAGTCATCGAGGCTGCTCCTATTTATCCTCATTGGCAGCGCCCCAGCTGATGAAGACTAATTGGCCCCAGCCGTCCATAATGCTGCCAGCTGGGGGCCAGCTGAGACACTGCTCAATGGGAAGCAGGGATGAGGGAAAACATGGGCTGAGTGCCGAGACGGCATCTCAACCCATGGTGACAAAATGAGTGGAATAAATATAAAAGTACCGACAGTAAACAGTTTAACACAGGGGTGTTGATATTTATACACTACATTTAAAATAAGTGACCCAGACAACCTTTTAACAAACAAGAAAAAATATTTAATAAAGAATTTTTAAAGGTAGAAAATTAACAAATTTTACTAAATTTTTAGACTTTGTTTTGTTCACTCAAATACTTCACACAACAAAAATAATCTCTGAAACAAAAAACAATACCCTTTGAAATATTATTTAACTCAAAACTCTTCATTCATCAAATGAATTGTGGGGGCACGGTTGGGGGATTCTCCACCCAGAGAAGGCAGCTGGGATAAAAGGGAACAATGGACCGGAGGAGGAAGTGCCACCAGGGGGTCTCAAATAGGACAGTATGGACTATGCACTCCTCGGGGAGAGGAGGAACCGCCGGAGCTGCTGGAAGAGAGAAGGGTGTGAGCAGCGGGGCCGGCATTGTGTTATGTTAACGTGCAACACAGGTCTTTGTTCCAAACAGTGTAATATAGTCGGAAGTTCCAGGTCTCAATGCATGGAATTAAAGGTATAAAAGAGGAATGCACAGAGACCCGGGAACTCCTTTTACTGTGCTGTATGTTGGAGATGGTCTAAAGTTCATGTGTCATTCAGCTCGTTGCCTTGCCTGCTTCCTTTCTCCGCATTGGTGACCCTAAGACATGCCATGGAAAGCGAGCTGAGCACTGCCTTGGAGACTATCTGGAGGGAGAGCAACAGCACCGCGTGCACTGACTCAGTCAAGCTCCCAGACTTCTGGCTTCACAACCAGACCGTGTGTTTTTTGCACATAGAAGCCCAGTTCGCAGTCCGCGGGACAACAATGGACGATACCAAGTTTGACTACGTGGTCGCTGTGCTGGATGCGTGTGCCATGCAACAGGTGACAAACCTGCTCCAGGAGCCGCTGGCCCAACGAAAATAAGAAGCGCTCAAGAGGATGCTTCTCCAGCACTATACCCTTTCTGACAGTGAGAGGGCAGAGAGACTTTTAACGCGTTCGGAGTTAGGTGACAGGTCAGCAGTGGAGCTCATGGAGAACATGTTGGCGTTGAGGGGGAAGGACGATGGATCTTTACTGTTCACCCATTTGTTCTTCAGGAACTTACCGGCTACAGTGAGAGCGGTCCTGGCCAACTCGCCGTGGCTTGTTGCTAAGGACTATCGCGCCCTGGCGTAGCAAGTGGACCGCATCATTTTGGCTACCAGAACTCTCAGCATGTAAGCAATGGCACCGGCATCCATGAGGGACTCCAGCGAGGTCAAGAAGCCATTGGTGGTAGCTGGGACGGACACCAGGAGGTGAAGGAACCGGACGACCTGTTTTTATCATCGCCATTTTGGCTCGAATGCCCAGCGTTGTCTGTCGCCATGCCAATTCAAGAAGCCGGGAAGACAGCATGTTCGGAATTCAGTTGCAGCTGTAACCGATGGTGACAGGAGCAGACTGCTTTATGTCATGGACACACGTTCGGGGAGATAGTTTTTGGTGGACTCCAGCTCCCAGAAGAGCCTCATCCTGTCAGTCAATGCAGACAGGGTGGCAGGAGGCAGTGGTCCCGAGCTCATGGCCACCAATGGATCCACCATTAGGACATTTGGCGAGCGGACACTGACGATATGCTTATGCAGATGCAACTTTTAGTGGGACATTGTGGTAGCTGCATGTTCCACCCCCATTTTAGGTGCAGATTTTTTATGTGCTGATCAGTTGTTAGTCGATGTTGCTAATAGGAGATTAGTGGATGTCTCTTTTACCTCACTGCCCTGTACAGCTCAGGGAGCTGGGTCGACAACACTGGCCAACGTTATAGCTCCAGGGGGTAAGTACCAACATTTGCTCACACAGTTCCCAGCACTCACAGTCCTGACTTTTTCAGCTACGATAATGAAACACGGGGTTGAACACTTCATAATGACAAAAGGCCCACTGGTGTTCACGTGACCTTGGCACTTGGATGCAGCTAAATTGGCCAGCATGAGAGAGGAGTTTGCAAATTAGAGCAGTTGGGCATCGTCAGGCACTCCAACAGCCCGTGGGCATCACCGCTACACATGGTGCCTAAAGCCGACGGGTCGTGGCGACCGTGCAGCGATTTCTGGTGCTTGAATAATGCCATGGAACACGATCGTTATCCCATTCTGCACATTCAGGATTTTTCCGTGCACCGGGCCGGGGCGCGTGTTTTTTCAAAAGTGGATCTGGTCCATCGATACTGTCACGTGAAAGACATTCCGAAAATAGCGGTAATAACTCCGTTCAGCTTTTTTGAGTTTTTACACATGCTGTTCGGATTTAAAGGCATGGCGCAGACTTTCCAGAGGATGATGGACACAGTGTTTCTGGACTTGTCCTTCGTTTTTGTCTACTTAGACGACATTCTGGTAGCTAGCACATCCGAAGAGGAGCACATCACCCATCTCAAGATGTTTTTCCAGAGGTTGGAAGCGCATGGGCTTATAATGAACCTGTCAAAGTGCCAATTTGGTGTGCATGTGATTGATTTTTTGGGCCACTGCATTTCGCTACCGGATAAGGTGCGCGCCATGTTGGACTTTCTGCATCCGCAGACCGTGAGGGCCCTGCAGGAGTTTTTGGGGATGGTCAATATTTTAACCGTTTTCTTCCCTGGCACCCAGCTGATGCAGCCGTTGTATGCCGCACTGAAAAAAAAGAAGCCAGCGGAAAACATCAACTGGACTCCCAAACGAGTCCAGGCTTTCACGAATGCCAAAACAGTGCTTGCGGATGCCGCATTGCTCGCTCACCCGGATCCGTCGGCACGGATAGCGCTCACTACGGACGTGTCTGATGTTGCTATAGGAGCAGCGGCAGAGCAGTATGTCTCCGGTTTGTGGCAGCCGCTCGCATTTTTCAGTCGGACTTTGCGTGACAGCGAATGCAAATACAGCACATTTGACAGAGAGTTGTTGGCTCTACACCTGGCAATGGGCCATTTCCAGTTTTCTCTAGAAGGGCCCAAGTTCACCGTGTTCGTGGACCATAAGCCGCTGATGTACGTGATGTCCAAGGCCTTGGAACCGTGGTTGGCCTGGCAGCAATGGCATTTGGCCACAATCTTGGAGTATATGACCAACATTCAACACGTTGCTGGTAAGCTCAACATCATGGCCAATTGTCTGTTGCTCACATTAGTCTCCTCAGTCTACATGGGAATAGATTTCCCTGCGATGGCAGCGGAGCAAGCCGGGGATGTGGACATTTGCGCCCTTCAGTCTGCACCTACTGGGTTAAGGCTGGAGAGCAGGGTGGTGCAAGAAGGGTGCCCTCCCTTGCTCTGTGATGTCTCCACCAGCCACCAGCAACTGGTGGTTCCAAGCTCTTGGCGCTGTCGTGTTTTTGAGTCGGTCCTCTTCCTGTCGTATCCTGGAGTGAGCACTTCGGTGAAGCTAGTTGGGGCGAAATTCGTCTGGCAGTGCTTGCACAAGGACGTGAAGGAGTGGGCTGCAGCTTGCATCGTGTTCCAGCAGGCCAAAGTGCATAGGAATACCAGAGCCCCCCTCGAGCCGTTCCAAATCCCGGCCAGGAGGTTTGACCACATCCACGTGGATTTGGTGGGACCCCTTCCGCAGTTGCAAGGTTTCACGCACCTTTTAACAATTGTGGACTGCACCACGCGTTGGCCTGAAGTGGTCCCGCTGGCTTCTATCACGTCCGCAGAAGTGGCTCGTGCTTTTTTGTCGGCTTGGGTTGCACAGTTCGGATCCCCGTCAGACATCACTTTCGACAGGGGTCCACAATTCATTTCAGAACTCTGGTCCGTGATGGACCAGAGCCTGGGGGTCAAAATTCACTGCACTACCACGTACAACCCCCAAGCTAACGGGTTAGGCCAGCGTTTTCATAGGTTGCATAAAGCAGCGCAAAGAGCTTCGCTCCTGGACACAAATTGGCTCGACCACCTGCCATGGGTTCTTTTAGGGTTGCGCTCTGCACCTAAGGAGGATTTGGCAGGCTCCCTGGCAGAACTCAATTTTTTCTCAGCTGCTGTGGATCTCAAGAGAGTTTATACCGGAAAATCCCACCCCCGAGGCTGATCCTCCCACCCATTTTTTGCACAGTACGGAGGCTTTTAACATTCTGGGCCTGATCCACCATTGTTTTCCTTGCACTATCATCCCCAAGAGTTTACAGAATGCCAGCTTTGCTTTCGTCAGGCACAATGTGCACCTGACCCCGCTGTGCCCACCGTACAACGGACCGTTTAGGGTGTTAGAACCTGGGGTGAAACATTTTGTGTTAAACTTGGGGGGGCGTAAGGAGACCGTCTGCATCGACAGGCTGAAGCCCGCTTTTGAGTTGGCAGATAGTGTTGGCCCAAGCTCCCTGGCGCGGACGTCCACCATTGGTGGCTCCACAAGTTGGTGTTCCCTCGGTAGGGACCTTTGGACATGAAGCTGATGTGTTTTCCCCCCCTCCCTTTTTCCCTCCACAGACTGGACTATGCACCCCCCTGGGAGAGAAGGAACCACCGGAACTGCTGGAAGAGAGAAGAGTGTGAGCAGCGGGGCCTGCCTTATGTTACGTTAATGTGCCACACAGGTCTTTGTTCGAAACAGTGTGTTATGGTTGGAAGTTCCGAGTCTCCAGCCATCCATCCATCTTCTTCCGCTTAATCCTTTTCTGGTTGCAGAGGGGTTGGAGCCTATCCCAGCATCTTTGGGCGAGAGGCAGGGTGCACCCTGGACAGATTGCCAGTCCATTGCAGGGCCAACATAGACAGACAGACAACCATTCACTCTCACAGTCATACCTAAGGACAATTTAGAATCCCCAGTTTGATGCCAATTAACCTAACTTGCATGTTTTTGGCATGTGGGAGGAAACCAGAGAAATCCCTGAGTAAACCCACGCAGATACGGGGAGAACATGCAAACTCCACACAGATCACTGTTGGTCATGGGCTGGGATCGGACCCAGGATCCCCCAGCCAAGGTCTCAGTGCATGGAATTAAAGGTATAAAAGAGGAATGTACAGAGACCCGGCAGCTCTTTTTACTGTACTGTATGTTGGAGATGGAATAAAGTTCATGTGTCGTTTAGCTCGTTGCCTCACCTGCTTCCTTTCTCCACAGAATACAGTGGTACCTCTACTTACGAACGTCTCCACATACGGAATTTTCAGGTTACGACACGCCTCAACGGGAAAATATTGCCTCTTGTTACAAAAGAAATTTCAGGATACGAAAGGCAAAAATACGCGCTGCTACTTGCAGCTCCCAGAGTTTACTGAACGTAAACATACTTGTAGCTGCTCTGCCATTGGCTATCGCCTAGCATCTTCCTGGCATCCCATTGGCCACGAAGTGTTCGGACAGTTTTACGTGTGTGTATTAACTTTTATTCACTACGGACCCCAAGAAAGTGATGGAGAAAAGTGGGAAAGGAGAAAAGAAGAAGAAGAGTGTTTTTTTGTCCATACAAACAAAGCAAGAGATTATAGAAAAGTATGAAAAAGGGATGCGTTTGGTTGATCTTGCCAAAGAATATGGCCGTAATACATCTACGATCGGCACGGTATTAAAACAAAAGGAAGCCCTAAAAGCTATGACTCCTTCCAAAGGCCTCTCTGTCATTTCGAAGAGAAGGTCGGTAGTGAACAATGAGATGGAGAGGTTGTTACTCGTGTGGATAAAGGAGAAAGAGATAGCTGAAAAAGTGTTCACTAGTCGGGCTATCGCTCACTATGATGATGTTTGCCTTGCACATTTTCGAAGGATTGTTAAAAGCCGACAAAAGCAAACGTCCTTGGATCGGTTCTTTACAAAACGTCAGGCAAAAACCACTGCTGAGAGAGAACATGAACCAAAGAAGGCAAAAGGTGACGACGATAGCAGTTAAAGGTAAATGAACATAATGTAACATGCGCGCCAACTGACGACGTTCCACAGAGAGGTTCGAACTCACGCCTCCCGCTCCGGAGTCCCGCACTCTACCTGTGTCGCCAATAGGGTCAACCCACTTAGCAAGCCAAGTAGGGTGCTCATATTGAGTTCGCTACAATAATTTTTATTCTTTACTTTATTCTTTGTTTTTTACATTATGTACAACTCTCATTTTATGTTTATTGTGCAGTAATCTAATTGTAACATGTATTTGTTACATGTTTTGATGCATTTTTATGATTTATAAAAAATTTATGTCCGAATTTTGGGGGGCTTGGAACGGATTAGGGCATTTACATGGAAAACGCGCCTCTACTTACGGAATTTTCAGGTTACGAAACTACTTCCAGAACCAATTAATTTCGTAAGTAGAGGTACCACTGTAAATAATTTTTAAAAATGCACAAATTAAACCCTCTCAATGGAATACTATATCATAAAAACACACAAACAACAAAAAAAAAAACGTTGCAGGCCTGTTGTTGCTCCGAAACAGCAGAGGAGTCCTCTCCTCCCTCTCTGGCAAAGAAAGCAAACGACAAGCAGTCCTCACCAGTGGATTACAGCTAACTCCTCCACACCAGTCCTCCTCCTTGCAGTGTCAGTTGCTTTCAGTGGTATCGTCGGAGGGACACCAAGCACAACTTCAGGTGGACTTGAGCCAAGTTATTAATTGCTTTGATTAAGTTTACCAAACTTAATGGGCACTTCTGCCTCTCTGCTGCCACTGTCCTCGTGCTTCATTCGTTCCTCCTTTTCTTTTTTTTCTCTGTATTCCTCTTCCGGTCCTCTGGTTCCCTGTTCCTCTGTCCCTCCATATTTTCCTCCCGGCCACACCCTCCAATTACCACATATTAATTATTAGACATTTTTTTCTGAAACTTAAATACATTCACAAATAAATATTAAACATAGCATGTGAACTACATTGAGACTGTCACATTTTTCTTTTTCTTGTTTTTACTCAAGCATAAAATCATCGTTTTATGTTCTCAAAGCATAATGTCTGTAAACATTCTTTTATTAAATCCATAAAAGAAATTCACTCCATGTTTTACTCATTATTTCTTATATTTTGTCCAGAGTTATTTATTCCCCACATTTTCAGCAGGGCTACACAGCCAATCATATATAGTAGAACATAATTACGTTTCTCCTATCTACAATGTTAATCACATGTCGAATCAGAGGGATCGCTGCCATGCAAGGCACCACCACGAAAAGAGAGAGCTATATCCAATAAAAGATCAAAGTTTAGGTAGGCTAGATAGCAGGCAAGGCAAGCACTTTCAGTAATTCTTATCCCTACCTACAGGACATCTCGTGACATTTTATGCTCAGAAAGTATGTAAAAGTCCTGATATCTAAACAAATAATACAACAGTGGCCTGACAATAATGAGATATTTAATTTATATTCTGCCTTTGAAGAGCATAAAATTTTGAACATTTTGATTATCTTGTACTTTTTTGAATACAAATCTCACATCAAGTGTTGAGTGTTTTTTTTAATTATCATGATTTTTAGTTCTATTCCACAATGTAGTCAGAAACAGTTAGCCACTATTGAATAGGTGTTTCCAGCCATTTGAGGGGTAATGTAGGACACTGCAGTACAACAATGGAAATATGACTTTCTACAGCGCAAACTCACCTTTGCAGCAATCCTTTTGTGATCGTCTTGTCTAAGAACCCAGCGCTTCCTTGACTGCTCAGAGCCACGGCATTGCTCCATCTATATTCTCTGGAGAGAATCTCTGTAAAAGATTTTTTATTAACTGATTAGTTTTGTTATTGCTATTATTATTACTGTTCTCATATAAGAGTATAATGATAACAAATACCGCTGCTGCCTGATTTTGTGTATTTTCAGTTGAAACTGCTGGATGCATCCATTTATATGAACAGAATCTGTTTTTCTTCTGGAGTTTGGCATAGAGAAAGTCTACATGTGCCATGATATGGTAAAAAAGATGAAGGAAGAAATTAAAATCTGGATCTTCCAATAGCCTAACATAGCCCCCTGCTTCTCAATTTGTTTTACTGTCAAAGTCACTGGATCCTTGTATTCTTTCAAAGCATTCAATGAGGTCTTCCTTGTGCTCATACATGGAATTGACAGCACGGCTGTGAAAGTTCCATCTGACCTTGCTGGATGCTGGCAGTCCGTGGGCCACAACTTTATCAAGGACATTGGTCCTCTAGGGGGATCTTGAAAAACAAAATAAAGGCAAATCCATCCAGGTCAGAAAAAAATAACTAGAGATGTGAGAGGTGGCCTGCTTCATTATGAGATTAAGCTGATGAGCATAGCAGTGGATGTAGTGGGCATTTGGGTACTCAACCTGGATTTTCCTCTGAACACCTTAAGTGGCACCCCTCATACCTGTCATGAGCTGAGCACTGGGGGTTTCCGCCATGCTCAGTCTCATGGCTTTTTCTCTATATTTATACATTTGTTGTATTTTGTGCTTTTTGGTTTCTGTAATTCTCGTAATGGTTCTTATTTTCCTGTTCATGTCATAGTTTTGTTATTCCCTTATTTTGTATTAGGTTTTATTTATTTCTCTGTCTGCATCTGTTGATCTTTTATTCTGTATATCTTTACTGTTGTGTTCTTCCTCTGGGTTGACATCTGTCAGTAGCATTTTCTTGGTTGTGCTCCGTGTGGGCGTCGCCCCTGTCAGCTGTCAGCTGTCAGCCTCTGTCGCTCCCCTCTCATTGCTTCCAGCTGATCCAATTATGAATCATTGCTTCCTTCTACCCGCTTATGTGATCCACACATGTTGTTACTTTTTTTCAATAAATCTCACTAACTCACAGTTCAGCACATGGGCCTTTCTCTCTGCCCAGAGGGGCATTCATGACAGAAGACAGCATCCAGTAAAAGACCCAGCTGCTGTGAGTTGTGGGTTTTTGTTTTCTTTAGTTTTTTGTTTCACTCACCTGTTTCTCTGGAGCGAATCATGTCCCCAGTCAATGCGGACTCTGCAGGTGGGTGCAGCTACCTGATGAGTCTTGGTTGGGAGTCCTGCAAAACCCTGATGGAGATGGATGGGCTAATCTCTGCAGCGCACATCGGTTGTGTTTTGTTGTTTTTTCAATAAATCTCACTAACTCACAGTTCAGCGCGTGGGTCTTTCTCTCTCCCCAGAGGCGTATTCATGACACATAATGCTGGCTCCATTATATGCCTAGCAGATAAGTTTCCCTTTGTGCTCATTAGGAAGGATTACAGCAAGATGTTCTTTTATTGCTATGGCAATGGACTCAGCTGTTGCTGACAGCAGAGGGATGAATTCAAAAAATCGTTCCTGCACTTGATTTCTGTTATCAGTATAGCGAAGCACGAGCACAAGTTGATTCTGTGTGCTAATATCCATTGTCCCGTCTGCCTGGATTGATAGAAAATCACTGTTCTGGGCTTCTTTAACAATCTGTTCCCTCACAACAGTATACAGTCAAGTAGCTCATTCTGGACCGTATTTGATGTCCCCTTAAAAACAGTTGAAACCTCAAGGTGCTCCTTCAGCACATTGTCAAGTGAATCAACAAAGTCCACCAAGCCAGAGAAGACACCTGGGTTGTCAGAGTTTGCACTTTCATCATGGCCACACAAAGCCAGCTCAAATGTTCTGCAGAATTTTATACAATCTATTATTCTGGAGACGATATGCAGATTTTTTTGTCACATCTTCTGTGTGCTTTCTTATACCTGTTCTGTAGCCTTCATCAAGTTGTTTGGCGAAACTTAGCCTTCCAAAAAGATATAGCTTCATGCTGTTATCTAAGTATCTGTGGCTGCTCTCATGTCCATCCATCCATCCATCTTCTTCCACTTAATCCTTTATGAGTCGTGGGGGGGCTGGAGCTTATCCCAGCATCTTTGGGCGAGAGGCAGGGTACACCCTGGACAGATCGCCAGTCCATCGCAGGGCCAACACAGAGAGACAGACAACCATTCACTCTCAGTCATTCATAAGGACAACTGCATTATTGCATAAGGTGTTTTAAGTCCTTTACCGGTGGTTGTCCAAAAAGTTACTGTACCAGGACTTTAAAACAAAATGGAAGGAAAAGAAAAAAATTTGTTACTCTGTCATGATTCTGAGCATGGGTAGGGAGCCATGCTCAGCCTTTAAGCTTGTTTTGATCATTTTTCTGTATTTTTGCATCGCTGTTTATTTTGTGTGGTTTGATGTATGTGGTTATCTGAGATGTTCTTTTGTTTCTGTTTCCTGTTTTATATTAGTTTGGGTATTTTCATGCTCTTCTGTATTTTGTTCTCTGGGTTGTTATTTGTCTCTGTTTATTTACAGTATCTCTCAAAAGTGACACCCCTCACATTGTTGTAAATATTTTATTATATCTTTTCATGGAACAACACTGAAGATGTGACACTTTGGTACAATGTAAAGTAGTCAGCATACAGCTTGTATAAAGGTGTAAATTTGCTGTTCCCTCAAAATAACTCAACACACAGCCATTAATGTCTAATCTGCTGGCAACAAGTGGGTACACCCCTAAGTGAAAATGTCCAAATTGTGCCCAGTCAATATTTTGTGTGGACACCATTATTTTCCAGCACTGCCTTAACTCTCATGGGTATGGAGTTCACTAGAGCTTCATAGGTTGCCACTGGAATCCTCTTCCACTCCTCCATGATGACATCCTGGAGCTGGTGGATGTTAGAGACCTTGCACTCCTCCACCTTCCATTTGAGGATGCCTCACAGATGCTCAATAGGGTTTAGATCTGGAGACATGCTTGGCCAGTCCATCACCTTTACCCTCAGTTTCTTTAGCAAGGCAGTGGTCGTCTTGGAGGTGTGTTTGGGGTCGTTATCATGTTGGAATACTGCCCTGCGGCCCAGTTTCCGAAGGGAGGAGATCATGCTCTGTTTCAGTATGTCACAGTACATGTTGGCATTCATGGTTCCCTCAATCAGCTGTAGCTCCCCAGTGCCAGCAGCACTCATGCAGCCCCAAACCATGACACTCCCACCACCATGCTTGACTGTAGGCAAGACACACTTGTCTTTAAACTCCTCACCTGGTTGCCGCCACACACGCTTGATACCATCTGAACCAAATAAGTTTATCTTGGTCTCATCAGACCACAGGACATGGCTCCTGTAATCGATGTCCTTAGTCTGCTTGTCTTCAGCAAACTGTTTCCAGGCTTTCTTGTGCATCATCTTTAAAAGGGGCTTCCTTTTGGGACGACAGTCATGAAGACCAATTTGATGCAGCGTCTGGTGTATGGTCTGAGCAATGACAGGCTGACCCCCCACCCCTTCAACCTCTGCAGCAATACTTGCAGCCCTCATATGTCTGTTTTCAAAAGACAAGCTCTGGATTGTGACTCTGAGCACGTGCACTCAGCTTCTTTGGTCGACCATAGCGAGGCCTGCTCTGAGTGGAACCCATCCTGTTAAACCATTGTATGGTCTTTGCCACCGTGCTGCAGCTCAGTTTCAGGGTGTTGGCAGTCTTCTTGTAACCTAGGCCATTTTTATGTAGAGCAACAATTCTTTTTTTCAGATCCTCAGAGAGTTCTTTGTCATGAGGTGCCATGTTGGCATGTTGGGCTGCACGGTGGCGCAGTGGTTTAGCATTGTGGCAGCACAGTTTTACCCTCGGCCGGGGGATCGCGGGGATCATGAGATCGTGGGTTCGATCCCAGCCCCCAACCAACAGTGAGCTGTGTGGAGTTTGCATGTTCTCCCCGTGTTGCGTGGGTTTACTCCGGGATTTCTCCGGTTTCCTCCCGCACTCCAAAAACATGTAGGTTTAGGGCGCTCGCGCACGCAGCGACCAGCAGCCGGTGGCTTGTCACCAGACTGCAAACCAAGTCTACCTACGGGTACAAATAAGTAACAAAAAAAAAAATGTTGAACTTCCAGTGACCAGTATGAGAGAGTGTGAGAGCTATAACACCAAATTTAACATACCTGTTCCCCATTCACACCTGAGACCTTGTAACACTAATGAGTCACATGACACCGGGGAGGGAAAAAGGCTAAATTAGAACAATTTGGATATTTGCACTTAGGGGTGTACTCACTTTTGTTGCCAGCGGCTTAGACATTAATGGCTGTGTGTTGAGTTATTTTGAGGGGACAGCAAATTTACACTGTTTTAAAAGCTGTACACTGACTACTTTACATTTTATCAAAGTGTTATATCTTCAGTGTTGCCCCATGAATAGATTTAATAAAATACCTACAAAAATGTGAGGGGTGTACTCACTTTTGTGAGATACTGTATGAGTTGTCTTGTATTCTTAGTGTTGTCATTATAGTCTGATTCTTGTAGTTTATGTATTCATGGTTATCCAGTTTTGTATTTCATATTTCTGCCTGTTTGTTTCAGAGCCTTTCTCATCCTCACTTTAGTTTCCTTTTGTTTTACAGGTAATAGTCTGGTCATTTATTATTATCTAGTCTTTGTCTTTTTTTTCATGAGTTTGTTGATAGCTGTTTGTTTCTCCTGTTTTGGGGTTTCTGGGTTGTGCTTTTATTTTGACAGTCACCATGTAACTTCCTCCTGTCAAACCCTGTTCGAGGGCTGTCACAGCTGTTTAGTATTGACCTGATTATTTTTTTTTTTTTTGTTACTTATTTGTACCCGTAGGTAGACTTGGTTTGCAGTCTGGTGACAAGCCACTGGCTGCTGGTCGCTGCGTGCGCGAGCGCCCTAAACCTACATGTTTTTGGTGTGCGGGAGGAAACCGGAGAAATCCCGGAGTAAACCCGCGCAACACGGGGAGAACATGCAAACTCCACACAGCTCACTGTTGGTCGGGGGCTGGGATCGAACCCACGATCTCATGATCCCCGCGATCCCCCGGCCGAGGGTAAAACTGTGCTGTCACAGTGCTAAACCACTGCGCCACCGTGCGCAGTGGTTTAGTGGTTTATTATTTCCTCACTCATGTACCCACACCTATTGATCATTTGTTTGTCCCTATTTAAAGGCTGCTGTGTGGCTCACTCCTCGCGGCAGTCTTCTGAATTCAGTCTTCATTCTGTGCGTAACGGTGTTTATCTGCAGAGTTGAATGGGTGCGTGTCGTATGGTATGTAATTCTTATTCCTTCATTTTTCCCCTGACGTGAGCCCCATTTTCTTCGGGTGTGTGTGACTCCGTCTTTTCCCTCTACTTTTTCTGTAAGTGTAGTGTTTGTGTAGTGTTTGTGTTTCTTATTATCAAATGTGCAAAATCTCACAGCTTGCATTTGGAGTCTTCAGTCTGCCCTTGAAAGGGTGTTTTATGATGGAAAGCTGCCACCTAGTTATACTCCAGAAGCTGTGGCTTTGCTCTTTTTTCTCTCCCCCCCCCCCCGTATTTTTTTGTTTATTTGGGTTTTTGCAGAATGTCTACCCTCTTGGGCTTTAGTGTGTTGGGACTGGACAAGGGGGAGTGTGGGGCTGCGGGATTAGTAGTGGACATTGTCTTGGATGCTCATGCCTCCCACACTCCTGAAGCGGCTCTGAGATGTCTGGACAGCACGGCACAGGTAATTGAGGCATGCCCCAGCCAATGGAGCTATCCGGGACTCACGGTTCTGCTCGCCTCCATTTCCGAGTCACAACTAAAGCTCTGTGGGTGGGTGAGAAACTCTCCATCTTCTTTACCTTTGCTGACAAAGAAGCGTCCACTGGTGCAGACACCTCCGGCACCTTGCTCATCTCGCCAGAAGCCTGTGTCTCCGCCTTCTTTCCAGACTACCTTAGCTGTCTCCGGAGGAGTTTTATGTGGCCTCACAATAGCAGCCGCCATCATGCCCCGGGAAATAAGGCAAATGTGTTTTCATTCTCCTACTCATAAAAATGAACTTTCTTACCTTATTCCCGGTGGTGAGACTCAGTGTCATCAGTCCACTGTAGCCAAGTCCTCACCACCTGCTGCTGCCATTTTGTCCTCACTTGTTCCTCCTGTGTCCTTCTCCATTTCTTCTGAGCGTCCGCTGGTCCTGGGAAGGGAGCTGCCGGATGACGGAGGGGTTAGCGGTTCCGAAGAATCCTGGTCCGGTCCTGCAACCATGTCCTTCATGGAAGAGGAGCACCACCTGTGTCCAGAAGCCTGCGCCAACAAAAGAGTGTCCCCTGTTTCGGCTTCATGGGATCCGGTGCCATCAGTGAGGCTTTTCCTGGCTCCGTTACGCAGGGCTGGGGTTCCATCTGCATCAGCTCCACAGTCACTCCACGAGAGGCCGAGTACACCATCTGCGCCGAGGTCTGTGCCAATGAATCAGCATCCCTGGACTCCGCTGTCCCACTTGACTCCGCCTCCTCTCCAGACAACCTCCTCCGCTCCCAGGAGGACATCATCTGGTCCTGCAGCAGCAGCCACTACCATCCATCCATCCATCTTCTACCGCTTTTCCGGAGATCCGGGTCGCGGAAGCAGCAGTTTAAGCAGAGAAGCCCAGACTTCCCTCTCCCCAGCCACCTGCTCCAGCTCTTCAGAGAGGATACCAAGGCGTTCCCAGACCAGCTGAGCGACATAGTCTCTCCACTGAGTCCTGTGTCTGCCCCGGGGTCTCCTCCCAGTGGGACGTGCCCGAAACACCTCAAGTGGGAGGCGTCCAGGAGGCATCCTAATCAGATGCCCATACCACCTCAACTGACTCCTTTCAATGTGGAGGAGCAGCAGTTCTACTCTGAGCCTCTCCCGGATGACTGAGCTCCTCAACCTATCTAGCGGGTGAGTCCAGCAATCCTACGGAGAAAACTCATTTCAGACCGCTTGTATCCGCAATCTTGTTCTTTTGGTCATTACCCAAAGCTCGTGACCATAGGTGAGAGTAGGAACGTAGATTGACTGGTAAATCGACAGCTTTGCCTTAGAACTACGCTCCCTCTTCACCACAACAGACCGGTACAACGTCCACATCACTGCAGATGCTGCTCCAATCCGTCTGTCAATCTCTCGCTCCATTTTCCCCTCACTCGTGAATAAGACCCCAAGATACTTAAACTCTCCACTTGGGGCAGGAGCCTGTCCCCAACCCAGAGAGGACAATCCACCTTTTTCCAGCTGAGGACCATGGACTCGGACTTGGAGGTGCTGATTCTCATCCCAGTCGCTTCACACTCAGCGGCAAACTGTCCCACCAAGAGCTGGAGGTCATTGCTGGATGAAGCCAACAGGACAAACATTGTCTGCAAACAACAGAGGATGAGATCCTGTGGTCACCAAGCATGACACCCTCCATTCCCTGCTGCGCCTAGAAATCCTGTCCATAAAAATTATGAACAGGATTGGTGACAAAGGGCAGCCCTGGCGGAGTCCAACTCTCACTGGGAATGAGTCCGACCGAGTGTTGGCAATACGAACCAAACTCTCACAACGGTCATACAGAGACCGGGTAGCTCGTAACAACAAGCCCAATACCCCATACTCCCCGAGCAACCCCCCACAAAAAACACGAGGGACGCGGTCAAATGCCTTCTCCAAGTCCACAAAACACATGTAAACTGGTTGGGCAAACTCCCACGAACCCTCGAGAATTCTCGAGAGGGTAAAGAGCTGGTCCGATGTGCCACGGCCAGGACGAAAACAACATTGCTCCTCCTGAATCCAAGGTTCGACCAACGGCCGGATTCTCTTCTCCAGTACCTTGGCATAGACCTTCCCAGGGAGGCTGAGGAGTGTGATCCCTCTAAAGTTGGAGCACACCCTCCGGTCCCCTTTTTTGAAAAGAGGAACCACCACCCCGGTTTGCCATGCCAAAGGCACTGCCCCCGACCTCTACACAATGTTGCAGAGGGATGTCAACCATGACAGCCCTACAACATCCAGGGCCTTGAGGTACTCAGGGCGAATCTCGTCCACCCCCGGGGCCCGGCCACCAAGGAGATTTTTAACCACCTTGGCGACCTCAGCCCCTGTGATAGGTGAGTCGTCCCCCTCATCCACAAATCCTGCTTCCTCTGTGGAAGGCGTATCAGTGGGATTGAGGAGATCCTCGAAGTAGTCCTTCCACTGCCCGACGATATCCCCAGTCGAAGTCAACAGTGCCCCATCCGCACCATACACAGCGTGGACAGGGAGCTGCTTTCCCCTCCTGAGCCGCCGGACAGTTTACCAGAATCTCTTCGAGGCCGACCGAAAGTCTTGTTCCATGGCCTCACCAAACTCCTCCCATACCCGGGTTTTTGCTTCAGCAACCACCCGAGCTGCACTCCGGTTGGCCTGCCGGTACACCTCAGCTGCTTCGGGAGTCCCACAAGCCAACCAAGCTTGATAGGACTCCTTCTTCAGTTTAATGGCCCCCCTCACCACTGGTGTCCACCACTTGGTTCGGGGGTTGCTACCTCGAGATGCACCGACCACCTTGCGGCTGCAGCTCTGGGCCGCCACTTCAAAAACAGAGGTGGAGAACATGGCCCATTCAGACTTCATGTCTCCAGACTCCCTCGGAATGTGGCTGAAGTTCTTCCAGAGGTGGGATTTGAAGACCTCCCGGACAGAATCAGAATCAGAATCAGAATGAGATTTATTGCCATTGTTCATGTAGTACACAAACTAGGAATTTGTCTCGGTGCAATGCTGCAACATTCAACATGGAGTAGCACTAAAGATAAAAATAAAAAACTATGCATGTAATAAAATGTAGAATATGAATGAGTAATACTAATCTATGCAATTTTTAAATATATTATCAAGCAGCAGATATTATGGAGTTCCACATAGTGCAGTCAGTAGTGCAAAAGAAAACAGTGATAATTATCATGAGTCCGGTTGAGCTGCTGTACGTAGTGCACGAGAGTCTAATAAGTCACTTAGTGTTCAGCAGTCTAATGGAAGAGGGGAAGAAGCTATTCATGTAGCGGGAGGTTTTAGTCTGAATGGACCGAAGTCTTCTGCCTGAGGGGAGGGGGGCAAACAGTGCGTGTCCAGGGTGTGAAGGGTCGGCTATGATCCGACCTGCACGCCTCCGGGTCCTGGAGATGTACAGGTCCTGGAGGGATGGGAGCTTGCAGCCGATCACCTTCTCAGCAGCGCGCACAATGCGCTGCAGTCTTAGTCTGTCCCTGGCGGTGGCTCCTGCGTACCACACGGTGATGGAGGTGGTGAGGATGGACTCGATGATGGCCGTGTAGAACTGCACCAACATGTTGGTGGGTAGCTTGAGCTTCCTCAGCTGCCGCAGGAAGAACATCCTCTGCTGGGCCTTTTTGATGAGGGAGCTGATGGTCGGCTCCCACTTGAGGTCCCGGGTGATGGTGGTGCCCAGGAAGCGGAAGGAGTCCGCAGTGGTGATGGGAGAGTCTGTGAGGGTAAGGGGGGGCAGAGGGGCTGTGACTTTTCTGAAGTCCACGATCATCTCCACTGTCTTCAGAGCATTCAGCTGCAGGTTGTTGTGGCTGCACCAGGACGCCAGCTGGGCCACCTCTCTCCTGTAGACGGACTCGTCGCCGTTTGAGATGAGCCCGATGAGGGTGGTGTCGTCCGCAAACTTGATCAGCTTGACAGACTGGTGGCTGGAGGTGCAGGAGTTGGTGTACAGGGAGAAGAGCAGGGGGGAAAGTACACAGCCCTGGGGTGATCCGGTGCTGATGCTAACAGAGTCTGAGACAGTCTTTCCCAGCCGCACATGCTGCCTCCCGTCCGTCAGGAAGTCGATGATCCACCTGCAGAGGGAGTCAGGCACGTTGAGCAGGGACAGCTTGTCCTGGAGCAGAGCGGGGCGGATGGTATTGAATGCAGAGCTGAAGTCCACAAACAGGATCCTGGCGTAGGTTCCCGGGGAGTCCAGGTGCTGCAGGATGGAGTGGAGGGCCAGGTTGACTGCGTCGTCCACAGACCTGTTGGCTCTGTAGGCAAACTGCAGCAGGTCCAGGAGGGGAGTGGTGATGGTCTTGAGGTGGGGCAGGACCAGGCGCTCAAAGGACTTCATGACTACAGAGGTGAGCGCTACAGGTCTGTAGTCGTTAAGTCCAGTGATCCGTGGCTTCTTGGGGACAGGGATGATGGTAGAGGTTTTGAGGCAGGCCGGCACGTGGCATGACTTCAGGGAGGTGTTAAAAATATCTGTGAAGACAGGAGTCAGCTCCTCCGCACAGTGTCTCAGGGTGGAGGGAGACATGCCGTCAGGACCGGGGGCCTTGCGCGGGTTCAGTCTGGAGAATTGTCTGTGCACGTCCTGCTCACTGATGACAAGGGCAGGGGGGGAGGAGGGGGGTGCCTTTGATGAAGTGGGGACCATGGAGGCAGTGGCGCTGGGGGGAGGGGGGGGGAGTTGGACACAGCAGAAGAGATGTCAAAACGGGCATAGTGTTGGGACAGTCTTTGACAAAGGGCTTTGTCATCCTGTCCCTTAGAAGCCTGAGGCCGATAGTTGGTGGTTTGCCTCAGTCCTCTCCACACAGAAGCAGAGTCGTTAGCAGTGAACTGTTGCTGGAGTCTCTCAGAATACACAGATTTAGCTCTCCTCAGCTCTCTGCTAAACCAGTAGTTGACCTCCCTGTAGCAGTCCCTGTCTCCACTTTTCAACGCTGCTTCCTTCTCCTTCCTGATCTGTCTGAGCTTAGCTGTGAACCAGGGCTTGTCGTTGGAGTAATTCACCCTGGTGCGCGATGGAAGAATGCTCTCCTCACAAAAGTGGATATATGAGGTCACAGTGTCCATGTATTCATCCAGATCATGCGTGGCTCCTTTAAACATGCCCCAGTCAGTTGTTTCCAAGCACGTGCTCAGCTCCTCCCCAGCTTCACTGGTCCATTTCCTCATAGTGCTCACAACAGGTTTTGTGAGCTTCAGTCTCTGTCTGTATGTGGGAATCAGGTGGACCATCACGTGATCAGATAGTCCAAGCGCAGCGCGGGGAACAGTGCGATACGCGTCCTTAACTGTAGTGTAACAGTGATCCAGCGTGTTCTCTCTTCTGGTGGGGCATTTAATAAACTGTATCGAGGGAGTTCGTGGCTCAGGTTGCTCTGGTTAAAGTCGCCAACCACAATAACCAGGGAGTCCGGAAAAGTCCGCTCCGCTTGCTGAATGTGATCCGCAAGCGCGCGCTGAGCCTCGCGCACGTCCGCGTCGGGCAGGACGTAAACAGCGGCCAGGATGAATAAAGCGAACTCACGCGGGGAATAAAATGGCTTGCAGTTGATGAATAAATATTCCAGAGTGGGAGAACAGTGTTGGGAGATCACAGTTACATCAGAGCACCAGCTGCTGTTGATGTAGAAGCAGACTCCTCCGCCTGTGGTCTTGCCGGAGAGCCGCGAGTCTCGATCAGCACGAAACAGCTGAAATCCCTCGAGGAGGAGCGCGCTGTCCGGTGTCTTTTTCTTGAGCCAGGTCTCAGTAAAGCAGAGGGCACACAAGGTGGAGAGGTCCTTAAATCGCAAGGGGCCTCAGCCAGACGTTACCAGCACACCCTCACTATACGTTTGGGTCTACCAGGTCTGAATGGCTTCCTCCCCTGCCATCAGATCCAACTCACCACCAGGTGGTGATCAGTTGACAGCTCTGCACCTCTCTTTACCCGAGTGTTCAAGATATACAGCCACTATCACGTCCAGGGAATTAAGGCAAGTGCTTTTTCATTCTCCTACACTTAAAAATGAACCATCTTGCCTTTTTCCTGGTGGTGAGGCTCAGCATCAGCAGCCAACTTTAGCTGAGTCCTCACTGCCTGCTGCTGCCACCTATTCCTCACCTGCTTCTTCCGTGTCCTCTCCTGTTTCCCCTGAATGTCTGCCGGTCCTGGAAAAGAGTCGACAGATAACGGAGGGGCCTGTGGCCCTGGAAGATCCTGTTCCAGTCCTGCAGCCATGTCTAGGATGGGAGAAGAGCACCCCCTGTGCCCTGAAGACTGAGCCGACAGGAGAATGCCCCCTGGCTTCAGCTGCACGGATCTCTGCACCATCGGTGAGGCAATCTCCAGTGTCAGCCACCACGTTTGAAGTTCCACTAGCATCGACCACCACACTTGGGTGATTTTCAGCTGCATCCACCATCATGTCTGCTGTTGAGGCTGCCGCAGCAGAGTTGCCGGAGTCCTGGACGGCGGTGGAGCTCGAGTCTAGGCAAGTACTCTGTTATGGTTTTACATCTTCAGATCTAGATAAATCTTGTCTGGCTCGTGGTGGGACAATCAGGTGCAGATGTCCTCTGCTCCTGACTTCTCCTCGCTGGGCTCCACTGCTGTTGGTAATTGTGTTCTGGTGTTTTTTCCTCTTTCTCCAGCTTAAGTGACCACGTCAGGAATAGATGTCCAGATGAATGGATGTCCCAGCCTGAATCGTCGGAGTCCCGGACGGCGGTGGAGCTCGAGCCAAGGCAAGTACTCTGTTCTGTTTTAACACCATCAGTTCTAGAGAAACCTTGTCTTGCTCATGCTGGGGAGGATCAGTTGCTGACGCACTCTGCTCCTGAAGTCGCCTCGCTGGGCTCCATTGCTGCCGGTGATTCTGATTCGGTGTTTGTCCTTTTGTCAGAGCCATCGCCTGAGATGGTGTGGTACACCAGGACAGCCCACCTGTGCAGACTGGTAAACTCTGAGCACTTCTCCTCCTTTGAGTCTCAGAAAATAAAAGTTGGGACCTTTAATGCCTTTAATTGTGTTTTAATTTACCATCCTCCTGGTCCTGAAAGTGCCTTTCTTACGTATTTTTACAGACTTTTTATCTTCTCTTATTTAACTGGACAGGGTTTTAATCATTGGTGATTTTAGCATTCATATCGATGATATAACACAGCTGTTGACTTTTTATCCATCACTCATTTTTATAACCTCATCCAGCATGTTTCAGGCCCTACACACGCTAAGGGTCATACCTTGGACCTTGTTTTTTCTTGGGGCTTGAATATTGAAAATGTGTGTGTGGATGACTTCCAGATCAGTGATCACAGCTGTGTGCTTTTTTATGTTAACTTCCTTGTGAATCCTCCTCCTCTGAAAATGGCAGCAAAAAGGCGGATTATTAACCAAGATGCAGCAAATGACTTCTCTGCTTTGTTTGAGCAACACATACTAATGGGAATTAAAGATCTTGATGCCTTCACTCAGACATTAGACTGCCACTGTATGGCTATTTTAAACAAAGTGGCACCAGTGAAATCTGTCCTTGCTTCTCCTAAAAAGTCTCATCCCTGGATAAATGAGTCCATTCGATCCTTAGGGCAAATTGTCCTAAGGTAGAACGCTTATGGAAATCCACCTAATTGGAGGTTCACAGACTCCATTTAAGGGAGCTTAGAGCCTCTTTAAATGACATGTTGAGGGATGCCAGGAATCAGTATTTTTCAAAAATAATTTTCACAAATAAGAAAAATCCTAGAGTCTTATTTAACACAATTATCTCTCTTGTCTCACCTGTTGCCCCTCTAATTCCTGTGTTCTGTAAAACAGACAAATTTTTTAATTTCTTTGTTGATAAGATCAGAGATATCAGGGAAAACATTTTGCCATCATCTTTTAACTGTGCCAGTGTTATGCCCTCACCTTGTACTTGGTTCACTTTTAATCCAGTGACCTTTCAGGACATCACGGCTCTGCTGCAGAAAATAAAACCCTCCTCTTCCCCTGCTGATGTCCTCCCTACTAAGCTGTTTTTAGCTGTTTTTGAGTCAACTGGTCCTTCAGTTGTTGAACTGATAAACACTTCACTTTCACCTGGTGTGGTCCCCAGCTCCTTCAAACATGCAGTGGTTGAACCAACTTTAAAGAAGCCGAGTTTGGATCCATCACAGCCAAATAATTATAGACCAATCTCTCAACTCCTTTCCATGTCAAAAATTCTGGAAAAGGTAGTGGCTGAGCAGCTTATGTCATTTTTGGCAAATTGTAATATCGTGGATAAATTTCAGTCGGGCTTTCGGAAAATCATTCTACCGAAACAGCTTTAGTCAGTCTCCAGTGACATTATGATGGCGGCTGACACTAGTATATACACAGTTCTGGTTTTATTGGATCTTTCTTCTACCTTTGATACTGTCGATCACTGTATAATGATCACCAGACTCAAAGAGCTAGGACTGTCTGGTTCTGTTTTAAAATGGTTCTCATCGTACCTCACTGGAAGAACCTTTAATGTGTCCGTGAATCAGATCTTTTCTGAAATAGCACAGTATTCATGTGGGGTACCACAAGGCTCAGTTCTAGGACCCATTTTAATTCTAATATACATTTTTCCACTGGGATGGATAATTAGCCATTTTAAAGATATTTCTTATCATCTTTACGCTGACGATATTCAGTTGCATTGCTCTTTTAAAGAGTCTGAGTTTCACATGCTGTCATCATTAACTAACTGCTTGTCTAACATCAAACAGTGGTTAAGTGCAAACTTTTTACAGCTTAACTCAGACAAGACAGAGACATTAATTATCGCTCCTGAAAATAAGATTCCACTTATTAAGCATCACATGGATACCCTAGGTTCCTCTGTCCAGGCGAGACGTCAGAATTTTGGTGCTAGTTTTGACTCGGCTATGTCTCTTGAGCACCACATTAATCAATTAATTAGAAATTGTTTCTTCCATCTGAAGAATATTTCTAAGTTGAGAACACTGGTGTCGAAGGTGGAACTTGAGATGATTATACATGCTTTAATTTCTTCTTGCTTAGACTATTGTAAGAGTCTTTTAACCTGTATGAGCCAAAAGCATCTTCAACGCCTCCAGGTTGTTCAAAATTCGGCTGCTAGACTTTTAACTCACACTAAGAAAAGGGCTCACATTTCGCCGATTTTAGCAGCACTTCACTGGCTCCCAGTTGGTTTTAGGATTCAGTTTAAAATTTTAGTTCTTGTTTTTAGAGCTATTCATGACCAGGTCCCTAAATACATCACCGAGCTGCTTAAAGTGTACAACCCCTCATGGTCTTTGAGATCCTCGGATCAACTTTTACTCGGTGTCTTCGAATCCATTTTAAAACTCAAAGTGATAGAGCATTTCAGGCAGTGGCACCAAAATTGTGGAATGCTCTGCCACTGTTTTTGCACTCAGTAGACTCTGTTGACGCTTTTAAAAAGCAGCTGAAGAAACTCCTGTTTAAACAGGCTTTTTAGTTTGATTATGGATTATGGTTTTTATGTTTTTAATGTCTTTATACTTGTTTTTAATGCTTTTATTGTTGTATTTGTGGTTGTGTGTTTTATTTTATTGTGAAGCACTTTGTGATTCTTTCAGTGAGAAGTGTTATATAAATAAATTTTACTTACTTACTTACTGAGGTCACCCAGGAATGTCAGCCTTCACTGGAGATCACTGAGGTTCCTCCATCTCGGCCTTAAGTCACTGAGGTTCCTCCATCTCCGCCTGAGGTCACCGCGGGTCCTCTGCCTTTGCCCGAGGTCATCGTGGGTCCTCCGCCTTTGCCCGAGGTCACTGTGGGTCCTCCGCCTTCGCCCGAGGTTGCCAATAGTCCACTGCCTGCACTTGGGCTCGCCAATGACCGTCAGTTCCCCTCATCTTGTTTCCCTATGGATCAGCTGTGCTCTTCAACTGGTTTAATCGCTGGTCAGCCACCCTGGTCAGAAATCCTCTTCGCCTGCCTTCTCGGCTGGTTAGTCGTCTTCTTCACCTGGTTTCCTCATTGGTCAGCCGTCTCGTCATCGGGTTTCGACCCCTCAACCCTTGCGGTCGGCGAAAGGCACTGGTTCCAGCTATCGCCTCCAGGTGGGGGCGCGTCATGCCTCATGGCCTGTGGGCTCTGAAGTTCTGGAAGGCCACCCAATAAACTACTCTGTCTGTTAAGGTGGTACTGGAATTCTTGTAGGCCACCTGACCATTTCCACCACGGGATCGGGTGGTTCTGGGACTCTGCGAGACCACCTGAACTGTGTTAGTTTTTCTCCTGGTATCATTGGTATTCTATAGTCGCCTTGTCTGTTCAGTGTTGTGGGTCAGGAGTATTTGTTTTCTGTTATTTTTTCGGTCCCTCCTAGCCTGTGTTCCCCTGCCGCCCTCCTGGGGTGGGTTATTTTTCTTGTTCTTTTTTTGGGGGGGGGGGGCTTTTCTCCTCTTTTCTTTTTTGTTGTTACATTGGGGTGTCTGCTTCCACCCTTGAGGGAGGGGCCTTGTCATGATTCTGAACATGGGTGGGGAGCCATGCTCACCCTTTAAGCTTGTTCTGATCATTTCTCTGTATTTTTGCATCTCTGTTTATTTTGTGTGGTTTGATGTATGTGGTTATCTGAGTTGTCCTTTTGTTTTTGTTTCCTGTTTTAGCTTAGTTTGTTTATTTTCATGCATTTCTGTATTTTGTTCTCTGGGTTGCCGTTTGTCTCTGTTTATTTATAAGTTGTCTTGTATTCTCAGTGTTGTCATCATAGTCTGATTCTTGTTGTTTGTGTTTTCATGGTTATCCGGTTTTGAATTTTATATTTCTGCCTGTTTGTTTCAGAGCCTTCCTCGTCCTCACTTTAGTTTCCTTTTGTTTTACAGGTAGTAGTCTGGTCATTTATTGTTATCTAGTCTTTGTCTTTGTTCATGAGTTTGTTGATAGCTTTTTGTTTCTCCTGTTTTGGGGTTTCCGGGTTTTGCTTTTATTTTGACAGTCACCGTGTAACTTCCTCCTCTCAAGCCCTGTTCATGGGCTGTCACAGTTGTTTACTATTGGTCTGATTATTTCCTCACTCATGTACCCACACCTATTGATCATTTGTTTGTCCCTATTTAAAGGCTGCTGCATGGTTTACTCCTCGTAGCAGCCTTCTGCATTCAGTCTTCATTCTGTGTGTAACGGTGTTCATCTGCAGAGCTGAAGGGGTGCACTCCATTTCGTATGTAATTGATATTCCCTCATTTTTCCCCTGACGTGAGTCCCATTTCCTTTGGGTGTGGCTCCGTCTTTTCCCTCCAGACGTGAGCCCCGCTCTCCTCCAGCATTTCCTGCTTGCCTCCACCTTATTTGTAAGTGTAGTGTTTGTGCAGTGTTTGTGTTTCTTATTATTAAATGTGCAAAAACTCACAGCTTGCATTTGGAGTCTTCAGTCTGCCCTTGAAAGGGTGTTTTATGACATACTCACTGGACATCCAGCCAGCCGACTCTGGCTTTTCTGAGAGAAGCTTTTTGTATGAGACCTCTCTCATCTTTGGCCTGGTGCTGGATGATTAAATCTGGATGATCGGGTCCCAGCTGCTTTATCCTCTTTTTTCCCCCACATCTGACCATCAATTAAATGGTGTCTGTTTTAATGAAACAACCAAGTTTTCCTTCAATTCCACAGCCATCTTCACTCAGGCTGAGTCCGCTAGCTGCTCTGTCAATTTCCTGTAAAGAAGGCGGGATATGATGATTGACAGCCTTGACTCCCTATCGCATTAAGATAAAAAAATAAAAAAAACTTACGATTGGCTCCAGGGCACCCAGGTATCCGTTTCAGAATCAAGTTTTGGATGGCCAATGAAAAGCTGCTCCTGTTCAAATGGGGCAAAATGTTTTCTGGCTTCAGTGATTCTTAGTTAGACCGGTGCCCCTAGCCAGGAAGTGCTCTATAATGGAACCCTACCTATTGAAATGTTATTTAAAATGGCTGCTGCTACAAAAGCTTATATGCAGTATGAACTACAGAAGGACATGCTATGTGTCTCATTTATTTTGCATATCACAATTGATTTATTTAGGAAATATTTTTATTTCTGAATATTTTAAGGGGGCAGTGCACTTGCATCCTCGATTGATGCACAGCCTCTGCTAACAGCTATACCTTGTGAGGCCTTGATGATACCATGATTACTGTATGTTATAACCAGGTATTATGAGCTCCTGATCGAAAAGTTAAATCCAATCTCAGCTCTTCCATTCTGCTGTCTGCTTGTCCGCTGGACAAGCTGATATCATTAGCAGCTAATGTGGTTTAGCTTTGTCCCATTTTTCAGTCCAATTTTCATGGCCTCTTCAGATAAAATACAGTCTATAACCCCCATTTTATGTATTACATTTGACTAAACTGGTTGATAAGTCCAACTTAAGCAAATCCATTTTATTGTCAACACACATCTGCATCACACCAAACATACAGCAAGTGCTAATTGCTAAGCTAGCACCATTTCTGTATTAGTTTCTGAGCATGTTGTCTACTTTATACTGGCATTTACAGACGAAGTAGAGTCAGAAGTGTACATTTTACTGCGAGGTTTTACTAGAAACAATATGGTGTGACACTTTAACAGAAATTCTGCAGTAAATCTTTTTCAAGAGGACTAGCTAAGTGGCTAACTGTCACAAAGGAATTAAAATCACATCCAACTTTTGAGGACTGTCTCTTGTCAAACAGCTCCCCATTGTGGAAAAGAAGGTGCATTATACACCATGGTATAATGATATTCACATGTTAATAAGTAATAAATAGGTTACTAGGCTTTGCCATTTAGACTAATACATGATAATTATCTAGAAAACAGAGTGATATGGGCATTATGCAGATAGAGTGATGTTATGCTCCATCATCAGCACTCTGTGAATACTTAGTATTGTCCAATCAAATTGCTCAGTCACAACTAACTCTTGTACAATTTTATACTCACCACATCAGCACAAGCAATTGTAGCATCTTCTTCCCCTCAGGCTAATTCAGGAAATCATTCTTCATCTTAAAGAAACTTTCACTCAACACTGGTCGAGAATTGATTTTTTTTCCCCTCATCATCAGAACCCCAGTGGAAATAATTTCCTTTGTAGAGAAACCCTATAAGAATTACTTTTAAAGGATTAGTATGCATCATAAAATTCCCTTTTGCTTCCCCGCTAAGCAGATAAGAGGCCTTCGTACCAGGAACTGATACTCTTAAAAAGTCATAAACTCCCAAATTTCACTCCTTAACCTGTCAGGTTATGCTGATAAACTCTTGGAGCCTTTCCATAACATCCATAAAACTCAGAAACTGTCTACCTTTAGGCATGCGGAGATCCTGGGAGGGCATGTTAGGTCACCAAAAATTATCTACACCTCAACAAGTGTCTCCTGGTGGACATCTACAGAATATGTTCATTACAATCTTGACTGTTACTTATGACCGAACATTAATTCTTGTCAAGCTCTCATTACTCAGGATAACTCTGGACAATATGAAGATAATCGCCCTTGTGATGGACAATAATGGTTTCCAATAATTCTTTAATCTTGATTTTTAAATGTGATGGCATGTCTTAGGAATGTTTTTTTTTTTCATGATGTATTCAAATGATGTTAAACTTATTAGTAACAGTATAAATGCATAGTCACTGAATTTTAACCTTGACTCACTTAATTTAGTTAGATCTTATATTAAGTATATAAAATGAATTTCACAGGAAATGTATGATTGTGTTCTGAAACTGGTAAGTCTTTGTCTGTATCAGCCAACCACAGGCTGCACCGGTTAGATGACGCCCTTCCTTTTATCCTATTGATCAGCTACAGACAAAGAACTGCTTGCTGATTGGCTCTTAGCCCATTCAAATCTATTATGGTAGCCGATAATTGGTCGTCTTGCTGCAGTCATCTTTTATGATATCAGAAGTGTGACCCTTTAAAATAGAGAGGGAGCCGCCCTAGACAGGGTTCAGTGTGTCTGTCAGTGTAGTCAGTTCTGTATGTTCTGTAAGAGTTAAGAGTTTTAAGGAGTCGCTTTTGTCTTTGTATATGTTTGAACCTTGTCAAGTCCTGCGCTAGTTTTCTTAAATAATCTTTTGTTAAGCTTTTGCCTGTTTTTCTGGTAACTGAGGAGAAACCTTTTTTTTTTTTTTTTTTTTTAGTGAGCTCACCTCTATGTGGAAGTCAGACCTCCAAAAATCCTTTTCTTCTTCACCTCAGAAGCCAAGCTTATCCCTCTGAATGTTGTTTTCTGGACTTTTTTACATTTTCCTGCCGTTAAAGTGGACTTTTAATTTTCCTGCCTTTTAAGTGAACTGATAGAGATTTTTGGACCTTTATTCTTTCCCTGCTTCACCCACGTATGACAACGTTAAGAAACTAGGAGTTGGTGGGTGAAGCTGCCTAAATGCACTTTTCCTCCAGCCTTTAGCTGTCCTGTGGGCCGTTGACATCCTAAATTTCGGACTGGTTGCCAAAAGACGTCATGTCTGCTCCTGGAACCCCGTTCATCTTGCTGCTGGCTACGCGCCGCATGCCTCCGGGGAGCCCCAGCTGAGTCTATGCTTCTCACAGCTGTGAATGACCTGAAAGACGACTGGCCGTCGCTTTCTCCTGTTTGGCCATTTTAATGGCCACTTGTGATCGCGCTGGAATTGGCTGACCCGGCTGTGTTCGTAAGTGAGACTCTCACTTTCCTATTTGCTGGGTTTAAACGAGATGTCCCAAATATCAATTATAATTGAACATAACCAGTAATTCATGGTACAATTAGTCCCTCAACCGTAGGACAAAGCTATAAACTGAAGGAAAATTATTTTTCTTTTTTCCAGTAACCTCCATTCATTTTTGGAGATTAATGCAGAAGTTTCCTTTTTCAGATAATCAGCTTATGTAATTTTTCCCCATAAAATTTTGTTCTGATTTTGTTAGTTATCTCAGCCTTCCATTGCATTACAGTTGAAACATAAGATCTGGCTTCCACTTGGTTCCACAAAGGTTTAACTATAGATTTTATGCTCAGGAATCCATTAACAGTTGATGTGATATCTAACACCTGTTGATCATTTGAACCTGCTTACCAATCCTTTGAATGTGATGTCATTTAACCTGAATGAGTTTCATTTAATAAACTTGTAAACAAGAGAAGTTGAAGTGTTTTCCTTTGCATATACGCTTTCCTGGGTCACGGCAGTAAAAGAACTCACTAATGCTTGAGACTGATTCATTAAGTAATTGAAGGTACAGAAATGAATTAATTAATAATTTGTTCTTTTGGAACTGGTGCCCCTTATTTACGAGTGCTTTTCTCTCTTATTTACTGAATGTTGAGGTGACTGTTTAACCCTCAGTCCCC
This sequence comes from Pholidichthys leucotaenia, assembly GCA_020510985.1. Taxonomy (NCBI): domain Eukaryota; kingdom Metazoa; phylum Chordata; class Actinopteri; order Cichliformes; family Pholidichthyidae; genus Pholidichthys; species Pholidichthys leucotaenia. The sequence goes on from CM035840.1 coordinate 314,694,382, forward strand.
ACACACACCTACTTCTAAATAAAATAAATAATTCCTGTACCTTATTACACTATTTTCTATTAAATATTGCTACACAATGCTATCAATTATTCACCTTGAGGTATGAGTCCTCATTTGGCTCCCTGTGAGTATTCCTATGGTCAGAAATACAACTTTGACAGCTGTTTATTGTGAAGTGGTTACTGTATATCCTACAAGCTGTAATGCAAATGGTTCATGTGTCAATATGCTGAATTCAGTGAAGCTGCAGAGCACAATGAAACTATTGAAACACAATGAATTCCATAAGAGGAACTCACATCAGAACCATCTATGCTATTGGTATTTTATTTTTAAACATTAATGCATCTTCTGCGGAAAACAGTTTGCATAGGCTGTAGACTGTATATGTAAGGTTTGGGGCAGAACTAGTAATGTAAATATTTCACAATATGTAGGTCATAGGGGAGTTAGTACAAAGTTTAGGAAAGGATCATCTTGGCAATAGAAAATAAACATGCAAGCAAAAAATGGAGCCTCTCTGCATGCTGTATTAGTGTATGCTGGAGGCACAGGTATCTGTGCGCAAACTCCCCTGCTTTTCTAATACTGACATAACACATGTCATCTGTGGGAGCCAGTTTGACGGGTACTGACACTTTCAGTGCTTTGAGGATCAACATGACAGGTTCCCAATGAGAGCTCTTTACTTGCATGGAGAGCGAAAACATGAAGAAAGAAGAAAAAGAGCTGCCGGCTGTCAGAGGCTGTAAATGGCGATTTTGTTTCACTTCCTTATGTTTTTTTTTTTCTCTCTTGCAGAATGAAAGCCTGATTGAATCCTGTCCAAAACCAGCATGTTTGGCCCTGCCATCGGGAAAGACAGCCTTGTTATTTATTTCTTAGCTAGAGGTTGTACTTAGGGAGGTGTTGATAGTGCTTCACATGCCACATTGTGGCTTTTGTGTAGCGACGGGCTCCGCTGTTGTGCTCTGCAATCGGCCTCTGTTGCGGGCAGCCTTAATTAATGCAGTTGGAATGTAACGAGTGTTGCTTGTCCGCCAAGTGCATGCCCACTGGCATTGTTTCAGCTTGTCACATTAATGAAATACGGTGCACATCGAGATTGCTCAATTTCCATTTCAACTTTTAAACTTTGCCTGGCTCCAGCTAATGATGTAAGAGTTAAATCGAGCATTGCAGTCATTGAGAGGCTGCAGCAAAACCACCAACACACTCAGATATGGTTTGGGAGCTTCTTGAATGCATGTACATATAAGGAAAAAAACAGCTTTTACTAGCAAGGCAGAGATTAGCAGTACATTTGTCTTAGAAAGTCCTCTTGTGAATGAAATATTGGACTTCAGTTGAGGCAACTAATTTAAAGTAAATCATGCTCTGGAAACTGATGAAGTCATATTTTTTTAAATTCTATTCAGTTGTACACAAAGAGTTCAATAAACTGCAAATTTTAATACGGATAATTTTGAACTCATGTTTTACTGCTGCTTTGTAAGCAAATGCTACTAAAAAATTCACAACTCAACATCTTAAAGATGCATTGCAGCCCAAGTACAGTAACAGTAGGGCTGTGCAGTATGACTAAAATTTCATATCTCGATATAACTAATCTTATACCCCAATAACGATCAATCCCAATATATATTTTCTGTAAATTCTGTAGTTTATACATAATAATTACATATAAAGGACCATCTCTTTTACATTTTAAATTACACTGAAAAAAATCACTTCTACAAATTCATCTATCATTAATTTTATGCAACTTTTTCCCTCATAACTTTGCTGTGCTTTTATAAAATTGTATTTTTATTGGCATTTGAGACTTACAATATTTCAGATTGACCATGACCTGAAAATCAAAGACACAAAAGATAATATAATAAAATCAAAGACACAAAAGATAATATAATAAAACATAAGATGTTTTCAACTTTATTCATTCTTCTTCTTCTTCTTCTTCTTTTAGATTTGACTGGCGGTTGGCAACCAGCCAACAGGTGCATTACCGCCACTGACTTGATTATCATCACTCTATATCTTCTTCTTTTAGATTTGATTGGCGGTTGGCAACCAGCTAACAGGTCATTATCGCTACTTAATTAAAATTATTAGAAATCATGTAAGTTACAATAGTCTGTTTGCTCCTCAAACTCATTTTATTTAGTATTTATTTTGTATGTATGTGTTAGGATCGCACACTTTTGCAGCTTTAATATAATTTTTTCAGATGAAACTAAGAAATTCAGCAGTAATTTAAACCAACGAAACAATGGTCTGATACACTGGTAATGTTTCCTGTTAGCAGCAACTTAGCATCAGCATTTAGAATTTGCTGTTTTACAATGATAAGAGTGATATGGTGTTAGTGTTACTGACCTCCAGTTAAAATGAGATTAGAGGACTAGCCTCTCTGATGCAGCATGGTGGGAAACAGTCCCACATCCCTAGCTAACAGAAGTAGCAGCTATTTGACCAAACTATTAGTTTGGAGTTAGCTGCTGCGCTAACCACCAGAGTGACCCACCTACACCTATTGCGCTGCACGTATGTGATGGAGGGGTGGGGCACTGACAAGTAATGCGTGAGGAGCTTTGGTAAAGAAATAGGGGTATGTGCATTTAGCAAAATCCCAACATAAATGATAGATTTTAAATGAAACGATAGATGTTTTTATCTTGTCATCCAATGTATATCATCATATTGCACAGCCCTAAGTGACAGTACTCCATCACGGCCCAGGCATCTCGAAAATACTGCATTGCAGCCCAAGCAGTGTGACAGTATCATGTTGCAGCCAAAGTATTGTGGCAGCATTGTATCGTGGACCAAGAATCCTGATATCATGCGTATTGCGGCCCAAGTACACAACAATATTTCAAGGCAACTCAAGCATTGTTGTAGTATTGTCTTGCATTTGCATTTATGCTCATCATTGGTGCTTCATATGCATTGTGTTTAGTTATGTAACACGATATAAAATGGTTTATGATGACATGAGGAGAGGAATTCTCTTTTTTTTCCAGGTGGGGGGCACGTTCATCCCCCCCCCCCAGATAAGCCTATGAAAGGTAACAAATAACAAATAATAACTGCTCTAATAACAGTTATACTAGCAGAGCATTTTTCTTCACTGAATTACAAAGTGAAACGGGTCGCATCTGTTTTTTATTTCTCTGACCTGTGATGTTTGATCCAACCTAAAGCCTGTGGTTATCCGCCTGCCTCCCCTCTCTCCTTCTCCGCTTGGAGTGTTTACAAGTCACGTCATGCCACTTGTCCATTCACTACACTAACTTACGAAATAAAGAGGCCTTTCCGTGGATTGCTTCTGCTGTAATTCTTCCTCCAGGCCCTGCTGTCCCAAAACATTTCCACTCCTGCTGAGGTTGTTTCATTTTACAGGGATACATGTGAGGAGAACTTTGCTTTGCTTTAGAAAAAATAAGACATTAGATGTTTCTTTGGGCTCTCATTGCTAACGGGAGTACAAATGCTAATAGTGTGTTACAGACATTTAAAGAAGAGAATTCAAATGTGCATGTGTTGATTTTTTTTAAAAGCATGCATAAACTATTCAGTCAGAATGTGACAGAGACATTACCGCCACATTAGTCAGTTTTCTAAGTCATCTTTTTACCAGATTTATAGCAATATAAGTGATTTTATTTTCATTTTTAACCTTTTCTTAATAAGAGAAAAATAATGTAACTTTTGAATCTAAATATTGAATATGACATCTAAATAATAAATGTTAAATATAGATCTAAAATTAGATGTTAAATTTCAATGGTAAATATGGACATTAAATGCTGAGCTGATATGTGAGCTTGTATATTAGCTAAATATTTAGTGTCCACACTTTATAATTAAAATTTAACACTCAACATTTAGCATTTAGATTCAAACTGTTACATTTACATTAAACATTTAGTGTTTATATTGAATAGCTGTCATTTACATTTAGATTTAAAGGTGATAGAGACAACATTCTGACCTCCTGGCCAGTAGGTGTCACACTTACTCTTGCCCCAACTGTTTGTTAGAGACATGTAACATCAACCGAGTCATGATCTTGGCTGTGACTGGCTATGACATCCTTACTGGCCATAGATACATATGAACACTAGATAAAGCATGGCTAGCCGCTACGTTCTGATCCACAGTGTACTTCAACTGTATTCCCTACTCCCTGTTCCATTCTCAGTGAATATCAGTGAAGTTAACTGCCCTTCACAAAATTTTCCCATTTGACACACCCTGTTACCGTCGGTCCCCTCCTCCGTGAGTTACCATGGTAACCATGGACAGGTACTGATACTATGATGGATAATTCATATTTCCTAAATAAAATATTATCCATCCATCCATTTTCTTCTGCTTAATCCTTTTTGAGTCGCAGGGGGGCTGGAGCCTATCCCAGCATCTTTGGGTGACAGGCAGGGTACACCCTGGACAGATCACCAGTCCATGGCAGGGCTAACACGGAGAGATAGACAACCATTCACTCTCACAGTCATACCTAAGGACAATTTAGAATCCTCTGTTGATGCCAATTAACCTAACTTGTATGTTTTTGGCATGTGGGAGGAAACTGGAGAAATCCCAGCGTAAACCCACGCAGACACGGGGAGAACATGCAAACTCCACACAAATCACTGTTGGTCAGGAGCTCGGATTGAACCCAGGATCCCCCAACCAAGGGTGAATTGCTGTGATGCTGCAGTGCTAACCATTCCGCCACCATTTGTATTACTATCAGTTGATATAAACAATATCCAACATCAGTTTACCTTGTTAATAATGTTAGCAACAATAGTTTGTTTTACTCGTATTTGAGGTGCAGTGGCTTATGGGTAATCTTCTTGTCAACTTCCGGTGAAGTGATGTACGGTTGTTCACTTCTTCCCTGCTCAGTTCTCAATTCCCTTTTAACTGAACACCCTTAGCCCCCTTTGGTTTGGAATCTCCCTTAATATGGTGGACTACCTGTTGCAGTTCAGATGGCTGGACATTCTCCTTCAGGCTTTTTTGGTAGGCAGCAGAATTCATAGTTCCATTTACCACAGCAAGTCTTCCAGGTCCTGAAGCAGCAAAACAGCCCCAGACCATCACACTCCTACCACCATATTTTACTGTTGGTATGATGTTCCTTTTCTAAAATGCTGTGTTACTTATACGCCGCATGTAATGGGACACACACCTTCCAAAAAGTTCAACTTTTGTCTCATCAGTCCACAGAGTATTTTCCCAAAAGTCTTGGGGCTCATCAAGATGTTTTCTTGCAAAATTGAGATGAGTTTTTATGTTCTTTTTGCTCAGCAGTGATTTTGGTCTTGGAACTTTAAAATGCAGGCCATTTTTGCCCAGTCTCTTTCTTATGGTGGAGTCATAAGTGAGGCCTGCAGTTCTTTGGATGTTGTTGTGGGGTCTTTTGTGACCTCTTGGATGAGTTGTTGCTGTGCTCTTGGGTTAATTTTGGTCAGCCAGCAACTCCTGGGAAGGTTCACCGCTTTTCCATGTTTTTGCCATTTGTGGATAAAATGGCTCTCACTGTGGTTCACTGGAGTCCCAAAGCTTTAGAAATGGTTTTATAACCTTTTCCAGACTGATAGATCTCAATTACTTTGTTTCACATTTGTTCCTGAATTTCTTTGGATGGCAGCATTATGTCTCACTTTTGAGGATCTTTTGGTCTACTTCACTTTGTCAGGCAGGTCCTATTTAAGTGATTTCTTGATTGAGAACAGGTGTGGCAGTAATCAGGCCTGGGTGTGGCTACAGAAATTGAACTCAGCTTTCCAAAGATGTAATAAACCACAGTTAATTTATGTTTTTTGTTTGTTTGTTTGTTTGGGTTTCTTTTTTTTGGGGGGGGGTCATTTTTTAACACAGGGCCATGTAGGTTTGGATTTTTTTTTTTTACCCTTAATAATAAACACCTTCATTTAAAAACTGCATTTTGTGTTTACTTGTGTTATATTTGTCTGATATTTAAATTTGTTTGATGATCTGAAACATAAATGAGAAATCAGGAAAGGAGCAACACTTTTTCACACCACTGTATATAGCCGTAATTTATGGAGGGATGGGGTGTTGTAACCCCCCAAAAGTCAAATCTAGCCAATATACCCCCCTCACATAAGCATATAATTGTAATTCTTAAAAAAAATATATCTACAAGTGAGTATGTAGAAATTGTCTGGTTTTTTTGTTGTTGTTGTTGTTTTTTGTTTTTTGTTTTTTCATTTGCGAGCAACAAAAAGTAACATTTCTAGTAATCATACAAGTATCCCCCCCCCCCCCCACCCTTTCCCTACAGACTTGGTATTTTCCAACTGGTTCATGTCCTTCTCTGGTGTATACTTGAGAGTTGCGAGATGTTGCGAGTTGAGAGTTGTCACACTCTTTGATTTCGCCACTGCCCGGTCACGTGGTTCACGGAATTCCAAACAATGGCCTTTCTATAATGGTGTGTGAATGGCAGCTGTGACAATCTGCGGTATTAACAGCATTTTTTAGCCGTGTTAGGTAAATATTCAGAATACCTATAAGTAGCTACATTGTTAATACTTATTACAAACAGATTTAAGTGGCTCATGATATAAAGAGCAGCTTTAAAAGACAATCAGAGTATGATTTGGAGGGAAGGAGAACTGCTGATTCACAATGATGAAAGCTGCTGTGTAAAAATCACTGCCTAGCTGTGTGTAGTCTTACCTTATATTATGGCTTCAGTGGACTGATTTCTGAATTATCAAATTTTAAATACAGTGGGTTATATTGCAAAATTAGGCAGAATTATCTTAATTGAAAACATGTAGTAAAAAAAGCATTGCTGTTAGAAGGTTTAATGTGATTTACCTAAGTTACTAGGGGCTGTGCACTTTATGTCATGGAGTGGTCCTCGTGGACCGCTAATGAGACGCTATAGGCAGCCGTAGAGTTTGCACATTTATTAAAGGTAGCCATACACTACAAAATAATGACCCTCATGGGGCAAAACATAAATAAGGACTAGGACTAAGACACGCAATGATATACTGAGAACGAGGGAGACTGACGGGAGACAAGAATACAACACTTACATGCGAATAGGACGCTGAAAGGCACTGGCTTCGGACGTAGGGAAACCAGTCTGGAAAACGCGAGGTCGCAGCCCTGAGTGACAGGAGCTGCTCCCTTAAATAGGGCAAGATAATTAATCAGCTGATGAGGGTGTCTTCAGCTGAATCAGCACCAGCTGTGCTGCTTGGCTCTGACAGCCGGAAGCCCCGCAGAGACGCTGTCAGAATAAGAGCTCAGAGAGCCCACCAGGACTAAATACAGAAGGGGAGGAAAATACTGCATGACCCAAGCGCGGACGAGATCGGCGCTCAGACCATGACACTTTACTCCTAAACCTTTCAAGCTACGAAAGAGTTTCTGTGTGTGAATGTAAATATAACACATTAGTGCCTCTCAGTAAATTTGAATATTGTGAAAAATGTATTTTTTTATAATTAAAAAAATAACTTTCATATATCCGATATTCATTGCAGGCACAAGGAAGTATTTCAGGCATTTTTTAAATTTGATTTTGATTATAGTTTTTGAAATTGAAGTGTAAATCTTGATATTCTATTTACTGAGACGTACTAGTACATATAAATTATACTGTTCTCTGAAAACTAGTGACTAAACAGGGTGGAAAATATTAAATAAAAGAAGAAGCCTTTGTAACACAATGTAGTCAAGATGCAACAGTCTGTTATATGAAAATATTCAATGTAGTACAAATGCCATTAAATTGTATTTTTTTTAAAATAAAAATTAATAAAAATGCAAGGACATGCTCTCATTTTCTCATTTTTCACTCTGAAGTTCTGCCTGACAAATTACTGTCAGCTAATACCAGTGCGCAGCATGTTGGCACCATTGCCTCCTCTTCCAGGTGGTGACTGGGGTCACATAATAAAATTTATTACATAGATAATAACAGCATCAATGATTCAAATAAAAGCAAGCCTTTTGTCTATTTTTTATCCATCCAAATTGTAACATCACATAATTGCGGAAAATGAATGTTTTCTTCCAATGTCAGAAAGGTTTGACTTCATAAATTGTATATTGATGCCAAAAACAATAAAATCCTAAAATGTTCACAGATCAGGTTCTCAGCATGATTTTCTGTGCAGCTTATGGATGCGCAAATCAAGCTAAGAACATGATCCAGATGTTTGGGTTCCCAGCAGACACAGAAAGGAGGAGAAAATGTCTGTGACAAGTTAGAAGAAATGGTATTATTTTAATGACAGAGTACAACAACAGAAAACTTTATGCAGTACCTTTATTTCCACAAAACATTTCCATCTCCAAGCAAAAACATTTATGACTCCATGTAAATTGTGTTTTTTTTTATGTTGAAGTAAAACAATGATATTAACTAGGAAATTAAACTGAATCAATAAGCAGGCCCATTAAAAGAGGGAGTAATTCACAAGAACCAAAACTGACAAATCCAGACCAAGGTGTAGCATCAACTCCCTTTGGCTCTAATCTATAAAATTACTCTTCACCTTAAAGAAATTGTTTCACTGAAAAAGTCTGGTCAAGAATTGTTTCCTTCACCTAAGGACCACCGTCGGAAAACACATTCCATGGTAAAATGTGTGATAAGGATCCCATCTCATGCAAGGAACGGATTAGATTTCCCGTGGGCTGGAGTTTTTCCCTTCGCTAGGGCTTCTATGGTATAAGTATGTCCGCTCTCGAGCGTGGGTTTTGCCCTGAGTGGTTGCAGGAGATAGATGGCTACCTGGCCAAGGCCTGTCTCCTCAAGCCCACCCATGTGGCACACAACTACCTGTTTCTTGCCCAGAGGACTTTATTACAATGTCACCTTACCTCTTTTTCGGAAGGAAATGAGAGGGTGACATGGATTGTGGCACAACGTGAGTTGATCGAAAAGGCGGCCAAGGAACCCTCTCCTTCTCCCCTGAGTACGGTGTCCCCGACGAGGGTGAAGATCCGCGGACTGGAGGGGAACCCCGGCAGGAGGCCGACGGAGAGGCATCCCTGCTCCTCGCCTTGGGATTCAGCTTCTGTCACCCGTCCAGCCCAGGTGCCATGTGTTCCTGGTCCCATCTCCGTTCCACCAACAGCCAGTAAACGTTGTCGCCATGCCCCAAATAAGCCTCAGCAAGAATCCCGTCCACATCCAGTTCCGGGTCGTCGGAGGAACTCTGCCTCCCAGTCAGTTGCTTCTTCTGCGTCACGTCAGGAGGGAATTCCCACAGCCGCTTCCCCCGGGTCATCTGTCCCTGCTGTCCCGTCAGCCCCTCATGCCCGGATCACCTCGGCTGTCACCCCCTCCTCCTCGACGTCATCCCTGGCTGCTATGAGTGCCACGAGTCCTTCTTCGGCGAGGCCTGTCTTCGATCCATTGCGAGCGGCTCCTCCTCGTCTTCCCGAGGGGCCTGCCATCACCATCCGGAGGGGAAAGGGAAGAGCTCCGGCCGCTACAGCAGGCACCATTGGCCCTCCGGGGGACAGGCAAGTGCAATTTCATTCTTCCCCTCGTTTTTGTGATTTGCCTTGTCTGACTCCTGGGGGTGGAGTTCGGGGTTCGGAGTCCCCCGAGCTCCCACCACCTGCTGTAGCCTCTAACATTGAACCTGCTGCCTCTGTGTCTCCCTCCACTGAGCGTTCCACAACGCCAGGCCTACATCGCTGGATGAGGAGGGGGCCTGCGGTCCTGGAGAGCCTGGTTCTAGCCCCGCAGCCACGTCACAGGCAGAGGAGGAGAGCAGACTGCAGTGTGGAGCCTGCGCCGATGACAAAACGTCCCCAGGTCTCCATCGATGAGTGGTTCAATCCAGCAGGTCGAGGATCCCCTGCCACCGCACCGTGCGGGTCATCGGCGTGGACGTCAGCGTTAGATGGTCCTCAGACTGTGGAGACCATCATGCCAGCTGCGGGGCCTGCCGGAGCCGAGTGGGAGCCAGAGGATGTCCTTCTGCCTTCTGAACCCAGATCGTCGAAGTCCTGGATAGCGACAGAACTCGAGTGCAGGCAAGTGCTCTATTTTGTCTTCCTTCTATCTGTTCTAGAGCATTTTTGCCTGTCTCTCAGGGAGACGAGCCAGGTGCAGCTGTCCGCTGCATCCGAGCTCATCTCACTGGGCTCTGTCGCTACCGGTGATCCTGATCCCGGTTCTTCTTCTTCTCCTGAGCCTTCTCCCAGGGTCACCGGTGTGGAGTCAATCCCGGTCACTGTGCTGGAGGTTCCGGGTTGGGGTTTGGAGGTCGTCCCTGGTGCTGCTCCAACCCAGTCGGGATCCATCGCGGGTGCAGCATCAACCCAGTCGGAATCCATCACGGGTGCTGCTCCGGCCCAATCGGGGTCCATCACGGGTGCTGCTCCGGACCAATTGAGGTCCGTCGTGGGTGCAGCGCTGACCCGATCGGGGTCCAGCAGGGGTGCAGCGCCGGTTCGGTTCGAGGTCGGTGAGGGAGCTGCAGATCTTCTGCCGTCTGATGCTGGACTGGTCCGTTATCCTTCCCCCAAGCCTTCTCCACCGAGTGCCATTGGGGTTCCCCATATTCAACTCGGCTCTCCCTCGCTATCCCCCTCTCCAAGGAGGACGTTGTCGATTTCTCCCCTGCGGTCCCTGTGGCTGAGCGATGCGGGTTGGCCACCTGGAAGACTGCCTCGCCCGTTTGACGTTCTGGGTTGGCCATCCGACCAACTAGACTGTCTGTTTGGCAACCTGGTCCAGCCGCCAGAGGTCCTGTTTCTCCGGGCCTGGGACTGGGGTAGGCTGCCCGAACTCTTTCTTTTCCCCCGGCCAGCTATCTGGACACAGGTAGACCACCAGAACTGTTTGTTGTCCCATTGGACTCTGCCTGCCTTCACTCCTGTGTTGTATTCTTATTTCCACTAAAATATTAAGGGCACTCTGGTGTGTTGTCATTTGCTCTATTTAGGTCTGTGTATTCACCACTGTTTAGCGTGCCTTTTTTTTTCTCTCCCCCCTCCTCTGTCTGAGGGATAATTTGTCTGCCACATCGTGTCTTATGGGCCTGTGTATTTTGGTTATAGGCCTCCTCCTGGTATTTGCATTTTTTTTTTCCTGTCTATTGTACCATCCGTGCTTAATGGAGTATTGTGGGGGGGGTTTTCTCCTACCATGCTCTGTAATTGCTGTGTTCTCCCTTGTCACTCTCCGTTCCAGTTCCTAGTCTTGGTGTTTTTTTTTCTTTTGTGGTTCTCACCCTTCAGGCCTTTCCCCCATCCTCCCACCCTGGGTGGGGTGGGGGTGGGGGGCTTGGGTGTCATATGGAGCCCGGAGTTCTCCGCTTGGGGGGGAGTACTGTTGTGGTTCGAGCGCCGATTTTGTCCACTCTTGAGCCATGCAGTATTTTCCTCCCATCTGGTGTGTGTGTGTGTGTTCCCTATGGCTCTATGAGCTTTTATTGTGGCAGCGCTTGGAGGGGCTTCCGGCTGTCAGAGCTGAGCCTTCTGATAGCTGAACTGCATTATTGATTGCCTCATCAGCTGTTCCATCCTGAGCCCTATTTAAGGGAGCAGCTGAGGGCTAAACGTTGCTGCAGTCTCGTCGGACTTTCCTCGTTTGACATCGTCAAGCATTCCTCTTCGAGCTGGTCAGACGTGAACAATTCTTCATTTTCTTCCTTTACTGTAAGTGGGTTTCATTGTGAATTTGTCCTTCCTTGTCATAGACTGAGTTATAGTTATAGTGTGTTTTAGCCCCCCGTGGCTCGTTATTTTGTCTTTATCCTTTCTTTAATAAACTGTGCAAACTCACCGGCTGGCCTATAGTGTCTTATTGATGGCTCGTGAGGGCCATCCATGACAACAGGATGAGGGAAAAGTCCAACAGTGACTGTAGTTACATGGACACAAATAAATGGGTTATGATTGGATTTCTGGAGTTATATGATTATTCAAGTGGCCATGTAACTATGGTCATTAACTCAAGTGGTTAACCCTCCAATAATCCATTTAATCAGTGCATGTAAATACAACAAAACCATTATCAGTTTATTCCCAGTGATTGGTTTATTGTGATCATGTAACCAGAGTCAATGATGTGTGTACTGGAACCTCTACTGCATGTGATGACAGACCACATGTACTGTTCTCAAAATAACTGTGGCATGAATATGAGTCACAAAAATTAACCAAAATATCTGAATTGCATGAATATGTCACACCCACCTGTCCTGTAACACTGATATGTCCATGTTGTCATTTCAGAGGTCAAAAACTTCTTTAAAAATAATTTAGTTTAGTGTCAAAGTCATTTAGCTATTTCTTCACAATATTGTGTTCCATTTTACTTTAGGACAGCTTACTCATCATCAAACCACAGTTCCTTAATCATTCCACTGTTCCAGCTACCCCACAAACCCTTACTGTGATATCACTGCTCACAATGGTGAAGACTCCATCGGCCCCAGTGGTCACTGCTCCAGTCTCCAACAACCCTCTATCAGCTGAAACTCCAACAGCCCAGTGGTAACTGCTCCTGTCTCCAACAACCCTCTTTCTATCAGCTGCAGAGAAATGACAGGAAAAAAAGCACATCTCTGTACCTTTGTATTTGACGATTCCTGCCCAAATAGGAAGGTTTTTCTCACAAATCTATGCCTTTTCTCTTTTAATTCCACTACTTTTATTTATTCCTCTTAAATTTGAATCATTTTTGCATGAATTTGCTACTTTTGAGACAGTTTTTATATTGAAATTTTGGGGGCACAGTTTGGGGGTTTGCTCACACAAAGAAGGCAGGGGGAAGGTGAGAATAACGGGCTGGAAAGTGTCACCGGGTGTATCAAATGAGACTGCTGAGACTATGTGCCCCCCGGGGAGAGGAGTAAATGCCGGAGAGAAGAAGTGTGTTTGTGCAGAACCCACATACGTATATTATGTTAATGTGCTGCATTTCTCTTTGTTCACACAACAATGTATGAGGGTCAGAAGCTCTGGGTCTCTACATATGGAAATAAAAGTATAAAAGAGGAATGTACAAAGACCCAGGTAGTGCAGTAGCTCAGCAGAGCTCAGAAGAGTGTTTGCTGTTATGTTGGAGAAATAACAAAGCCTTGTGTTGTCCAGCTCATTGCCTTCGCCTGTTCCTTTTTCTCCACTTTGGTGACCCCTGACGTGCCATGGAGTGCCTATCCCGTCCTCCACACTGGTGAACCCGACATACCATAGAGAGCACTCACCTATTCCTTTCTCCACACTGGCAACCTGACAAGCCAGGGAGAGTGAGCCACACTGGGACCCAAGACGGGCCATGGATAGTGAGCTGAGCACCTTCCCGGAGACTACCAGGAGGGAGAGCATCAGCACCACCTGTGCTGTTTCAGTCACGCTCCCGGACTCTGGCTTCATGACCCGAAAGCAGCGTTTTAAAGCATAGAATCCCCGTGTGCACTCTGCGGGATTACGAAGATGACACAGAATGCTACTAAGTGGTGGCTGCACCAGACGCTCGCCACGCAACAGGCGACAAGCCTGCTTCAGGAACCAACCGGCCGCAGCGGGAGCGAACCTGGCCAACTCGTCGTTGCGAGTGACTAAGGACTACACACACTGGTGCAGGAAACAGATCCACCATCCGGCTCAAACGCTCAGCAATGTGTGCCGCCATGCCCAGTCAAGAAGTTGGGAAACGGCATGGCCAGCAGCCATTAGCAGCTGTGACTGCTAGCAAAAGAAACAAGCTGTTTTGTGTCACAGACACATTTTCAGGGAGATGGCTTCTGGTGGATTTCCACTCCCAGAAGAGCATCTTGCCGGTCAATGCTGCAGGGTGGCAGTGGGCAGTGGTACCGAGCTTACGGCCCCCAACGGATCCACCATCAGGATATGTCGCCCACAGACACAATTGGGTCGACCACCTGTCCAGAGTTCCTTTAGGGTTGCGCTCCACACCTAAAGAAGATTTGGCAGCCTCCCCGACAGAACTTATATTTTTTTCTCAGCAGCTGCGGATCCTCGGGGAATTTGGCTGACCTCCTTCCCGGGATTCTTTTAGGGCTGCTCTCCACACCTAAAAGAAGGATTTGGCAGAACTTGCTTTTCTCAGCCACTGTGGATCACCAGAAAGTTTTTACCAGAAAATTCCGCACCCGAGGCTGATCCGCCCACAAAATTTTTGCTCTGCCCGGAGGCTTTTAACGTACTGGGCAGGCCCACCATTGCTTTCCCCACACCTTCGTCCCAAAAAGCCTGCAGATACCGGTTTTGCTTCCATCAGGCACGATGCGCACCGCACCCCGCTGCGCCCACCGTACAATGGACCGTTCAACTTGCCAGAACCTGGGGCAAAACATAAGGTGCCCCCCCCCCTTTCTCTCCACAGACTGACATGCCCTCCGATACACGTCACCAGCAGGACTGCTCTACTGGATCAGCAACCCCCTGGTACAGCCGCTATGAGCACCGGCTAGAGCCCAAAGGGTTAGAGCCCCTTCTGGGTGTTCAGGGGGAAGTGGGGGGGCTGTGTGGGGGCACAGTTTGGGGGGTTGCTCACACACAGAAGGCAGGGGGAAGGGGAGAATAATGGACTGAAGGAGGAAGTGTCACTGGGGGGTATCAAATGGGATTGTTGAGACTATGCGCCCCCTGGGGTGAGGAGTAAATGACAGAGAGAAGAAGTGTGTTTGTGCAGAACCCACATATATTATGTTAATGTGCTGCATTTTTCTTTGTTCACACAACAATGTATGAGGGTCGGAAGCTCTGGGTCTCTACATATGGAAATAAAAGTATAAAAGAGGAATGTACAGAGTGTAGGAAACTCGAAATGAAGAGACTGAATGATTTTTCAGTATTGGTTTATTCCATATCAAGTCCTACAGCTCCTCTCTCAGTCAGGGAATGAAGAGAACGAGCTGAGATAAACCACATACCTTTATACTGTTACAACAGACACAAATCACATTCACATCAAACACAGAATTCCATTCATAACTAATCCTCCCATTGTCCTCTCGGCTTCTCTGTCTGACCTTAGGAGTCAGGCAGTCTCTTCAGGTTCACTCTCAGATCTTCTCACTTCTCCTCTAGTCCGCAGGGGGTCCAGACTCAATGTCCATCTGGGGCGTGATGTCAATACACACTGTGAGCTCAAAGTTCCCTCATGTCTGGGTCTCTGCCAAGGAATATGTGAGCTACATAATGTTACGCCACATCACTCCCCCTGAAACGCCCAAGAACGGACATACACCAACCTTAAGTCAATAATGGACAGTCATACACACTATGTCAAGAAAGGACACACACACACCGCCCTCATGTCCATAATGGGCAATCATACACATTACACCCTTACAGCCTTCCCACCCTTTACAGGATCTACAGCACAATTTACACGGGTTGATCAAAATACACATCACTCTGCCCGTTGCTTAGGCTTCAGTCTCCTCCCGAATCTGCTGAACGCAGGCTTCGCCGCCTGTGTTGTGCCGTCCTGCGGTGCGCCTGTGGAATGAGGGGGAGAAGGGTTATTTGCCCCCTGCTGGGGAACTAGGGGCTGTCCCTTGGGAGGCCTGCCGCGTCGAGGCGCCCCCGCCGGCCGTACAGGTTCGTCACGTAACACAAAAGCAGGCTTTAATCTGTCAACACTGATTGTCTCTTTCCTGTCCCCCAAGTCCAGTACAAAATATTTCTCCCCGGTTTCCAGCACTCGGAACGGACCATCGTAAGGTGGGCGGAGGCTGTGACGCTGGGCGTCGCGCCTGACAAAAACAAACTCTGCGTTTTGCAAAGCCTTGGGAACAAAAACCCGCGGAAACGTGTGATGAGCAGGACCAGGGAGCATTTCTGCCCCCGTGCCACTTAGAGGTCCCCACACCGGGGGGGCGCTCGGGTGCTGCATGGGCTGGCAGGAACTCTCCTGGCAGCCTGAGACGTTGAGGAAACACTAATTCAGCAGGTGAGGCATCTAAATCCTCCTTGGGTACCGAACGCAACCCCAATAAAACCCATGGTAGTTTGTTTACCCAATTTGTATCCGTGAGCGACGCTCTGAGGGCTGCCTTCAACGACCTGTGAAAACGCTCGCATAAACCGTTGGCCTGTGGGTGATAAGCGGTGGTGTGATGAGCTGTTGCCCCTAAGCCGCTGGCCATGGCTGACCATAGCTCTGAAACGAACTATGGACCCCTATCGGACGTAATGTCCGACGAGACTCCGAACCGCGCTACCCAGGCTGTTAAAAAAACGCGAGTTACCTCTGCCGCTGTGGTAGACTGCAATGGGACCACTTCCGGCCAATGCGTGGTCCGGTCCACCATTGTCAGGAGATGTGTGAAACTTACCTCCTGCTGCGGCGGCGTTGGCCTGTACTGACGGCGGGGACACTCACGCTGCACAGGGAATAGAACAAAAAGAGAGTGCATTAACCAAGCGTCTATTAGCCAGATCTACCAACAAGCCATGTGAACACAAAAAGTCGGCGCCCAACATGTTGAAACTCACCGCCGCTACTATGAAGGTCCATTCATAGCTGCGGCCGTGCAAGGACAGGCGCAGAGTTCTTTCGCCAAACGTCTTGATCGACGAGACGTTTGCGGCTGTTGCTCCATCTCCGCAGGGACCGGCCGCCCGATCCGCGTAAGTCGCGGTTATGAAACTCCTCTGTGCTCCGGTGTCGACGAGGAATTGCCGTCCGGAGCTCGCATCCGTCGGGTAGAGCAGCTTGTTCCGTTCGCCGAGGGTCGAAGCTGCTAACGACCTCCAGCTCTTGCGTTTCCCTGCTTCCTGAAGTTGCATGGCGGGACGCATCTGTGAGCCTTGTGCGCGAATCGTCGATGGTAGAAGCACATCTCGTCCTCTCCTCTGCTCCGGGACCGTGCTGCCGCTGTTGTCGCTGGGGTCGGCTCCGCTGCCACCAGTTCTCCGTCGCCCTGGGCCGCCGCGCCGAGGTTTGCTGCTGCCGCTGCCGTCTCCTGCTCGCCGCATGCGTCCAGGAGCCGCTCCGCTTCCAAAGCCAGCGCGCGGAAGTCCTACCGGTCCAAACACCTCATGCTGGACAGGGAGCCTCTCATGTGCACTGGAAGGGTCCTCAAAAAAGATGTGCTTAAATAAAAACGCATCATTGTCTGCCCCGATCATCTGCAGCATGTCCTCCATGAGGACGGTCGGCCTGCATCCTCCTCTGTCGCGCAGGTCCAGGAGTGTTCTGGCCCTCACCTCGGCCGATGGTACAAAGCTCCGAATGAGGGCGGCTTTCAGGGCGTCGTATTTGCCAGCAGCGGGCGGCTGCTGCACCAGGCTACGCACACACCGGGCTGTGCGGCTGTCGAGTCTTGCGATGACATTGTGGAATTTAATGTCATCCTCTGATACCCCGTAAAGCACGAACCGTGATTCCACGTGCTGGAACCATGAGTGCGGGTCCTCTTGCCAGAACTCGGGGAGTCTAATGGAGCTTACACCGGTGCAGGCGGTCTCCGGTGAGTCAGGTTCGGAGTCGGAGAGACGACCTCCAAGCCTTTCCATTTTTCTCACGTGTGGGTCACCAATGTAGGAAACTCGAAATGAAGAGACTGAATGATTTTTCAGTATTGGTTTATTCCATATCAAGTCCTACAGCTCCTCTCTCAGTCAGGGAATGAAGAGAACGAGCTGAGATAAACCACATGCCTTTATACTGTTACAACAGACACAAATCACATTCACATCAAACACAGAATTCCATTCATAACTAATCCTCCCATTGTCCTCTCGGCTTCTCTGTCTGACCTTAGGAGTCAGGCAGTCTCTTCAGGTTCACTCTCAGATCTTCTCACTTCTCCTCTAGTCCGCAGGGGGCCCAGACTCAATGTCCATCTGGGGCGTGATGTCAATACACACTGTGAGCTCAAAGTTCCCTCATGTCTGGGTCTCTGCCAAGGAATATGTGAGCTACATAATGTTACGCCACAAGAGACCCAAGTAGCGCAGTAGCTCAGCAGAGCTCAGAAGCATGTTTGCTGTCATGTTGGAGAAATAATAAAGCCTTGTGTCGTCCAGCTCGTTGCCTTCGCCTATTCCTTTTCCTCCACAAAATAAAACATTTTAAAAAATGTTTTAAAATAACTCATTGTGGAAGATGGAAACAGATGAGGCAGAGAGCTGAACGACACACAAACTTTATTCCACTTCCAACATAAACACAGAAACTCTAAAAACTGAGTGCCTGAGCGAACCCCTTTATACACTTTAATTCTTGCCTCTGGCACTGAGGGTGAACCCATTAACATTCAGACTGCAAGATTTGCACACACATTAACATAACATTGACCCACACATCACAGAGCAGGCAATGCTACAATACATTGGCACCACTGCATCCTCAGGTGTCAGCTTGGCGCGGCAGGGGGCGAAAGGCACATCTTTGTCTGGTTGGCTCCACTCAGCTTTCCCCATTAGCATCTCTAAAGGCACTTTTCCACGGGCCCCGGTCAGCCTCGGCCCGAGAACAGGACTCGGGTCGGCGCGGCTCCATGGTCCCTCGATTGGTTTTCAACAGTACTGCAGCCCGGCCGCGGCTGGGTGGGATTTCTTAACAGCCAGGCGGCGCCTCACTCTCGTGACGTGAAGCGCGCGACCCAAACAAACATAACATGGCTGCTCTACAAGGCGACTCCTCGGTCTGTGTCTTTTTTCGCCGTAAATACCAAAAAGCACCGCCAGATAAGGGTACAGGCAGCGAGACTAAACACCCTGGAATAGTTCTGCAGCTTCTGGGAGAGCCGAAGACGTGAGGATACAAACTAGGTCATAGGACGGTAAGCTAATGGTTGCTAATGCTAGTTTGCTGTAAATACGTCGTGCTACACTGTAATGTCTGCAAGTTAGGTACTAAAATATGTATGCTGTGTGTGTGTGTGTTTCAGATGGCTCTGTTGTTGAGAAATTACCTCTTCAAATGGTCGTTCTGGCTCAGCAACGCCTCTCACTGTCATCAGCCTGTCACTGATGTCAGCACAGCTTCGCCAGCAATCAGTGGTTATAGAGCTTAAGAATGTCTGTAGAAACGTTTATTTCCTGTACAACAAATTGCTCTGCTCTGCGTGAAAATCATGGAGAGACTGTTGAGACATCATGGACGTACCTGCTTCTGCAGCAGTCTGAGATGCTGTCATAGAAAAAAATGATCAGCTGACACAACTTGATCACCAGATTAATAACTATATTAGCCACAAAATATCTATTCAAAAAGTAAACAGTACTGAGTTACTTATAAGATATATTTTATAGTTCTGATGTATTATAGGCCAAAACAAACTTGATCTAGGATTAAAGGCAATTAGGTAAAATAGGTAAAAATAGGTAATGTTAATGAAGGCCTGTCTTTCTCTCTTTCCCTGTTTTTTTTTTTTTTTTTTTTCTGGGGGGTTATTGCCTTCCCTCACTGATATCCTTGCTTTGTAATCACCCACATATACAGTATATGTATACATATATATTTTTTTCCACCCTATTTATTTATCCTTTTTGGAGACTGATGTGATACTTGGAAGATCAGTATGTGTAGTACCATCTTGTATAAAGTCAATAAAAACTTTAATTACAAAAAGGCAATTAAAATAATGCAGTCATAAGGTTACATGGAAAATAATTGATTTCCTCGATACATGTACTGTAGAAATATATATTCTCTGCATCAACAATGTACTATACATGCATTCATGTAGTATTGCACTGGGAATTGCACTGACAATAAACCTGTGAATTTTTTGCAGATGTCTCTTTTTTATATATCTGAAGGTTACCACCATGTGGCACAAATTAAATACTGAAAGATTGGAAAAGCTAAGAATAATCCAGCATTTTGAGAAATCACTTTTGGTTTGGTGTAAGTCTGTCAACAAAATTATGAGCCATATTATATTATATAATATACAGTATATTATATAATATTATGAACCATAAAGCAGTTTGTGTTAAAATGTTAAATCCCATTAAACCTAATCCAGGGGCTTCCAATCAGTTGTCATGGGGGGCCAAGGCCCTGCAGGTTCTCTCTTCTACCCAGTCTCTTCAGCAGGTGTTGTCACTGATCAGTCAGTGGAAGAAGTTCAGTGGAATCTGCTGTTGAAGACACTGGTTGGAGGTAAAGCCTGCAGGGTCTTGGCCCTCCATGGCACATGATTAGACACCCCTGCCCAAACCCATTATGATGAAGTGCAGATGCTAATATGACCCAGAATTCCTCCATATACATCCAACAATACAGTGTTCAGTTAATAAAATAATTGTGTTGGTTACTTTTTTCTTAAAAATGAGCCTTTATTTTCAAGGTCACAGATAAATCCTTTGTACAGTTGACTCTTTTCCCACCGCTGTCTTAACAGACAAAATGGAAAATCATGATGCAAACACTTAAGTCACTAAATTCTTTATTACAATCAGCAGCAAATTCCAGATTATTCAGAATGTGCAAAATTCAAACTGTAAAAAAGAATAAAACTGGAATGGGTCACACACGGCTGCCACGCTCCCTCACTGAGAAGCAACCGGATCAGCCCCTGGTCCTGGTCCAGCAGATCTTCAGCCTGCATCTCTGTAAATAGTGAGGCAAGGTCCAGTTGGGGTGGACATTTTCCGTCTTGCATAGACAAAAGAAAAATGGGTGGTGGTTAGTTAAAGCAAGTTTAACACATATTTGGGAAATACACTTGTTGCTAAAAGCCAGTGGTGGAATGTGAATTAATGAATGAATCTTAATTTCGGATTGATTAAAGGTAAAGATTAAAAGAAAATAGAATAATATCACAAAGGGGAAAAAATTTAAATAAGGTCAAATTAAACAATAACTCCTGATTATACAGTTCGACATAGGTTATCTGAAATGGGTGATGGCTGAAGCTGCAGCTTATATTGCCCACCATATTTCATCCAAGAATTCAAAAGAAAAACAAAACAGGAGGAATTACAATTTGAATGTGACAATAAAGTACTTCGTTGTTGTATTTAACCACAGTTTTCATGTAGCTGCGCTTCGGTAGATTTTTCAAGGGCTGCGTTACATTAAAAATCATCTGCTTTTACTGTGGCCTCAGCAATCAGAATGAATTCATACATTCACTTGAATGGAATCTAGTACTTTAACTGATGCTGTGAATCACTGAGTATGGAGTCACTCAGTCAAAATCTGAAGTTTTTATCCAAAAACACAAACCAGGACTTTTACCAGGATTAACATATTTCATCATTTTGCTCTCACAAGCGAATATTTAGGAGAAAACAGCGCGATTCAGCAGTTAGCACTAGCAAAAAAAAATGTTAGCTAAAAAACGTTAGCAGCACAGAACAGCACACAATTTAATGGCCAGGACCAAAGTGCAATACAAAACTCAAACCAGGACTTTAACCAGGATTAACATATTTCATCGTTTTGCTCTCACAAGCGAATATTTAGGAGAAAACATGCGCGATTCACCAGTTGGTACTTGCTAGCTAGCAAATTAAAAACGTTAGCTTTAAAACGTTAGCCAGCACAGAACAGCACTGTAATGGCTCAAAAAAAGTGAGCTTACCACCAATAGGATAAATAAGCAAGCAGATGCACATTATTACAAATCACTCACCATGATGGTTTTCGTCTACAGCTTGTCCATAGAGCGGTTTCTATATGCTGTGCAGCCATAGGTCCGGGTCACTCCTCACTGTGGATCTGCCACAAAGCAGAGAAAACTCCGCACCTCTTCATTGGACCACGGTGTAGAGTGCCACAAAACCTACAACGCTGTCTGTATTAATATCATATTTACTCCGTGACAGTTAGTCCATGACAATATTGCAAATGGCGGTTATCAGAAGACGGGGAAGACGTCGCTTTCATGACGTTACAACCAGACCAATCAGCGGCGAGCAGTCAGTTGACGTCACTTCGCGGCCGAGTCGGGCTATGGATGGACCCTGCCCTAGATCAGGTGCAAAAATAGCGCCTGCTAACCGGTGCTGGGGCTCATGGAAAATGCACAAATGCCGGGGCCCTGGTGCGGTGTTGGGGAAAGCGGGGCTCGTGGAAAAGGGCTATAACTAGCTTCTCCCCTACCAACCCCTTTGTCCTGGGTGGAGTGCCATGTGTATTGTGTCCACCACACAGCCCCCTCCCACCCCGAACACCCAGAAGGGGCTCTAACCCTCTGGCACCTTGGGCTTCAGCCGGTGCCTGAAATGGCTGTAATGTGGACCGGCCGAAGTGTCTTGCTGTTGAGGAGGGCAGGAGACAAACTTGGTCTCCGGTGCACAATCCTGTGGAGGGGGAAAGGGGGATGAGGAAAAAAAAATAGTCTGCTGCCAACAGTTCTCTGCAGGAGGAACACTAACCTGCAGAGCCGCTGTAGCTGAGCTTCCGCGCCGGGGAACTTGAGCCTACACCACCTGTTCGGCTGTCAACACATAAGCGGGCTTAAGCCTGTCAATGCAGATGGTTTCCTTACGCCCCCCCCCACCACCCATGTCTAACACAAAATGCTTTTCCCCAGTTTCCAATACTCTGAATGGTCTGTCATACGGTTGGCACAGTGGGGTTCTTTGTGCGTCGTGCCTAACAAAAACGAACTTTGCACTCTGTAAGCTCTTTGGGAGAAAGGTGTGGGGAAAGCAATGGTGTGCCAGACCAGGCACATTAGCAGTCCCTGTACTGTAAAATAATTGCGTGGGCAGGTCGGTCCCGGGTGCAGGTTTTTCCAGTAAAATTCCCAGGGGATCCGTAGTGGCTGAGAAAAAACGAGTTCTGCCAGGAAGGCTGCAAGATCCTCCTTAGGCACAGAGCACAACCCTAATAGGACCTAGGGCAGGCGGTCGACCCATTTGGCATCCGTGAGTGAGGCTGTGAGCGCTGCTTTAAGTGACCTATGAAAGCGTTCGCATAACCCGTTAGCCTGGGGGTTGTACTCAGTGGTGTGGTGGATTTTGACCCCCAGGCTCTGGGCCATTGTGGAGCAGAGTTCTGAAACAAATTGCAGACCCCTGTCGGAAGTGATGTCCGATGGGGATCCGAATGGTGCAACCCAAGCCAACAAAAAAGCGCGAGCCACTTCTGCGGATGTGGTGGAAGCCAGCGGGACCACTTCAGGCCAATGCGTGGTGCGGTCCACAATTGTCAAAAGGTGCGTGAACCCTTGCGGCGATAGGAGGGCGCCCACCGAATCCACATGGATGTGGCCGAACCTCCTGGCCAAAATATGAAACAGCTCAAGGGGGGCTTTGGTGTGCTTGTTCATTTTGGCCCACTGGCATGCGACGCATGCTGCAGCCCACTCTTTCGCATCCCTGCATAAGTGAGGCCAGACAAATTTTGCCCCCACCAGTTTAACTGAAGCGTGCACACCAGAATGTAAAAGGGAGTGGACTGACTCAACTTGGCGGCAGCGCCAAGAGTTCGGAACCACCAGGCATGGGTGACCGGTGGAGACGTCACAGAGCAAGGGGGGGCACCCTTCTTTCGCCACCCTGCACTCCAGTTTTAACCCAGTAGGCGCAGTTTTCTCTAGGTTTTCTCCGTGGCCATGGCAGGGAAATCTATTCCCATGTAGACCAGGGAGACTAATGCGCACAACAGGCAGTCGACCACGACATTAAGCTTGCCAGCTATGTGTTGAATGTCAGTCGTGAACTCCGAGATCGCGGCCAAATGTCATTGCTGCCGGGCTGACCGCGGTTCCGGGACTTTGGACATTGTGTACATTAGCGGCTTATGATCAGTGAACACAGTGAACTTGTGCCCTTCCAGCCAAAACTGGAAATGGCGCGTCACCAGGTGGAGGGCCAAAAACTCTCTGTCAAATATACTGTATTTGCCTTTGTTGTCGCGCAAGGTGCGGTTAAAAAATGCGAGCGGCTGCCACGCTCTGGAAACCTACTGCTCCACCACTGCCCCTATGGCAACGTCAGACGCGTCAGTGGTGAGTGCCATCCACGCTGACGGGACAGGGTAGGCTAGCAAAGTGGCGTTAGCAAGCGTTGTTTTGACGTTTGCGAAAGCCTGGACTTGCTCGGGGGTCCAGTCGATGTTTTCCACGGGCTTCTTTTTCTTGAGCGTGGTGTACAATGGCTGCAGCAGCTGAGTTGCTCGGGGGAGGAAACGGTTGTAAAAGTTGACCATGCCCAAAAATTCTTGCAGGGCCTTCACGGTCTGTGAGTGTGGAAAATCCGACACGACACGCACCTTAACGGGCAACAGAATTGCGCCTTCTGGCAATATGCGGTGACCCAAAAAATCAATCACTGGCACTTCGCCGGGTTCATGAAAAGCCCATGCGTTTCGAACCTCTGGAAAACTAATTTGAGATGGGCGAGGTTTTCCTTCTCGGACATGCTAGCCACCAGAATGTCATCTAAGTAGACAAAAACAAAGGGCAGGTCACCGCGTCCATCATTCTTTGGAAGGTTTGTGCCATGCCCTTTAACCCAAACGGCATGCATAAAAACTCAAAAAGGCAAAAAGGAATTATTATCGCTGTTTTGAGAACATCCTCTGCTCGCACCGGGACCTGGTGGTTACTGCGGACTAGATCGGCTTTCGAAAAAACATGCGTCCCGGCCAGGTGCATGGAAAAATCCTGGATGTGCAGGATGGGGTACCAATCGGGTTCTGTGGCACTGTTCAAGAGCCGGAAATCGCAGCAGGGTCACCGTGACCCGTCGGCCTTAGGTACCGTGTGTAGTGGGTCCCCAGCTGCTCTAAGTTGGTAAACTCCTCGCGCGCACTGGCTAGTTTAACCTCATCCAGGCACCGAGGTTGCACGAACACAGGCGGGCAATTTGTGGTTATGAAATGTTCAACCCTGTGTTTGGTCACTATAGCAGAAAACGTTGGAACCGTAAGTGCTGGGAACTGTGAAAGTAAATGCTGGTTCTTACCTCCTGGAGCTATAATGCTAGCCTGTGTTGTTGGCCCAACTCCCCAAGTTGTGCAGGGCAAGGAGGTAAAAGTGACAGCATCCACTAAACGTCTGTTGACAACATCTACTGACAACCCATAAACACATGAAAAATCTGCACCTAAAATGGAAACAGAACATGCCGCCACCACAAAATTCCATTGGTAATTGCGTCCGTGTAAGCACACCATCAACGTCCATTCGCCAAACGTCATTATGTCGGCTCCACTGGCAGCCATGAGCTCAGGACCGCTGCCTCCTGCCGATCTTTCTGCAGTGTCTGGCAGAATGAGGCTCTTCTGGGAGCCAAAGTCCACTAAGAAACGTCTCCCCGGAACGTGCGTCTGTGATGAACAACAGCTTGTTCCTGTTGCCAGCAGTTGCAGCTGCTACTGACTGCTGGTCATGCCGTTTCCCTGGCTTCTTGAATTGGCACGGTGGCAGACAGCATCGGGCATCCGAGCAAAGGCGGCGGTGAGAGACAGGCCATCCCATTCCTGCGTCTCTTGGCATCCGTCCCAGCCACCATCTACGGCTCCTCAAACTTGCTGGAGTCCTTCCAGCAAGTTTGTCATTTGGAGTCCTTCCAGCAAGTTTGTCATTGCAAGGTGAGAGTTCTGGTTGCTAGGATGATGCGGTCAGCTTCCTGCACCAGAGTGCAGTAGTTCCTGTTTACCAGCAGTGGCGAATTGGCCAGGATTGCCCTTGCTGTAGTAGGTAGGTTCCTGAGGAACAAGTGGGCGAAAAGGAAGGATTTGTCGTTCTTCTCCCTCAATGCTAACATGCTCTCCATCAGCTCCACAGCTGATCTGTCACCTAACTCTGAGCATGTTAGGACTCTCTCTCCTTTCTCACTGTCCGACAGGGTATACCGCTGAATCAGCATCTGCTTGAGTGCGTCGTATTTCCCCTGGGCCAGCGGTTCCTGGAGCAGGCTCGTCACTTGCTGCGTGCCGTGTCCATTCAGCGCAGCGACCACATAATAATATTTGGTGTCGTCCGTTGTGATCCTGCGGAGTGCAAATTGGGCTTCAACATGTAGAAACCAAGCGGTTGGATTGTGAAGCCAGAAGTGTGGGAGCTTGTCTGTGACAGCGCATGTTGCACTGGTGTTCTCCCTCTGGGTTGTCTCTGGGGCAGTGCTTGACTCGTTTTCCATTGCACATCTTAGGTTCACCAATGTGGAAGATGGACACAGACGAGGCAGTGAGGTAAACGACAACTTACAAAAAAAATATTTTTATGTTGTGTTATTAAATCCAATTGTAAACCAAGTGGAAACAATTCACTTGGTTTATCTAAATGAATATGTGCATAAGAAATAAACACCAAATAGATGAATGAAAGAATAAATGCATTTCATAGGCCTAAACTTTTCAAAATATCTCATTAAGGAAAATATAGCACTTTAAATTTTAGACATATGTATAATGTGTTAAAATGAGTTCAAAAGCACAACAATACAACATTTCTGATTTATTTGGAATTTAATTATTGAGCTTAAAATCACATTTCTAGTTTTCCGTTCTCGTTTTATTTAATCACGAGATAGCATTACATAAATTAGGCAGTGACCAAACATTGAGATATTGATGGCTTATTATAATCACTGTTTAGTAATTTAGCACCTAGTATAACAAGATTCATCACCTTAACACTGTACCTTTAGAGTTTGTTGGTGTTTAAGGGCCCATTTGCAAAAAAGAAAGCACTTGTGGCTTATATTATTCATATATCCATACATACATATGTATAGACATAAGAGGAATGTTTAGGGATTGCATATGTAGAATGACCTCACGTCTCAGAGCAGGACAAGAGGTCTCAACCACTGGCGAAGATCAAGGAGCAGACGGAGTCGCAGCGGTGGAGACCTGAACGAACTTCCTGATCCCCCAGGGTCAGGTGGAGGAGAGAGAGGACAATGGAGAGGGATTACGCTGATGCGGGATGTCGGCTTTGATATGCAATGTCTTTTGTTGTGTGTGGGTATAAGTATGAAGGTCTGACTGCGCTCAGCCTCTTCATTCTGCTTCTGCATCAAGATGAGACATGTTAGGGACTGGAAGCTGATAATAAAACTTGATTTATAAAATCACTTCGCTTCCTCATTTCAAGCTCCCTACATTGGTGACCAGACGTGAGGATGGACCAAAGACGTTCTCCCGCTACAAGCTCATCAGAGGCGACCCAGGCAAGCACCGTCTCCAACGCAGACAGGGGAACGGATGGAAGACGTTCCCCCACAGCAGAATCGTCAGAGAGGGCTCAACCGAGCACCGTCCCCAGCCCCGCCGCGAGAACGGAAGAAAGGCGTTCTCACCCTACAGACTCATCAGAGGCGGCACAGGTAAGTGCCGTCGCCGTCAAACTCCCAGACTTCTGGCAAAGTGACCCAAGCTCGTGGTTCCAGCAGGCTGAGGCTCAGTTTGCATTGGCGGGGATTACGGCGGATGAGACTAAATTTTATCACATCGTCACCAGACTCGATGCCGCCACATCAAGATGTGCGCGGAGCGTAATACAACGACCGACCACCCACGACAAATACAAAGAACTGAAGGCGACCCTCATCGAGAGCTTCGTCCCCTCGGCCGAGGAAAGGGCTGGGAGGATCTTGGCAATTTACGGCCACGGAGGACGCAGACCGATGGCTCTCATGGAAGACATGCTGCAGCTGAGGGAGGCAGACAATGACAACTTCCTCTTCCAGCATATCTTCCTCAGCACTCTGCCATCGCACATGAGGGGGATCCTGGCCAACATGCGGTGTAGCACACAGCAGGACTTCCGCGCGCTGGCCCGAGAAGCGCAGCGGCTCATCAACTCCTGCGGTGAACAGATGGCCACAGCAGCATCTGCAGACCTCGGCGCAGAAGCCCAGAGCAGCGGAGAGGCACAGACGACGGAGCAGAACCCGCCCACCATGGCAGCAACGCGACCAAGGCGCAGCAAGCGGAACGACATCTGCTACTATCATCAACGTTTCGCCGAGAGGGCGTACAAATGCGTGCCCCCCTGCAATTTCAAAAGCTCGGGAAACGCCAAAGCCGGGAACCGTTAGCAGCTACGGCTCTCGGCGAGACAAATAAGCTGCTCTACGTGACTGACGGACGCTCCGGGAGACAGTTCCTCATCGACACCGGAGCTCAGGTGAGCTTCATCACCCCGTCCAACGCAGACCGGGCAACAGGACCCCGGGGAAACGGAGCGACGGCAGCTAACGGCTCGATCATCGACACTTTCGGTGAAAGAAACCTGCCTCTGTCCATTCACGGCCGCAACTACAGGTGGACATTTATTATAGCGGCGGTGAGTTTTAACTTGTTGGGCGCTGATTTCTTATGTGCACATGGGTTGTTAGTCGATCTTGCAAACAGACACTTGGTTAATGCACTGTCATTTTCTTCTATCCCCTGCTCAGCTCGAGTCTCTCCACCACCCGTGCAGGCCAGCGTCACCACAGCAGGAGGTAAGTTTGACCAACTCCTCACCCAATTTCCAGCACTCACAGTTCCCAAATTTTCAGCAACAGTAGCGAAACACGGGGTTGAACACTTCATTCCCACAACAGGCCCACCTGTTTTTGCCAAAGCTCGGCGCTTAGATGCGACCAAGCTCACCATAGCACGCGACGAGTTTGCCAGCCTGGAAAAACTGGGCATTATTCGGCGCTCGAAAAGCCTTTGGGCATCGCCACTACATATGGTCCCGAAAACCAATGGTTCTTGGAGACCTTGCGGTGATTACTGCAGATTAAACAATGCGACAGCGCATGACCGCTACCCCATCCCTCACATCCAAGATTTTTCACTACATCTGGCGGGTGCGCGCATTTTTTCTAAAATAGACCTGGTCCGCGGCTACCACCAAGTTCCGGTCCGACCGGAGGACGTTCCTAAAACAGCTGTAATAACCCCTTTTGGTCTTTTTGAATTTTTGCGAATGCCGTTTGGCCTCAAAGGCGCTGCTCAAACTTTTCAGCGTATGATGGACGCAGTATTACGCAACCTTCCCTTCGTGTTCGTCTACCTCGACGATATTCTAGTAGCCAGCACATCGGAGGAAGAACACGAACAACACCTCACTACGGTTTTTCAGAGGCTAGAGGAGCACGGGTTAATAATTAACCCAGCCAAATGCCGATTCGGCGTGTCACAAATTGATTTTTTAGGACACAGAGTTTCACCAGAAGGGGCAGTCCCATTACCGGACAAAGTACGCGCGGTAGCAAATTTCCCCCGACCACAAACGGTCAGATCGCTACAGGAATTTTTAGGAATGGTAAATTTTTACAACCGTTTCCTCCCTCGCGCAGCTCAACTCATGCAGCCCCTATATGCCGCGCTCAGGAAACAAAAACCCTCCAATGCGGTCGAATGGACCCCGGAGCGGGAACGCGCCTTCGCGGAAGTAAAAAGAGCACTAGCGGATGCCGCATTGTTGGTCCACCCCGATCCCTCGGCACGCAGAGCGCTAACCACAGACGCTTCAGACCTGGCCATAGGGGCGGTTGTGGAGCAACATGTCGGCGGAACCTGGCAACCGCTAGCATTTTTTAGTAAATCCTTAAACCAAACCGAGCGCAAATACAGCATTTTTGACAGAGAGCTGCTAGCGCTTCATTTATCCATCCGCCATTTCCAGTTCTGGCTGGAAGGGCGGCGTTTCACGGCTTTTGTAGACCACAAACCACTCACTTTTGCGATGGCTAAAATTTCAGAACCGTGGTCAGGCAGGCAACAAAGACAGCTGGCTGCAATTTCAGAGTTTAACACAGATATCCGACACGTGGCAGGCAAACTTAATGTGGCGGCAGATTGCCTCTCCCGTGCCGTGACATCGTCACGGCACGGGAGAGGCACGAAGCAGATTATACTATCACGAAGCAGATTATACTACCGCAGCCGCAGAGCTCATGGCCAACGCGGACGCGGACGCGGCCCCAATTCACGTAGGGATAGATTACGCGGCCATGGCAGCAGAACAAAGCAGTGACGCGGACGTGCGCGCGCTCCAGTCTTAACCAACAGGGTTAAGGCTGGAGGAAAGGGGTTTGCGTGACGGTGTACCCCCCCTAATCTGCGACGTGTCAACCGGTCGACCTCGCCCGGTAGTCCCAGCCGCGTGGTGCCGCCGTGTTTTTGACTCGGTGCACTCCCTCGCGCACCCAGGGGTGCGCACCTCGGTGAAAATGGTTGCGGAGAAATTTGTTTGGCCAGGCCTGCGTAAAAATGTAAAGGAGTGGGCAAGGACTTGCATGTCTTGCCAACGCGCCAAAATTCACAAACACACAAAAGCTCCTCTAGAACCTTTCCGAATCCCAGCCAGGAGGTTTGATCACGTACACGTCGACCTCATGGGCCCACTACCGTCGTCGCAGGGGTTCACACACCTTTTAACAATGGTAGACCATACTACACGCTGGCCAGAAACGGTCCCGCTGGCATCAACCACAGCCGCGGAAGTCGCTCGCGTTTTTTTAACAACCTGGGTGGTGCGTTTCGGCATCCCATCGGACATCACGTCCGATAGGGGGCCCCAATTTGTCTCAGAACTGTGGTCAGCCATGGCCAGCAGCTTAGGGGCAACAATTCATCGCACCACCGCATATCACCCGCAGGCTAACGGGTTATGCGAGCGTTTTCATAGGTCTTTAAAGGCCACCCTCAGGGCCTCACTGACGGATACAGATTGGGTGAATAAACTTCCCTGGGTTTTATTAAGGTTGCGTTCTGCGCCTAAGGAGGATTTAGATGCCTCCCCGGCAGAATTTGTCTTTGCACAACCTCTCAGGCTCCCGGGTGAGTTCTTACCAGAACATCCAGAGCCCGGGCACCTACCAGCCCTGAGGCCCCTAAACAGCACGGGACCGGACACGCTCCCTGGACCCGTACATCACTCTTTTCCGCGGGTTTTTGTTCCCCAAGCTTTGAAAAATGCCGAGTTCGTTTTTGTTAGACACGAAGCTTTAAAACCAACCCTCCGCCCACCATATGACGGACCATTTAGAGTGCTGGAACCTGGTGATAAGCATTTTGTGCTTGATTTATTGGACAGAAAAGAAACAGTCAGCATTGACAGACTTAAACCTGCTTTCATGTTGAGCGACGAACCTGCACGGGTGGCGAGAGCACCTCGACGAGGTAGACCCCCCCAAGAGAAACAACTCAGCCCCCCCGCAGGGACCAAATAACCACTCTCCTCCCCAAGCTGCAGATCCCTTACAGGACGGCCCCGCCAGGACGCCAAAGCGGGCCTACAGCAGATTCGGGAGAAGATTGAAACCCAGACGACACATAGGCTGATGTACAATTGACAAAGGGTTGTTAACTATGCTGTCGGATTGTGCCGTTACAGTTTTAAGGCTGACTTATGACATAAACTATACTGTTGTTGTTACCACTGAACTTTTAACAGGAGCATGCTACATAGCTTGAAGGTTAACATGGCTGCTGAAGATATTTTTCCTTTTTCCTGTTGAGATGAATAACGGTATAATATGTCATGGATGTTATCTTAAGCTGTAAACTTAATTTGATTGTCCTTTTCTTAGACATTTGGGGGGGGGCTGTGGCTTATATTATTCATATATCCATACCTACATATGTATAGACATAAGAGGAATGTTTAGGGATTGCATATGTAGAATGACCTCACGTCTCAGAGCAGGACAAGAGGTCTCGACCACCGGCGAAGATCAAGGAGCAGACGGAGTCGCAGCGGTGGAGACCTGAACGAACTTCCTGATCCCCCAGGGTCAGGTGGAGGAGAGAGAGGACAATGGAGAGGGATTACGCTGATGCAGGATGTCGGCTTTGATATGTAATGTCTTTTGTTGTGTGTGGGTATAAGTATGAAGGTCTGACTGCGCTCAGCCTCTTCATTCTGCTTCTGCATCGAGATGAGACATGTTAGGGACTGGAAGCTGATAAAACTTGATTTATAAAATCCCTTTGCTTCCTCATTTCAAGCTCCCTACAGCACTAAAAATATAAATAAATTCATAATTTAAAAGTTGCAATGCTTCTTCCAGCTTTTTTTCTTTGCAGCAGCAGCAGCAGCGTTTGTCACCTCTTCCAGCATGTTGCTTTTCCTGTATGGTCACTTCAGTACTGAATATAGATGTGTGTATGTATATATATTATATATCAACTAAAAGAATATTATAAACCCATTTAAAGTTAGAGCTGTCCTCACTACCAACTTTTGGAGCTCCAAATATTCAGTCCAATCTTTTTTTTAAGCATTTTATACACCATTTCATACATGGACTATGAGGAGGTGGACACAGGAGGCTGCTGATGCACTGCAGGACTGCTTCGAGACGACAGACTGGGGCATACTCTGAACCACATGGGGTGGACATAGACAATATGACTGACTGCATCACAGAATACATCAGATTCTGTGAAGATATGACCACGCCAGCTCAGACTGTATACTGCTTCTCCAACAACAGACCATGGGTCACCAGTGACCTGAAAGCACTTCTGAACAAAAAGAAGAGAGCTTTTAGGGCTGGAGACAAGGAGAAGCTGAGGGGAGTGCAGCATGAGCTGAGAGAGATGTTGAGGAGGTGTAAGGACAATTATAGGAGGAAGTTGGAAGATAAACTCAGGCAAAATAACACTAAAGATGTGTGTGAGGGAATGAAACAAACAACTGGGCGCAAGGGGAGAGTCGGGCAGCCATCTGGGAGCCAGGAGAGAACTGAGGAAGTGAATCTGTTTTTTAATAGGTTCAACTCCCAGTCTGTCACCCAAGCAACGCAACCAGACCCCCACGCACCCCTCCCCACCCACCCTCCTGTGCAGAACCTCTCTCCATCTCCCCCTTCCCTCCTCCTCAGGGGGCACCAGGACACTCCCTCACATCACGGTGACTACAGATCAGGTGGAGGAACAGCTGGAGAGACTCCATCAGCGGAAGGCGGCGGGCCCTGATGGCATCTCCACAAGGACCCTGAGGACCTGTGCCAACCAACTAGCTCCGGTACTGAAACACCTGTACAACCTGAGCCTGAGTCTGGAGAGAGTACCGGTGCTGTGGAAGACATCCTGCCTGGTTCCTGTCCCCAAGAAATCATCTCCATCGGATCTGAATGACTACCGACCAGTTGCCCTCACACCTCATGTGATGAAGGTCCTGGAGAGACTGATCTTAGCCCACCTGAGGCCGCAGATGAAGACATGGCTGGACCCTCTGCAGTTTGCATATCAGCCCTATTTAGGAGTTGAAGATGCTGTCATCTACCTGCTGCAACGAGCCCATCTGCACCTGGATGGTAGAGGAGATACTATGAGAATCACTTTTTTTGATTTCTCCAGTGCCTTTAACACCATCCAGCCGCTGCTGCTGGGTGAGAAGCTGTGGGTGATGGGGGTCGACAGCTCTGTCATCTCCTGGACTATTGACTACCTGACAGGCAGACCACAGTTTGTCCGGCTGGGCAATGTCTTGTCTGGAGTGGTGGCTAGTGATACGGGAGCTCCACAGGGGACTGTGCTCTCTCCTTTTTCTTTTTACTTTATACACCACTGACTTTCAGTACAACACTGAATCATCCCACCTGCAGAAATTCTCTGATGACTCAGCTGTTGTGGGGTGTTTAAGAGGAGGAGAGGAGGGGGAGTATAGGGCACTGGTAGACAGATTTGTGGAGTGGACGGAGCAGAATCACCTGAGGTTGAATGTCAGCAAGACCAGAGAGATGGTGATTGACTTCAGGAAGACGAAAATGCCTTCTCAGCCACTGCAGATTAGGGGGGAGGATGTAGGAGTGGTTGAGGACTACAAATATCTGGGTGTCAGGATCAGCAACGGGTTGGACTGGAGATCCAACACCGATGCTGTGCACAAGAAGGGGATGAGCAGACTCTACTTCCTGAGAAAGCTGAGATCCTTCAACGTGTGCAGCAGGATGCTGGAGCTTTTCTACCAGACCGTTGTCGCCAGCGCCATCTTCTTTGCTGCTGTCTGTTGGGGTAGCAGAATCAGGTCCAGAGACACCAACAGACTTGACAAGATTATCAAGAGGGCTGGCTCTGTAATTGGTCTCAGACCGGAGACCTTTGAGACAGTGGTGGAGAGGAGAACACTAAATAAACTGCAATCCATCATGGACAATCCTGATCACCCCCTCCACCACACAACAGATAGACAGTGAAGCACTTTCTCCAGTAAACTACTACAGCTTCGCTGTCGAACAGCCAGGTACAGGAAATCTTTCCTGCCACATGCAATTTCACTGTACAATAACTCACTATGATGTTGTATTCTGGTCATAACAATGCTGCCACGCTGCACTTTACAGACTAACTGGTACCTCACATTTCACTCTGCTCCTGATAGTCCTTTGTGCAATGGGATGATTCATGTGTTTTTATACGGGTCATCATATAATAAGCTATGATGTATATAGGTTTTTATAGTCGTGTTAGTTTTACTTTCCATGGGTAATTCCTTTGTCTGTCATGTGTGTGTTTCTGTTGTATGGTTGTCTACTGTCATGCTGCTGTTACACTGTAATTTCCCAGTTTGGGATCAATAAAGTACATGTATCTATCTATCTATCTATCTATTTTTCTCACTTAATTAACTTCATCAGTGTTTTATGTAGTACTGTAACATTTCTAATGTCACTTTTATGTGTGCAACTTTTTGTCATAGTTTCACAGCTTTTCTTATAAATCAGAGACATTTTTGTTGTATATTTTCCTACTTTTTGTATAAATATGCAGTATTTCCCCCATTTTGTTTTCCCCCTAAATTCACAGTTTCTCACAAAAATGTAGTATTTTTTTTCAAATTTGAAATTTTTGTCATGGAAAATAAGGCTTTTTCCTTACATATTTAAAGTAGAACTGAAGTGAACGGCATTGAACGGCACTGGGTGATAGTACATACAGTTATAAAGATAATTTATCATTGGCACCCCCTCCACCAATCCCGGAATCTTAGAGAAAATCGCAATTTTGAATTTCCCGCCCTGAAAAATCCGATGAATCCGCCAATTATCGGGAAGTGCAGCCGGAGTTCCGCATGACGTCACTAATTGGGCACAGTCCTCCATGTTTACCATTGCGAGCACGTCGACACTGGTTGTTTTTGGTGCATTTTGTCGTGATAGTCGACTACAAAACACTTCCAACACCTGGGAAGATCTGTTCAGTGGCCAAGGAAAGCTGTCATGGCGACGAAAGAAAAGAAAGGGGGAGGAAAAGCTGCACGGTGGCGCAGTGGTTTAGCACTGTGGCAGCACAGTTTACCCTCGGCCGGGGGATCGCGGGGATCGTGGGTTCGATCCCAGCCCCCGACCAACAGTGAGCTGTGTGGAGTTTGCATGTTCTCCCCGTGTTGCGTGAGTTTTCTCCGGGATTTCTCCGGTTTCCTCCCGCATGCCAAAAACATATAGGTTTAGGGCGCTCGCGCACGCAGCGACCAGCAGCCGGTGGCTTGTCACCAGACTGCAAACCGAATCTACCTACGGGTACAAATAAGTAACAAAAAAAAAAAAAAAGCGACCGGGAAGCGATGCATTGCATGGTCACCAGCTAGTCACTGCACTGATTGCATCAGACCATTGGCACCACCCTCGGACCGCATTGTCCCTTTTCTACTGGAATTATTGTTATTGAAACAAAAAAATCGTCTGCAGTCCAGACTTAATTTTCCTTATCCTGACACCCCAAACATGCCAAAGTAGAGAAGTAAAGACTCACCATTCTGTATTCAATAAGCGACTCTCCTCCCCATCACTGCTGCGGTCTGACTCTGAGTCGGTGCCGGAATCCCCCGACAATTCTGGCTCGAATCTGTTCGATGCCTCCCTCGCTCTCTTCCTATTCACTTGACACTCCTGCATCCTCCTCTGTCTCGTCACCGATCCTGAATGCCTCTTCACTCTGAAAACTCTGGTTTTCTTGACTGCTGGAACTGCTATCATCTGCCATTGTTGTTTTGCTAAGGGTCACACTCATGACGTCGCGCAGCGTCGTCTGCACTACTTCCGGTTTGTTTGGCACTGCCAGCCAGAGGCAAAAGTTTATCGGCTTATAGCTTGGCCATCGCACGGCCTAAAAATTTCTTTTATGTGTTGAAAAATACAATAGGTAATAAGGAATTAATCTGCTATTCTACTTTTTGTGCAAAAAGGTGGGTTCAGTTCTACTTTAATGCATCAGATTTAGATAGTGCTTTTTCATAGAAACTCAGACGCTTTACAATGGACACATTATTCATTCAGTCCACAGACAATGGTAGTGGTAAGCTACTAGTGTAGCCACAGCTGCCCTGGAGCAGACTGAAAGGCAGCTATTTGCAAAATCATTAAAATTTTTAAATTTTTTTATATTTTTTTTTTCATCAAATTGCTACTGTTTTCTTGTGACTTTATTCTATTTTCTCCTATTTTTTTTTCTGGTAAATTTGTAAAGGTAAAATTGTTTTTTTACACTTTTTTTTTTGGGGGGGGGGGGACACCTGAATCCTAAATTTGAAAGCTGAATGTCAGTGTAAAAAATTAAATGTCTAGATAATGAATCCAGAGTAAGTTTTTAATACTAGGGTGATTTACTCATAAATCTACTCACAGATTTACTATTATTTCATGAATGAAAAGCACAGCTAAGGTGTGGTGTGCTGTGTTCATAATGCCTCTGCAGGCAGGATAACTGTTACTTTTGTCATAGTAGAGCTGACTAAATCACAGTAGTTTCCTGAGTTCATCTGCTTGGTAAGAAGTAGCCACATGGTGCAAGTGGTGACATCATAAATTAATGAAAAAAAACATTAGTCCTGTCAGAATAAATGTGTAAATCACTGCATCTGGTAAATAACAAAATAAACTGAGTTAAGAATAATGGTGATAAAGCCTCATTCTGTGGCTAGAATTAACCTCAGTCAATATTGATTGCACTGTTAAGATGCTATTAAGAGAGAAGAAGGGGTAAAGAATATTTTACATTTTTCCAAGTTTTTGGCACTGGAAAATCTAGCATGAATTGTATTCTCCGAAACTGTCCATGAAGTACTTCTTTTAAACCATTTGAATATTAACTGAGCTTTTTTATATCGGGAGCATGAATGTGGCCACAGCAGGGTGAACCAAGAAGGAGAAGAGAGAGGAGGTAAAGGTAACCAGAGAATCAGCACAGGTGTCCAGAGGGAGAGAGAGAGAGAGGAGGCACAAGAGGCACACATGACCAGGTAACAATAGTCAAAACTTGATTTCTGCCAGTGCTGAAATACTTAATGCAATGGGTATTAAGTAGGCCTTCTGCTTCATAGTGGCATAGACTATTACAAGGATGAATATAGATTTAGTAAACAAGAGAAATAATTTTTACAACTGTTACTAATATGGGAATGCCAAAATAAAGCAGTAAATTAGCCTTTTGCTATTAGCAGAGTTAATAATTTTGCACTCTTCCTCAACACTAGGATACAGTACATATACTGTCCTTTTCTGCTTCAAAAAATCCTTCTCCATTAAAAATGAAAATGAGGACATTGGAGACAACTGCCTGTACTGATGTGCTGACAGTCCTATAATAAAAAGATTTTAAAAAAAATATCCTTATACGGGTCAAGAGCTCAACACCCCCCCCCCCCCCCAAGTTTGAAGTTACGTCCTTATACGTACGTGTGTGTGTGTGTGTGTGTGTGTGTGTGTGTGTGTGTGTGTGTGTGTGTGTGTGTGTGTGTGTGTGTGTGTGTGTGTGTAAGGTTTTTTCAAGAATATAAGGACTTTAATTCTGCACCTTTCAAAACATTTTGTTGATGTATTTTTTTAAGTATTTGTTTACTTGGAAATACTGTCCACTTTTAAAATGACAGTTGTAAATTCACAAGAAAAATCTGCAGATTTACATGTAAAAGGTAGCAAATTCATGAGAAAAAAGAAGGAAATATTTGAGGAAAAACGGTTGCTCATTTACAAGAGCAAAGTTACAAATTTACAGCAGAAACAGCAAATTTAAAAATCTTCAGAAGCTTTTTCAAATTAGGTTAAATTTATCTAGCAACTGATTTCGTAATTTGTAGAATCCTACAGAGCTGAAACCAAACTCAGAGGTGGGTAGTAACCACTCTCAAGTACATGTGGTCAAGTACCTTTGTTCCAATATCGTACTTTACTGTGTAGGATACTTTTTTTACTCTGACTTGAGTATATTTATGAAGAAAAACCTGACTTATAGAATTTTAATGGAGATGTTTTGGAAATCCTGGACAAGCCCCCAAAGGTAAGGGAAAGCAGCATATAACAAAATTTTGATGGTAATGTCATGATTCAGAACAGGGTTAGACTCAAATGCAGAGCTGCCAGGATGATCACTCAGATTCAGATAAAAAGTTTCACAAGTTTATTGAAAACACAACAGAATAAAAAGTGCATAAACTAAAGAAAATGAAACACAAAAACAGCAACTTAAATTTCCAACAAAATAGGTGCCCTCTGGAGTGCATGTAGCCTACGGGGAAGAGCAGACAGAGGATTTTAGGGACAGATTCTCCAAAGAGAGAATAATGTGGAAAAGCACACTTACTATTAGAGCAGTGGAGTCCAGCAGGGAACTCCTATGAAGACCAGGGGACAGGAGGAAGGCAGAGACCTGGGTGGACATTGTCGATCTTCCTGGTCAGGCGAGCGTGATCAGCTCTGGAGACACACCTGCGGGTGGCAGCAACCTGAAGAGCAAGAAACACAAGATGAGTGCACAGGTTACTCTATAACAATGAGATAAAAGCCTGACTTAAAGTGTGGCTACAAACTCTGACGATCCAGCGATGAGCTCTCCACACGCTGGATCTTAAATACGCTGACTCATCAGATGCAGCAGGTGTGTAATCACACAGGTGTGTCCAATCTTCCGGGGCTGAAAACGAGGAACAGGAGGGGAGGGGGAGCACGCTCGCCTGACCATCACAGGTAAAGTTAAATAAAAATTGAGCACAATCACACAAAAAAGAGGTATTAAGTAAAGGGTAAACAGGATATATGAGTGCTGACAACTCAAGGTAAGAATAAAAACACCATACAGAAGCCAACACTATGGACATCTATCTATAGATTCACAAAATCTCTGTCTGTTTGTGTGTCTGTCTGTCTGTCTGTCTGTTCCACGCATATCTCTCAAACTGTTTGTCAGAAAGGCCTCAGATTTTAAACTTTGTTTCCTGAGGTTACAAGGGTGTGCATCTCCGAACATGGAGTCACTCTGTCAAAAAATGAATTTTTTATCAATAAATGTTTAGCCACCACTGTGTCTCATGCCCAGGCTTCTAGAAGTGTGGGCGGGGTTTGGTTTCGGATTGACTCCACTACAGCGCTCCATGTGCAAAACAAGGAAGCGAAACATGACAAATTTAGCTAGAAAAAGATAATACTTAAGATTTAATGTTTAAAAAATTATACCATCAAGTTGCTGTGATTGCATAGGTCTAATGGATAATTCGGCATGGAGAACATGGAGTCACTCAGTCAAAATATGCAATCGGATTGACTCCACCACAGCGCTCTGTGTGCAAAACAAGCAAGGGAAACGTGATAAATAACCATAAAAATAACCATAAAGTTGTTGTGATTGCGTAGGTCTAATGGATAAGTCGGCATGGAGGACATGTGGAGTCGCTCAGTCAAAATAAGTAATTTTTATCAATAAAAGTTTAGCCACCATTCTGTCTCATGCCCAGGCATTGTGGGCGGGGTTTGGTTTTAGATTGACTCCACCACAGTGCTCCGTGTGCAAAACAAAGAAGCGAAGCGCAACAAATTTGAATAGAAAAAGATAATACTTAAGATTTAATGCTTAAAAAAAATTATACCATGAAGTTACTGTGATTGCATAGGTCTAAAGGATAATTCAGCATGGAGAACATAAGGTACCGCTGGGGAAAAGTGGGGGGAATAGGGAACAGCAGCTGAATCCCTGGCACCACGGGTAAGCTCCGTGTGCAGAACAAGGAAGTGAAACGCGACAAATTTGATCAATAAAAAACAAACCGCTTACATTAGAGAAGCAGCACTCACATTGTTATTTGCAAGTTATTTTCAATAAAGTGAAGAAAAAAGATAATGTATGGCGTGTGCTTTTTCCCTGAGGCTGACTTATGGAAAAAAGCTGAGCTTTGTGGTTCCAGTGATCAGCTGATTGGATCCACCTTTTTTTTTTTTTTTTTTTTTTACCAAAGATAAAAAAAAAGGCAACAAGGGGGGAAGACCCTACAACCTTTGCTCCACGATGTCTCAACCATATGCTGGATAAATTTTCAGCATGGGACACATATCTTTTCCAGTTTACAAAACTTTTCACTGGGTCTGAGGTGTGTGTGAAAACGTGTGTTGGCTAACGTTTAGAGGGTCAAAAATGCAATTGTTTAGGCGGAATAATAATAATAATAATAATAATAATAATAATAATAATAATAATAATAATAACAAATAATCTCGCATCAATAAAAAACAAACGCTTACAATAGAACGACGGTACTCAGTCTTTGTCAGTCACACCCTCAAGGTTCAGATCATTATTTGGCCTCAGTATCGCCCCAGCGCGACGATATAAGCACCGCCTCAATCTTAGCATTAAAGTTTTAAAAAACCTTTTAATAACAAAATATTGCTAAAATATAAAATGATGCACTACAATGGGTCTCAAATATTTGTGAATGTGTCCTGTTATAGTACTGAATGAGATTATTGATGATACACAGAAGAAATTCAGTATTACACTGAACTCATCACTGAACAGTGCTATAAACTAAAATAATTATAATGATGACTGAACAACTCCCATTCCCCAAAGTACAAGATACACTATTATCTTGAATACAGGTGATAAAAGATCACACAAATAAGTGATCTGACGAACAAATAAACAAGGGATCTGAAACAGTCGCAAATATTGGATGTCCCATTCATTTTCACTGTTTAGGTATTCTGTAATTAATATTCACACAATCAAATAAATCTTAGTGCCATTTACTCCCTTTTATATTTGTCAAAGTCTAGCATGTGATTGCCTACAGTATCTCACAAAAGTGAGTACACCCCTCACATTTTTGTAAATATTTTATTTTATTTATTTTCTTGGGACAACACTGAAGATATGACACTTTGATACAATGTAAAGTAGTCAGTGTACAGCTTGTAAAACAGTGTAAATTTGCTGTCCCCTCAAAATAACTCAACACACAGCCATTAATTTCTAAACCGCTAGTAACAAAAGTGAGTACACCCCTATGTGAAAATGTCTAAATTGTGCCCAATTAGCCATTTTCCCTCACTAGTGTCATGTGACTCATTAGTGTTACAAGGTCTCAGGAGTGAATGGGGAGGAGGTGTGTTAAATTTGCTGTTATCACTCTCACACTTTCTCATACTGATCACTGGAAGTTCAACATGGCACCTCATGGCAAAGAACTTTCTGAGGATCTGAAAAAAGAATTGTTGCTCTACATAAAGAGGGCCGAGGTTATAAGAAGATTGCCAACACCCTGTAGCTGAGGTGCAGCACGGTGGCCAAGACCATATAGTGGTTTAACAGGACAGGTTCCACTCAGAACAGGCCTCACCATGGTTGACCAAAGAAGTTGAGTGCACGTGCTCAGCATCATATCCAGAGGTTGTCTTTTGAAAATAGATGTATGAGTGCAGCCAGCACTGCTGCAGAGGTTGAAGGGGTGGGGGGGT
This sequence comes from Pholidichthys leucotaenia, assembly GCA_020510985.1. NCBI lineage: Eukaryota > Metazoa > Chordata > Actinopteri > Cichliformes > Pholidichthyidae > Pholidichthys > Pholidichthys leucotaenia. The sequence continues at coordinate 314,735,977 of CM035840.1, forward strand.
CAACCTGTCAGTGCTCAGACCATACGCTGCACACTGCATCAAATTGGTCTGCATGGCTGCCGTCCCAGAAAGAAGCCCCTTTTAAATATGATGCACAAGAAAGCTCGCAAAAAGTTTACTGAAAACAAGCAGACTAAGGACATGGATTACTGGAACCATGTCCCATGGTCTGATGAGACCAAGATATAGTTATTTGATTCAGATGGTGTCAAGCGTGTGTGGCAGTAACCAGGTGAGGAGTACAAAGACAAGTATGTCTTGCCTACAGTCAAGCATGGTGGTGGAAGTGTTGTGGTTTGGGGCTGCATGAGTGCTGCCGGCACTGGGGAGCTACAGTTCATTGAGGAAACCACGAATGCCAACATGTACTGTGACATACTAAAGCAGAGCATGATCTCCTCCCTTCAGAAACTGGGCTGCAGGACAGTACTCCAACATGATAACGAGCCCAAACACACCTCCAGGACGACGACTGCCTTGCTAAAGAAACTGAGGGTAAAGGTGATGGACTGGCCAAGCATGTCTCCAGACCTAAACCCTATTGAGCATCTGTGGGGCATCCTCAAATGGAAGGTGGAGGAGCACAAGGTCTTGAACACCATGATGTCATCATGGAGGAGTGGAAGAGGAATCCAGTGGCAACCTGTGAAGCTCTAGTGAACTCCATACCCAAGAGAGTTAAGGCAGTGCTGGAAAATAATGGTGGCCACACAAAATACTGACACTATGGTCACAATTTGGACATTTCCACATAGGGGTGTACTCACTTTTGTTGTCAGCGGTTTAGACATTAATGACTGTGTGTTGAGTTATTTTGAGGGGACAACAAATTTACACTGTTATACAAACTGTTCACTGACTACTTTACATTATATCAAAATGTCATATCTTCAGTGTTGTCCCATGAAAAGATATAATAAAATATTTACAAAAATGTGAGGGGTGTACTCACTTCTGTTTGATACTGTACATATAGGCTATACCTCTTTGTATTCCATTTTCAAGCACAGCCTACATTTGGGCCTGTAAAGCCTGATTGGGATACCTGTTTCAGACAGGAATACTTGCGGTCTACGGACATGCACTAGTATAGCAAATAATCAGTACCCTAACATCTAGCTGCCATACAGAAAAACACACTCAAAACTACCAGGCAGTATTCTTCCATGGGGATTTACCCTCCTTGCCAGAGTTTTGTCAATCACAGCTCAGGCCACTTGTGCCCTTGCAGCTCCCATGATGCCTTTGGCTTTCCCCTGGCTCCTGTCCACCATGGAGAGTCAATGGCCAGTTGAAGACAGGGAGGTTTGAGGGCTGATGGCACAATGGGGCTCTGACAGGCTTCTTTTCGGAAGGCCTCATGTGCCTTGTCGGTTGTGATAAGTTGCCTGAATAAAGAAAAACAGAAGCACAGCTGAGCATGCTAATAGAGTAATTGTGGCGGGATTTCAAGCCGGGCCCGGAAGCCCGCCAGCTTTTATAGAACAGCACTTCGCACCCTCCCCAACTTACGCCAAACCTGGCCTTTCCCCTCCACAAACAGCAAGCCTTTGCCAAGTGCTTGCAGAGTTATTTTAACCGATCTCCTAACAGAATGACCAACGCACCCACCCCCGGCTCCCCTTTTGCTTAATAACCCCACACCGAAATGAAGAAAGAGGGGGTAAAGCCTTTGTATTAACAAGTCCAAAAGTGCAGACAAAACACGTCTGTGAACGCAGTACAGCTTTCACACATTAAGAAATCTGTCCTCGGTCCGGAGGCATTTGATAGTTTCATTTCGGCATGGATCCCAGAGGGGCCTGAGTGCAGCTGCTTCCATTCTACTCATCTATTTTGGAGCCAGAAATGCAGACAGGCCTGTCATGGCAGCCTTATGAAGTCTGTTGCTTAAAAACAAGCTGAGACCTAAAAGTTATTTCTTCAAAACAATGGCCATGACCATTTTCTGTTGACCTCCACTTTTCACCCCAAATCTGACATCAAGACAATAGATTTTGATCCCACTGAGTGCTGTACTTCCTCTATGCACATGTGTTTAACAATGCATCAGGTACAGCAGTCTTTACACCATGTAGTTACATTTCCAGATGTGGATTCAGTCGCTATGTTTGTATTACAGACGTATTGCAATATTTGAGCTACGTTCCAATCCACAGTTTACTTCAACTGTATTCCCTACTCCCTGTTCCATTCTCAGTGAATATCAGTTAAGTTAACTGCCCTTCACAAAATTTCTCCATTTAGAACACCCTGTAACCGTCGACCCTCTCCTCCGTTCGTTACTATGGTAACCATGAACACATATTGATATTACTGTGGATAATTTATATTTCTTAAATAAACTATTAATACAAATATATTTTCATTACTATCACTTGATATAAACAATATCCAACATCAGTTTACCTTGTTAATAATGTTAGCAACAATAGTTTGTTTTACTCGTATTTGAGGTGCAATGGCTTATGGGTAGTCTTGTCAACTTCCGGTGAAGTGATGTGCCATTGTTCACTTCTTCCCTGCTCAGTTCTCAATTCCCTTTGAACTGAAGACCAGTCGCTCCCTTCGGTTTAGAATCTCAATATGGCAAAATACCCTCTGCAGTCCACTTCAGAGTACACTATTAATTGTTCGGAATGCACCTTTGTTGATTCAATACCCAACTTATACGCACTACACTATCTAGAATTGTACTCATCAGAGGTACAAAGCGACACCTCACAGCCCTATCCCTGCTAGTATGTCATATAGTAGGGAAAATCCCTGGTTGACTTTCTGCTTCAATTCTGATGGGACACCGTGACCTATTTTCAGACCTTACTGATCTTCAAGGTCAAATGCAAGGTCAAGATCACTGGGCATTAAAGAGGTGTCGCAGACCCCATTCTAGGTCATGATAAAATTTAGTGGTTCCATCTGTCATAATAAAATCAGGATAAGACCTTTTATGACTCTATGACCTTGATCCTTGGGTCCCAAAAGCATAGCCAAATGTGGTACACCCATAACCAACCTGTGTGCCAAGGTGGGTCACCCTAGCATCATTTTCTCTTGAGTTAGAGCATGGATACAAAGACAGACAGATACACTGACTCAGGCGACTGGCCTACCGACTGTGTTGGTGTGTGAAATTAGACAAGGGTTGAGCATGAAAAACAAACAAAAAAAAAAAACACAAATGTATCCTTACAGCAAAGCATTAGCTGTTAACAAAGTAGGCAACAACATATGGAGTGGTGGCTCAGTTGGTAGAGCATCCGCCCCACACCTGAGAGGCAGGGGCTCAAATCCCGGCCGGGTCATGCCGAAGACCATATCAAAGCGGAACTTTCTGCTGTCCAGCTTGATGCTCAGCAATAATAGAACAAAGGAAGGAAATTTGTGGCAGTTCCTTGTATGGCAGCAAACCCTCTGATTCTATACACATTTATATTTTTTCTATATAAATGTGATTAACATTGTAGATATAGAGAAACATAATTTTGTTCTACTGTACATGATTGGCTGTATGGGTTTAAATGACAATAAAGATGGCTTATCCTTATAAGGTAAGCCTTTATTAGTCCCACAGTGGGAAAATTGCAGGATTGCAGCAGCAAAGGGTTAGAAGCACTCAAAGCAATAGAAAATAAGAAAAGAAATGATTAGCCAAAGCAGTAAATAAATATACATACTATGTGCACAGTTATATACACAGTGCAGGAGCATTGCAGCTAGATGGTATCAACAGCATTACAGTTTGTTAAATTACCCAACAGAATATAAATATGTACCCAGACAGTATATTTTGCATTTGAATCAACAGTGTTGTTGCCACCCTCAATAATAATTGTAATTGTCTTAGTTGTGTATTGGAGGGGACGATCTCTACTGTGCAAAGATGTTGCGTTTAGTACATTTAATACAACCTCTATGAGCAGCACCGGTTAGGTTATAAAGTCTGAAAGCCGTATGTAGGAAGGACCTGCGGAACCTCTACCTCGTGCACTTAGGATGGCACAGCCTACCTCTAAATGAGCTCCTCAGTGCGTTCACACATTCACACACTGATGGCAGCAGAGCTGCCATGCACCGGCGCTGGCATGAGCCACCAGGAGCAACTGGGGGTTTAGTGTCTTGCTCAAGGACACTTCAACATGCAGACTGCAGACAACGAGGGAATCGAGTCCTTGACCCTCCAATCAGTAGTCGGCCACGCTACACCTACATCACAGCCACCTCATGATGGGCAGTGAACCGGGCCTCATCAGGATTTAAAGAAACATACACTGAAATGAGTCATTCTGAGCAAGTCTGGTTAAAATGGGTTGAAAATGGTGCTGAAATAATTAAAGGATGATGTATTTTGAACAAAGCATGTCACAGATATTTTACTGAAACCTCTGGGAGGTGCATGCAAAAACAGCATCACATTTCAAACTTTACACATTTCTGAGTTATGCTTTCATTTACCATATTAACCCTGCAAAATGAAGGTATTTCACCGTGTTTACATGGAAGATGTCTACATTTTCCACAGTGAAAGAGCAGGTCATGAGCTGCAGCACACAGGCCCATACACACATTACTGCTCCAGAAACAGTCCTACGTTCTGAAAAAAAAAAAAAAAAAAAAATATATATATATATATATATATATATATATATATTTTTTTTTTTTTATCCAAGGTCCCATTCACTGAAAAATTTAGTTTTTCTAGGTTTTAACCTTCTGAGATGCATCTATTGGTCATGTCATTATTGAAAAATATCAAACTACTCCTCCTCAAAAACACACAGCCTTTAAATCATTTCTGTGTCCGATTAGCTGTTGTAATTCTTCCGGGTTTGTTCCTCTACACCAGGGCTGTTCAATTACAAAATCAGTTGGGCCACAATTTGAAATCAAGACATGTAACTGGGCCGCACATGTTCAGCAATCTGCTGAATGACAAATTTCAAACCAACACAGATCAGTGTGATGAAAAATAAGCACTTTTTATTCATTGTCTTGGTTTAAAATGTGTGCTTTGCACATGACAAAGGCAAATCAAATGTGCATAAAAACACAACAACAGTGCTGGGGTTGAGCAGAACTTGAAGTAGTAGAAATATGTTTCCTATTGAACAACAATTAAATAGAATGAAAAAAAAATACAATTCTGTAAATAACCATTTTGGTCACATCTTACTCAGGCATATCTCAAAGTGCATAAAAACTCAATGTGCAGTGTTAGCATTAACATTTGTTTCCCTTTTGAAATAAAATATACTACATCCTGGTCATAACTGACCTTGGTGCATTTAGCTGAATATGAAATGAGCTGTCAAACACTTCAGAGCACAAACCCCCCAATAAAAGATTGGTAACATTAACAAACATTGCAGATCCACTATTGTGGTTTGTTTTGTTTTAAATCACCACATGTGTGAGTAGGAACCTCTTTTTATAACTGCACATTCCATTACACACACACATATCAGTCATCCAGAAATTTCTAGTAGAGTTAAGGATGCAAAAAGCACCCACTTAAAAACTTGAGTAATGACTTCAGTCTTGAAGGTTTGAGGTTTTTCTTCAAAATTTATAACAATTTTCTTATAGTTTTCTATTTTTATCCGTAAATTTATGTAAATTTAAAACCATTTTCCTCAAATTTGTAATTTCCTCTTGTAAAATTGACTTTTCTTGTACATTTGAGACTTTATTATACATTTGTGGATTAATTTATGGCAAATGTTTGTCTATTTTTTTAAAATAAAATTACTGGGGTTTTTTTAATAAATTTGAAACAGATTGTGGTAAAAATTTGACTGTTTTTCCCTAATACAATTTACACTTTTGACCATAAGTTTGCAGAGCCAGAACAGAACTATAATTTAAGTCTTATTTCAAAGAAAAAAATATTAACAAAATTATATTTAATGAAATAAATTAACTTAAATCACCAAAGATTCAGTTATTTCTGTTAAATATTTCTATATATTTATAGTCTTTTTTTTTGTTTGTTTGTTTTTTGAAATCTCCTCACCAACCAGAAAGCAGGAAAAGCCTCCCTTATTTGAAATCCAAATGTTGGCACGTTTAGTTTGTCTGAAAGCTGCTGACAGATTAAAGTGGGCAGTGCGGTGGCACAGTGGTTAGCACTGCGGCAGCACAGCAACTCACCCTTGGCCATAGGATCCCTGGTTCGATCCCAGCCCCTGACCAACAGTGATCTGTGTGGAGTTTGCATGTTCTCCCCGTGTCTGCGTGGGTTTACTCCAGGAGTTCTCCGGTTTCTTCCCACAGGTCAAAAACATGCATGCATCCATCCATCCATCTTCTACCGCTTTTCCGGAGGTCCGGGTCGCCGAGGCAGCAGTTCAAGCAGAGAAGCCCAGACTTCCCTCTCCCCAGCCACCTGCTCCAGCTCTTCAGAGGGGATACCAAGGCGTTCCCAGACCAGCTGGGAGACATAGTCTGTCCACCGAGTCCTGGGTCTGCCCCGGGGTCTCCTCCCAGTGGGACGTACCTGAAACACCTCAAGTGGGAGGCGTCCAAAAACATGCAGGTTAGGTTAATTGGAGACTCTAAAGTGGTCCTAGGCATGAATGTGTGTGTGAATGGTAAAGGGATAGCACCTTAACGTGGCTGCTTCATCCATTCAGGTGGATGCCCTCAATTTCCCCCCTGGGAACAATAAAGTGCCTGCTGACTGGAAATGTCATGTGGGCAAGGTGCTTCTGAGTTCCGCACGGATGACAGTCACGCGTGTTGTTTATGTGCTAATTCCTTCACATTTTTTTCTTAAATTTATATTTCCTTGGCATGGCCTGGGCCTGGGCCATTTGGAGGTTTCTTCTGGACCGCATGTGGCCCATGGGTCGCTAATTGAATAGGCCTGCTCTACACCAAGAATAGGTAAACCCAACCTTGATACTATGATTCACTAATCCACAGTCGATAATATGTCATGTGTCATTCTGACCTATTTTGTTACATTTTCACTGTGATGCTGCTTCAGTCTGTTAGCATTAGCTTGGCTAGGCAGTCAGTGACTAGCTGAAGCTAGCCATTTAGCAAGTCATTTATGGATGTTTCTGTGCTTATTCTACTCCAGGGATCGGTCATATCCTATCAATCACTGAGACCACACCCCTATCCACCAGTGATGCATTATTTTATTTATTCTTTAACATAAATTTATATTAGCTGGGTCAGACTTGCACCTGAGGCAGGAGTTAGCAAGAAAAGATTAGCAATTGTGATATAAGAGAGAGGGCGGAATTAAATATTGTTCTTGGGAATTTAAAACATGCACTGAAGCGAGCCATTCTGAGTAAGGCTGCAAAAGATGATTCACAATGATGATGCAATAATTAAATATTTAAAGACAATTTGACCAAAATATGCCACAGACATTTCATTAAAACCTGTCAGGGTTGTCAACATGTGGGGAAAATGCAGTGAATGGGACCTTTGAATAATCAACCCTAATAATATTTGCTAACTATGCCAAGCACATACCATGTATAACTTAGCAGCATATACAGTGGTGTGAAAAAGTGTTTGCCCCCTTCCTGATTTCTCATTTTTTTGTATGTTTGTCACACTTAGTCCTACTGGGGGACTTCAGTGCGCTCGTGGGCAACGACAGTGAAACCTGGAGGGGGGTGATTGGGAGGAACGGCCTGCCCGATCTGAACCCGAGTGGTGCTCAGTTATTGGACTTCTGTGCTAACCACAGTTTGTCCATAACGAACACCATGTTCAAGCATAAGGGTGTCCATATGTGCACCTGGCACCAGGACACCCTAGGTCGCAGGTCGATGATCGATTTTGTTATCGTGTCATCAGACCTGCGACCATATGTCTTGGACACTCGGGTAAAGTGAGGTGCAGAGCTGTCAACTGATCACCACCTGGTGGTGAGTTGGATCCGATGGCAGGGGAGGAAGCCATTCAGACCTGGTAGACCCAAACGTATAGTGAGGGTGTGCTGGGAACGTCTGGCTGAGGCCCCTGTCCGGGAGGTCTTCAACTCCCACCTCCGGAAGAACTTCAACCACATTCCGAGGGAGTCTGGAGACATGGAGTCTGAATGGGCCATGTTCTCCACCTCTGTTGTTGAAGTGGCGGCCCAGAGCTGCGGCCGCAAGGTGGTTGGTGCATCTTGATGTGGCAACCCCCGAACCAAGTTGTGGACACTAGTGGTGAGGGGGGCCATTAAGCTAAAGAAGGAGTCCTATCAAGCTTGGTTGGCTTGTGGGACTCCCAAAGCAGCTGAGGTGTACCGGCAGGCCAAGCAGAGTGCAGCTCGGGTGGTTGCTGAAGCAAAAACCCAGGTATGGGAGGAGTTCGGTGAGGCAATGGAACAAGACTTTCGGTCGGCCTCGAAGAGATTCTGACAAACTGTCCTGCGGCTCAGGAGGGGAAAGCAGCTCCCTGTCCACACTGTGTATGGTGCGGATGGGGCGCTGTTGACTTCAACTAGGGATATTGTCGGACGGTGGAAGGAATACTTCGAGGATCTCCTCAATCCCACTGATACGCCTTCCACAGAGGAAGCAGGGTTTGGGGATGAGGGGGATGACTCGCCTATCACAGGGGCTGAGGTCGCCAAGGTGGTTAAAAATCTCCTTGGTGGCTGGGCCCCGGGGGTGGACGAGATTCACCCTGAGTACCTCAAGGCCCTGGATGTTGTTGGGCTGTCATGGTTGACACGCCTCTGCAACAAAGCGTGGAGGTCGAGGGCAGTAGCTTTGGCATGGCAAACCGGGGTGGTGGCTCCTCTCTTCAAAAAAGGGGACCAGAGGGGGTGTTCCAACTTTAGAGGGATCACACTCCTCAGCCTCCCTGGGAAGGTCTGTGCCAAGGTACTGGAGAGGAGAGTCTGGCCGTTGGTCGAACCTCGGATTCAGGAGGAGCAATGTGGTTTTCATCCTGGCCGTGGCACATCGGACCAGCTCTTTACCCTCTCGAGAATTCTCAAGGGTTCGTGGGAGTTTGCCCAACCAGTTTTCATGTGTTTTGTGGACTTGGAGAAGGTATTTGACCGCATCCCTCATGGTTTTTTGTGGGGGGTGCTTCGGGAGTGTGGGGTATCGGGCTTGTTGTTACGAGCTATTCGGTCTCTGTACAACCGTTGTGAGAGTTTGGCTCGTATTGCCAACACTCGGTCGGACTCATTCCCAGTGAGAGTTGGACTCCGCCAGGGCTGCCCTTTGTCACCAATCCTGTTCATAATTTTTATGGACAGGATTTCTAGGCGCAGCCAGGGAAGGGAGGGTGTCATGCTTGGTGACCACAGGATCTCATCTCTGTTGTTTGCAGATGATGTTGTCCTGTTGGCTTCATCCAGCAATGACCTACAGCTCTTGCTGGGATGGTTTGCCGCTGAGCGTGAAGCGGCTTGGGTGAGAATCAGCACCTCCAAGTCCGAGTCCATGGTCCTCAGCCGGAAAAAGGTGGATTGTCCTCTCTGGGTTGGGGACAGGCTCCTGCCCCAAGTGGAGGAGTTTAAGTATCTTGGGGTCTTATTCACGAGTGAGGGGAAAATGGAGCGAGAGATTGGCAGACGGATCGGAGCAACATCTGCAGTGATGCAGATGTTGTACCTTGTCTGTTGTGGTGAAGACGGAGCTTAGTTCTGAGGCAAAGCTGTCGATTTACCAGTCAATCTACATTCCTACTCTCACCTATGGTCACAAGCTTTGGGTAATGACCGAAAGAACGAGATCGTGGATACAAGCGGCTGAAATGAGCTTTCTCCGTAGGATTGCGGGACTCACCCTCAGAGATAGGGTGAGGAGCTCAGTCGTCTGGGAGACGCTCAGAGTAGAACCGCTGCTCCTCCACATTGAAAGGAGTCAGTTGAGGTGGTATGGGCATTTGATTAGGATGCCTCCTGGACGCCTCCCACTTGAGGTGTTTTGGGCACGTCCCACTGGGAGGAGACCCCGGGGCAGACCCATGACTCGGTGGAGAGACTATGTCTCCCAGCTGGTCTGGGAACGCCTTAGTATCCTCTCTGAAGAGCTGGAGCAGGTGGCTGGGGAGAGAGAAGTCTGGGCTTCTCTGCTTGAACTGCTGCCTCCATGACCTGGACCTCCGGAAAAGCGGTAGAAGATGGATGGATGGATGGATGGATGTCACACTTAAATGTTTCAGATCATCAAACAAATTTAAATATTAGACAAAGATAACACAAGAAAACACAAAATGCAGTTTTTAAATGAAGGTGTTTATTCTTAAAGGTAAAAAAAAAAAATCCAATCCTAAATGGCCCTGTGTGAAAAAGTGACTGCCCCCCCCCCGTTAAACATAAATTAACTGTGGTTTATCACATCTTTGGAAAGCTGAGCTCAGTTTCTCTAGCCACATCCAGGCCTGATTACTGCCACACCTGTTCTCAATCAAGAAATCACTTAAATAGGACCTGCCTGACAAAGTGAAGTAGACCAAAAGATCCTCAAAAGCTAGACATTCAATACAAATTCAGGAACAAATGAGAAACAAAATAATTGAGATCTATCAGTCTGGAAAAGGTTATAAATCCATTTCTAAAGTGTTGGGACTCCAGCGAACCACAGTGAGAGCCATTATCCACAAATGGCAAAAACATGAACAGTGGTGAACCTTCCCAGGAGTGGCTGGCTGACCAAATTTACCCCAAGAGCACAGCAGCGAATCGTCCAGGAGGTCACAAAAGACCCCACAACAACATCCAAAGAACTGCAGGCCTCACTTGCCTCAGTTAAGGTCAGTGTTCATGACTCCACCATAAGAAAGAGACTGGGAAAAAATGGCCTGCATGGCAGAGTTCCAAGACAAAAAACATTGCTGAACAAAAATAACATAAAGGCTCATTTCAGTTTTGCTAGAAAACATCTTGATGATCCCCAAGACTTTTGGGAAAATCTTCTGTGGACTGGCGAGACAAAAGTTGAACTTTTTGGAAGGTGTGTGTCCCATTACATCCAGCATAAAAGTAACACAGCATTTCAGAAAAGGAACATCATACCAACAGTAAAATATGGTGGTGGTAGTGTGATGGTCTGGGGCTGTTTTGCTGCTTCGTGACCTGGAAGACTTGTTGTGGTAAATGGAACCATGAATTCTGCTGTCTACCAAAAAATCCTGAAGGAGAATTTCCGGCCATCTGCTCGTGATCTCAAGCGAAGCGCACTTGTCCTGCTGTAGATCACTGTCTACAGCAGGACAATGATCCAAAATACACCAGCAAGTCCACCTCTGAATGGTTTAAAAAAAAAAAAATGAAGACTTTGGAGTGGCCTAGTCAAAGACCTGACCTGAATTTGATTTAGATGCTGTGGTATGACCTTAAAAAGGGCGGTTCATGCTCGAAAACCCTCCAATGTGGCTGAATTACAACTATCCTGGAAAGATGAGTGGGTCAAAATTCCTCCACAGCACTGTAAAAGACTCATAGCAAGTTTTCACAAATGCTTGATTGCAGTTTTAACTTCGAAGGGTGACCCAACCAGTTATTAGGTTTAGGGGGCAATCATTTTTTCACACAGGGTAATGTAGGCTTGGATTTTTTTTTTCCTTAATAATAAGCACCTTCATTTAAAAACTGCATTTTGTGTTTACTTGTTTCATCTTTGTCTAATATTTAAATTTGTTTGATGATCTGAAACATTTAAGTGTGACAAACATACAAAAAAAAAAAGAGAAATCAGGAAGGGGGCAAACACTTTTTCACACCAGTGTATGTACCCTTGTTTTCACTAACGTTTTGCCTGCAGCTTTGGCACAAGCAAAGAAAAATTCCTATTATGTCGATGTGAGGGAAGACGGGAAGTCACATGTACAACCCCTGTCCCAAACTGTTGACACAATCTGAGCTCTGTGCCACCTAATTCCAGGATGTCAGATCATCCTGTCCTTCAAATCTCCCCAAATCCCACAGACAGTGGTCCCTGAGAGGCCCTGTTTACACTGGGCCCGCCAGCCAGCCACTGCGGCCTCAGACCCTCTGCCCCGTTAGGGTTTTTAACATTTTTTTTTCGGGGGGGGGGGGGCGTTCTGCATGGAACAGTCACGCACTCATCAGTTAATGCTGAACATCTGGAGGGATTAGCAATGTCAGGCCAATCAGAGCTGAACTGACAGATCCCAATGAAATGTCATTCTGCAGCTGCGCTCGGCATTCAAGTGCTTCTCCTACTCGCCTTCCTCTCTCATCCTTTCTGTTTTTAGTGAAAGCCATAATTGTGTGAATTCTGTTGAGTCGGCCATGTAGCTGCCTCATCGGTTCCTGGAACAAAATCGGTACTAGCGCATGCGCAATGCGTTTACTTCACAAGACGTTTTCCTTTTTACAGCAGTTTAAAAAATAGCAACTCAAATGTGGTAGATTTTTATAAAAAAAATGTCCTTTTGCATTTCACCATTTCTTACCAGATTATTTAAGAAAAGGACAGGTCAAATATAGTGTTGGACAGAACGCAAGACTTACTTGGGTATCCCAAAACTTAATATTTTCATAAATATAGTTCTGAAAAAGTCACCACAAAAGTAATTTAATTTTCATTGACAAATTTATTTAAGTTACAAATGAATAGATATGGATTTGAATAACTTGCAGTTTTTTTTATTAAGTACTTGGTCACGTCTTCAAAGCACAAATAATAATTATTTTACAATGAGAAAGTGATCAGTTAAACTCATATGATTTACACTACCGTTCAAAAGTTTGGGGTCACCCAGACAATTATTTTGTGTTTTCCATGAAAAGTCACACTTATTTACCACCATGAGTTGTAAAATGAATAGAAAATATAGTCAAGACATTGACAAGGTTAGAAATAATGATTTGTATTTGAAATAATAATTTTTTCCTTCAAACTTTGCTTTCGTCGAAGAATCCTCCATTTGCGGCAATTACAGCATTGCAGACCTAACATGATTGCACAAGGGTTTTCTAATCATCCATTAGCCTTCTGACGCAATGAGCAAACACATTGTACCATTAGAACACCGGAGTGATAGTTGCTGGAAATGGGCCTCTATACACCTATGTAGATATTGCACCAAAAACCAGACATTTGCAGCTAGAATAGTCATTTACCACATTAGCAATGTATAGAGTGTATTTCTGATTAGTTTAAAGTTATCTTTATTGGAAAAAAAGTGCTTTTCTTTCAAAAATAAGGAAATTTCTAAGTGACCCCAAACTTTTGAACGGTAGTGTAGTATATTAGCAAGAGCAAAGGTTTATTTCTCCTCTGCTTCTTCTGTTTGGCAAATTAGATCCTCTGCATCTCCATTCAGAAGGGAATATCCTGAGGAAGCTCGAGATCAAAAGAAAACAACAAAGCACAGTGCAGTTATTATGGATGGACAACAAAAACATTATTTTTTGGTGTGTGCACACCCAGGGGGATAAATCCTGGGGGGACGCAGGGGTCCCCCCCCCCTTCCATAAAGCTGCCCCCCCCAAAAAAATCATATTGTAAACACAAACATGTTTTATTTGAATAGCATAGTAATGTTCGTTGAAGGCACAATACAAGTGGTGCAACTTAAAAACACATTGTTTGACATTTATAACTGTTGAAACACTGGAACCCCCATCCTCATAGTGGTTTAGTCCAATCTGTTTCTCCCCCACGGGCGGGGCTGCTGTGGCTCCTTACACACATGCTGACAGAGAGGCAGAGAGCGGTTAGGAGTAAGTAAGGGCATTGAAAGCTTAATGAGTGAACGGTTAATAAGTTATTTATCAGTACATGTTTTCAACAGTCACATACAGAACATGAAAAGTGATATTTCATTTTTTTTTGTCCAAAGTCTGCCGGCATGTTTTACATAAACTCATCATATAGCATGTTAAGCTATTTAGTAGGGATGTAATGTAACGATGCATCACGACATGGATACACTGTGTTATGAAGTTTAGACCGGACCATAAATCTAAATTTGAAGTCATGTGTTTATACTGGATATTTAGTTCACAGTGTTCTGGACTTGTAGCTTACACATTCATGCCAAAACTTTTTTCTTTTACTTAAGGAAAAATAAATCTGTTATGTCCATAACTGATATTAAATAAGCACACTGTTGTTTGCAGTTTAACGGAGATTTATTACATATATAGTCAATGTACACTACCGTTCAAAAGTTTGGGGTCACCCAGACAATTATTTTGTGTTTTCCATGAAAAGTCACACTTATTTACCACCATGAGTTGTAAAATGAATAGAAAATATAGTCAAGACATTGACAAGGTTCGAAGTAATGATTTGTATTTGAAATAATATTTTTTTCCAGATACTCTACCTGCTCAAAGGAAGGTCAGTTTTATAGCTTCTCTAACCAGCTAAACTGTTTTCAGTTGTGCTAACATGATTACACAAGGGTTTTCTAATCATTCAGTAGCCTTCTGACGCAATGAGCAAACACATTGTACCATTAGAACACTGGAGTGATAGTTGCTGGAAATGGGCCTCTATACACCTATGTAGATATTGCACCAAAAACCAGACATTTGCAGCTAGAATAGTCATTTACCACATTAGCAATGTATATTAGATATTAGAGTGTATTTCTGATTATTTTAAAGTTATCTTCATTGAAAACAACAGTGCTTTTCTTTCAAAAATAAGGAAATTTCTAAGTGACCCCAAACTTTTGAACGGTAGTGTATATAAAGAGGCTTACGGCATCCGCCCTGCTGACCAGGTGGTTCCCCGACGAAAGAGGCAGAGCCTCTTCTGCCCACAACTTTATACCAGGGGCAGCGTCACCACCGGAAACCGGTAGTAGCCACCCCGGTCTAACTCATGACCAACCTGGCCGCCATCTTACTGATACAGCCGGTTTACATACACAACAAAATCTACGCTAATTATGCACATTATCTGTAGTTAGGGGTTGCATCTCACCTAAATCTGAAAATAACCTGTGTGCTTGTGCTTGTGTTTGTCCAGTTATGGCAGAGAAAAGAAAAGTAACACACATCCGGTCATTTTTCAATGCACCGAAACGACAAGTAAGTAGAAAGATCCCAATAATATTAAGGCAGTTTGTTGAAAAATGTCCGTATAAAGGAATGAGGAGTTCATGGAAATGTTTAATAATTGTTTCATTAGGGACAGCAAAGTCAGGGCAGAGAGCTGGGCACAGAGAGACACAGTCAGTCAGCCAGAGATATAGCGTCTCAGGTAAGTCTGTTGAGCTTTTGTTTAGTGTGATGAAATAAGGAGAACTTTCTTATTTAGACTACTGAAAAAAATACAGTGCCTTGCAAAAGTATTTCCCCCTTTTGCTTTTTACCTATTTTGTTACATTATAACCTGTAATTTATATGTATTTAATCGGGATTTTATATAATAATTTGCAAAAAAAATAGTCTACATCTGTGAAATGAAATGAGAGAAATATGAAAATACAAAAAAAGTTAAAAAACATACATTGGCATGTGCATATATACAGTATTCACCCCTTTGCTATGAAGCCCCTAAACGTTCTGGTGCAACCAGTTACCTTCAGAAGTCACAAGAATAGTAAAATAAAGTCCACCTGTGTCCAATCTAAGTGTCACATTATAATTTTGAATTAACTGACAAGGCACTGTATATGTGTATTGGGTAGTTGCGATTTTGAAAGATATATTATTTCTATTCTAGGAGGCAGACAGTCCACAGTCAGGGACAGTGGCGGAAGGGCCAACCAGAGAGCTGGAAACTTCATTTGACAGCCTAGGGGACAGGGATACAGCAGGTAAAGATCAGAAACGTTCTACCAGCAGCAACACCAGCACAGGGGCAGGGGACAGAGACACAGCCGAGAAATCAAACCTCAGTGACTGTGCCAAACCGTATCAACCACATCCACAATTTATCGAACCACAAACTCTTACTCATAGAACACTTCATTCCAAAACAAATGGTTTTGGGATTTTCCATGGTTACATTACTGTCCATAAGTTAAAGGGGTCTTGTGTTTTTACTGCAACAAAGGCTACTCTCACCAGTCTTCTTTTGGACAAAGAGCTGATGCTGCATTCATCAGTGCAGGCTTCAGAAACTGGAAAAAGGCCACTGAAAAATTCACAGCACACCAAAACTCTCAAGCCTACCACCACTATGTAAGTGTGAGTGCACATTAGTCGAATCCCATCAGTGCCCAGCTATCCAGCACATGGGGTAAACAGCAGGAGGTAGTAAGACATTGCATAGCAAAAATTGTTAGTTCTGTGCAGGATGTAGCAAGACAGGGACAAGCCTTAAGAGGCCACACTACTGAAAGCGATAATCTATATCAGCTCTTGAAACTAAGGGCAGAAGAGGATGACCAAGTGTTGCAAAAGTGGTTAACGGAGCACAGCACAATGTACACAAGCCCCAAATCTCAAAATGAAATTCTGAATATAATGGCCAATACCATAATTTGAGGCATTGCAGCTGAAATTAGATCTCTTCCCACTGTTCAGTTTTCAGTGATTGTTGATGGTACTCAGGATGTTTCTGGTGGTGAGCAGGAGATTGTCTGTCTGCGCTATGTGGACCATGACCTCGTCCCATACAAGGATTTTGTTGGGCTGTACGAGGTGTCTGAGACAACAGGCCAGGGCATAGCAAAGGTGGTAGTTGATGTGTTGTTGAGGCTTAATCTACCTATGTCTTGTTTACATGGGCAGACTTATGATGGTGCCTCAAACATGGTGGGACTGTTCACAGGCACACAGGCAATACTGTGGAGGCAGCAGCCATTAGCCCTCTATGTGCATTGCGGTGCTCACTGTGTAAATCTAATTACACAGACTGGCTACATGTCCTCCCCACTGATTCAGGACTGCCTTTCTTTGGTCCACCAGTTAGGTGTCCTCTTTGGCCAGTCAGGCAAGTTCACGAGCATGTTTGAAAACATTGCTAGGTGTGAAGATATGAGCGGGTATTATCAAGCCTCGAGGAGATGGCAGAAAACACATCTAGGACAGGTTCAACTGCCAGTGGCTTATTTGAACATCTCAGTAAAGGCAAGCCTGTATTGGGCCTCACACTTGCCACTGCTGTTGTTGGAGAGCTGGAATGCCTGAACATTTCTCTGCAAAAGAAAACCCAGACTGTCTCAGGTATGCAGGCTGCAGTTAATTTTATGAGGTCTTCTCTTAAGGGAAAGAGAAATGACAAGAGCTACCTTGCATGATTTGAGAAAGCTACAACATTGGTTGACTCCACTGAAGCCAAGAATAGTAAGGAGATGTAACACCACCACAATGGGATGCACAGTAAACTTGAAGAGATGGTGCCATTCATTTCCTCTGTCACAACAACAGGAGGTGGGCTGCAGATGCAGAGCAGTGTCTGACACGAAGCTCAGAGATTTGTGTGTCCGAATGTTGACCGGAGATACTGAGAAGCTCTTTGTGTAACTCTCGGTTATTTGGATTTCTCCAAACGTCTTGGAGTTGAAACATCCAAGACGCTTTGCTGGGAAACCGATAGATTACTAGAGGGCAGAGTTCTTTAACGTGTTGGACAGTGTGGAGGTTCAGTTTAGTGAGCATTTTGACCAGGAGACTCTAAAGCTTCTGCAAAAGGTGAAGAGTGCACTCCTCACTGGGGAATTAGATGACTCTTTAGATCAGTACCCTGAGCTATACAGACCTTTTCTCTCCATGCAGTTGCTCGTCTTTCACAACAAATATCCCTGTAGCAGCAGTGTAGAGGCAGCAGAGAATCTCAGGGTGCTGCTAGTGAAGGTGATGGGGTTGTTTGATCAAGTGGAGGTACTCATCAGAATCTTGTTGGTAGTGCCAGTGTCTTCATGTGAAGCTGAGAGGAGTTTTAGTGCACCGCACAGACTTGAGAGATGGCTTTGGGCTGCAATGGCCCAAGACAGACGGAACAATGTGGTTGTCTGTAATGTCCATAAGGAGAGACTGGACAAACTGGACATAAAAATGATCTGGCAGGAGTTTGTTGGATCCAGTGACACCAGAAGAAAAACATTTGGTACTTTTGTTTAGAGAGATGGGGACCAGTTTGTTGTGACATGGTGTTCCAAAGAGTATGCAAGATACAGTAGTTCGCCCCTCCGTTAGGAGCCAAAGAGTGCATTTACTTCAAGATAGGGTACTCTGCTTTTGTTTTTCTTTTGCCTTCTGATTGTTGCTCTGAGTGTTGCTATCCCTGTGCTGTTGCAATCCTGGAATTTCCCCATTGTGGGACTAATAAAGGCTTATCTTTTCTTATCTTATGATACTTGGCCCATTTACTGTACAATTGCTACTATATGAAAAACAGCCAAATAAATAAGTAAAATGTGGCAAATACAATAAAAATGCATAGATGACCCTTAAGATAGTTAGGAGGATGTGTTTATGTGCACATTCCCTTATTGTAGACACAAACCGTTTTCTTATCTGGCATCAATGATGATGAAAAATCATCAGGACAAAAAAAAGGAGTTGGACATTTCTGTTTATATTGTAAATAATACATTTTGTATGACGGAGCAATATTTTCAGCATTTTTTGCTGTAGAAAAGTGGTTCAAATACACTGCTGCCCATAAAGTTTGTATATTTTTGTTAATTTTTTCTAGCTTTTGCTGCCAATTGTGTTTGTTTTCTTTGCTTATTTTGTTTATTTTTATGCATTTTGTCTATATTTGTTCATTTCTTCAGTCATGAGTCTTTCTGCCTCCACAAAAAGAAACATAAGTAACAATGGATGGGTATTAGTCATGATTACTGTAAATTTATCCACAGTATCACTATGATTAATCAGATTAAAAAATGTTATTGTTATTGTGATCGTCACTTCCTGTTTTGCTGTCTGCCTGTGTGGTTTGCTCTCCAGCTCTCGAGCCACTAGCTATGGCTACTACCTCTCCTTCCTCTCCTCCTCTGGTGTGCTCTCTCTGTCAGATGTTTAGCTACACCTCTGCCTCTTTTAGTGATAACGGTAAATGTAATAAATGTTGTCTTTTTGAGGCGTTCGAGGCGAGGTTGTCTGATTTGGAATCCCGGCTCCGCTGCATTGAAACACCGTCTGCGCCAGTTAATCTCGACGGACGCCCATTAGCTGCAGCTGAGCTAGCTAGCTTAGGTCCCCCTGTCAGCGGTCCCTCGGCTCTCCTCAGCAGCGAGGAGACTGGGTGGGTGACGGTGAGAAGGAAGCCTAGTCGCAAAGCCCCGGTTCACCACCAACCTGTTCACGTTTCTAATCGTTTTTCCCCGCTCAGCGACACACCCGCTGAGGAAAAAACTCTGATCATTGGCGACTCTGTAGTCAGAAACGTGAACCTAGAGACTCCAGCGGCCATAGTCACATGCATTCCTGGGGCCAGAGCAGGCGACATCGAGTCAAATTTGAAAATGCTGGCTAAAAGTAACTGTAAATATTCCACAATTGTTATTCATGCCGGCATTAATGACATCCGTCTCCGGCAGTCGGAAGTCACGAAACTTAATATAGAGTCGGTGTGTGACTTTGCAAAAACGATGTCTGCCACTGTAGTATTCTCTGGGCCCCTCCCCAATCTGACCAGTGATGACATGTTTAGTCGCTCGTCATCCTTGAACCGCTGGCTGTCTGTGTGGTGTCCTAAAAATGACGTGGGCTACATTGACAATTGGAGCTCTTTTTGGGGAAAACCTGGTCTTATGAGACGAGACAGCATTCATCCCACTTTGGATGGTGCTTCTCATTTATCTAACAATCTGGCATCTTTTTTATCCAAATTTCCAAAACCCTGACTACTCAGAGTTGGGACCAGGAAGCAGAGTCACAGTCTTACACGCCTCTCTGCAGCTCCTCTTCATCCGCCACCCCTCAGCTTAGCCCCTGTCTTCCCCATCAGAGAATCGTTGTCTGCTCCCTCCAAAGTAAATAAAAATATAATGCATAAGCATCCCAAAGTGATAAAGCAAAATATTGGTAAAACTCAAATTAAACATAAAGCCTCTAAATTGAATGATTTGGCCTCTGTTCCTCCTCATAATTTAAAAATTAAATGTGGTTTATTAAATATTAGGTCTCTAACTCCCAAGTCTCTGTTAGTCCATGATCTGTTAATTGATCATCAGATTGATTTAATTTCCCTTACAGAGACTTGGTTAGGACAAGAGGATTATGTTGGTTTAAATGAATCAACTCCCTCTGGTTATTTAAACTGTCAAAATCCCAGAAGTTCTGGTCGTGGAGGAGGAGTAGCATCAATTTACCATTCCAAATTACTAGTTAATGTAAAGCAAAAAACATGTTATAATTCCTTTGAGGGCCTGGTCCTCAGTGTTGGGCACTTTAGCAATTCCAGGTTAAACCCAATTTTGTTTGCCATAGTTTATCGTCCCCCATCAACCTATTCAGAATTTTTATCCGAATTTCCTGATTTCTTAGCTGATTTAGTGCTGAAATCTGATAGAATAATTATAGTAGGGGACTTTAATATACATGTGGATGTAGATAGTGACTGCCTTAATGTGGCTTTTAATTCAATATTAGACTCGATTGGGTTTTCTCAGAAAGTAGGAAATTCTACTCATTACCTCCACCATACATTGGACCTTGTTCTGACATATGGCATAGAAATAGAAAATCTTGTGGTGTCTCCTCATAACCCTGTACTGTCAGACCATTGTCTGTTAACCTTTGATTTTACTATTTCTGACTATTTGGCTCCTAAAGAAAAATATTATCACAGTAGATGCCTCTCAGATGATGCTGTTTCCAAATTTATGCAGATTGTTTCCTCTATGCCATGTGTCAACACAACGGAAATAAGCTATAGACAGCTTGCTCCTTCTGTAATTGATAACATGGTGGATAGTGTTTCAGCTTCTCTGCATCAGGCTCTAGACTTGGTGGCCCCCTTAAAAAAGAAAAAGTCTAATCAGAGATTTTTAACTCCTTGGTTCAACACAGAAACTCGTAGCTTAAAACAGAAGACTCGTCAATTAGAAAGAAAATGGCGCTCTACTAATTTAGATGAAATCTATTTAGCTTGGAGAAATCATCTTTTAATTTATAAAAAATCTCTTAGAAAAGCTAGAACAAGTTATTACTCTGCATTAATAGAAGAGAACAAGAATAATCCCAGGTTTCTTTTCAGTACTGTAGCCAGGTTGACAAAGAGTCAGGACTCTGTCAATCCTAGCATCCCCTTAGAGCTTACTAGTCAGGACTTTATGAACTTTTTCAATAATAAAATTTCATCCATCAGAGATAAAATCAATCAGATTCTTCCCACAGTTAACTTAAATACTGTAACTACTACAACTCCTTCTATTGATGTCTGTCTTGATGAGTTTACTCCAATCGACCTTTGTGAGTTAGACAAAATAGTTTCCTCATCCAAACCTTCAACTTGTCTTTTAGACCCTATTCCTACCAGGTTATTTAAAGAAGTCTTCCCACTTATTGGTAGCTTTATTCTTCATATAATCAATTCTTCATTAACTTTAGGCCATGTACCGCAGGCTTTTAAAACGGCTGTAATTAAACCCTTACTCAAAAAGCCAACGCTAGATCCAGGAGATTTAGCTAACTATAGACCAATCTCTAATCTCCCTTTCATTTCAAAAATCTTAGAAAGAGTTGTTGCTACGCAATTATTTGACCACCTGCAGGGAAATGGTTTATTTGAGGAGTTTCAATCTGGGTTTAGAATCCATCATAGCACTGAAACAGCCTTAGCGAAGGTCACTAACGACCTCCTCATTGCATCTGATAATGGACTAGTTTCTGTACTTGTCCTTTTAGATCTTAGTGCAGCTTTTGATACTATTGATCATAATATTCTACTTGATAGATTAGAACACTATGTTGGACTTAATGGAACTTCATTGCAGTGGTTTAGATCTTATTTATCTGATAGGTTCCAGTTTGTTCATGTAAATGATGAGTTTTCTCTCAGCTCAAAGCTTAGTCATGGAGTTCCACAGGGATCTGTGCTTGGCCCTACTCTTTTTAGTTTATATATGCTTCCGTTAGGCAACATTATTAGAAAGCACTGTATACATTTTCACTGTTATGCAGATGACACACAATTATACCTGTCAATGAAGCCAGATGATACTAATCAATTAGCCAAGTTAGAAGCCTGTCTTAAGGAAATCAAAGTTTGGATGACTTGTAATTTTCTGCTATTAAATTCAGATAAGACTGAAGTCATTCTTGTTGGTCCAAAAAACCTTAGAAATTCCTTTCCAAAACAAACTTTCAGTTTGGATGCAGTTACTCTTTCTCTTAATAGCTCTGTGAGGAACCTTGGAGTTATTTTTGATCAGGATTTGTCCTTCAATTCACATATTAAATTTGTTTCTAAGACTGCCTTCTATCATTTACGTAATATTGCCAAGATTAGGAGCATCTTGTCTCAGAGTGATGCTGAGAAGCTGATCCACGCTTTTGTTAGCTCGAGATTAGATTATTGTAACTCTTTATTATCAGGCTGTCCTAAAACATCTTTAAAAAGTCTTCAGCTGATCCAAAATGCTGCAGCAAGAGTTTTAACAGGTACTAGAAAGAGAGATCATATCTCTCCGGTTCTGGCCTCCCTTCATTGGCTTCCCATAGAGTTTAGAATTAAGTTTAAAATCCTTCTTCTTACTTACAAAGCTCTAAACAATCAGGCTCCTTTTTATTTAAAAGATCTGATACTACCGTATCATCCTAACAGAGCACTACGCTCCCAAAATGCAGGTTTACTTGTAATACCTAGAATCTCCAAAAGTACAATGGGAGGCAGAGCCTTCAGTTATCAAGCTCCTCTCCTGTGGAATCAGCTGCCAATCTGGATTCGGGAGTCAGACTCGATCTCTGTTTTTAAGAATAGGGCTAAAACCTACCTTTTTGATATAGCCTACAATTAGGGAGGGATCGTGTGTTTCTGAACCCTCCCTTAGTTATGCTGCTAATAGGTTTAGTCAGCCGGGGAACCTCCAGTAATGCACTGGGCCTCACTCCTTTCCTCACTCTCTATGAAATATTTTTTTTTTTGCTGGTCATTAACATTTGTTTGTTCTCTCCCATAGATTGAGTCCCCATCGTGCTGTTTGCTCTCTACATGTCTGTTCTTTTCTTCTTCTCTGTCCCCTCACCCCCCAGCCAGTCGCAGCAGATGACTGCCCCTCCCTGAGCCTGGTTCTGCTGGAGGTTTCTTCCTGTTAAAAGGGAGTTTTTCCTCTCCACCGTCGCCAAGTAGGGGATCGCGTGATTGCTGGGGTCTTTCTGCAACTGTGGGGGTCCTCCCTACAGTTGATAGTGCTATGAGATGACTGTTGTTGTGAAATGGCGCTATATAAATAAAGTTGAATTGAATTGAATTGAATTGAATTGACAGCCCTAGTTTTAAGACATATTGAGATTTTGTTTTGTTGTTGCTTGTTAATAAATACATATTTTTGAAGAATTGTTTGATGTAGTTTAATAATTCATTAAGGTATTTCTTCTAGTTTTAGAACTTATTTTGAGCTTTAAATTCTTGTGATGCTGCTGTGGTGGGGATCAGACTAGTGTTCATGGTGAGCAAAGACATTTTATTAGATCATATATGGTGTAATTGACACCGACCACCAAATACAACTTTTGGTATTGCTGGTTGATCGTGTAAAAACCTGTCAACAGGTAGGATATGGACTAATAAGGAACAATGACATAATTATCTAATATCATTATATAAGACATTTGAGAAAGCATCAGACAACACAGCAAAAATGGCATTTTTTATGTCCCCCTCAAAAATTAAGCTCCCAAATTTTCCTGTTTATTGCCCACCCCACCCCCCCCATCAGTGAAATAGAATTTTCACCCCTGTGCACACCTAATAATGTATTTATAAAATAATTGATTTTTTTTTTTTAAATTGCTTTAATGTTATGCAGGCTATGACACATTGAAACCTCCTGGTTGTTTTAATAAATACAAATGGACCAAAAAAGAAAGAAATCATGAAAATAATTTTGATAGTTCAGAACATATCTTTGTTGATGATTTACATTAATTGTACTGGAATACCAAAAAAAAAACACCTTAAGGACTTTAGACACATCTGCAACTTTGAATTTGCCTCTGTAATTATTTTCTTTAATCTTTAGCTGGTATAGCCTATTTTATGTTGTTTTGTTATGAGTTTGTTCAATAAAGTTCTTTATTTTTTTATAATAATTCATGATTAATAGCTGACCAACTTCTAACCATAGAACAATTGAATAACGAATTTAAAAGGTGCCTCCTCACCTCATGCACCTGTAGAGAGGGGGGGGGGGGAGAGGAGGGGAGGGGGGGTACAAGTTTTGGTGGAGGTGAGCTCAAACCGGGCAAAAAAGTTGTTAAGCTCCTCTGCCAGAGTGAGGCTGCTGTCCGATGTTGGGGGGCTCTGGCCCCTGTAGTTGGTGAGGGCCTGGATGCCTCTCCACATCTGTCTTAGGTTATTATCTGTGAGGAAGCCCTCCACTTTCCTCCTGAAGGTGTTCTTAGTGCGTTTTATGCTTCTTCTCAGGTTGTCTCTGGCTGTGCTGTACAAGTAGCTGTCCCTCTGTCTGAAGGCTGAGTTGCGAGCTCTGATCAGAGCCTGGACTCATTGGTCATCCAGGGTTTCCGGTTTGGAAAGACCCGGATGTGTTTGGTGACTGTCACATTTTCTACACAGCATTTAATGTAGAAGAGGACAGACTCGGTGCAGGAGTTCAGGTCCTACAGTTCAAAGATGTCCCAATCTGTGCAGCTAAAACAGTCCTGTAGCTGGAGGAGACCATTTTTCAGACCAGGTTTTAATTGTTTGTTTGGTTTGGGGGGGAATTCTTCCTCAGGATGTGTAAGCAGGTATTAGAAGGAGGGAGAGATGGTCTGATTGCCCAAGGAGAGGGAGGGGGTGACTCTGTAGGTGTGCTTATTGTTGCTGTAAAAATGATCCAGTGTTCTAGCCCCTCTTGTGGGACACTTAACATTTTAATTGGGGTTTTCCCTAAGTGTTGTAAATGGGATAACTCGAGAAGGACATGAGGGAGGCTTTTGATATTAGTATCACAGTTGTAGCTATGACAAAGTTGGATGAGTTCAAATTTGGGTGACCTTGAACTCAAGGTCAAGGTTCGAGGTCAGTTTTTCCAAAAACATTGTAAACATGATCAGTAAGGAAGGATCATGTTTACAATGATACACTGGTGATCTGTCCAGGTTTACCCTGCCCAAAGCTGCTGGGAAAGCCCCCCCACACACACACACACACATTCACACACACATTGTGACCCAAAAAGGATTAAGCGGTTGAAAATGAATGACTTAATCCCTCAGAAAGGAAACAATGTAAGTATTTCATATTGATGCAATAGTTCTATCTTTGAAAAATCTGGGATGAGTTCAAATTTTGGCGACCTTGAAGTCAGAGGTCAACTGTCAAAAAACCTTTTAAATGTTTAGTTTAGTTTAATTTAGTTTATTAGTTTATTTGTCAGGCACCATGTACAGAAAAAAACATACAGGGTTAAGAAGCTCTGTACCAGATTATAGCGTTCTTACTAATTGCCATCTGTAGTCCCTGAGGCAGGCAGGAAGACATTAAAAGAAAAACAGCACAAATAGAAAGCAATTCAGGTCAGGTTTCAGAAACTGTTGACACTGAAACAAGCAGGGAGTACGTTTAAAAGGTAAAAAGATAAGAGAACCAGCACACATAAGTACAATTTCAAATCCCAGTTAAGGGAGAGAGTCAATGCTGGCTGGCTTGATTACAAAAAATCATTTTTTTAGTCTGTGTGGAAAAGTCTCTGTAATTTGTTCTGGTCTTCAAAGCAGTGGGGAGCTTGTTCCATTCCGTTATAGCTTTGTATGCGAAGGCTGATTGTCCAAAAGCAATTTTACGTAGGGAATGTAACAGTGCCACCTAGAGGAAGTCCTTGTTATTCTGATATTTTGTTCAGAAGTTAGGTACACAAAAATCTTAAGAGGTGGGGGTGCAAAACCTTGGATAATTCTAAAAACCAACCATATATTTGCATACATGATCATATTTTCAAAGCTTAACATCTTATGTTTAGCAAGTATACCACAATGGTGATACTGTTGTGTTTTGTTATTAAAAATTTTGATTGATTGCTTATACATGGATTCCAAGGGTTTCAGAATCGTATTGTTGGCTAGTGACCAGCATGAGATGCAATAGGAGAAATGTGTTAAAATCACGGCATTCAGAAAGGTTTTTGATCCTTTTAGAGTCAGTGAGTTTCTGATGCAATGAAAGTTTGCAAGGTTATATTTCAGAGTATGGCTCATCCATTTTATGTGCTGTTTAAAGCTAAGCATGGGATCGAATGTGACACTGTGGAGAAAGGAGGCTGGCGAGGCAATTAGCTGGACGACACAAAAACTTTATTCCATCTCCAACATGAAGTACAGCAAACAGTGATCCCAGGTGACTGTGCATTCCACTTTTATATCTTTATTTCCATGCATCGAGACCCGGAAATTCCGACCGTAACACATTGTTGTTTGAACAAAGAAATGTGTGGCACATTAACATGACATTACACCGGGGCTGCTCCCACACCCTTCTTCTCTCAGCGGCTCCGGCAGCTCTCACTCTCCCAGGGGGGCACATAGACCCAACAGTCCCGTCTGATATCCCCCAGTGACACCTCCTCCTTTGGTCCATTGTTCCCCCTTCCCCCTGCCCTCTCTGGGTGGATAAACCCCCACACCATGCCCCACACAGCCCCCCCAAACACCCAGAAAGGGCACTAACCACCCCCCCCCCCCGTGCTTTGGGCTTCAGCTGGCACCCATAGCGGCTGTAGTGGGGGGTCACCAATCCAGTTGAACTGCCCTGCTGGCGGGGTGAACAGGAGGGCACGTCAGTCTGTGGAGAGGAAAGGGGGGGGGCATATCAGCCTTGAGAGCGCAGGTCCCTGCTGAGGGATCACCAACCTGCAGAGCCAGCAATGGTGGGCGTCCACGGCGGGGAGCTTGGGCCAACAACACCTGCTCGTCTGCCAACACAAAAGTGGTCTTCAGCCTGTCAATGCAGACGGTCTCTCTATGTCCACCCAAGTCTAGCACAAAATGTTTCGCCCCAGGTTCCAACACCCTGAACGCCCCCACTAGCTTCACCAAAGCGCATACTCCTGGATGCAAAAGGGAGTAGACCGACTCAAAAACGCGATGGCGCCAAGAGCTCAGAACCACTGGGCGCGGGCGGCCAGTGGAGACATCGCAGAGCAAGGGAGGGCACCCTTCTTGTACCACCCTGTTCTCCAGCCTTAACCCAGTTGGCGCAGACTGGAGCTAGTAAATGACCGCGTCCCCTGCTTGTTCCGTGGCCATGGCAGGGAAATCAATTCCCATATAGACCGGGACGATCAATGCGCACAACAGGCGATCGGCCATGATGTTGAGCTTACCGGCATCGTTTTGAATGTCGGTAGTAAACTCCAAAATCACGGCCAAATGCCGCTGCTGCTGGGCCGACCACGGTTCTGAGACCTTGGCCATCACGTACGTCAGCAGCTTATAGTCCACAAATGCGGTGAACTCGTACCCCTCCAGCCAAAACTGAAAATGGTGCATTGCCAGGTGGAGAGCCAGCAATTCGCTATCAAACGTGCTACAGTATATTTGCATTAATTGTCGCGCAAGGTTCGGCTGAAAAATGCTAGCGGCTGCCACGAACCTGAGACACACTGCTCCACCACTGCCCCTATGGCAACATCAGATGCATTCTCGTGAGTGCTAGCCGTGCAGATGGATCCAGGTGGGCTAACAACACGGCAACCGCAAGCGCTGTTTTGGCATTAGTAAAACTCTGGACTCGCTCGGGCATCCAGTCGATGGCTTCCGCGGGCTTCTTTTTTTTCAGTGCGGCATACAACGGCTACATCAGCTGGGCTGCCTGGGGAAGGAAACAGTTATAAAAATTTACCATTCCCAAAAACTCCTGAAGCGCTCTCATGGTCTGCGGGCGCAGAAAGTTCTCCACAATGTGCACCTTATCCGGTAACGGGATCATGCCCTCCGGATCGGTGGCCCAAAAAGTCAATCAATGGCACACTGAACTGGCACTCCGCCGGGTTGACTATCAGCCCTCATGCTTCCAACCTCTGGAAAACTGTCTTAAGATGGGTGATGGGCTCCTCCTCGGATGCGCTGGCTACCAGAATGACGTCTAAGTAGACGAAGATGAAGGACAAGACGTGCAGCACCATCATCCTCTGGAAGGTCTGTGCCTCGCCTTTTAATCCAAATGACATGCGTAAAAACTCAAAAAGGCCAAAAGGAGTTATTACCACATGTTTCTGGAACATCTTCTGTACACACCAGGAGCTGGTGGTAATTGCGGACAAGATCCACTTTCGAAAAAACACGCGCCCCGGCCAGGTGCATGGAAAAATCCTGGATTTGTGGAATAGGATAGCAATCGTGTTCCGTGGCGTTGTTCCAGCGCTGGGAATCGCAGCACGGTCACCACGTCCCATCGGCTTTAGGCACCATGTGTAGTGGGGATGCCCACAGGCTGTTGGAGTGCCTAACGATGAGCAGCTGCTCTAAGTTGGTGAATTCCTTGCGTGTACTGGCCAGTTTAGCTGCGTCCAGGTGCCAAGGTCGCACAAATACAGGCAGCCCTCTAGTAGCTATGAAATGTTCAACCCCGTGTTTCGTTATCATAGCCAAAAACGTTGGGACCATGAGTGCTTGGAACTGTACCCGTAACTGTTGATACTTACCCCCTGGAGCTATAATGCTAGCCAGTGTTGTCGACCCAGCTCCCTGAGCTGTACAAGGCAGACAGGCAAAAGAGAAAGTATCCACTAATCTCCTATTAGCAACATCAACTAACAACTGATCAGCACATAAAAAATCTGTGCCCAAAATGGGGGCAGAACATGCAGCTACCATAAAGTTCCACTGAAAGTTGCGTCCGTGTAAGCATATTGTCAGTGTCCACTCGCCAAATGTCCTGATGGTGGATCTGTTAGCAGCCGTAAGCTCGGGACCACTGCCTCCTGTGCCACCCTGTCTGCATTGACCGGTAGGATGAGGCTCTTCTGGGAGCCGGAGTCCACCAAAAACTGTCTCCCCGAACGTGTGTCTGTGACATAAAGCAGTCTGTTCCTGTCGTCATCAGTCGCAGCTGCTAATGAATGCTGAACGGGCCGTCGTCCCGGCTCCTTGAATTGGCATGGTGACATGCAGCATTAAGCAGTCGAGCCGAAACGGCGATGATAAAAACAGATCGCCCCGTTACTTCATCTCCTGGTGTCCATCCGAGCTACCACCCACGGCTCCTCGACCTCACTGGAGTCCCTCATGGATGCCGGTGCCACTGTCTGCACACTGAGAGTTCTGGTCACTGAAATGATGCGGTCTGCTTCCTGCGCCAGGGTGCGGTAGTCCTTCGCAACTATCCATAGCGAGTTGGCCAGGATCACCCTCACTGTAGCCGGTAGGTTCCTGAGGAAAAAAGTGGGCGAACAGGAAAGATTTATCATCTTTCCCCCTCAGCACCAACATGCTCTCCATCAGCACCACTGCTGATTTGTCTCCTAACTCTGAACGCATTAGGAGCCTCTCTGCCCTCTCACTGTCCAAAAGGGTATAGCGCTGGAGAAGCATCCTCTTGAGTGCTTCATATTTTCCTTGGGCCGGCGGCTCCAGAAGCAGGCTGGTCACCTGTTGCGTGGCACGTGCATCCAGCGCAGCGGCCATGCAGTAATACCTGGTATCGTCCGTTGTTATCCCACAGAGTGCAAACTGGGCTTCTATGTGCAAAAACCACGCAGTCGGGTTGTGAAGCCAGAAGCCTGGGAGCTCGATTGGGACCACGCATGTGGTGCTGGAGCTCTCCCTCCAGGCAGTCTCCGGGGCAGTGCTCAGCTCGCTTTCCATGGCACATCTAGGGGTCACCAGTGTAGAGAATTGAGGTAGGCGAGACAACAAGCTCGATGACACATATACTTTATTCTTCCTCCAACATATTTTACAGCAAAAGAGAATGTTGGGTCTCTATGCATTCCTCTTTTATACCTTTAGTCGCATGCATTGAGATCCGACACTTCCGACCATAACCATTGTTGTTTGAACAAAGAACTGTGTGGCACAGTAACATAACATAACACAGGCTCCGCTCCAACACACTTCTTCTCTCCAGCATTTACTCTTCTCCTTGGAGGGTGCATAGTCCTTACTGTCCCATCTGATACCCCCCGGGGACACCTCCTCCTTCAGTCCATTGTCCCCTGGGTGGAGAAGTCAACACCATGCCCCCACAATATACGTATATATATATATATATATACAGTATATATATATATATATATATATATATATATATATATATATATATATATATACAGTATATATATATATATATACATATACAGTGGTACCT
The DNA here is from genome assembly GCA_020510985.1 of Pholidichthys leucotaenia. Lineage (NCBI taxonomy): Eukaryota > Metazoa > Chordata > Actinopteri > Cichliformes > Pholidichthyidae > Pholidichthys > Pholidichthys leucotaenia. The sequence continues at coordinate 314,766,300 of CM035840.1, forward strand.
CTACTTACGAACGTCTCTACATACGGAATTTTCAGGTTACGACACGCCTCAACGGGAAAATATTGCCTCTTGTTATGAATGAAATTTCAGGATACGAAAGGCAAAAAAGTACGCGCTCCTCGCAGCTCCCGTAGTTTACCGAACGTAAACATACCTGTAGCTGCTCTGCCATTGGCTATCGTCTAGCATCTTCCTGGTATCCCATTGGCCACGAAGTTTTGTTTTGTTTTTTTTTTCCAAAACTTTATTAAGAACAAGGTGAAAGTTTTACGTGTGTGTACAGTACAGAATTAACATTTATTCGCTATGGGCCCCAAGAAAGTGACGGAGATAAATAGAAAAGGAGAAAAGAAGAAGAGAGTTTTTTTGTCCATACAAACAAAGAAGGAGATAATCGAAAGGTATGAAAAGGGGATGCGTTTGGTTGATCTCGCCAAAGAATATGGCCGTAATACATCAACGATCAGCACGGTATTAAAACAAAAGGAAGCCCTTACAAGCCGACAAAAGCAAACGTCCTTGGATCGTTTCTTCACAAAACGTCAGGCAAAAACCACTGATGAGACAGAACATGAACCAAAGAAGGCAAAAGGTGACGACGACGATAGCAGTTAAAAGGTAAATGAACATAATTTTTATTATTCTTTCTCTTTTATTATTCTCTTTTATTATTCTTTCTCTCATTTTAAACTCTCATTTTATGTTTATTGTGCAGTAATCTAATTGTAACATGTATTTGTTACATGTTTTGATGCGTTTTTATGATTTATAAAAAATTTATGCCCGAATTTTGGGGGGCTTGGAACGGATTACGGCATTTACATGTAAAACGCGCCTCTACTTACGGAATTTTCACGTTACGAGAATACTTCCGGAACAAATTAATTTCGTAAGTAGAGGTACCACTGTATATATATATATACACCAGAGAAAACACACACGACACACAGAAGCTACATTTAAACAATTTATTAATCCAAAAAGGGTAAGCAAAGTTAGGGAAAGATGCCACCGCCAGAGGAGAACTCAGCCTTTCGGGAGGAGATGATAGCTGGTTAACAGGAGGAGGGAGGTACGGCAAGGTGGAGAACAAATTACCACTTACAGGAGCTGAGCAGAGAACCCGACAGAGAGACCCAGCAGGAATAGACGAACCAGCGGAATGAGACTGGCAGGGAGTAGGGAAGGAGAAGAGCTTGGTGAGGAGTCTGACCAGGTGGAGACAGGCAGCTGAAGTGGAGTTGAAGATAATGGAGCAGGTGAGTGCACAACGATCCCCAGAGACACACCGCACAGATGGCAGCAACCTGAGAAGAGGAAAAGGAGAGGAATTAAACACTGTGTCCTTTAAGTATTAATACAAACGCACTTGCTTGTGGATAAGGCAGTATACCCAATAAGCCAGCGCTGAATCATTCACAGATTGGTCTATATAAGCGCTGGCAAGGCAGAGATGGCAGGTGCGTCCACTCATGCAGATGTGGTAATTACCTGTGGAACTGGGGAATCTCTCACAGGAAGGGAGAGGGTGCACGCTCACCTGATCATGACAGTGCCCCCCCCCAAAAGGAGTTCCTCCTGGTGGTCCACTGGGTTTGCTGGGATGGGCTTTGTGAAAGACCCATACCATCCCTTTGTCATGGAAGTAGGACCTGGGGATCCATGACCTTTCTTCGGGGCCTTCCAGTGGATGAGGTATTGCAGGCCCCGGCCTCGATGGCGAATGTGTAGGTGGTTTGGCCGTAGAGGATCCAGGAAGGAGGAGGCAGCTTCGGGGGGGACAGAGAGGGCTGGCAGAGAGGGGTTTTATTTTCGAGACATGGAACGTCAGGTGGATGCGATGCATCCATGGAAGCTCCAGGCAGACCGTTACATCACTGACAATCTGGCAGATGGTAAATGGGCCCCAGAAACGAGGTGATAACTTTCTAGACTCCATCTTCAAGGGCACCTCTTCCGCTGACAGCCACACGCACTGCCCGACTGTATACTTGGGTGCTTGGACCCGCCTGCGGTCTGCGTACTGGTAATTACGCTCTGAAGAGTGGAGGAGGGTGACTCGGGTGGCCTTCCAGAACCGATGGCAGCAGCAGCCATGGGCCCCCACGGATGGCACCACAAGTTCCCTGCCCGCCTGGGGCAATGGGGGGGGGGGGGTAACCCCATGGAGGCCTTGAAGGGCGTGAGTCCTGTAGTGGAAGAAACTGCCGAGTTTTGGGCGTACTCCACTCAGGTCAGATGAGTGCTCCATGTGGAGGGATTACAGGATGCCACGCATCTGAGGGCAGCCTCAAGCGACTGGTTGTTGAGCTCAGTCTGCCCATTACTCTGTGGATGGTATCCGGACGTGAGGCTGACCATGGTCACAATGTCCAAGGACACAATGTCCAAGGGGAACCTGTGTAGATGGATGACGTGAGTAGTAAGCAGGTCGGCGGTCTCCGAGGCGGAGAGTAGCTTGGAGAGGGGCACCAGATGGATAGCCTTGGAGAAGCGGTCAACTATGGTGAGAATCATGGTGTTACCTCATGAGGGTGGAAGTCCTGTGACAAAATCCAGGGCGATGTGAGACCAAGTTCGGCTGTGAACTGGTAATGGATGAAGCAGGCCAACCGGTGGTGAGGAGTCAGATTTGTTGCAGGCGCACACCTGGCATGCTTTTGCGTAGTCCTGGACGTCCGTCCACAGGGTGAGCCACCAGAACACTCGTCGGATCAGATTTATAGTCCGGGAAACCTCAGGGTGACAGGCAAAGTGGCTAGAGTGGCCCCACTGGATGACGTCACTACGGAGGCCGGCCGGGACAAACAGACGATTACTTGGTCCCTCCTCTGGTCTGAGCTCCATGAACTGGGGCTGCCGGACCCTCTGCTAAATCTCCCAGGTAAGGGCTCCAAGAATGCATGAAGATGGTACAATAGGCTGGGATTGGGAGGGGGGGGCTGGAAGGTTAGGGCTGAATTGGCGGGAGAGAGCATCTGGTTTGATGTTATGAGAGCAAGGCCTGTAGGTGATGGTAAGATTGAACCTAAGGAAAAATAAGGCCCAGTGGGTCTGCCTGGCGTTACTGACCAAAGATACTTTAAATTTTTATGGTCGGTCCACACGATGATGGGATGGACAGCTTCCTCCAACAAGTGCCTCCTCTCCTCTAGGGCCAATTTAATGGCTAGGAGCTCTTGATCCCTTACGTCGTAATTCCTCTCGGCTGGGGTGAGCCACCGAGAGAAATATGCACGTGGGTGGAGCTTCTGGTCAGAGGTCGAGCGCTGCGAGAGGACAGCGCCCACTCCAGAATTAGAAGTGTCCACCTCCAGGGTAAACTGGAGCTGAGGGTCGACCTGGACCAAGATGGGGGTATTAGAGAACTTCCTCTTTAATTTGGAAAAGGCCTGTTCGGCTGCCTTGGACCAGAGGAAAGGCACCTTGACTAAGGTCAGCTGCGTTAGAGGCTATGCTTCCCCACTGTAATTCCTGATGAACCTGCAATTAAAGTTTGCAAACCCCAAGAAGCATTGAAGCTCCTTGCAAGAATGGGGCATAGGCCAATCCAGTACAGCCTTCACCTTGGCTGGGTCGGCCCTCAGCTCCCGCTCAGCCACAATAAACCCCAGGAAGGAAGTGGAGCGGGTGGAAAACTCACACTTCTCAGCCTTCACAAAGAGCTGATTTTCCAGGAGTCACTGTAACACGGCCCTGACATGGACGGTGTGCTCCTCTGGTGTGCGAGAAAAGATAAAAATATCGTCCAAGTAGACAAAAACAAACTGGTCCATATAAGCACTGGCAAGGCAGAGACGGCAGGTGCATCCACTCACGCAGGTGTGATGATTACCTGCGGAGCTGGGGAATCTCTCGCAGGAAGGGAGGGGGGTGCGCGATTACCTGATCATGACAACAGCCATGGTACGGCGCCAATCCCTTCACCATTCACACACACATTCACACCTAGGACAACTTTAGAGTCTTCAATTAACCTAACTTGCATGTTTTTGGCCTGTGGAAGGAAACTGGAGTACCCAGGGTAAACCCATGCAGACACTGGAATAACATGCAAACTCCACACAGAAGGGTCACTGATGGTCAGGGGTTGTGATCGAACCCACAATGGTCAGGGGTGGAATTGATCCTCGTGACCTTCTTACTGTACTACCACTGTGTAAACCATTGTTCCACCGAGCTGCCCTTTTCTTTCTTTTTAGTATTTTTTAAAATATATATTGATATCAATTAAAAGCATATTATAAACCCATTTAAAGTTAGAGCTGTCCTCACTACCAGCTTTTGGGGCTCCAAATATTCTGTCTAGTCTTTTTTCTCCCTTAGTAAACTTCATCAGTGTTTTACAGTATGTATCACTGTGACATTTCTAATATCACTTTTTTGTGTATTCAACTTTTTTGTAATAGTTTTACAGCTTTTCCTGTACATCAGAGACATTTTTTTCTTGTAAATTTGCCAACTTCTTGTATAAATATGCAATATTTCCCCCATGTTGTTTTCTCCCTAAATTCGGTTTCTCACAAAAATGTTGCATTTTTTCAAATTTGTCATGGAAAATAAACCATTTTCCTTACATATTTGCAGAATCATTTAGATTTCAGATTTTTTTTTTTAACTATCATTAAGTTGCTACTTTTTTCTTATGAATTTATACTATTTTCTTCTAAATTTGCATGTTTTTCTCTGGCAAATTTGGTAAAGGTAAGTTTGTTATTTACCTTTTTTGGGGGGAGGAGGGCAAATACCTGATTCCTAAATTTGAAAACTGAACGTCACTGTAAAAGATAAAATTTCTACATCATCAATGCAGATTAAGTCATAACAAAGGTAACAGTTATCCTGCCTACAGAAGCATTGTGAACACAGCACACAACACCTTAGGTGTGCTCTTTCATTCCTGAAGTAATAGCAAATCTGTGAGTAGATGTGTGACTAAATCATCCTGGTAAGGCAGGATAACTGTTACCCTTGTCATAGTCTTAAATGACTAAATCATAGTAGTGTCCTGAGTTCATCTGCCTGGTAAGAAATAGCCACATGGTGGCAAGTGGTGACATTATAAATTAATGAAAAAACATTAGTCCAGTCAGAATAAATTTGTTAATCACCACAAATGATTAACAACAAAATACAGTGCATCCGGAAAGTATTCACAGCGCTTCACTTTTTCCGCATTTTGTTATGTTACAGCCTTATTCCAAAAGGGATTAAAATCATTTTTTTTCCTCAAAATTCTACACACAATACTCCATAATGACAATGTGGAAAAAAACTGAGATTTTTGCAAATTTATTAAAAATAAAAATAAAAAAAACAACAACTAAGAAATCACATGTACATAAGCATTCACAGCCTTTGCCATGAAGCTCAAAATTGAGCTCAGGTGCATCGTTTCCACTAATCATCCTTGAGATGTTTCTACAGCTTAATTGGAGTCCACCTGTGGTAAATTCAGTTGATTGGACATGATTTGGAAAGGCACACATCTGTCTATATAAGGTCCCACAGTTGACAGTGCATGTCAGAGCACAAACCAAGCATGAAGTCAAAGGGATTGTCTATAGACCTCCGAGACAGGATTGTCTCGAGGCACAAATCTGGGGAAGGGTACAGAAAATTTTTTTGCTGCTTTGAAGGTCCCAGTGAGCACAGTGGCTTCCGATATCTGTAAATGGACGAAGTTTGGAACCACCAGGACTCTTCCTAGAGCTGACCGGCCGTCTAAACTGAGCGATCGGGGGAGAAAGCCTTTAGTCAGGGAGGTGACCAAGAACCCAATGGTCACTCTGTCAGAGCTCCGGTGTTCCTCTGTAGAGACAGGAGAACCTTCCAGAAGGACAACCATCTCTGCAGTAATCCACCAATCAAGTCTGTATGGTAGAGTGGCCAGACTGAAGCCACTCCTTAGTAAAAGGCACATGGCAGCCCACCTGGAGTTTGTCAAAAGGCACCTGAAGGAGTCTCAGACCATGAGAAACAAAATTCTCTGGTCTGATGAGACAAAGATTGAACTCTTTGGTGTGAATGCCAGGCATCATGTTTGGAGGAAACCAGGCACCACTCATAACCATGCCAATGGTGGTGGCAGCATCATGCTGTGAGGATGTTTTTCAGTGGCAGGAACTGGGAGACTAGTCAGGATAGAGGGAAAGATGAATGCAGCGAAGTACAGAGACATCCTGGATGAAAACCTGCTCCAGAGAACTCTTGACCGCAGACTGGGGCAACGGTTCATCTTTCAGCAGGATAACAACCCTAAGCACACAACCAAGATATTGAAGGAATGGCTTCATGACAACTCTGTGAATGTCCTTGAGTGACCCAGCAAGAGCCCAGACTTGAATTCAATTGAACATCTCTGGAGAGATCTGAAAATGGCTGTGCACCGACACTTCCCATTCAACCTGATGGAGCTTGAGAGGTGCTGCAAAGAGGAATGGGCAAAACTGCCCAAAGATAGGCGTGCCAAGCTTGTGGCATCATATTCAAAAAGACTAAAGCCTGTAATTGCTGTCAAAGGTGCATCGACAAAGTATTGAGCAACAGCTGTGAATACATATGGTCATGCGATTTCTTAGTTTTTTATTTTTGATAAATTTGCAAAAATCTCAACAAAAAAAAAACTTTTTTCATGTTGTCATTATGGGGCATTGTGTGTAGAATTTTGAGGAAAAAATGAATTTAGTTTCTTTTGGAATAAGGCTGTAACATAACAAAATGTGGAAAAAGTGAAGCGTTGTAAATACTTTCCGGATGCACTGTAAAATGAGTTAAGAATAATGGTGATTAAACTTCATTCAGCGGCTAGATAAACCTCAGTTATTACTGATTGCACTGTTAAGATGCTGTTAAGAGGGAAGAAGGGGTAAAGAATATTTTAGATCTTTCCAAGTTTTTGGCATTGAAAGATCTAGTATGAATTGAAATCCCTCCAAAATTGTCCATGAAGTCCATCCATCCATCCATCTTCTACCACTTTTCCGGAGGTCCGGGTCGCGAAGGCAGCAGTTCAAGCAGAGAAGCCCAGACTTCCCTCTCCCCAGCCACCTGCTCCAGCTCTTCAGAGAGGATACCAAGGCATTCCCAGACCAGCTGGGAGACATAGTCTCTCCAGCAAGTCCTGGGTCTGTCCCGGGGTCTCCTCCCAGTGGGACGTGCCCGAAACACCTCAAATGGGAGGCATCCAGGAGGCATCCTAATCAGATGCCCATACCACCTCAACTGACTTCTTTCAATGTGGAGGAGCAGCAGTTCTACTCTGAGCCTCTCCCAGTTGACTGACCTCCTCACCCTATCTCTGAGGGTGAGTCCAGCAATCCTACGGAGAAAGCTCATTTCAGCCGCTTGTATCCGCGATCTCGTTCTTTTGGTCATTACCCAAAGCTCGTGACCATAGGTGAGAGAAGGAACGTACACTACTGTTCAAAAGTTTGGGGTCACTTAGAAATTTCCTTACTTTTGAAAGAAAAGTATTCGGTTTCCGGTGGTGACGCTGCCCCTGGTATAAAGTTGTGGGCGGAAGAGGCTCTGCCTCTTTCGTCGGGGAACCACCTGGTCAGCAGGGCGGATGCCGTAAGCCTCTTTATATACACTACCGTTCAAAAGTTTGGGGTCACTTAGAAATTTCCTTATTTTTGAAAGAAAAGCACTGTTGTTTTCAATGAAGATAACTTTAAACTAATCAGAAATACACTCTAATATCTAATATACATTGCTAATGTGGTAAATGACTATTCTAGCTGCAAATGTCTGGTTTTTGGTGCAATATCTACATAGGTGTATAGAGGCCCATTTCCAGCAACTGTCACTTCAGTGTTCTAATGGTACAATGTGTTTACTCATTGCGTCAGAAGGCTAATGGATGATTAGAAAACCCTTGTGCAATCATGTTTGCACAGCTGAAAACAGTTTAGCTGGTTAGAGAAGCTATAAAACTGACCTTCCTTTGAGCAGGTTGAGTATCTGGAAAAAATTATTATTTCAAATACAAATCATTATTTCTAACCTTGTCAATGTCTTGACTATATTTTCTATTCATTTTACAACTCATGGTGGTAAATAAGTGTGACTTTTCATGGAAAACACAAAATAATTGTCTGGGTGACCCCAAACTTTTGAACGGTAGTGTAGATTGACTGGCAAATCGACAGCTTTGCCTTAGAACTCAGCTCCGTCTTCACCACAACAGACCAGTACAACGTCCGCATCACTGCAGATGCTGCTCCAATCCGTCTGTCAATCTCTCGCTCCATTCTCCCCTCACTCGTAAATAAGACCCCGAGATACTTAAACCGCTCCACTTGGGGCAGGAGCCTGTCCCCAACCCGGAGAGGACAATCCACCTTTTTCCGGCTGAGGACCATGGACTCGGACTTGGAGGTGTTGATTCTCATCCAAGCCGCTTCACACTCAGAGGCAAACCGTCCCAGCAAGAACTGTAGGTCATTGCTGGATGAAGCCAGCGGGACAACATCATCTGCAAACAACAGAGATGAGATCCTGTGGTCACCAAGCATGACACCCTCCATTCCCGACCGAAAGTCTTGTTCCATGGCCTCACCGAACTCCTCCCATACCCGAGTTTTTGCATCAGCAACCACCCGAGCTGCACTCCGCTTGATCTGCCGGTACACCTCAGCTACTTTAGGAGTCCCACAAGCCAACCAAGCTTGATAGGTCTCTTTCTTCAGCTTAATGGCCCCCCTCATCACTGGTGTCCACAACTTGGTTTGGGGGTTGCCACCACGAGATTCCCCGACGACCTTGCGGCAGCAGCTCTTGGCCACTGCTTCAACAATAGAGGTGGAGAACATGGCCTATTCAGACTCCATGTCTCCAGACTCCCTCGGAATGTGGTTGAAGTTCTTCCGGAAGTGGGTGGTGAAGACCTCCCAGACAGGGGCCTCAGCCAGATGTTCCCAGCACACCCTCACTATACGTTTGGGTCTACCAGGTCTGAATGGTGTCTTCCCCTGCCATAGGATCCAACTCACCACCGGGTGGTGATCAGATGACAGCCCTGCACCTCTCTTTACCCGAGTGTCCAAGACATATGGTCAGAGGTCTGATAACAAAATTGATCATTTACTGTGACCTAGGGTGTCCTGGTGCCAGGTGCACATATGGACACCTTTATGCTTGAACATGTTGTTCGTTATGGACAAACTGTAGTTAGCACAGAAGTCCAATAACTGAACACCACTTGGGTTCAGATCGGGCAGTCCGTTCCTTCCAACCACCCCCTTCCAGGTTTCACTGTAGTTGCCCACGTGCGCATTGAAGTCTCCCGGTAGGACAATGGAGTCTCCAAGAGGAGCACCCTCCAGCACCCCAGTCAGAGACTCCAAAAAGGGTGGGTACTCTGAAACATCATTTGGTGCATAGGCACAAATGATGGTCAGGACCCGTTTCCCAACCCGAAGGCGCAGGGAAGCAACCCTTTCATCCACCGGGGAAAACTTCAATATAGAGGCAGCAAGGTGGGGGGATACAAGAATACTCACCCCTGCTCATCGCCTCTCGCCCGGGGCAACTCCAGAGAAGGCCAAGCTCCAGCCCCTCTCGAGGAGACTGGTTCCGGAACCAGAGCTGTGTGTTGAGGTGAGGCCGACTATATCTAGCCGGTATCGCTCAACCTCGTACACCAGCTCAGGCTCCTTCCCCACCAGAGAGGTGGCATTCCACGTACCAAAAGCCAGTTTAGGAAGCTTGGGATCAGTCCGCCAAGGTCTCCGCCTTTGACCGCCACTTAATCCACATAGCACCGGACCCCCATGATCCCTCCTGCAGGTGGTGAGCCCATTGGAGGACGGACCCATGTAACTCCTTCGGGCTAAGCCCAGCTGGGTCCCATGGGTGGAAACCCAGCCACCAGATGCTAGCCATCGAGCCCCTCCCCCAGGCCTGGCTCCAGGGTGGGGCCCTGGTAACCCCATACTGGGCGGGGTTCACTGAATCCTTGATCTAGTGTTTATTATGAGAGTCTGTTGGATCGTTCTTAGTCTGGCCCTTCACCCAGGACCAGTTTGTTTTGGGTGACCCTATCAGAGGCAAATTGCCCCGGACAGCGTAGCTCCTGGGATCACTGGGGCACGCAAACCCCCCACCATGATAAGGTGAGGATCCATGAAGTACCTTTTTTAAACCATTTGGACATTAACTGAGCTTTTTTTTATCAGGAGCAAGAATGTGGAAGCAGCAGGGTGAACCAGGAAGGAGAAGAGAGAGGAGGTAAAGGTAACCAGAGAATCAGCACAGGTGTCCAGAGGGAGAGAGGAGGCACCGGAGGCACACATGGCTAGGTAACAATAGTCAAAACTTGATTTCTCCCAGTGCTGTAATAGTTAACGCATAATGGGTATTAAATAGGCCTGCTGCTTCGTAGTGGCATAGACTATTAAAGGTAGGTAAAGCCAACTTTATTGTCATTCAGTCCATACAGCCAATCATGTACAGTAGAACAAAATTACGTTTCTCTTATCTACAATGTTAATCACATATAGAATCAGAGGGGTCACTGCCATGCAAGGTGCCGCCACAAATTTCCCTCCTCCGTTCCATTATTGCTGAGCACCAAGCTGGACGGCAGGAAGTTCCACTTTTATAAGGTCTTTGGCATCACCCAGCCAGGATTTGAACCCCAGCCTCCCAGGTGTGGGGCAGATTCTGTACCAACTAGGCCAACACTCCGGTGTGGAAGAAGAATGACATGGCTGAATATAGATTTGTTAAATCAGGGAAATATATTTTTTTTACAACTTTTACAAATATGGGAATGCCAAAATAAAGAGGTAAATTAGCCTTGTCCTTTTATTAAAGTTAAAGATTTTGCGCTCTTCCTTCACATTAGGATACATACTGTACACTGTCATTTTTTGCTTAAAAAAGTCCTTTTCCTTTAAAAATGAAAACAAGGGCATTGGAGACAAATAACTGTACTGACATGCTAACAGTCCTATAATAAAAAGTTGGGTTTTTTTTTTAAATCCTTTTACAGGAAGAGATTTCAACCCCCCCACCACCACCACCACCAACACCACTCTTCCTTCCCCAATGTTTGAAATAAAGTTATACCCTTGAAGTAGTGGTTTCTCGGATGGATCAATGTACAGTGGGGAAAATAAGTATTGAACAAGTCAACATTTTTCACATTAAACATATTTCTGATGGAACCACTGACCTGAGATTTTCACCAGATGTCAGTAACAACCCAATTGTTCCACACATACAAAGAAATCAAGGCAACTGTATTCACAAAGCAAGTTATTTTTAATAAAGTGGAATGACACAGAGAATAAGTATTGAACACACTTGGTAAAATTCATTTAATATTTAGTAGAAAAGTCTTTGTTGGTAATAACAGCTTCCAGACGCCTCCTGTATGGAGAAACTAGGTGCAGGCATTGCTCAGCAGGGATTTTAGCCCATTCTTCCACACAAACTGTCTTCAAATCTTGAAGGTGTCATGATTACTGCCCCTCTGGGCCAAGGAATGAGGAGAGGACCCAAGTGCTAGGCAAATCTGGTACATCATTGTTTTATTATAAACAGAAAATAAAAGCTGCATGTGGGCAGAACTGAAATACAAAAGCAGGCAGGATACTACTAAACTTAAACTTGACCAACATGAAAACAAACTTGGCAAAGACTTACAGGTACAAGGCAGGGTGAACAACGGCGGAGTAGACACAGGGAGTTGACTTAATGACCTCACATGGAACACTGAAACAGGTAGTGATGGTCTGGATGAATCTGAAGCTTTGGAGCATGTGTCAAAAAAAACGGCACAGGTGTTCAGGAACACTGGTTTGAGGCTTGATTTGTTTGTCACGTGACCAACTGTTTAACGGTTTTAAGAAAGTGGAGTATTGGCAGGATTTGTGGTGTGTTTTGGTAGAGATTTTGGCAGAGATTTTGCGTGAGAGACATGGAGCCAACAAGGAAGAGAGGACGTTCTGCTGTGTGGTAGTTCGTCGGCCTCCGTCAGTCTATGATGACCATGGAAGAGAATCCTAAACGTCTACTCTGCTGGAACAGCACCGCCTGTGGCTGAACAGGCTGATGCGCACCGGTGTTCTACCTTCCAGTGTTGGCCGTTGGTAGGATTCAAGCCTGGGCAGGAAGATATGGAGGACAAGCTGTTACCCATGCAGCATGTCCCCACTCTCCACGTCACTGATGAATCCAAAGGAACAGCAGGGCTGCTATAGTTTGGCACCAGCACCGTCGCAGGAGCTGCCAGAACAATGTTGAGCACAACAGAGAACTGCCTTAGGGACTCCGACTCCGGATTTTTCCTCAGGGTTGACTCCCGAAGCCTTTCCCGTGACCGGGTGTGCCGCAAGGCAGCGGAGGTTTGAAATCAGGGTTTACCTTCCCCTAGATGGGCTACCTTCCCAGGTTGACGAGCCACCATCTACCCGAAGCATCTGGTTTTAAGGCGCCAGAGATCCGCCCTCACCCCTTCTCCTATTAGTAAAAGCAGTTCCGCCGGGCTTAGAGACTAAACCACACGGGCAGGCTAGGAGTTGGACTTAGTTGCCAGAGGCTTTTCGAGACGCACGCCATAAGGAGCATTTTATGAGCACTGGGAGCTTGACAACCTTGGAACCAAAGAGCACGCTGCCCCGTGTGAGGCAGTATTTTGAATTTATTTCAGCCAATCAGGTAGATTTGGTAGCTCTGTGCCAAGAATGAATGAACTGACGTAGCACAGGTGCGATGAGAAACTATGGAGAGTGACTGGCATTTTTATAGGTCTTAATTTTGCTGCCCGTGTCAGCGCAGATCAGTGGTGGAATACACTGATATATAGATAGTTCAGTGGTTGATACTCTTTGTCTTCCGTTACAATGGACAAAACTGCAAAATGCACCTGCTATTCTTTTTCATTCTTTTTTCTTTTATTTCAAACATTGCTGGTCATACAGTATTTTATGCTTCATGATGAACTCTTCTAACCTATCACCGCTGAACAGCATTCATATTGTAACGTCGGGGCTGTGTTAAGGGACGTTGACATGGACAAGACAGGACACCTGCGGAAATGCCACCTATTTTGGCGGGAGACCACCTTCCTGGGCCACGTCGTCAGAGCAGCGGGAGTCGCCACCGATCCAAAGAAAGTGACAGCGGTGAAAAACTGGCCAGTGCCGCGGGATGTGGGAGAGCTACAGAGTTTTCTCGGACTGGCCTCCTATTATAGGAGATTTGTGAAAGACTTTGCCACCATCGCCAGCCCGCTGCATCAGCTGACACAGAAGGGCTGTGCATTTCAGTGGAGTGACAGCTGTGCTGCTGTTTTTTCCCAGCTTCGCTCAGTGCGCATCGGAGCCCCCATCCTGCAGTATCCCGACCCAAACCGCCCTTTTCATCGTGGACATGGACGCCAGCAACCAGGGCATCGGGGCGGTGTTATCCCAGGAGGGAGAACATGGAGAGCAAGCAGTTGATTTTTTCAGCCACACTCTCGGCAGAGCTGAAAGGAATTATTGTGTTACTCGCAGAGAGCTGTTGGCTGTCATCCAGGGGCTTCGCCATTTTCGCCCGTATGTGTACGGGGGGAGGTTCCAGCTCAGGATGGATCATGCTTCCCTGACCTGGCTGCTGAGTTTCAAAGAGCCGGATGGACAGTTGGTGAGATGGCTGGAGGCACTGCAGGATTATAATTTTCAGATTATGCATCGGGCAGGCCGCCTCCATGCCAACGCTGACATGCTGTCTCGGCATCCCTGTGCTGCGGAGTACTGTCATCACTGCCAGCGGGCAGAGGATCGAGACCAAGCCGTCCCACGGACCGCTGTGAGCAGGAATAACACAGCGGCACACAGCTCCTCCTCGGATAATCAGGCAGCTCTGCCTAGTGATGACGTCACAGAGGCCCTCGGTGCACAGCAGCTGCAGAGCGAGCAGGACAGAGATCAAGTCATTTCCAGGGTTCAGCAGTGGCTGGATGCAGGCCAGCAGCCCGCCTGGGAGGCTGTGTCCGCGCTGGACCCAGAGACCAAGGCCCTACACTCCCAGTGGGCCAATCTCCACTGTCACGAGGGTGTTGTGTATCAGCAGTGGCAGACTCCAGCTGGGCAGCATCATGTCTGGCAGCTGCTGGTTCCCCAGCAGCTCCAGCCCAATGTACTCCAGTGGGTCCACGGGGCGGTAGAAGTAGGCCACTTCGGGGTGACAAAGACTCTGCAGAGTCTTCGAGCCCGGTTCTACTGGCCCGGATGTCACAAGGATGTAGAGCTCCAAGTCCATCGCTGTGACACCTGCACGGCTCAGAAGGGGCCGACTCAGCGATCCCACGCCTCCTTGCAGCAGTACCTGGTGGGAGCACCGATGGAGTGGGTAGGGGTGGACATTCTGGGCCCTTTCCCGACCACGGACCGGGGGAACCACTACGTGCTGGTCGCAATGGATTATTTCACCAAATGGCCAGAGGCGTACGCGGTCCTGGATCAGAGCGCCGCCACCACAGCATCAAAACTGGTGGACGAGATGTTCTGTCGGTTTGGCGCACCGGAGGAGCTGCACAGCGATCAGGGTCGGAACTTTGAGGCAGAGGTCTTCGGGGAGGTCTGCAAGCAGCTGGGCATCCTACGGAAAACTCGGACCACCCCGCTGCACCCACAGAGCGACGGCCTGTTCAAACGGTTCAACCGGACCCTTACCACCCAGCTTGCTGTCCTAGTGGACCAGCGACAGTGAGACTGGGACCTGCATTTGCCCTTTGTTCTGTGGGCGTACCGGACGGCAGCACAGGAATCCACCCGGTGCACTCCCGTAGCGCTGATGTTTGGACTTGCTGTGCACACCGGTGGATTTGCCCCCCCCCCCCCCAGAGCTGGAGGTGGAGGGCATTATTTGTTTTGCTTGAAGGAACGTCTCCACACAGGGTACAGACTGGCTCGGGAGGCCCTGGCAGCAGCGGGGAGCCGGCAGAAGCGGCCATATGACTCCCGCTGCCAGGGGAGGGACTTTGCACCAGGAGATCGAGTCTGGATTTCCTGCCCAGAGCGAAAAAGGGGACTGTCACCAAAACTGGCGAGCCATTGGTCAGGACCATGCGAGGTCCTACAGTGACTGTCAGATGTGGTGTACAGGTTGAGGCTGCAGAAAAGGGACCGGGTCGTGGTGCTCCACCGTGACTGTCTCGCCCCATACCAGCCATCCGCTCCGCGGGTGGTCGAGCCGGAGCCTTCACCCCAACCAGATACTCCGACCGAGGCACAGATGAACACTAGCGGACCTGTGCGTGCTGGTCGTCGACAGCAGAGGCCGCCCAGACACCTGGACGGATTTGTGTTGGACTTTTGAGCTGGACTTTTATTATTCTGGGGACAGAAACCAGTCCAGGGGGGACAGTGTAATGTCAGGGCTGTGTTAAGGGTGGCGGGGATTCTCCCGGCATGCTTTGGCAGCGGAGGATTCAAAGGGTGTTATCATTCATGTGTTCTAAAGTGTTATTGCTGTGTCATTATAACCGCATTATAATGACACAGCAGTATTATAAGAAGAGTCAGAGCAGTGACTGATCATGCATTTGTGTCACCCTCAGTGAGACAAAGGTCTGTGGGAATGACCTCCCCTCCTGTCTATGTTGAGGAAGTGTGTTTAAATAAAGCCTGTTTCGTCACAGTCATCTCTTCTTTCTTGTGTGAACCCTCACAACGTCACAATATTTATAAAAACAGACACTGTATTTGTGTGTGCAGGCTGCACTTTTGAATGTCGCATTTAGCACCACAAAAAGCAGGAAGGATATATTTTATTTTGAAAGGGAATGTCATGGAAAAAAAAAGAGCAGACATGAGGTGAACAGGGATGGATAGATTACTCCTCGCTAACAGGACAGACAACTCTCTTCTCCACTTCTCCAGGCTCTGGGAGTGACTGAAAAATGCTCTTTTAAAAGTAACATTTTTTTCAGTTTCTTCCATTTTTGCTGAGCTCACAGAGGGTTCATTTTGCATGGGTCTCTGGACGAGGAATGCGGCGGAAAAGCTCCATGACGGAGGCTGTTTTTACAGTCTAGTCTAATAATGTCAAACATAGAGCCCGCGGGCCAAAACTGGCCCATTAGTTTGTATGGTATGGTGAGTGTGTTTAGGTGGTTAGGACTGATGACTGATGTGGAAATGTATGTAAATTTAAAATAATTTCTAGATCTTGATAAGTTCTTTTTAATTATAAAGTGAAATACAATATATTTTAATGATTAAATTACACTACTTTCATGGTGGTGGTTCGCACTGTTGCCTAACAGCTAGAAGGTTCCAGATTTGAATCCCCAGGCTGGCAAATGTAGGAACCTTTCTGTGTGGAGTTCACATGTTCTTCCTGTGCTGTGTGGGTTTAGTCCAGATGTTCTGGTTTCTTCCCACAATCCAAAGACACGCATGTTAGGTTAATTGGTGATTCTAAACGGTCTCTACTTATCTGTCTCTGATAGGCTCTTAGACTAGAGGGTTATTACCAGTGAAGCACTTTGAGAGGTCTTTGAGACTAGAAAAGTGTTAAATAAGTACAGGTTGTTATCCTTGCAGTCAGTTTTAGAGAAGTAACAGATGTTGTTATTGTGCTACAAGTTCTTGTCTTGTACTACATGACTATGAACCTCTGTAGCATCAGCGTTATGAGCAAAAAAAAGTTAACCAAAATATAAATGAACAATAAATAATATAAATAACAATATCTGTATTGTGTGTTCATGTTATCAGTTCATAAGCATTTACACTGCCCAGTTCATAAGCACTTTCCCAGTTCACAAGCACTTCTTCCCCCAGGTCAAAAAACCCCACTCTACCTATAAGTTAATGCATATAAAAATGTACCTGTCCACTAATTACATAAGCATGTGAAAGGCAGGGACCTAACAGCACAAACATACTCCCAAGCTATTCTGAAATTGTGACGTACATTAATATGTATGCTTTTTTATGTTATCGACCAATCTCTAATCTGCCTTTCATTTTAAAAATCTTAGAAAGAGTTGTTGCTACTCAATTATTTGACCACTTACAGGGAAATGGTTTATTTGAAGAGTTTCAATCTGGGCTCAGAATTCATTATAGTACTGAAACAGCCTTAGTGAAGGTCACAAATGACCTTCTTATTGCATCTGATAATGGACTTGTTTCTGTACTTGTCCTTTTAGATCTTAGTGCAGACTTTGATACTATCGATCATGATATTCTACTTGATAGATTAGAACACTATGTTGGACTAAATGGAACTTCACTGCAGTGGTTTAGATCTTATTTGTCCGATAGATTTCAGCTTGTTCATATCAATAATGAGTTTTCTTCCAACTCTAAGCTCAGTCATGGAGTTCCATAGGGATCTGTGTTAGGCCCTACTCTTTTTAGTTTATACAGACGTGGACAAAATTGTTGGTACCCCTCTGTTAATGAAAGAAAAACCCACAATGGTCACAGAAATAACTTGAATCTGACAAAAGTGGTAATAAATAAAAATTCTATGAAAATTAACCAATGAAAATCAGACAATGCTTTTGAATTGTGGTTCAACAGAATTATTTTAAAAAACAAACTCTTGAAACAGGCCTGGACAAAAATGATGGTACCCTTAACTTAATATTTTGTTGCACAACCTTTTGAGGCAATCACTGCAATCAAACAATTTCTGTAACTGTCAATGAGACTTCTGCACCTCTCAGCAGGTATTTTGGCCCACTCCTCATGAGCGAACTGCTACAATTGTCTCAGGTTTGAAGGGTGCCTTCTCCAGACGGCATGTTTCAGCTCCTTCCACAGATCTTCAATAGGATTTAGATCAGGGCTCATAGAAGGCCACTTTAGAATAGTCCAATGTTTCGCTCTTAGTCATTCTTGGGTGTTTTTAGCTGTGTGTTTTGGATCATTATCCTGTTGCAAGACCCATGACCTGCGACTGAGACCAAACTGTCTGACACTGGGCGGCACATTTCTCTCTAGAATACCTTGATAGTCTTGAGATTTCATTGTACCCTGCACAGATTCAAGACACCCTGTACCAGATGAGGCAAGGCAGCCCTAGAACATAACAGAACCTCATCCATGTTTCACAGTAGGAACAGTGTTCTTTTCTTGGTATGCTTCATTTTTGCGTCTGTGAACATAGCGCTGATGTGCCTTGCCAAAAAGTTCCAGTTTTGTCTCGTCTCTCCATAGGACATTCTCCCAGAAGCTTTGTGGCTTGTCAACATGCAGTTTGGCAAATTCCAGCCTGGCTTTTTTATGATTTGTTTTCAACAGTGGTGTCCTCCTTGGTCGTCTCCCATGAAGTCCACTTTGGCTCAAACAACGACGGATGGTGAGATCTGACACTGATGTACCTTGACCTTGGAGTTCACCATGAATGTGTTTAGAGGTTGTTCTGGGCTCTTTTGTTACCATTCGTATTATCCGTGTCTTCCATTTTTCATCAAGTTTCCTCCTGCGGCCACATCCAGGGAGGTTGGCTACAGTCCCGTGGATCTTAAATTTCTGAATAATGTGTGCAACTGTAGTCACAGGAACATCAAGCTGATTGGAGATGGTCTTATAGCATTTACCTTTAAAGTAGAACTGAACTCACCTTTTTGCCAAAAAAGTAGAATAGCAGATTAATTCCTTATTACCTATTGTATTTTTCAACACATAAAAGAAATTTTTAGGCCGTGCGATGGCCAAGCTATAAGCCGATAAACTTTTGCCTCTGGCTGGCAGTGCCAAACAAACCGGAAGTAGTGCAGACGACGCTGCGTGACGTCACGAGTGTGACCCTTATCAAAACAACAATGGCAGATGATAGCAGTTCCAGCAGTCAAGAACACCAGAGTTTTCAGAGTGAAGAGGCATTCAGGATCGGTGACAAGACAGAGGAGGATGCAGGAGTGTCAAGTGAACAGGAAGAGAGCGAGGGAGGCATCGAACCATACAGATTAGAGCCAGAATTTTCAGGGGATTCCGGCACCGACTCAGACCGCAGCAGTGATGGGGAAGAGAGTCGCTTATTGAATACAGAATGGTGAGTCTTTACTTTGGCATGTTTGGGGTGTCAGGATAAGGAAAATTAACAATAAAAAAGAAAGGGAAAAAAACCATCAGCAATTTTCCAACTTATTACAGTGATCCCTCACTTATCGCGTTTAATGGGGACCAGAACCGACCGCGAAAAGTGAAAAACCGTGAAGTAGTGTCACCACCCCCCAAGGGCGTCACAAGTACTATTTTGCACAAAAAGGCACAAGAGAACAGCGAAAAGTGCCACTAAGCAACACGAGCAATAAAGAACAATGAATGCAGTCTTCCTTCGCTGGGTATAGGCGCTCGGCAGGGAGCGAAGCTGGGTAAAACGTCTCAGCCAATCAGCTTGCGAGGTAAAACGTCTCGGCCACTCAGCTTGCGAGGTAAAACGTCTCGGCCAATCAGCTTGCGAGATTCCCGAGCGGTGAAGAGGTGGGCGGAGAGGAGTGGAGCGGTGGTCAGAGAGGTAGATTTTCAGTTATGCGGGCTCTCCGTGTTGATACCTGATGTTCTAATGTAGAAGGCACATCAGGTATCAACACGGAGAGCCCGCACAACTGAAAATCTACCTCTCTGACCACCGCTCCACTCCTCTCCGCCCACCTCTTCACCGCTCGGGAATCTTGCAAGCTGATTGGCCGAGACGTTTTACCCAGCGAAGGAAGACCGCATTCCATCCATCCATCCATCCATCTTCTACCGCTTTTCCGGAGGTCCGGGTCGCGGAGGCAGCAGTTCAAGCAGAGAAGCCCAGACTTCCCTCTCCCCAGCCACCTGCTCCAGCTCTTCAGAGGGGATACCAAGGCGTTCCCAGACCAGCTGGGAGACATAGTCTCTCCACCGAGTCCTGGGTCTGCCCCGGGGTCTCCTCCCAGTGGGACGTGCCTGAAACACCTCAAGTGGGAGGCGTCCAGGAGGCATCCTAATCAGATGCTCATACCACCTCAACTGACTCCTTTCAATGTGGAGGAGCAGCGGTTCTACTCTGAGCCTCTCCCGGATGACTGAGCTCCTCACCCTATCTCTGAGGGTGAGTCCAGCAATCCTACGGAGAAAGCTCATTTCAGCCGCTTGTATCCGCGATCTCGTTCTTTCGGTCATTACCCAAAGCTCGTGACCATAGGTGAGAGTAGGAACGTAGATTGACTGGTAAATCGACAGCTTTGCCTTAGAACTAAGCTCCCTCTTCACCACAACAGACCGGTACAACGTCCGCATCACTGCAGATGCTGCTCCAATCCGTCTGTCAATCTCTCGCTCCATTTTCCCCTCACTCGTGAACAAGACCCCAAGATACTTAAACTCCTCCACTTGGGGCAGGAGCTTGTCCCCAACCCGGAGAGGACAATCCACCTTTTTCCGGCTGAGGACCATGGACTCGAACTTGGAGGTGCTGATTCTCATCCCAGCCGCTTCACACTCAGCGGCAAACCGTCCCAGCAAGAGCTGTAGGTCATTGCTGGATGAAGCCAACAGGACAACATCATCTGCAAACAAGAGAGATGAGATCCTGTGGTCACCAAGCATGACACCCTCCATTCCCTGGCTGCGCCTAGAAATCCTGTCCATAAAAATTATGAACAGGATCGGTGACAAAGGGCAGCCCTGGCGGAGTCCAACTCTCACTGGGAATGACTCCGACCGAGTGTTGGCAATACGAACCAAACTCTCACAACGGTCGTACAGAGACCGAATAGCTCGTAATAACAAGCCCGATACCCCATACTCCCGAAGCACCCCCCACAAAAATCCACGAGGGACGCGGTCAAATGCCTTCTCCAAGTCCACAAAACACATGTAAACTGGTTGGGCAAACTCCCATGAACCCTCAAGAATTCTCGAGAGGGTAAAGAGCTGGTCCAATGTCCCACGGCCAGGACGAAAACCACATTGCTCCTCCTGAATCCGAGGTTCGACCAACGGCCGGACTCTCCTCTCCAGTACCTTGGCATAGACCTTCCCAGGGAGGCTGAGGAGTGTGATCCCTCTAAAGTTGGAGCACACCCTCCGGTCCCCTTTTTTGAAGAGAGGAACCACCACCCCGGTTTGCCATGCCAAAGGCACTGCCCCCGACCTCCACGCAATGTTGCAGAGGCATGTCAACCATGACAACCCAACAACATCCAGGGCCTTGAGGTACTCAGGGCGAATCTCGTCCACCCCTGGGGCCCGGCCACCAAGGAGATTTTTAACCACCTTGGCGACCTCAGCCCCTGTGATAGGCGAGTCATCCCCCTCGTCCCCAAACCCTGCTTCCTCTGTGGAAGGCGTATCAGTGGGATTGAGGAGATCCTCGAAGTATTCCTTCCACCGCCCGACGATATCCCTAGTTGAAGTCAACAGTGTCCCATCCGCACCATACACAGTGTGGACGGGGAGCTGCTTTCCCCTCCTGAGCCGCCGAACAGTTTGCCAGAATCTCTTTGAAGCCGACCGAAAGTCTTGTTCCATGGCCTCACCGAACTCCTCCCATACCCGCGTTTTTGCTTCAGCAACCACCCGAGCTGCACTCCGCTTGGCCTGCCGGTACACCTCAGCTGCTTCGGGAGTCCCGCAAGCCAACCAAGCTTGATAGGACTCCTTCTTCAGCTTAATGGTCCCCCTCACCACTGGTGTCCACCACTTGGTTCGGGGGTTGCCACCACGAGATGCACCGACCACCTTGCGGCCGCAGCTCTGGGCCGCCGCTTCAACAACAGAGGTGGAGAACATGGCCCATTCAGACTCCATGTCTCCAGACTCCCTCGGAATGTGGTTGAAGTTCTTCCGGAGGTGGGAGTTGAAGACCTCCCGGACAGGGGCCTCAGCCAGACGCTCCCAGCACACTCTCACTACACGTTTGGGTCTACCAGGTCTGAATGGCTTCCTCCCCTGCCATCGGATCCAGCTCACCACCAGGTGGTGATCAGTTGACAGCTCTGCACCTCTCTTTACTCGGGTGTCCAAGACATACGGTCGCAGGTCTGATGATACGATAACAAAATCGATCATCGACCTGCGACCTAGGGTGTCCTGGTGCCAGGTGCACATATGGACACCCTTATGCTTGAACATGGTGTTCGTTATGGACAGACTGTGGTTAGCACAGAAGTCCAATAACTGAACACCACTCGGGTTCAGATCGAGCAGGCCGTTCCTCCCAATCACCCCTCTCCAGGTTTCACTGTCATTGCCCACATGCGCATTGAAGTCCCCCAGTAGGACAATGGAGTCTCCAGGAGGAGTACCCTCCAGCACCCCAGTCACAGACTCCAAAAAGGGTGGGTACTCTGAAACATCATTTGGTGCATAGGCACAAATGATGGTCAGGACCCGTTTCCCAACCCGAAGGCGTAGGGAAGCAACCTTTTCGTCCACCGGGGAAAACTCTAATATAGAGGCAGCAAGGTGGGGCGATACAAGAATACCCACCCCTGCTCGTCGCCTCTCGCCCGGGGCAACTCCAGAAAAGGCCAAGCTCCAGCCCCTCTCCAGGAGACTGGTTCCAGAACCGGAGCTGTGTGTTGAGGTGAGGCCGACTATATCTAGCCGGTATCGCTCAACCTCGTACACCAGCTCAGGCTCCTTCCCCACCAGAGAGGTGACATTCCACGTACCAAACACCAGTTTAGAAAGCTTGGGATCAGTCCGCCAAGGTCTCCGCCTTTGACCGCCACCTAATCCACATAGCACCGGACCCCCATGATCCCTCCTGCAGGTGGTGAACCCACTGGAGGGCGGACCCATGTAACTCCTTCGGGCTGAGCCCGGCCGGGTCCCATGGGTGGAAACCCGGCCACCAGACGCTAGCCTTCGAGCCCCTCCCCCAGGCCTGGCTCCAGGGTGGGGCCCCGGTAACCCCATACCGGGCAGGGTACACTGAATCCTTGATATACAATTTATCATGAGAGTCTGTTGGATCGTTCTTAGTCTGGCCCTTCACCCAGAACCAGTTTGTCTTGGGAGACCCTATCAGAGGCAAATTGCCCCCGGACAACATAGCTCCTGGGATCACTAGGGCACGCAAACCCCCCCACCACGATAAGGTGACGATCCATGAGGAGGACCGCATTCATTGTTCTTTATCGCTCGTGTTGCTTAGTGGCACTTTTCGCTGTTCTCTTGTGCCTTTTTGTGCAAAATAGTGCTTGTGACGCCCTTGGGGGGGGGCGGTGACGCTACTTCGCGGTTTTTCACTTTTCGCGTTCGGTTCTGGTCCCCATTAAACGCGATAAGTGAGGGATCACTGTATATCTAGAAACGCATCGCTTCCTGGTCGCTTTTCCTCCCCCTTTCTTTTCTTTCGTCGCCATGACAGCTTTCCTTGGCCACTGAACAGATCTTCCCAGGTGTTGGAAGTGTTTTGTAGTCGACTATCACGACAAAATGCACCAAAAACAACCAGTATCGACGTGCTCGCAATGGTAAACATGAGGACTGGGTCACACTCATGACGTCACGTGGAACTCCGGCTGCACTTCGGCAGATTTGTCTGATTTTTCAGGGCGGGAAATTCAAAATCGCGACTTTCTCCAAGATTCCGGGATTTGTGGAGGGGGTGCCAATGATAAATTATCTTTATAATTGTATGTACTATCACCCAGTGCCGTTCAATGCCGTTCAGTTCAGTTCTACTTTAACATGCTTGTCTATAATTTTCTTTCTAATCTCCTGAGACAACTCTCTCCTTTGCTTCCTCTGGTCCATGTTTAGTCACCAAACAGCACAGTGACTACTTGTCACCCTTTAAATAGGCCGACTGACTGATTACAAGTTTGTAGACACCTGTGATGTTAATTAGAGGACACAGCTTGGTTGAACATGTCCCTATGGTCACATTATCTTTTCTAGGGGTACCATCATTTTTGTCCCGGCCTGTTTCATGAGTTTGTTTTTTAAAATAATTCTGTTGAACCACAATTCAAAAGCATTGTCTGATTTTCATTGGTTAATTTTTATAAAATTTTTATTTATTACCACTTTTGTCAGATTCAAGTTATTTCTGTGACCATTGTGGGTTTTTCTTTCATTAACAGAGGGGTGCCAACAATTTTGTCCACGGCTGTACATGCTTCCGTAAGGCAACATCATTAGAAAGCACTATATACATTTTCATTGTTACGCAGATGACATACAATTATACCTGTCAATGAAGCCCAATGATT
Organism: Pholidichthys leucotaenia; assembly: GCA_020510985.1. NCBI lineage: Eukaryota > Metazoa > Chordata > Actinopteri > Cichliformes > Pholidichthyidae > Pholidichthys > Pholidichthys leucotaenia. The sequence goes on from CM035840.1 coordinate 314,790,451, forward strand.
GTAATCAATTAGCCAAGTTAGATGACTGTCTTAAGGAAATCAAAGCTTGGATGACTTGTAAATTTCTCCTATTAAACCCGGATAAGACCAAAGTCATTCTTGTTGGTCCAAAAAACCTTAGAAATACCTTTCCAAATCAAACTCTTAATTTGGATGCGGCTACTCTTACTCTGAATAGTTCTGTGAGGAACCTTGGAGTTATTTTTGATCAAGATCTGTTTTTTAATTCACATATTAAATCTGTTTCTAAGACTGCTTTCTATCATCTGTGCAATATTGCCAAGATAAGGATCATCTTGTCTCAGAGTGATGTTGAGAAATTGATCCACGCTTTTGTTAGCTCTAGATTAGATTATTGAAACTCTTTATTATCAGGTTGTCCTAAAATATCTTTAAAAAGTCTTCAGTTGATCTAAAACGCTGCAGCAAGAGTTTTAACAGGTACTAGAAAGAGAGATCATATCTCTCTGGTTCTGGCCTCTGTTCATTGGCTTCCCATTGAGTTTAGAATTAAGTTTAAAATCCTTCTTCTCACTTACAAAGCTCTTAATAATCAGGCCCCCTCTTATATAAAAGATCTGATATTACCTTATCATCCTAACAGAGCACTACGATCCCAAAATGCTGGATTACTTGTAATACCTAGATTCTCCAAAAGTACAATGGGAGGCAGAGCCTTCTGCTATCAAGCTCCTTTCCTGTGGAACCAGTTACCAATCTGGGTTCGGGAGTCAGGCACGATCTCTGTTTTTAACAGCAGGGTAAAACCCTTCCTCTTCAACATAGCCTACGATTAGGGAGGGATCTTGTGTCTCTTAACCCTCCCTTTGTTTTGCTGTTAATAGATCTAGACTGCCAGGCGACCTTCAATAATGTACTCGGCTTCTCTCCGTTAATGTTTGCTCTCTACATGTCTGTTCTTTCCATCTTCTCTATCCCCTCACCCCCCAGCCAGTCACAGCAGATGACTGCCCCTCCCTGAGCCTGGTTCTGCTAGAGGTTTCTTCCTGTTAAAAGGGAGTTTTTCCTCTCCACCGTAGCCAAGTGCTTGCTCACAGGGGATTGCCTCATTGCTGGGGTCTTTCTGCAATTGTGGGGTTCCCCCTACATTTGAAAGTGCCATGGGATGACTGTTGTTGTGATATGGCGCTATATAAATAAAGTTGAATTGATTTGAATTGAACTGAATGTTTACAAACATCAAAGGGAGCTCACACCATGGCACATGTTTAACCAAGGAAAGTTTATTCATCAAAATCATTTACCATAATTTCTAAGCCAAAAAAAAGAAAAAGAAAACATGTTCAAAGTACCATGACGATATCCCAATATCAGACAGAATTGCCATGTAATAATAAACAGAAGCTCTCAACTCTAGATTGGGAAACCATAAAGCAGCTCACTTTTGGACACCAGATGACACCAAAGAGGACTGTGTCGAAAAGCTTCAAGTAATGAACCCTTTTCAGATACAAGCTTCAGTGCTTCAGAAAGCCTCATTAGAAACAGGTCTCACATAAATAGGGGAACTATAATTGGGAGACACAGAACAGCTGGGAGGGAAATCAGGGCAGCAGGTGAACACATAGGAGGTGAGGGGCAGTACACACGCTCACAGACAGAGAAACACAGACGTGCACAGAGGATCAGGGAAAGACAAAACCACGATAACACAATATGAACAATAACTGACCCAGGAACATAGCAGAACTCATAAAGACAATACTATTAATAATAATCACAAGACTTTCACAAAAACAGAAGACAACCATGAGACACAGACAACAGAGGACACATGACATGACAAACCATAAACAGGGAACACGGGGCACTCAGAAATAATCCTAATTATAATCATAATAAAAATAACAACACTGTGGAAAACAAACTAAATGAACATAAATCATGAGCATGGTCCTAGCCGTGCCTTTGACCATGACAGAAGGTTCTGTGGGTGTCTTCTGTGAACTCTGAGCTTCAGTTTGTTCAATAGATTTTCAATTGGATTCAGGTCAGGTGACTGACTGGGCCATTCTAGCAGCTCTATTTTCCTTCCCTGGAGCCAGTTGAGTTTCCTTGGCTGTGCGTTTGGGATCATTGTCTTGCTAAAATGTCCACCCTTGTTTCATCTTCAGCATCTTGGCAGATGGCAACAGGCTCTTATCAAGGATATCTCTGTACATTTGTCCATTCATCTTTCCTTCAATTATATGAAGTCTGCCTGTGCCATGTTTTAACGGAGTAGCCTCGTCACTGGCTGCAGGCACATAGACACTCATACAGACGGCTATAGGCACACTCACTTACACACAACTATGGACTGTAGGTGATTTACTAGCTTAAGCGGCAGACACACACACACATACTCACACACACATGCACACACCTGCCATGCATTTTCTCATTTACTTCTGTTTGGAAATTATCTTAAAATATCGAACGTTTATCTTTTTCTTTTTCCCTTACCTGTTTTGTGGCACAGCCAGGGGTGCACACTTGGTTGTTCTGCTTCACTTGAAAACATATACTCTTATTTCCAAACTCCTTTTTTTTTGTTTGTTCCCGTGCCCGTCCACTTAGCTGCCTCCATACACGATTCGGACGTTGAATGAGCTAAACAGATGAAATGAATTGAGTAGATTAAGTACGTTTTTTTCACGCATCTTTTGGTCAGGTGACCCAGAGGGCTGTGGTCAAGAATTTTAATAAATATTTGTTTGTAAATGGACTGACTTTGTGTGTGGAAAAACTTGTTTTTGTATTTAAATATTTATGTGTAAAATGTATATTAGGAGATGGAGTATTGTTAACTGTTTTATGGAAATATTTATTGAAGTGTGTTTTTCTATGAATGATATGCCCAGTGGGAGGGCCTTGGTTGGTAAAATGGGGCTGTTGTGGGCTGAACAGTCAGTATGAAGTTTGTCGTAGAGGAGGCAACATATATTCTGCTGTCTGTAAGTAACTGAGTGATTTGTTTCCTCCCATTTTGAAGAAGGAGTTAAGAGACGACTCAATTTTAAAGGGACAATTTGGCACAGAGACTGTTTGGGTTTTTCTCCATTTGTTTCCATTGTTTGTTTTCTCCTCACCTGTACATAATTTTGCACTTGGGAGGCCGGCAAATAAAAAGGCTTAATGCCATCTGTGCAACTTTGCCATCATTTTTGGGGGGATCTGAAGATGTTGGAAAAGAACCCCGTGACATATGGCGGCAGCGGTGGGATGGCAAGTCATAGGAGAGCAACTCGCCTTCCAAGGCAGCGTACAGGATTACATTCTCAGAAGCAACGAGAGCAATTAAAGAAGATGGTGACTGCGGAGGTGGATCCAGCCTGGGAGACAGTTCCGATATCGGAGGAAGAAGATGAAATTGCTGGATCTAGTGCATCGGCAGCCCCGATGGAAACAGGTAGGCCGTGGGGAGAATTATTGGCTTTGATGAGAGACTTTTTGGCAGCACAAAACAGAAGGGAGGATGGCCTGTTGGCAGAACTTAGTAGTCTAAGAAGTTTGATTCCACAGGTTGGGCAATTTGCTGCCATCCAGTCATTGGTTCAAGCCCCACCAGTTCCTGGCCTACCCTATCCAGGGCAAACACCAACCACAGAAACGGCAAGCAGTCCCAGATTTGACCTGCCAACACCAGCATTTGAGCCTAGGCGGCCAGAGACATTACTTATTCCACCATAAGACTCTAGTGGAGGCCCTAAGCAGCTATGTCCGGAGTACAGACGTGAACCAACAGTACCACACTATCAGATGGGGGAAGACTTGGAGAACTATTTATTGCGCTTTGAGCAAATGGCCAAAACATGGAAATGGCCAGAGACTGAGTGGGCATGTAGACTGGTGCCACTGTTGTCGGGAAAGGCGTTGGAGGCCTACACTGTAATGGATGAGGAGAAGGCTCATTCCTACCGGGATTTGAAAACAGCATTATTGGCCAAGTTTGATATCTCACCAGAAACATACCGGTTGCAGTTTTGATCTATGACAGTCCCACCTGGTGAGACCCCTACCAAGACCTACCATTGCCTGAAGGGACTCTACCAACGCTGGATTCGGCCGGAGCAGTATATCAAGGAAGAGATCTGTGAGACCATCATTCTGGAGCAACTACTCCGGGTACTTCCTGCAGAGATGAGGACCTGTGTGAAGGAGCATGAACCAACAGAGGTTCTCGCAGCTGCTAGATTGGCTTTGCAGTATCTTAATGCTTGGCAAGGAGGACCAACTTCGTGCCTCAACAATACAGCACAGAGATTGGTACATCAGTTGGTCCAGCATCGGCCAGTAAAGAGAGATACTGGACCGGACCCTTCAGCCATCATTTTTGGGGGGATTTGAAGAAGTTGGTAAAGAACCCCGTGGCACATGTGCTGAAAAACACCCCCACACCAGGATGCTTCCTCTTCCAAACTTCACTGTTGGTGTGGTGTTTTGGGGCTGATATGCAGTGCCATTTGTCCTCCAAACATGCTGTGTTTTGTGACATTCAAAAAGTTCAATTTGTTCTCATCTGACCAGACTATATTCTCCCAATATTTTACTGGCTTGGCCAAATGTTGTGCAGCAACCTTTAAATGAGCTTCAATATGCTTTTTCTTTAGCAGTGGAGTCTTGCGAGGTGAGCGGACATAGAGCCCAGAGACGAGAGCAATTAATAGGAGAAGGGAGGAGGAAGGTGGAAACACAAATTTGCCACTTACGTGGGCCGAGAAGAGTATCCGGCACAGAGCCCAGCTTGAATAGACGAACCAACAGGGTGAAACTGATAGGATGAGGAAGGGAGATGACTGGGCAGTGTCTGACCGGATGGAGAGAAGGAGCTGCAGTGGGATGAGGATGATGAGGCAGGTGAGCGCACCGCAATCCCCGAAGATGCACCGCTCAGATGGCAGCAACCTGGAGGAAGGAAAAAGGAGAGAATTTGACACTAGGTAATTCTCAATTTAACAATGAACTTGCTAGTTGTTCTGCTTAGGCAGTATACCCAACGAGCCAGCGTTGAAGCACTGAAGAGCAGATCCTTTTAAACACTGGCGAGGCAGAGGTAGCAGGTGTGTCTAATCTCCCATATGTGTATATTGCCTGAGGAGCTGGAGAAGGTAGGAAGGATGGGGCGAGTGCTCACCGGGATATGACAGTACCTGCTAACTCCAGGCCTTTCTGGGGCTCTCCACGAGTTGGCTTTGGCTCTTGAAAAACTCTTCTATTAATTCTTTTGACTCCTCTGTCAGAAACCCCGGAGTGGTGGCCTAGGGGTAGAGCATCCACCCTACATCCGGTAGGTTGAGGTTCAAGTTCCGGCCGGGTTATGCCAAAGACCATATAAAAGTGGAACTTCCTTCCATCCAGCTTGGTGCTCAGCGAAAGTGGAATAGAGGAGGGAAATGTGGGTGGCAGGGGCTCAGGAGGTAGAGCAGGTCTTCCAATAACCAGAGCATTGGCGGTTTGAATCCTGCTCTCCCTAGCCATCCTGCTGCTGTATCCCTGGGCAAGACACTTTACCCACGTTGCCTCCAGTGTCCATTACACTGGATATGAATGTGCATAAATGTTCAGTAGTTGTTGGAGAGGCCGCTGGCATGGATTGGAAGGCATATTTCCATCAGTCTGCCCCAGGGCAGCTGTGGCTACAGTATTAGCTTACCACTACCATTGTCTGTCTGTTGAGTGAATGAATAATGGATTTTCATTGTGAACTGCTTTGGGTTTCTTGAAAAGCACAATATAAATGCAAACCATTATTATTATTGTTAGAAATCTTGCAAGGAGATCCTGGTCATGGCCAGTTTATGGTAAAATGATGCTTTTTCCACTTCCGAATAATGGCTCCAACAGTGCTCATTGGAACATTCAGCCGTTTAGAAATGCACCTGTAATCAATGCCATCATTATGTTTTGCAACAGGAAGGCTGCCAAGGTCTAGAGAAAGCTCTTTGCGTCTACCTATTGTCATGGTCCGAGCGCTGATCTCGTCCACGCTCGGGCCATACATCATCCCCTTCAGGCTTGACAGCAGTGTTTACCTTCTGGCTCCCCGAGCTCTTATTGTGACAGCGCTCGGAGGAGCTTCCTGCTGTCAAAGCTGAACAGCTGTGCTGCATTCGCGGCTCATCAGTGGCCGGCATTTAAGCGGACGCTGAATGCAGCCCAATGCAGCAGTCTCGTCAAACATTCCTGTGTTTAGACGTCGAGCGAGTGTTCCTCGTCTCAGGCGTCAGTATGCCTTATTGATTCCTTGTCTACGATCGTCCCTCATCCTAATCCTTGAATCGTAAGTGTGCTTGATCAGCCTTACAGCTTCTGTTCCTAGTGTAGTGTGTTTTAGCCCATCGTGGCTCATTACTTTGTTACTTTGTGTTATCCTTGCCCTTAATAAAACATCATGCAAACCTCACCGGCGACTGTTGGCGTCTTATGGTGGCTTGCGAGGGCCACCGCGTGACAGTAGACTGCTGCCAGGGCGCCTAAACGAAGGCAACAAACCGAGACGCCGTTTCCCGGTGAGTTTGCATTTGGACATTGCTCTTTCCTGTCTGGGTACTGCGTACAGAGAGAATGCCGTCGCGGAGGGGCCGCGCTCGGAGTCTGAGCTGCGAGATAGCGGACGCCCTGGAGTACGTAGATGAGACGCTCATCTCCGCCTCCCTCCTCGACTATCACAGAGACGTACGCTGGTACCTGGACTGCACTGAGGACGTCTTGAATCATCCTCTCCGCTACGCCGACCACCCTGAAGTCGACGCTAGGAGGGCCGACATCGCCGCACAGCACGAGATTCTCCGTATGTTGGAGGAGGACTACGGCAGGAAGCAGAGGAGGAGGCATCCCCACTCCCCGCTTTGGGATCCCGTTCCTGTCCTCGATCCAATTCAGGAGTTTGCACCATCTGGGGGCCGCCGAAGATGTCGGCGCCACGGCCATAGTCAACCTCAGCAAGAACCCCGTCCAGATCCTGTTCCGGGCCGCCAGAGAGACTCTGTCTCACAGTCAGCTGCTTCCTCGGCGTCTCGCCAGGAGGGAATCCCTGCAGCCTCTCCCCCCGGGTCATCTTCTCCTGCTGTCCCGTCAGCGCTCCGTGCCCGGTTCATCTCGGCTGTCACCCCCTCCTCCTCGACGCCTTCCCCAGCTGCTGTGTGTGCCAAGAGTCCTGCTTCGGCGCGCCCCGTCCCTGATCCATCGCGAGCGGCTCCCCCTCGTCCTCCCAGGGGCCCTCTGTCACCATCCAGCAGGGAAAGGGAGGAGCAACGTCCTCTACAGCAGGCACCATCCTTCCTCTAGGAGACAGGCAAGTATAAGTTCACTCTTCTTCTCATAATTGTGATTTGCCTTGTCTGACTCCTTGGGATGGAGTTCGGAGTTCGCAGTCCCCCGAGCTCCCACCACCTGCTGTAGCTTCTGTTATTAAACCCGCTGCCTCTGCGTCTCCCTCCGCTGAGCAGTCCTCGATGCCAGGCCAGCGTCGCCGGATGAGGAGGGGGCCTGCGGCTCTGGAGAGCCTGGTTCCAGCCCCGCAGCCACGTCATGGGCAGAGGAGGAGAGCGGACTGCAGCGTGGAGCCTGCGCCGACGATGAAGCGTCCCCGGGTCTCCACAGATGAGCGGTCCAATCCAGCGGGTCGAGGGTCCCGTGCCACCATGCCATGCGGGTTGTCAGCATGGACGTCAGTGCTGGAGGGTCCTCAGGCTGCGGAGACCACCATGCCAGCTGCGGAGCCCGACGTAGCTGAGTGGGAGTCTGATGACGATCTCCTTCCATCTGAGCCCGGATCATCGGCGTCCTGGACAGCGACAGAACCCGAGTACAGGCAAGTGCTCTACTTTGTTTTTCTCCTCTCTATTCTGGAGCAGTTTTGCCTGTCTCTCAGAGAGACGAGCCAAGGGCAGCCGTCCGCTGCACCCGAACTTGTCTCGCTGGGCTCTGTCGCTACCGGTGATCCTGATCCCGGTTCTTCTCTTTCTCCTGAGCCTTCTCTCAGGGTCACCAGTGCGGAGCTGGTGCTGATCACTATGCCGGAGATTCCGGGTTTGGGGTTGGAGGTCGGTGCTGGAGCTGTGCCGACCCAGTCGGGGTCCAACGTGGGTGCAGCTGTGACCCAATCGGAGTCCGACACGGGTGCAACCGTGACCCAATCGGGATCCATCGCGGGTGCAGCCGTGACCCAATCAGGGTCCATCGCGGGTGCAGCCGTGACCCAATTGGGGTCCATTGCGGGTACAGCACCAGCAGAATTCGAGGTCGGTGAGGGAGCTGCAGATCCCCTGCCACCTGACACTGGACTGGCTCACCATCATCATCCTCTTGATCTTCATCCCAGCTCATCTCCACCGGGGGCCGTTGGGGTTCCTAATACTCCGCCCGGCTCTTCCTTGTCTTCCCCTTCTCCAGGGAGGCTGTCTTCAACTTCTCCCCTATGGTTCTGGTGGCTGTGTGATGCGGGTCGGCCGCCTGGTGAGCTGTTTTGCCGGTTCGGCATTCTGGGTCTGCCACTCGACAAACTTTCCCGCCCTTTCGGCGATCTGGCCCGGCCGCCAGAGGAACTGTGTTTCCAGGCATGGGACTGGGGTAGGCCGCCCGAACTGTTCCTCTTCCCCCTGCCTGCAATGTGGACACTAGATGCAGGGCGGCCCCCCCCAAACTATTGGCTTTCATGCCGCAGTACTAGGACTGCCGTCATCCCTGGTTTTCATTTTCGGTGTTTCTTAACCTTTTGGGATGTGCGGGGGGTCTTGTGTATGATATAGTGTATCTCACCCCTTCCTAGTGGGTGTTTTTTGTTTGTTTTTCCTCTATTTAAATGTTCATTCATTGCCTGTAACAGTTGGTGTGCATTTATGCCTTTGGGAATATGACATTTTCTGTTGTCGTGCCCTGTAATTGTTTTATTTTCAGTCTGCCTTAATCATGGTTTTTACATTTGTGAATATCCTGTTTTCTGTTATTTTGCCATGTGATCATTTCATTTACGCTCTGCCTTGGTTATAATTTGCACATGGGAGTGTTGTTTTTTTGGGGGGGGGATCTCTATCTGCCTGTGTGCTCCTGTTATCGTCATGGGTTTTTTGGTTTTTTTTTTGGTCTATGGCTGGGCCTCTCCCTCCTGGCCTGTTCCCCCATCCACCCACCCTGGGGCGTGGGGGGGAGGCTTGGGTGTCATTGGGCGTTCAGAGCCTGCCCTCGGGGGGGAGGTACTGTCATGGTCCGAGCACCGATCTCGTTCACGCTCGGGCCATACATCATCCCCTTCAAGCTTGACAGCAGTGTTTACCTTCTGGCTCCCCGAGCTCTTATTGTGACAGCGCTCGGAGGAGCTTCCTGCTGTCAAAGCCGAACAGCTGTGCTGCATTCGCGGCTCATCAGTGGCCGGCATTTAAGCGGATGCTGAATGCAGCCCAATGCAGCAGTCTTGTCAAACATTTCTGTGTTTAGACATCGAGCGAGCGTTCCTCATCTCAGGCGTCAGTATGCCTTATTGATTCCTTGTCTATGATCGTCCCTCATCCTAATCCTTGAATCGTAAGTGTGCTTGATCAGCCTTACAGCTTCTGTTCCTAGTGTAGTGTGTTTTAGCCCATCGTGGCTCATTACTTTGTTACTTTGTGTTATCCTTGCCCTTAATAAAACATCATGCAAACCTCACCGGCGACTGTTGGCGTCTTATGGTGGCTCGTGAGGGCCGCCGCGTGACACCTATCATGAGTTCTTTTTGGTGTGACAATCTAATATTCACAGACCTTTGTAAAGGCAATCAGTCAGGAATTAATTGTCATATACACGTCTCTCCGAGGTGCAGGGAAAGAGTGACAAGCACACTCGCTGGATGAAGTTGTGCATTTTATTCAAAAACAAAAGGCAAACAGTTCAAAAGAGTCCAACACAAAATGTCAAAAGATAAATGACCCTGCAGTGCCGCAGAGCGGAACCCGGCTCTGGAGAGGCTAACTGCACTGCAGGTGAAACAGTTCAGAATAATACAACTGGGCAGGTGAGGTAGGAGTCCACATAATGCCTAAGAGCCAGACTGGACCTCTGGAGGGGAAAACAGCATTACATGAATATGGATCAGAGAATAAGAGAAAACTTACATTTTGTGCCTCGGAGCTGGGGAGAGCTCCGGAGAGGAAAACTGCACAAATGTAGTATTAGCAGGAGATTGACTATCGGAGCGACAAGGATAGAATAAACCAACTGAGTTTAAATACTGAGTGAACTGATATTATGATTAGAGGCAGGTGTGGGAGCTGAGCAGCAGGTGACCTGATTACAAGCCTCACAGCTGAGGCAGGCTGTGAACAGCGAGTGGGAGTGTCTGGAGAGAGGGGCAAAATAGGAACAGAGATCCATACAAACATATGAGCAGACAAAAAACAAAAATACAAAGTACAACAATAAACTGTGTCTGAGCTCCAAGATGACATTGGAGCTCAGACATATGACAGAGCCCCCCCCACCCCCCCCAAGGGTGGATTCCAGACACCCCCAGGCAACATCCCAAAGAACCCCCCCCCCCCCAAAAAAGGAGTACAAACAAAAACCACCCCTGGAGGGAGGGGGTGGGGCGACAAGGACAGAAAAACAAAGCAGCTCAAAACTAACACCTGTGCCCCAACAACCCTTAAGCCCCTGTAATCCCAGAGCTCCAGGATTCGGGTGGCCAGCCAAAGTCCAAGGCCAAGCAGATGGCCCGATAAACAGAATCAGGTGCTCTGCCAGAGAAAATGGGCCATCCGACCCCAAGACTCAGTCCTTCGGGTGGCCAACCAGCGCTGTTGAGCCACCAGGACTGGAGGGGTGAACGAAGAAGCGGCCTGCCCACCGGAAGGTTCAAAGGCAGGAAGCCAGACCGGAGAAGGGGGACCCCAACGACCTCTGGTGGCAGAAGACAGTGGACCACAACAGTGCCAAGCAGAGGAGAAAGAGACACCCCAAAGGTCACTGGAAGAGGAGAGGAGGCCTCGGCATCCTCAGGCTGGCCAGCTGCACCCTCGGTAGTCCCGGCTTGGGACTCGGCTGCACCCTCGGTGGTCCCGGCTTGGGACTCGGCTGCACCCTCGGTCGTCCCAGCTTGGGACTCAGCTGCACCCTCGGTGGTCCCGGCTTGGGACTTGGCTGCACCCTCGGTAGTCCCGGCTTGGGACTCGGCTGCACCCTCGGTGGTACCGGCTTGGGACTTGGCTGCACCCTCGGTGGTCACAGCTTGGGACTCGGCTGCACCCTCGGTGGTCCCAGCTTGGGAGTCGGCTGCATCCGTAGTGGTCCCAGCCTGGAACTTGGTTGCACCGGCGGTGGTCCCGGCTTGGGCCATACCTGCACCCATGGTGGACCCCAGCTGGGCCATGGCTGCACCCACGGTGGAACCCGGCTGGGCCAATGCTGCCTTAACGGTGGACCAACCAACCCGTGAGTGCACCAGAGCCAGGAGGCGGTCGATCACAGGGACTCCGGACTGGAGCTCTTTTGCACCAACGATGGCCTCCACAGCGGGGGATGCTGGACCCCCGGTGACCTTTAGTGATGGGCCTGGATCCTCAAACAAGTCCGGCGGTGTTAGACTCTCTCTGGTGACCCTGGGAGAGGACTTCGACATAGAACAAAGAGAGGAGAGGTCAGGGTCACTGGCAGCGGTGGAGCCCGGCGAGACAAGGTCAGGTACAGTGGGAGGCTGCACCTGGCTCTCCTCACCAAGAGCCAGGCAAGAATGTTCTAATATAGAAAGGAGAAAGACAAAAGAGAGCACTTGCCTGAGCTTGAGCTCCACCGCCGTCCAGGATTCCGATGATCCAGGAGATGTAAACCTGGGCTCGGCCCCCTGGAGGTTCACCTAAGGTGCTGACACTGCTGCGGCAACCTCCGCAGCAGGCGTGATGGTAATTGCAGTCTCTAGGCCCCCAAGCGATGTTCCCCACACTGGTGACTCATTGTGGCTGGGGGTTGCCTCGCCGCCGACCCTGCAACTGGATCCTCCAGGGCCCCGGTTTCCTCCACTGTCTGATGGTTCAGTTCAGGGGCCAGCGAACTCTCAAAAGCACATGGAGAGGACACGGAGAGGACTGGTAAGGGGTAGTCATATGCCGCTGGTGCAGAGAACTCAGGGGACTGCAGAACCTGAGTCTTTTAACCAGGGATCAGTCAAGAATGCTCATCAATAATAAAGATGTAATGAGAAGGAACTTGCCTGTTCTCCTGGTTCATGTTTCCAGCAGTGTCTGGTGCACTGTCATCCCTGTCTGTGTCCATAGTGGACCTGGGCTCCTCAGTAGGCTGTGGAGGAGTCGCCTCAGCAGGCATGGAGGTGGATGGAGCTGGGGAAAAAATGGCCCTACCCACATTGGCAGATGTAAGTGCTGAGGAGGAGTAGGTGGCTGCGAGGGAGCTGGAGGAAAAAGCGGCTCTGCTGCAAAATTCTCCTCCTCCTGTGAAAGAGGGGTTGCTGGCTGAAAAAATGGTTGAACTCTTCTCGCGAGACCTCCACAAATGGTGATGACAAGTGGGAGAAGGAGGCTCCAAGGACAGAGTGTGCTCGATTTCAGGCAGAAGCTCCAATTCCCTTGGAAAAAGCATCTCCATCGTCCGGAGACCTACTCCCAGGATCAGCGGAGATTTGGGGAAGACGGAAGAAGCAGGTGGAGAATCGATTACAGCAGCTGATAATTCATCAGGAATCAGGCAAGCAGTTTCAGGAGAAAGAGAGAGTGAATGAATAAGAACTTGCCTGAATTCCTGGGGGGTGATGACGTCAGCTGCCGTCCCGAGGTCGGGCTCATCGTTGTGGTGAGGAGGTCAATTCTGGGAGGAGCCACGGCTTTACCTCCAGGAGGAGGTCCGTTTCCGCCAGCAACACCAGTCTGCGTCCTTCCTACTCCTCTGCAGATGGAGCGGGCCAGGGCTCTGGAGGAGGAGGCAAGGCTGAAGCGTGAGAGCTGCGAGAGATGGAAGGCTTCTTACGACGCGACCGCCTCTTCTTCGATGGAGATAGCTCAAGCGCCAGAGATTCCTTCCTAGGCTCTGCATACAGCAGGGAGAAAATCAAGTGGACAATGTCGGCCACCTCCGGGTGACACCAAAGGTCAGGGTACATCTCCATCGTCTCTGCTGCAGCGTCCCGAGCTCCTCGAACCATCTCAGGAGTACAGGGCCCCTGCATCCACAAGAAAATGTCCTCCAGAAGGCACAGTGTGGGCAGCTCCTTGTCCCCCGAGTAGGACATAGTGCTTCAGACTCAGGTGGGTGAAGAACACAGAAAAAGGTGAAAAAGAAACACACAATTTCACAGCTGGGCTCTTAACTGGTCACGCCGTACTGTCATATACGTGCATCTCTGAGGCACAGGGAAAGAGTAACGAGCCCACTCACTGGATGAAGTTGTGCGTTTTATTCAAAAACAAAAGGCAAACAGTTCAAAAGAGTCCAACACAAAATGTCAAAAGATAAATTACCCTGCAGTGCTGCAGAGCAGAACCCGGCTTTGGAGAGGCTAACTGCACTGCAGGTGAAACAGTTCAGACTAATACAGCTGGGCAGGCAAGGTAGGAGTCCACATAATGCCTCAAAGCCAGACTGGGCCTCTGGAGGGGAAAACAGCATTACATGAATATGGATCAGAGAATAAGAGAAAACTTACATTTTGTGCCTCGGAACTGGGGAGAGCTCCGGAGAGGAAAACTGCACAAACGTAGTCTTAGCAGGAGATTGACTAATGGAGCGACAAGGATAGAATAAACCAACTAAGTCTGAATACTGAGTGAACTGATAGTATGATTAGAGGCAGGTTTGGAAGCTGAGCAGCAGGTGACCTGATTACAAGCTGCTCACAGCTGAGGAAGACTGTGAACAGCGAGTGGGAGTGTCTGGAGGGAGAGAGGGGCAAAACAGGAGCAAAGATCCATACAGACATATGAGCAGACAAAAAACAGAACTACAAAGTACAGCAATAAACTGTGTCTGAGCTCCGAGATGACATTGGAGCTCATAAATATGACACTTAACCAGCTGAAATTAATTTGTACTAATGGGGGATGAGGGCAGCGCGGTGGCGGAGTGGTTAGCACTGCGGCAGCACAGCAACTCACCCTTGGCCGGGGGATCCTGGGTTCGATCCCAGCCCCCGACCAACAGTGATCTGTGTGGAGTTTGCATGTTCTCCCCATGTCTGCGTGGGTTTACTCCGGGATTTCTCCGGTTTCCTCCCACATGCCAAAAACATGCAAGTTAGGTTAATTGGCATTAAAAAAACTGGGGATTCTAAATTGTCCTTAGGTATGACTGTGAGAGTGAATGGTTGGCTGTCTCTCTGTGTTGGCCCTGCGATGGACTGGCGATCTGTCCAGGGTGTACCCTGCCTCTCGCCCAAAAGATGCTGGGATTGTCATGGTCTGAGCGCCGATGTCGTCCGCGTTCAGGCCATACATCATCTCCGCCAGGCCTTTGTTGTGACAGCGTCTCGGCGGTGCTTCCGGCTCTCAGAAGCCAAGCACCACGGGATGGCCGGAGGCCAATTATCGCTCATCAGCCAATGAGCTGTCAGCCCCTATATCAGGGAGCTGCTCTGTTTGTTCATGGCGGCAACCTCACGCTTTCCACACATCCCTCTCGTTGTGGATTAGGCTGGAGTCCCTACGTCCGGCTCCAGTCCTCCTCTCTTCCCTCATCGTTATTCGTAAGTGTTCTCTTGTATTATTTGTGTTTTGCCCCACAAGGCTCATTTCCTTTGTTGCTTTCCTTTGTTAATAAATTACGCAAGCTCACTGGTTGGCCCTCGGCTCTTATCAATGGCTCGCAAGAGCCATTCATGACAGTAGGTCGCCTCCAAGCGAGACGCCGGCCACCGTTAGTTTGCAGTTGGACTGCTCCTTCCTGTCTGGGTACCATGCTGGAAGCATGCCGTTGCGGAGGGTCCGCGCTCAGAGTCGGAGCGACAAGCTGGAGGACGCCCTCGAGTGCGTTGATGAAATCCTCATCGCCGCCTCCCTCCTCGACTTCCTTAGTGACGTGCACCGGTACCTGGACCAAGCTGAGGACATTCTAAATCATTTCCCCCGCTTCGCTAATCACCCTGAAGTCAGCGTGAGGAGAGATGACATCGCCGCACAGCGCGAGATACTCCGTGGGCTGGAGGAAAACCCTGGCAGGAAGCCGAAGAGGAGGCATCTCCGCTCCTCACGTCCGGATCCCATTCCTGCCTCCACTCCGGTCCAGGAGTTCGCTCCGCCCAGGGGTGAGCCCCGCTGGAGAGTGTCGTCATTTGGGAATTCCCCGGAGAAGCTCCAACTCACAGCTGCTTCCATCCGGGACCGAGTGGCGGCAGCTCGTTCCGCTGTTCATCCCTCTCTCATCATGAAGCATGTGGCGGCGGCAGTCAGACTAGTGGAGAGGAATCCCGAGTTAAGTGACTTCCCTGAGTTCTCCAACCTCCTCACCTCTGTCTCCACACAGGAGTGGCGATTCCCAGACCTCACTTTCGCCTCGCCCTCAGCCAGAAACCGTCGTCACATCTACAATCAACCTCAGCTTGAACCCCATCCGGATCCAGTTCCGGGTCGCCGCAGAGGATCTACCTCCCACACAGCTGTCACTCCCGCGCCTCGTCAGAGGGGAATCCCCACAGCCTCTCCCCCCGGGCCATCTTCTTCTCCTGTCCCGTCAGCGCTCCATGCTCAGCTCGTTTCGGCTGTCGTCCCCTCCTCCTCAACACCTTTCCTGGCTGCTGTGTGCCTGGAGTCCTGTTTCGGCGAGCCCGGTCCTGGAACCTTCGCGAGCGGCTCCCCCTCGTCCTCCCAGGAGGCCCTCTGTCACCATCCGGCGGGGAAAGGGAGGAGCAACGTCCGCTACAGCAGGCACCATCCTGCCTCCGGGAGACAGGCAAGTCCAAGTTCACTCATATCCTCTTCATTGTGATTTGCCTTGTCTGACTCCTGGGGGTGGAGTTCAGGATTCGCAGCCCCCTGAGCCCCCAGCCCCTGCTGTAGCTTTAATTGTTAATCCCGCTTCCTCTGTGTCTCCCTCCGCTGAGCGGTCCTTGACGCCAGGCCAACTTCGCCGGATGAGGAGGGGGCCTGTGGTTCTGGAGAGCCTGGTTCCGGTCCCGCAGCCAGTGGGCGGAGGAGGAGAGCGGACTGCAGTGTGGAACCTGCAACAACGAAGAAGCATCCCCGGGTCTCCACGGACGAGCGATTCGGTCCAGCGGGTCGAGGGTCTCCTGCCACCACGCCATGTGGGTCGTCGGCGTGGATGTCGGTGCCAGAGGATCCTCAGGCTGCGGACACCATCATGCCAGCTGCAGAGCCCAGCGTAGCTGAGTGGGAGCCTGATGACGACCTCCTGCCGTCTGAGCCCGGATCATCGGAGTCCTGGACGGCGTCGGAACCTGAGATCAGGCAAGTGCTCTGTGTTGTCTTCCTTCTTTTCCATTTTAGAGCATTTTTGCCTGTCTCTTGGGTAGGCGAGCCGGGTGCAGCCGCCCGCTGCATCCGAGCTTGTCTCGCCGGGTTCTGGCGCTGCCGGTGATCCTGATCTCAGTTCTTTCCTCTCTCCCGAGCCTTCTCCCAGGGTCGCAGGCACGGAGCTGATTTCGTCCGCTGTGCCAGAGGTTCTGGGTTCGGAGTTGGAGGTCGGTACTGGTGCGTTGCCGACCCAGTCAGGGTCTGACACGGGTGCAGCCGTGACCCAATCGGGGTCCATCGCGGGTGCAACCGTGACCCAATCGGGGTCCGACGAGGGTGCAGCACCAGCAGAATCGAAGGTCGGTGAGGGAGCTTCAGATCCCCTGCCGCCGGACACTGGACTGGCTCATCTTCCTCCTCATCTTCATCCTCATCAGCATCACCCTCATCTTTCCCCCAAGCCTTCTCCGCCAGGTGCAGTTTGGATCCCCCATCTTTGGCCCGGCTCGACCTCGCTATTCCCCTCTGCAGGGAGGCCGTTGTCGCTCTCTCCCCTGAGGTCCTGGTGGCTAAGCGATGCGGGTCGGCCGCCTGAAGGACTGCCGCGCCCATTTGGCTGTCTGGGCTGGCCACCCGACCCACTGGACTCTCAATTCGGCGACCTGGTCCGGCTACCTGAAGCACTGTTTTTCCTGGCCTGGGATTCGGGTAGGCTGCCTGAACTCTTCCCGTTACCCCTGTTCGCGGTTTGGACGCTGGGTGCGGGGAGGCCCCCGGGTCTGTGTAATCTTGCCTGTCATCCCTGTGCCTTTTTGTCCCTCTGTAATTTTGTGGATGTACGGGTATGATTATTATGATTTCTTGTAGTCTCATCGCTGTTAGCGTGTCTTTGTGTATTTCATATAGCTCATCGCTGTTAGCGTGTCTTTGTTTTCTTTGTCTTTGTTTTCTAGGCCGGGTTCTGGTATTCCCGTTTGAAGCCTGCAAATTTCATTTTATGGGTGTTGTATGGAGTTTTTTTTTCTTCGTTTTTGGTTCCTTGCTGGGTTGCCCGTATTGTTCTTGTTCTGGGCATTATTGTGCATTTAAGAACATTGTATTTTCTATTATCATCCCCTGTGTTCTCCCTGTCTTCATCATGATTTTTTTTTGTCCTTTCTGGTTCCCCCCCCCCCCAGCCTTTCTCCCCCTGCCTCCCAACTTGGGGGTGGGGGGGGGTCTTGGGTGTCATAAGGCGTTCTGAGCCCGCCCTTGGGGGGAAGAAACTGTCATGGTCTGAGCGCTGATGTCGTCCGCGCTCAGGCCATACATCATCTCCGCCAGGCCTTTGTTGTGACAGCGTCTCGGCGGTGCTTCCGGCTGTCAGAAGCCAAGCACCACGGGACGGCTGGAGGCCAATTATCGCTCATCAGCTGATGAGCTGTCAGCCCCTATATCAGGGAGCTGCTCTGTTTGTTCAAGGCGGCGACCTCACGCTTTCCACACATCCCTCTCGTTGTGGATCAGGCTGGAGTCCCTACGTCCGGCTCCAGCCCTCCTCTCTTCCCTCATCGTTATTCGTATACAATCTCTGGAATTTCCCCGTTGTGGGACTAATAAAGGCTTATCTTATCTTATCTTATCTTATTATTTGTGTTTTGCCCCACAAGGCTCATTTCCTTTGTTGCTTTCCTTTGTTAATAAATTACGCAAGCTCACTGGTTGGCCCTCGGCTCTTATTAATGGCTCGCAAGAGCCATTTATGACAGGGATAGGCTCCAGCCCCCCCGGGACCCGAAAAGGACTAAGCGGAAGAAGAAGAATGAATGAATAAATGAATGAATGAGATGGCTTCCTACATTATGATTTATTTAAGCTGGTTTTTTGGCTTTCTATGCCTTTTTGCACCGCTTTTCTTCATGTGTTCAATACTTATTCCCTATGTCATTTCACTTTAATAAATATAACTTATTTTGTGAACACAATTGCCTTGATTTCTTTGAATGTATGGATTACTTGGGTTGTTACTGATATTCAGGGTTTCCTCAGGTAAGATTTACCTGTGGTCGGACTGCCACACTTGAAGTTATGCCGCCTCACCAGGGAAATATAAATTTAAGAAAAAATATGAAGGAATGAAGCTCTGTCTGTCGGGTTGGTGAGGAGAGTTCTAAAAAACTATAAATATATAGGAATGTTATAACAGATATAACTGAATCTTTGGTAATTTAAGTTAATTTATTTCATTAAATACAATTTTATTGATATTTTTTCTTTGAAATCAGTTAAAATATTGTTCTGTTCTGGCTCTGCAAAATTATGATTTTGCAGAGCCAGAATTTTTTATTAAAAAAAAAAAAAACAACAACGGTGTTTTAATTTTAAAAAATAGACTAAAATAGCCATAAAATAATCCACAAATTTATAATAAAGTCTCAAATGTATAAGAAAACTCAATTTTACAAGAGGAAATAACAAATTTTAGGAAAATGTGTCAAATTTAGATAAATTTACAGAGAAAAGTAGAAAACTATAAGAAAATTGTTATAAATTTGAGAAAAACATCAAACCTTCAAGACTGAAGACATTACTAAAGTTTTGAAGTGGGTGCTTTTTGTATCCTTAGCTAGAAATTTTTGGTTGTCTATTTGTAATTATTAATTTTATATCACTGCTTTTACATGAGTAGAATTTCAGGCTACTATACCCACCTCTGTTCTTATAATTTAAGCACCCATGAGTAAATTACTCTTATGAATGTTTTTCCCTTCTCTTTCGTACTTTCTTAATGGAAAAAAGAACCACTAGAATAAAAATACAAAAAATACACATTTTTGTCATTTATGTAAACCATGACAAAAACAGTCCTGCAGAACAAAACGTGACACTTGGCATTTTCTAACCTGTTTGTATACCACCACAGACAGAGAGAGAACCTGAATTAGAAAGGGCTCAGAGAGGGAAAGATGAGGCAGACAAGATGAGCCAAGAAGAGGAAAGTGTTCAGGCAGAGGGTCCAGGAGAGGTGAGAGCAGAGGAAGGAGAGAAGGATATACCAGTAAAAAGTTCAAACACAGGATGTCTGGCTGGGACCCCAACTGGCTCAATATTCCAACATTCAAGCATTGTGTCATGATTAAACACCCAGAGGCTCAAATGCAGAGCAAGTAATACCGGATGAACACACTGACACAGGTGGAAATGTACACAAAACAACGCAAACATAATATACATTCAAAAAACCAGTGGTCATGCTGGAGCAGTACACAGCCTACAACAGAGGAAAAGAGGAGAAAAGATTAATGTCTGGAATAAACAAAGGGGAATTATCAAGAGAGAGGAGAAGAGACTCATTACACGAGCAGAGGGCCCAGCTATGGACTCCAGCATGTGGCGATAAGGACTGGGAGATGACCTGCAGGGAGACAGAGGAGAGAAGATGGCAGGAGGATGAATGGGTTGACCTGGGTGGAGTATGAGTTGTCTTGAGGAGATGAGAGGTACAGGTGAGTGTGCACAGCCCCAGAGACACACCACTGAGATGGCAGCAAACCTGAAGAGGAGAAGACAAACAAGGTAAGACAACTTGAATAGAATTAATGCCTAACAACTTTAACTGTAGTTGTTTATGGCAGCAATACTCAACGGTCCAGCGGAGAAGCATTCACAAGCTGGCTCTTTTATGTGCTGGTAAACCAGGAAGCAGCAGGTGTGTCCAATCACACAGGTGCACTGATGAGCTCCGGAGCCAGGAGACAGACACAAGGAAAACACACAGGAGGGGAGGGGGAGCACGATCACCTGATCATCACACCTTGGTGGTACAATACTTCAAATAAGTTCCACATGCAAAGTTACTGTGCAAAATTTAAAAAGAAGACATATTATGTGATACCCTTAATCTTGGCATCCTAATTAACAAATTACAACATTATGGTAACAGAGGCCTAGCAATAGATTGGTTTATTAGCTTTCTGTTTTGAAGACTTCAATATGTTTATATAAATAACCACAAATCATCATATAAATCCATCGATCATGGGGTTCCCCAGGGTTCCATCTTGGGACCAGTTCTATTCATTCTGTACATAAATGACATTGCTAACTCCTCATTTCTACTTCTGTACATAAAGTACCGGTACTGTTTGCAGATGACACTAACTTATTTTTTGCTCACCAGAATCCAAATGAACTTTAACAGATAATAAATAGTGCACTTAAAATAGGCACCTGGTTTCAGTGTAACAAACTTTCTCTTAACGTCAGTAAAACAAACAATATTGCATTCCGTTCCAATAAAAAGTCAGACACCAAGCAACTTTGCCCCAAAATTAATGGACAGAATATTACTAGAGTTAGCTCTACAAAATTCTTGGGGATGCTCATGAATGAATTTCTCTTTCAAATGTCACATTGATGATCTAACCACAAAACTGGCTAAATATGCTGCTTTGTTTTTTAAAGTGAGACATTTTCTACGACTTTCAGCACTTCTCACTCTATATTAAACTTTATTTGAGCCTCATTTACATTACTGCAATATCATATAGTGTAACGCATTTCCAACTCACCTAAAAAAGCTAGAAATTCTCCAAAAGAAAGTTATACGTGCCTTATCATGGTCTGAATATAATTCTCCTACTAGTCATCTTTTCCATCAATATAAACTGTTATTATACTCTTGCTGAGTATAATTACTTACAGGATGCCTGCATACTGTATCAGGTTGTTCACAAACTCAACTATAAATTATGTGAACTCATTCCATCCTTCCCTCCCATGCACGCCTATACCACTAGAAATAAAAACCAAATTACTGGGAAAAAAACGAAGACTAAAATCTACCAGCTTTAGTATTGTGTGCAAAGGACCACAGATTTGGAATGAGCTTGATGAGCATCTAAAAATGTCACCTTCCATCTCCATCTTCAAGAAAAAACTAAAAATTCAACTCTATCATTATATAATTAGTCCATTATTTATTACACAAAACTTGCTTACTAATGAGTTGTCACCCAATTATTATTTTGTTTTATATGTTGATATCACTCCAGTAGTATTTAATAACTTGACTATGTGTCTTGAACTCACCTACTATTTCATTGTAAACAAATGCTGGGATTATGTATTATATGTCTGTTATATGTTTGTCTGTTCCTTTACAGAAAGACATCTGACCAATATTCATCATCATTTTATTGTAGAAATGGGCTCCCTACTAAAAGCTGTAAATAGCTTACTTGGGATGACCCGTTCACACTCCAAATCAATGTGAAAAAAATCCTATTGTAAAATGTGATCCATGCTGTGAATAATTCATATTGTAACTCATTAATTTATATGTGCGGCGTGTGTGTGTGTGTGTGTGTGTGTGTGTGTGTGTGTGTGTGAATAAACTGTTAAACCTAAAAAAAAAAAAAAAAAAAATAGTATAAAATTAACATATTCCGGTTACAACAGTGTCATGTGTTTTCTGCCCCCCCCCCCAAAAAAAAATATGCTGCCACCACGTCAAGGTCAAGGAAACACTGCATCTGGTGAAAATCTCAGGTCAACGGCTCAATCAGAAATGTGTTTAATGAGAAAAATGTTGATGAATTCAATACTTATTTTCTCCGCTGTACATGAAAGTGCGGAGTGCAAAGACAGGTGTGTTATTGTGATAGTTAAAAACTTCCTCAGTTCTGTGCATGTCAGTGATCGGAGGGATGAGGTGGGGCCTCTGACTGTTTACAGTTCAGATGACCCAGGGAAAGAAACTGTTTGTCACACTGGAGGTGTGGGACCTGATTGATCTGAACTCATCCAGAGGGAAGCAGGTCAAACAGGTGGTGGGAGGGATGTGAGGGGTCTCCAGCGAGGGCAGAGAGTCGCCAATGATTTTTTGGGTGGTCTTGATGACCTTTTGCACAGCCTTCTTGTTCTCGGCTGTGGAGCGGGCACACCACACACCCAGACAGTAGGTGAGCATGCTCTCCACTGAGCAGTGCTTCCACCAGCACCAGCACCAGCTGTACCAGCAGCAGCTTCTGGTACAGGTTGTTCTTCCTCAGGACATGGAGGAAGTGCAGCCACTGCTAGGCTTTCTTCACCAGGGCCTTGGTGCTGACAGTCCAGGAGAGGTCAGAGGAGATGTGGGTGCTCAGGAACCTGAAGGTGGGGATGGTTTCCATGAGGTCACCATCTATGAGTAGCAGGGGTGGTCCTGTCTTTCTGAAGTCCAGTATGAGTTCTTTGATTTTTTTTGGACATTTAGTTTCAGGTTGTTTGCTTTGCACTACATCAGCAGATTCTCTACCTCCGCCCTGTATGCCTTCTCATCATCATCAGTGATGAGCCCAACCAAGGTGGTATTGTCCACATACTTCATGATGACGGTGGTTGGGTGGGTTGGAATACAGTCAAAGGTGTACAGGGAGTACAGTAGAGGGCTTGGCACGCAGCCCTGGGCCTCTACCTCGGGGAGCCAGTGCTGAGAGACAAGTCTGACTGTGGGTGGTTGGTGAGAAAGTTTTTTATCCAGGAGCAGGGTGGGTGGGGGGGTTTGGAGGAGGTACAGTTTATTGATCAGGATGTCCAGGATGATGGCGTTGAAAGCTGAGCTGTAGTTCTCAAAGAGCATCCTCACATAGCTCTTTGGGTTCTACAGGTGGCTCAGCGCTCTGTGGAGTGTGGTGGCCATGGCATCTTCTGTAGACCGGTTCTCCCTGTAGTCAAACTGGTGGGGGTCGAAGGAGGGGGAAGACAAGGCCTGGTGTGCTGGGACACCAGTCGCTCAAAACACTTCATGACTACAAATGTGAGTGCTATGGGTCTATAGTCATTAAGGCTGTCAATTACAGACTTTTGGGGGATGGGGAGGATGATGGAGGCCTTGAGGCAGGTGGGGATGGTGGTGTGCATCAAAGAGAGGTTGAACAGCTTGGTGAAGATCTCTGAAAGCTGGTCTGCACATGCTTTGACCATCGCTCCTGGGATGCCGTCAGGACCAGCAGCTCTGCGGGGGTTCACTGTTCTCAGTTACCTCCTCACCTCATGCACCTGTAGAGAGAAAGGGAAGGGAGAGAGGAGGGGAGGAGGGAGGACGAGTTGGAGGGGAGGTTGGCTCAAACTGGGCAAAGAAGCTGTTAAGCTCCTCTGCCAGAGTGAGGTTGCTGTCTGGTGTTGGGGGGCACTCTGTGGAGTGTGGTAGCTACCTTAAACACACCTTAATACTAAGTACTAATACTAATGAATACTAATAACACGCATTAGGCAATTAGGTCAGTTAAAGCATCAGGCAATTGGGACAGTTAAAGCAGTTAAACTAGAGGAAACAAGAAGAATGAAAACTGAAATTCTCTGGATGACTATAATGGACAATGGTATATTAATATCAGAGATGATATGAACCTGAGATGGCATAAGCCTATGTACAGTGTGCAAATGAGCAATGTACAAATTAGCACCCAGTGTGAGAATTTCTATGTAATGATAAAACCCAGTAGACTGTACAATGATAATATAGCAGCAGAGATGATATGGACATGAAACGGGGTGAGACTATGTACACTGTGCAAGTGAGCAATGTGCAAATTTAGCAGCCAGTGTGTGAATTTCTATTTGCAAAGCTGTGTACGGAGTTTGTTATTTATTCAGGGGTCTGATGGCAGTTGGAAAGAAGAAGTTTTTAGTCTAGATGTCCTGCATTTCACACTTCTGTACCTCCAGCCTGAGGGTAGAAGTGTGAACATTCTATGTTGGGGGTGGGTGGGGTCCTAGAGGATGGCGGTAGCTCTCCTTTGGACTCTGCAGTGGTAGATGCTCTGCAGAGAGGGGAGTGGAGCTCTGATGATCTTTTCCGTTGTCTTCACCACTGTCTGCAGGCATTTGCAGTCCAGGACAGTAGTGCTGCCATATCACGCAGTGATGCAGTTGGTCAAGATGCTCTCAATG
Organism: Pholidichthys leucotaenia; assembly: GCA_020510985.1. Lineage (NCBI taxonomy): Eukaryota > Metazoa > Chordata > Actinopteri > Cichliformes > Pholidichthyidae > Pholidichthys > Pholidichthys leucotaenia. The sequence goes on from CM035840.1 coordinate 314,814,753, forward strand.
GTGCAGCTGTAGAAATTGTTGAGGATCTTGGGGGACATGTAATGCAATGTAATGCACTTTATTTATATAGCCCTTTAAAACAACCTGTAGGTGACCAAAGTGTTTTACAGAAAGTTAAACAACCACTAGAAACACACACAGCATAAAAACAAATTACATAAACAAAGAGATAAGCATAAATACCTAAAAAATAAAAACAAGATGAACAGAATAATGAGAATAAATGTCACCACTACTGGGTATTAAAAGCCATCCTGAACAAATACATTTTAAGTTCTGACAACAGAAAAGGCTTGGTCACCCCAGTGTTTATACCTTGACCTGGGCACATGCAAAGGTTGACTGAATGACCTCAAAGCTCTGCCTTGGTCACGGACAGTTAAAATCTCAGATAAATAAACTGAAGCAAGGCCATTAAGAGCTTTAAAACAAAGAATAAAAGTTTAAAATTAATTCTAAAATGGACTGGAAGCCAATGAAGTGAAAAAAGAATCGGTGTAATGTGCTCTTGTCTAGTTGTGCTGGTTAAAAGACGGGCCGCTGCATTTTGCGGCCGAGAGAAGACTGAGAGATGCCAACATAAAGTGCATTGCAGTAATCAAGTCGTGAAGTGATTAAAGCATGGATGGCTATATCAAGGTCATGACGGCTCAGGAAAGGTTTGGCTTTGGATAACAGACGTAACTGATAGAAGCTCATCTTGACTACATTGTCAATCTGTTTATCAAATTTTAAATGGCTGTCAAAAATCACTCCCAGATTTCTGACAGCTGAACTGAGCCTTAAAGACAGGGTACCAAAGCCAGCCGTTACAGTATCCCCAAACACAATACATTTGTCATAATTGGCCCTTTTGATGCAGAAATAAGGCACCACTCGCCTGCAGTAAGTTTGCACATTTATTAAATAATGAACAACACAAATACTTACAAGTGAAAACATAATCAGCAACATAAAAAAGCTGTGACAGGCCGTGAACAGACTTGACAGGCGGAAGTCCTGTCATGACGCTGTCAAAATACAAGCACAAACAATGATGACAGAAAACCAGGACTAACTAAATACATAAACAGAAAAAGGAAAATAACTATAAGACGCGAGCACCATACAGACCTGCGCTCGGCCTCATGACAGTGCCCCTTCCTTATGGGGTGGAGGCCAGACACTCCACAGTAACATCAAAGGAAAGAGAGAATACCCCCCCCCCCCAACAGAAGAACCTCAAAAACCAACTCCAGGAGGCCAGTGGGGGGATCAAGGCCTGGAGGGAGAGACACAAAAACAAAGAAAACCCAAAAAACACATGACCCAAACACAAACAGAACAAAATACCAAGAAAACTAGATAATACACAATAACAAAGAAACTGTTCTGGTGGCCTTCCAGAGTCCTGGCTCCACTCGACCATCAGGTGGAAAAGGTCGGGCGGCCTACCAGGTCTCCAGAGGCCCCAGCCAGGTAGACAAATTCCATCAGGTGGTCTTCCTGGGTACCGAAGCCACCCAAGCAACCGAAAAGGCTCAGGTGGTTTCTCCTCTTCTCTAGGCCAGTGGGTTGCGGAACGCCACATACCTCCTCCTAGGGATGGCAGCCAGAGCCCGTGCTCACCACCGACCCCCGGACCCAGACGACAGGCACCAGAAGAGGAAAATGGCGGAGGAGGAACCCCGATGGAACCGGATGAAAACAAAGGACCCACAGAAGCCGTGGGCATCCACATAGCACCCTCGGTGCCCCCGGACTGAGGCGTAGCTGCACCCTCGGTGGCTCCGGACTGAGGCGTAGCTGCACCCTCAGTGGCCCCGGACAGAGGTGTAGCTGCACCCTTGGTGGCCCCAGGGCTGGAGCTTAGCACCCACAGCGAGCACACACTGGAGCGCTGCACTCACGTGGGATTCAAACTGGAGCGCAGCACCCATGGAGACCCAGACTCAGGAGGAACTGCACTCTTAGAGATCCCGGACTGGGACGGCGCCTCCACAACAACCTCGGCCAGAGGAGCTGGACCCACGAAGACCTCAGGCGGCGGACCGGAACCCACGGAGAACTCTGGTGTAGCTGGTAGATTCTCGGTGACCCTGAGAGAATACTTGAATGGAAGAGGGAGAGAAACAGGGTCAGGGTACCGGCGGCAGTGGAACCCAGCGAGGCGAGCTCGCTAGCTTTGTAGACTTCAGCTCTGCATTCAATACCATCCGCCCCGCTCTGCTCCAGGACAAGCTGTCCCTGCTCAACGTGCCTGACTCCCTCTGCAGGTGGATCACCGACTTCCTGATGGACCGGAGGCAGCATGTGCAGCTGGGAAAGACTGTCTCTGACTCTGTTAGCATCAGCACCGGATCACCCCAGGGCTGTGTACTTTCCCCCCTGCCCTTCTCCCTGTACACCAACTCCTGCACCTCCAGCCACCAGTCTGTCAAGCTGATCAAGTTTGCGGACGACACCACCATCATCGGGCTCATCTCCAACGGCGACGAGTCCGTCTACAGGAGAGAGGTGGCCCGGCTGGCGTTCTGGTGCAGCCACAACAACCTGCAGCTGAACGCTCTGAAGACAGTGGAGATGATCATGGACTTCAGAAAAGTCCCTGATCGCCCCGCCAGAGGCGCCCCTCTGCCCCCCCCTTACCCTCACAGACTCTCCCATCACCACTGCGGATTCCTTCCGCTTCCTGGGCACCACCATCACCTGGGACCTCAAGTGGGAGCTGACCATCAGCTCCCTCATCAAAAAGGCCCAGCAGAGGATGTTCTTCCTGCGGCAGCTGAGGAAGCTCAAGCTACCCACCAAGATATTGGTGCAGTTCTACACGGCCATCATCAAGTCCATCCTCACCACCTCCATCACCGTGTGGTACGCAGGAGCCACCGCCAGGGACAGACTAAGACTGCAGCGCGTTGTGCGCACTGCTGAGAAGGTGATCGGCTGCAAGCTCCCATCCCTCCAGGACCTGTACATCTCCAGGACCCGGAGGCGTGCAGGTCGGATCATAGCCGACCCTTCACACCCTGGACACGCACTGTTTGCCCCCCTCCCCTCAGGCAGAAGACTTCGGTCCATTCAGACTAAAACCTCCCGCTACATGAACAGCTTCTTTCCCTCTGCCATCAGACTGCTGAACACTAAGTGACTTATTAGATTCTCGTGCACTACGTACAGCAGCTCAACCGGACTCATGACAATTATCACTGTTTTCTTTTTGCACTACCGACTGCACTATGTGGAACTCCACAATATCTGCTGCTTGTTAATATATTTAAAAATTGCATAGATTAGTATTACTTATTCATATTCTACCTTTAATTGCATGCATAGTTTTTTATCTTTAGTGCTACTCCATGTTTAATGTTGCAGCATTGCACCTAGACAAATTCCTAGTTTGTGTACTACATGAACAATGGCAATAAATCTCATTCTGATTCTGATTCTGATTCTGAGCTCAGATGCTGCTGACGGCAGCACCCGGCCAGCAAGAGCCAGACAAGATCTCTCCAATACTGAAACAATGAAAACAAAGGACAGTATTTGCCTGAGCTCAAGTTCCACCGCCATCCAGGACTTTGTCGATCCGGATGGCGATGTCTCAGGCCTGGCCCCCAGGAGGTCCAGCTCGAACTCTGCTGTGGCACCCCAACAGCAGGCATGATGGTTTCTGCAGTCCCAGAACCCCCTGGTGATGTTACCCACGCAGGTGGCTCACCCAGTGTGGTGACAGATCATCTTCCTGCTGGAGCTGAATTCTGCACGGGTGAAGCCTGGGGACACTTCTTCGTCGGCTCAGGAACAAGATTGCAGACAGCCCTTCTCCTCTGTCCGTACCGTGGCTGCAGAACTGGAACCAGGTTCTCCAGTGCTGCAGGCTCCTCCTCCGTCTGGCGGCTTGATCCTGGAACTGGCGGACACTCAGGCGGTATTGGAGGAGACACAGAGAGAACAGGTAACATTTTTGTAGCTGCAGCAGGTGGTGAGGGACCAGTGGACTGCATAAACTGAGCCTCATCCCCGGGAATCAGACAAGGTGATTCATCAGATTGAGATACAGAGTGAAAAAACACTTGCCTGTTTTTCCGGGGTTTGGTGGTTCCTGCTGCAGCAAGCCCAGTCTCTTTCCTCCTCATGGCTGCAGTGATCATGTGCCCCTCTGGAAAAAGTAGAGGAGGTGCCCCTGCAGACACGATAACGGGCAGAGCCGAGGCAGAACCAGTCGAGCTCTCAGCAGTCGGAGAAGGCACTGTGGAGGAGGGGAAAACGGCTGCAACGACCCCGGGATTGGAAGCTGACGAAACAGCCGGTGAGGAGACCCAAAAGGCTGAAGCTGCTGAAGTTCCTCTCTGACGTGGCAAAGCTAGCTCTGCTGGCTGAGAGACAGAGGAGTTCCTCCTGCGGCCCGTGGCTGGGTAATGGCAGGGAAGTGGCAGCGACTGGACCCGGCTACTCTCCTCCATCTGCTTCGGTACAGCCGAGTCACAGGGAGGAGTTGAGTTTTGCACCAGGAGTCAGCGTCTTCCGGCCAGTGATGATCCAATCGCCAACCCCGGAAATCGCTGTTGGAGAGCGAAGATGGTGGCTAGCAGCTCGGCGAACTCAGGATAATTTCCTAAACCAGGACACATCTCCACAATCCCGACTGCTGCTACCACGCTCTCCAGAACCTTCTTCAGGCCGTGGAAGGTGAGAGCTTCAGCAACATGGCCCCGGATAAATTCAGCTGCCCACTGCTCATCCATGCTGGGACCCCAGCTGCCTTCCTCCTTCGGCGCACTGGGAACATGCTGACAGCCACTCAGTCCAGCCACGAAAAAGGTGAGAGAAAAAAAGGGAAGAGCAGAAAAAAGAAAAAAAAGGCAAACTCACTGCCGCTGGCACCTACAGGCTGCAACCTACTGTCATAATTGGCCCTTTTGAGGCGGAAATAAGGCACCACTCGCCTGCAGTAAGTTTGCACATTTATTAAATCATGAAGAACACAAATACTTGCCACGAAGGGTGGATTACAAAAAGCTAAATTTGAGACCACGAGGGGTGATGACAAGAAAAATACAAATACTGGAAAAACCATGAAAGGTAACCTACATGAAACAGACGATGAAAAACCTTAAAGCAGAGGAAAGACTGAGATCAGGGATGGGGATCTCAGTCAGCACATGACTTGGTTGCAGCGAGGAATAACCCTCACCAGCAAACTTAAATAAAACTAGAGCAGAAAAAAATAACAAACAGGTGTGGAGGCACAAGTGAAAACATAATCAGCAACATAAAAAAACTGTGACAGGCGGAAGTCCTGTCACGACGCTGTCAAAATACAAGCACAAACAATGATGACAGAAAACCAGGACTAAATACATAAACAGAAAAAGGAAAATAACCATAAGACCTGAGCACGGTACAGACCTGCACTCGGCCTCATGATAACATTTTGTTTTTTCTTCACTTAAGTGGAGAAAATTTTGGCTTCACCACAACTTAATGTCAGTGATGTAGTCCCATATAACACTTTGTGAGTCAGCTTGTTCTGGGTTCAAAGGTAAATAAAGCTGCAAATCGTCCGCATAACGGTGGAAAGACATGTTGTGCCTGGCTATTATTGACCCGAGTGGCAGCATATATAGTGAAAACAGAATAAGGCCAAGGATAGAGCCCTGTGGGACTCCACAGGAGAGAGAGGCACTAGATGAGGACATGTCACCAATCATTACAGAAAAAGTTCTGTTAAATAAGTAGGATTCAAACTACTTGAGTGCAGTGCCATGGATGCCAACATGGTGATTCAGGCATGACAAAAGGATAGTATGGTCCACCGTGTCAAAGGCTGCTGTAAGATCTAGCAGCACTAAAACAATGGGACACTTGGCATCAACAGACATCATAATATCATTGTGCACCTTTAGCAGGGCAGACTCAGTGCTGTGACGAGATCTAAACAAAGATTGAAACTTCTCAAAAATAGAGTTGTTTTCTAAAAAAGATTGCAATTGTGTAAAAGCAACTTTTTTCTAAAACCTTAGATAAAAAGGGCAAATGAGAAATGGGTCTAAAATTAGATAAAACTGAAGAGTCATGGTGAGGTTTTTTAAGAAGGGGCCTAACCTAACCACAGCATGTTTAAAAGCAGGTGGGACAAGTCCTGAACTAAAGAAGGAATTAATAAAAACCGAAAGCCCAGGCCCTACAGTATTAAAAACGCTTTTCAGGATTCCAGTGGGAACAACATCCAGTGAGCAATTTGTAGGCTGCAGAGACTTCACTATATCAGTAAGTGATGATAAAGGAACCAACTCAAACTGCTCTAACACAGCAGAGTAACCCAGGACAACAGACAAGCTCCCATTTAAACTGTTATTAATAACTCGTCTGACAGAGTCCACTTTATCAACAAAAAAGTGAAGAAAAGTCTCACATGTCGTAAACAAAACATCTGTTACAGTCTGAGTGCGTGGGTTTATAAATGTTAATTGTGTTAAATAGCACTCTAGGACAGTGACTGCTGCTGGAAATAATATCAGAAAGATATTGAAATTTTGCCCTTTGCACGGTCCTCTGGTAATCAGCAAGACAGTCCCTAAAAATTTCCAGAGACACATGTAATTTGTCCTTTTTCCCTCTCCGTTCAGCCTTCCTGACCCATTGCCTAATGGCACGGGTAGTGTCGTTTAGCCAGGGATCTCTTTTTGGTTTAGCCAATTTAAGCCGAAATGGGGCAATAGAGTCCAAAATCCCAGAGCAGGTGGTATGAAAGGAGGAAAGAATATTATCCGGATGGGAAGGGGAAATGAGTCCATTCAAGGCAAAAAACTGCAAATTCCTAAAAACAGCAGTAAACTCCTCTGGCGTTGAAGAAGTGATGATGCGACACCAGCATGATGGAGCCACAGGCTTACTGGGTGATGAAGGGGTCAACAATTCAAAAATAATGGGGAAATGATCTGAGATGACAGACTCAGACATTTCTTTAAGAGACCTTGAGAGCCCAAAAGAGATAATAAGGTCCAGAGTGAGACCAAGACGGTGTGTTGGCTTGTCTGCTAAAATATTTAATTTAAATGTCACCAACAGTCTTTTAAAATCAGATGCCAGCTGATCAAATGGGCAACAGACATGAATATTAAAGTCCCCACAAATCAATAGTTTATCATATTTTGGCATAACATCTGTCAAAAATTCAGAAAACTCATTAATGAAGTCCTTATTATATTTAGGAGAACGACAGACAACAGCAAATAACACAGGACTTGTGAGATCCACCACAAATAGTTGATAAAATACTCATGAAAATTGCTGGCTATAACTAAGCTATCTGAGTGAAGTTTTCCATTCAAATTGAGTTGTATGACTTCATTTTTTTGTATTTTTTTTCCTGTGAGTTTATCAATACTCAATAATTACAACTACAATAATAATAGTTTATAAAAAAAAAAAATTCTCTGATGACTCAGCTGTTGTGGGGTGTATAAGAGGAGGAGAGGAGGGGGAGTACAGGGCACTGGTAGACAGATTTGTGGAGTAGACGGAACAGAATCACCTGAGGTTGAATGTCAGCAAGACCAGGGAGATGGTGATTGACTTCAGGAAGAGGAAGGCTCCTTCTCAGCCACTGCAGATTAGGGGGGAGGATGTGGGAGTGGTTGAAGACTACAAATATCTGGGTGTCAGGATCAGCAGCGGGTTGGACTGGAGATCCAACACCGATGCTGTGCACAAGAAGGGGATGAGCAGACTCTATTTCCTGAGAAAACTGAGATCCGGATTGGCTTCAGGTGTGCTGGCAATGGAGTAGGTGTGTGCGTTGCTGGCTCCTGCTATATTTTTTTTCAGTCTTACTTTTTAAACCCTACTTTGCTGTAAGCTGTCAATGTTATGGACGTTTAATATGTGCGGAATCTGTTTTGAGTTGAGAAATATGTCCAAAACAAGAAAGCAGACTGAAAAGGAGGCAGCAGTGAACAATGCTAACACCAGCTTAGCTGAGGATGCTAATATAAGCCTTAACCCTGCACTTGTTGCCTTGCTTGAGCAACACAGAATGTCCATAGCTGCTGACTTTAAAGCTTCATTTGATCTTATTAATGGCAAGCTGGACAAGATTCAAGCAGATGTGGCTAACCAGAAGCAATGCATTGGCGACCTTGAAAGCAACGCGGAGGACGTCAGCCAGCGCCTAGCGGCGCTTGAAGCTACGTGTGAGTCAATACAGGAGGAGAACAAGCTTTTGAAAAACAAACTTTCTGACCTGGAGGGAAGAAGCAGGAGGCTGAATATTCGTCTGGTGGGTCTGCCGGAGTCCTTTGATGTGGGTCCATGGCCATCTGAATTTTTTTCTCAGCTGTTGGTGGACGTCTTTGACACACAATCTTTGCCATCTCCCCCAGAGCTGGATAGAGCCCACCGCAGCCTCACGCTCAAGCCGGGTCCGAACGGGAATCCGCGCGCTGTCATTATTTGTTTCCACCGGTTTCGGACCAAAGACTTGGTGATGAGAGAAGTGCGGAGACGCCGTGGGACTTTGGAATATCGTGGACATAAACTTCAGTTCTACAAGGATTATAACGCCGACGTTCAGAAGCAATGAGCCGAATATAAGGAGGTTATGTCCGAGTTGTACAAGAGAGGTTTTCATCCTTCTCTTCTCTTCCCTGCCAGGCTCCGGATAACTCTTCCAGATGGCAAAAACCAGTGGCTGGCGTCCGTCTCGGAGGCCACCCGCTTCATGCAAAGCATGGAGAGAAATCAGCGATTTTCGCCCTGAACTGGACATTCCTGGGCTGACCAACTACTACACTGGCCTACTTGATTACTACTTCATTAAAGCTGCACTGACTGGACATTGATGCATTTTTAGATGTTCAAAAACAAGGTAAAATTGGCTCCCTATACGTTGTTGTTTACTTAATTTTTATTTATTTTTTTTTTAGGGTAAAATGTTCATACTATGCAGGATTGAAGCCAGTTGTATGGGAGTATTTTGTTAGGATGAGAATAGAGCAGGAGATGGAGCGGTTGCTGTTCTTTGCAACTGGCTGGAGTGTTGTTATAGGTTTGGTTGTTGATTTTTTTTTTTTAATTTATTTTTTGTTATTGATTTATTAACACCCCCCCTGACCCCTCCCCCCCCTTTTTTTTCTTTTTTTTTTTACCCGTACCTCACCCCATTCTTTTTTGGGCTACACAACACAATATATAAATTTTACTCTTTGAATGAATAGTAATCTTACTTTGGTAAGCTGGAATGTGAAGGGGTTGAACCATCCAATTAAAGGAAAGAGAGTCATGTCACGTCTAAAGCAATTTAAGCCTGGGGTACTGTTTTTGCAGGAAACCCATTTGCAGGATTCCGACCACTTGCGCTTGTCAAAATGTTGGTCAGGACCATTTTTTCATTCAAATTTTAAAGCTAAGGCTAGGGGCGCTGCTATTCTTATTGATCGAAATATCCCATTTATTCCCTCTAATGTTGTATTAGATAAAAATGGACGATTTGTAATAGTATCAGGTAAACTTGGCAATAAACATGTCACCTTGGCTAATCTGTATGCGCCGAATTTTGATGATGTACACTTTTTTCGCAACCTTTTTTCGCAGCTTCTAGATTTAAATACTCATCCTCTAATTCTTGGGGGTGACTTTAATTTGTATATGGATCCGATCTTAGACCGCTCATCCTCAAAACCTGCTAGTCTTAATAAATCTGCAACTTATGTTAAGTCTTTTCTTGAGGAATATAGCCTTACAGACCCTTGGCGTTTTTTACATCCTAACGGCAGGGACTATTCTTTTTTTCTCTCACGTACACCATACTTATACCAGAATAGATTATTTTTTTGTTGACAATTTATTAATTAATAACCTTAGCTCTTGCAGTTATGATAGCATCTCGGTTTCTGATCATGCCCCTCTTGTACTTAAAATGATCCTCCATGGATGTAACTCCATGAGAAAGCATTGGAGACTGGATCCATTATTACTTACAGATGAAAAATTGGTTGCGAATATTTCTTCTAAAATTAATTTTTTTTTGAAAGAAAATAAAACTCCTGGTATGCCAAACAAAACGGCATGGGAGGCCATGAAGGCATTTCTTAGGGGGGAATTTATCTCATTGGCAGCATTTAAAAGACGATCCGCAATACAGGAACAGAAGGCTATTTTAGATCAAATCTTGGTCATTGACAGACAATATGCTCAATCTCCATCACCCGCTCTGTACAAGGAACGTATGACATTACAAACTAAACTTAATTTACTTTCCACTCGACAAATTGAAGGTTGTTTAATAAGGAACAAGAGTGAATTTTATGAACATGGCGAAAAAAACGGTAAACTTTTAGCTAATCAACTGTGTGGTATTAGAGCTAAGCAAATTATTACTGGAGTTAGGACAGATAAAGGAGAGGTGACATCTGATCAACAAGTGATTAATGATATTTTCAGGTCATTTTATTTCAAATTATATACCTCAGAATATACAACAAACTTAAAGGATTTGCAAAATTTTTTTGATTCTATTGATATCCCTTCGATTTCCTCAGAATCTCGGCAAATTCTAGAAGCTCCCATCACAAAAGAAGAAATTCAGCTGGCAATATCATCCATGCAATCAGGAAAATCTCCAGGACCTGATGGGTTTTCCGCTGATTTTTTCAAAAAATTCCCTGACGACCTTGCCCCTTTCCTTTGTCAAGTTTTTACAGAGTCGCTTGACTCCGGTACACTTCCTCCTTCATGTTATCAGGCCTGTATCACTGTGTTGCTTAAAAAAGACAAGGATCCTGTTGATTGTGCTTCTTACAGGCCTATTTCCTTGTTAAATACCAATGTTAAAATTTTGTCAAAGTTGTTAGCTTCAAGGTTGGAAAAGATTCTTCCTTTTATAATTTCACAGGACCAAACCGGTTTCATTAAAAATCGCCATTCTTTTTTTAACTTGCGGCGGTTGTTTAATATTATTTATACTCCTCACCACAACATACCTGAATGTCTTATTAGTTTGGACGCTGAAAAGGCATTCGATAGGGTTGAGTGGGAGCATTTGTTTTTTACTTTGGAGAGGTTCGGTTTTGGTCCTTCCTTCTGTTCCTGGATTAAACTTCTCTATGCTAGTCCTTTAGCTTCAGTGTTAACTAATTGTCGCTATTCTGACTATTTTAGACTTTACCGTGGTACGAGGCAAGGCTGTCCTTTGAGCCCGTTGCTCTTTGCCTTGGCAATTGAGCCGTTAGCTATTGCAATCCGTGGGAGCCGGGACTTTCTAGGCATTTGTAGGGGTGGCATCGAGCATAGGGTTTCACTCTATGCCGACGATCTTTTATTATTTCTCTCCAACCCACTTACTTCATTACCTGCTATACTAAACATTTTGGATAGTTTTAGTAGGTTTTCTGGTTATAAAATTAATTTTAATAAGAGTGAATTGTTTCCGATTAATGAAAAGATTTGAGTTCAGGATCTTGAAAATTTTCCTTTCAAGGTTGTTATTGATCATTTTAATTATCTTGGGATATGTGTTACTAAACAACTTAATTACTTGTTTAAAAATAATTTTCTCCCCTTATTTGACCAGTGCAAGCTAATACTTTCCAAATGGTCCCCATTATCCTTGTCCTTAATTGGCAGAATCAATTCTGTAAAAATGATGTTACTTCCAAAGTTTTTATATTTGTTTCAATGTCTCCCCATTTTTATTCCTAAATCCTTTTTTAAGTCTTTGGACTCTCTGACTACCTCATTTATTTGGAATGGTAAACATCCGAGATTGAGGAAAGTTTTTCTTCAAAGACCCAAATCAGTGGGTGGCATGGCTCTGCCTAACTTTCAATATTACTACTAGGCAGCAAATATCAGGTGCATGTTATATTGGAAACATTTCTATCTGGAACCCAAATCACCCATTTGGATACTTATGGAGTCACATGTGGACAATCAAACCTCCCTACCGGTAATTATAGGTTCACCACTTCCCCTTGCTTTGTCTACACCGGGTAATAACAAAATAGTTCATCAGTCTCTTAGAATTTGGTCTCAATTCAGGAAAAATTTCGGTCTTCAGTTTTTCTCCATTAGAAGTCCAATTGCTGCAAATCATTTATTTACCCCATCAACTATTGATAGTGCATTTCATATATGGCACAGAAAAGGTTTAAAATCTTTTGCGGATTTATATTTTGATGGACAATTTGCAAGTTTTTCTCAACTTTCCACTAAATTCGACATCACTTCTACACATTTGTTCCGCTTCCTCCAGGTCAGACATTATGTGCAAACCATGACAAAACAATTCCCTCAAAAACCTTCTGATAATCCTCTAGATGATTTTTTTTATTAGTTAAACCAACTTCTAAGGGGGTAATATCAGTTTTATATAATTTAATTTCAAATTTACAATCTTCTTCTCTGGCCGCTATTAAATTGAATTGGGAACAAGATCTTAATTTTACTTTTACTGATGAACTGTGGGGCTCTATTCTTGGCTAGGTTCACACTGCATCAATGTGTGCTCGTCACGCTCTTATTCAATTTAAGATCGTACACCAGGTGCACCTGTCCAAGGTTAAGTTAGCACGTATTTACTCGGATATAGACCCAACTTGTGAAAAGTGTGGTAGCGCTCCTGGCACTTTGCTTCACATGTATTGGTCCTGCCCTTCATTGATGAATTTTTGGCATTCTGTTTTATCACTATGTCTGAAGTCCTGCAATATCAAATTAAACCTGATCCATTATGCGCCATTTTTGGTGTGGCTCCAGAACTTGTCTTGCCAAATTCCAAATTAAAAGTATTCAAATTTTCATTATTATTGGCTAGACGTGCTGTATTACTGAAGTGGAAAGACTCTTCGCCCCCTTCACATTTACAGTGGATAAAAGATATAATGTCCTGTTTGAATTTAGAAAAAATCAGATATACAGTTCATGGCTCTGAAAACAAATTCTATAAATTATGGCGCCCGTTTCTTGATTTCTTTGAAAGACCCACGATTATAGTTTCTGAGCAGCTCATATCCCCTTTACCCCACCCCCACCTCACACACACAATTTTTCTTTTTTTTGTGTATTTTTTATTACCTCCGCCAAGGAGGTAATGTTTTTGCCGGGGTTTGTCTGTCTGTCTGTCTGTCTGTCTGTTTGTCTGTCTGTTGGTTAGCAAGATAACTCAAAAAGTTTTGGACGGATTTCGATGAAACTTTCAGGCGTTGTTGGAAGTGGTACAAGGAAGAACTGATTAAATTTTGGTGGCGATCCGGATCACCGTCCAGAAGAAAACCGCCATTACGGAAAATGCCATTTTCGTGAATAACTACTGAACCACTAATCCTATCATTGTCAATCCAATTGCTAGTCATATGTTTTCATGGTCAAGGAATCTGAAAACATACACACAAACACTGTATGGGGGGAACTGTGGCACTTGGCGGAGGTCTGCGGTCTCCGGGTGCTTTTTTAGTTATTATTGTAGCGGGTTGAATTCAACCCCCCCACAACACAGAGACAGAACACAGAGACAGTCAGCTCGCACTCCTTGGTTTTTTCCCGCTGCACTACTGAGATGTAATGTGCCATGCATGTATTGTGATGTGATGTGCCATTCATGTATCGTGATGCAATGTGCCATCCATGTATTGTGATGTAATGTGCCATTCATTTATAGTGTTCATGCGTCCTGTCCTTACTGTGACCTAGAGGCTGAGATCAATATGTAGATGTGCCTTGTAACCTCTTTGTCCTGCAAGCCGGAGCAGAGGCTGCATCTGCCTATTGTTATGTAGGTCTTACAAATGCAAATGTCTCATGCCTGTTCTGCAGTCCCTTTGATCAGACCAACTGCTGTGAATCTGCTTTGATGTATTGTTTGAGTTTGGTATAAATACTGCACAGGTTCTGTAACACACCCTCTCATTCCCACTTCTGCAACTGCTGCTGCTGGACACAGACTTTGTGTCCCTCTCCTCTGAGAGCCGTTTGGGCTCGCTCCCGGCGTGCATGCACGGCGCCGGGAGCGGAGCCCGTGACGGCGGTATGATTAATAAACTTCCTTAAAACCTACAGCATCACAGCTTATTATTTTTTCATGCCGCCGCAATTATTATTGTTTATTTAAAGGTTTTTGTGTTTTGAAGCATCCACATTTGTTAGTTTTAAATTCTAGTTTTGCACTGTTTGGTTAAAACAAAAATGAAAATTTCCAATACTTTGTATTGTATTGATACTTCAATTAATAATAATAAAAAGACCTTTGAAAGAAAAGAAAACTGAGATCCTTCAACGTGTGCAGCGGGATGCTGGAGCTTTTCTACCAGACTGTTGTCGCCAGCGCCATCTTCTTTGCTGCGGTCTGTTGGGGTAGCAGTATCAGGGCCAGAGATACCAACAGACTTGACAAGATTATCAAGAGGGCTGGCTCTGTAATTGGTATCAGACCGGAGACCTTTGAGACAGTGGTGGAGAGGAAAACACTAAATAAACTGCGATCCATCATGAACAATCCTGATCACCCCCTCCACCACACACTAGATAGGCAGCGAAGCACTTTCTCCAGTAGACTACTACAACTTCGTTGTCGAACGGCCAGGTACAGGAAATCTTTCCTGCCACATGCAATTTCACTGTACAATAACTCACTATGATGTTGTATTCTGGTCATAGCTATGCTGCCACACTGCACCTTACAGACTAACTGGTACCTCACATTTTCACTCTGCTCCTGATAGTCCTTCTTTGTGCAATGGGATGATTCATGTGTTTATATGGGTCATTGAAGAGGATGATGGAATAAAGGCAGCATTGGATTTTTAAATAGCTTTATTATCACCTGCCTTCATCAGAACTCGGCTGCAGCCCATGGCTTCAGCAGGCTGCAGCTTCCTTCCTCCAGCTCTCCAAGAGGAGACACGTGTGTGTCTCAGCACAGTACAGAAATCAAGGTGCAGTAGTCAGAGTGAGAGGCAGAATCACAACTTGGCACAGCATTTATACCCAACTCAAACAATAGATCAAAGGACCTTCACAGCAGTCAATCTGGCATTTGCATATCAAAGGAACAGACAGGATGCATGAGCACAATGCATGGATAACACATGGATGATACATTAACTCAAAGCAGTGACATGCATAACCGGCAGACTGTAGCAGAAACAACCAGAATGTGAGGTGATTGTCTTTAGCCTGTTGTGGGGGTTAAATCAAACCGCCACACTGCTCCCCCCCAGAGGGCACGGTAGGGGACCGTGACCTCGATGTTGCAGTTTGGGCAGCGAGCAGGGAAAAGCTCTGAGCAGGAGGAGGGGGAGGGGGGTAGCAAATGCTGACCGGGCGCGGGAAAATCGTTCGAGTCGCGCCAAAAGTGTTTGCTGCTCCGCGAAGTCCCATCTGAACATGCGGAGATCAGAAGAAGAAAAATTTGTCTCTGACTCCTCTCGTGGCCATGAAGAAAAGCAGGAGCGGCGGTAAGAAAAAAATAAAAGCAGAGGGACTGGCGTGTTGACTTTAGGGCAGGCGCAACCCTAAAGCCTCGGGAACCGCAGACAGCTGAATTCCCCTTGTGTGCCGTGGCTAAGACCATACAATCCAGTGAGCAAGCTGCGGGCCTCAGGTGTACAAGCAAGCCTGAAGGGCCAGTGTGCAGCAGAAGGAAGGCGGTCAGAAAAGCCGTATTTGTCCCATGCGTGGTGTGCCGTCCTCGTCACCCCCGGTGCACGTGCCGGGGCTCCGTGCATGGGTGGGCCCACTGGAGAGGAAATCAGGGTCGGAAACTTGGTGGAGATCGGCGCAGTCTGCACCGAAAAACATCTCTGACGAGCCGTGGCTGCAGATTAGTCATGGTGCGTTCAGGTCCACGTGTGCTCCGTCAGCCATGGGAGTCGCCCGCATGTGCTCTCATGTGGAGGAGCTGCGCGGCCGGTCCCGCGTGGATAGGCCGATCTCGACGAGGGCGCGCCATGACGTTCTCTGCCGCTTACCTGGTCTTGGTTGATGTCCTGAGAGCAGCTCGCCCACCGTGGGCTCTGCGTCGAGGCCTCCCTGAGGCAGCAGGGAGGGCAGACCAGTCAGGCCGCTGCGACGGAGCATTCATGCCCCGGTGCTGCGTTCGCTGGTCGCTCGTTTTCTTCAGTCTCGGGTCGCCAGCGTGGCTGTTCAGATCAGAAGGTTGCGTTTGCACAAAACGTGTGCATCCACGGGGTCACCAGTGAAGAGGATGATGGAATAAAGGCAGCGTTGGATTTTTAAATAGCTTTATTATCACCCGCCTTCATCAGAACTCGGCTGCAGCCCATGGCTTCAGCAGGCTGCAGCTTCCTTCCTCCAGCTCTCCAAGAGGAGACACGTGTGTGTCTCAGCACAGTACAGAAATCAAGGTGCAGTAGTCAGAGTGAGAGGCAGAATCACAACTTGGCACAGCATTTATACCCAACTCAAACAATAGATTAAAGGACCTTCACAGCAGTCAATCTGGCATTTGCATATCAAAGGAACAGACAGGATGCATGAGCACAATGCATGGATAACACATGGATGATACATTAACTCAAAGCAGTGACATGCATAACCGGCAGACTGTAGCAGAAACAACCAGAATGTGAGGTGATTGTCTTTAGCCTGTTGTGGGGGTTAAATCAAACCGCCACATCATCATATATTAAGCTATGATGTATATAGGTTCTATAGTCGTGTTAGTTTCTTTTTTACTTTCCGTGGGTAATCCCTTTGTCTGTCGTGTGTGTTTCTGTTGTTTGGCTGTCAACTATCATGCTGCTGTTACACTGTAATTTCCCAGTTTGGGATCAATAAAGTACATCTATCTATCCATCTATCTATCTATCTATCTATCTATCTAATACATTTCCAGATTTTTATTACCTCCGCCAGGCCGGAGGCCAGGAGGAGGTTATGTTTTTGCCAGCGTTTGTCTGTTTGTCTGTCTGTCTGTTTGTTTGTCTGTCTGTTGGTTAGCAAGATAACTCAAAAAGTTTTGGACGGATTTCGATGAAACTTTCAGGCGTTGTTGGAAATGGTACAAGGAAGAACTGATTAAATTTTGGCGATGATCCGGATCACCGTCTGGATACAGGAATTTTTTAAAGGATTCTTTAACATTGTGAGATACGGCCATTTTCAACATGTGCACAGGCGCAATGGAGGGCGCTGGTCGTCGTGTCTGACGAACACAAATTCTGCGTTCTTCAAAGTTTTAGGCACAAAAGCACGCGGAAAACAGTGGTGGGCAGGGCCCGGCAGCGTGCCTGTGTTTGCGCTACGCTGCAAAAGCTGAGATGAGCAGCTGTCCGGCGCCGGATTATTTGGCAGAAATTCCCCGGGCAGCCATAGGGGCTGCGCACAAACAAGCTCTCTGCCGGGGAAGCTTCTAAATCCTCTTTTGCCGCGGAGCGCAACCCCAATATAAAACCCACGGCAACCTGTCTACTCAATTTGCATCCGTCAGTGAAGCCCTGAGTGCTGCTTTCAGTGGAGGAGATGGACACAACACCAACACTTCAGGTTATTACCTCCGCCAAGGAGGTAATGCTTTTACTACTGAACCACTAATCCTATCATTCTGAATCCAATTGCTAGTCATATGTTTTCATGGTCAAGGAATCTGAAAACGTACACACAAACACTGTATGGGGGGGAACTGTGGCGCTTGGCGGAGGTCTGCGCACTCCGAGTGCTTTTCTAGGTTTTTTGTTGTTGTTGTTCCCTTTTGCATTTTTGATTGTGCCTAAGAAAAAATTTGCTTTTGCTTTCCGGAGCTGCATGGTGACTTCATTTCTGAGGCTTTTAAAAATCAGTCTATCTGTACTTAAATCAGCTTTTAGCCATTTTTTAAGAGCTAAATCCCTTTTTTCATGAGATTCCATAATTTTTCATTTTGCCAAGGTAGATTCTTTTTTCTCTTGTGCTTAGATAGTGTTGTTATTTCATATTGTGAGATCATTTCTATGATTGTTGATATCATATTTTTGCATATCTGGTCACAATTTGCATCACAATTTATTTCAGTCCACTTTACGTGCTGTAACTCATTTTCAAATGATTCTGTTTTCCTTTGGTATGTACGAGATGTATTTTCCACCATCAGTAGGCTTTTTGTATCGTGATTTTGACAATTTGCGTACTACTGTGAGATTATGGTCAGACATGCCAGTAATTAGATTGTATTTTTTGTTACATGGTCACGTTTGTTTGTAAAGATCAAATCAAGGAGAGTTGGAAATGAACGAGTTATTCTAGTTGGTTTACTGATCATCTGATCCATATGAACCTTATTGGCGATGTTCTTTAATTTCTGTCTGCGTGTTTTACAAAGCCAATTTAAGTTGAAATCACCCACGAGGATTAACTCTTTGCTACCAAACTGTTTCAGTACTTTTGATAACCAATTAAAGAATTCTATCTATGGAAGTGCGTGCTGAAAAGAACTACCTCCAATTCAAGCTTTTATGGATGACTTAACCTTGGTGAACCAGCACACTTTCGTGACAGTAGATGTCTTGAAATGGCTGGTGGAGCTGATTGACTGGGTGAAAATGGCATTTAAAGCAACAAAATCAAGGAGCCTGGTCCTTGGTATACAGTACATTGCAGAGGTATACAGTACCTCTGCAATGTACAGATGGACAGATGGACGGACTGATGACGGATGGCGGTATGGATGAAAGGAAGGGCAAATGGATTGATGGACGAATGGATGGCAGATGGATGGGTGTATGACGTTTTGGAAGGAAGGAAGGACAAAGAGTGGGAGGGAGAGAGTTGGGGAGGAAGAAATGGAGTCTGCGCGGAGTTACGTGCTGGCTGTGAGTGGCAATACCGAGGTCTAGCAAGGATGCAAGAGAGAGACCATTTATCGCTGCTTGCAGCTTAAATTCTTTCTTTTTTTTGTTGTTTCTTCTTCTCCATCTATGAGCTCATTGATGGGGTAGTGAACGTGCACGAAAACATCATTTTTTGCAGGGACCTCAAGACAAGCAAAAAATTTAATATTTTGGAGGAAATATGAATGACCCCACAAAAATGGCTCTACAGCGAAACCTAAAATGTGAAGTCAATGGGGAGTGGCACACGCTTACTTTCATGTAGAAAGATGAAAATCTGGTGAGATGTTTATCATGCCACGACATGCAAAAAACTCCATAGGAGTGATGGTCTACACCCAACAGGAAGTTGGCCATTTTGGCAGGAAATGGCAGTGACCTGATTTCCACCTCGCACATTTGATCGAACTTGTCCTAGGGTTTTAGTCCGATTGAGCTCATTTGTGGTGACAATCATCATCTATACCCATGTGCCATTAAAAATTACTGAAACCTTTTTGCACCGCTCGACGGTTTGGCTGCAGGCACGTGGCAAAGTTTGATGCCTTACCATGATCATTCTATGACCATTCTGATGGCAATAACTCTGGTATGCATTGTGGGGTTTCAACCAAATTCAATATTATGGATATCAGTCCAATTCCAAACAGTTCTATACAACAATATTGATAGAAATCTACAGCGCCGCCTATAGGAGGCAGAAAGTTTTGCATCAGAAAGTTTGTGCCCTGTTGTTTTATTAATACCTCTGGAATGGAATGTCAGATTGGCACCAAGATAGGTATGATGTATATAGGTATGCCTCTGAACAATTATAGCTATGAATATTCATGAGTAGCAATAAAGCCCTCTCTTGGAGACATGAAAGTTACAATAAAGGTTTTCTTCAATATCTCAAATAAATAGTCTCATTGGTACCATTTATGGTGACAATCATCTATACTCATATGCCATCAATAGTTGTTGAAAACTTTTCCAAATGCCCGGCAGTTTAGCCGAAGGGGTGTGACCAAGTTTGCAGTATCACCATTACCATTCCAATAGCTATACCTCGGGCATCCATTGACTGATTTCAACTAAATTTTGTGCGGTGAATAGGTAGCCAATACTGATAATTTCTATAATAAAGAATGACAAATAGTGACAGCGCCCCCTACCACCAATGGATAGGAAGTTGTCATAACTCACCTGCAGATTGTCCGAATGCCACAAAACTTCATATACTGTATATGATACTAGTCAGACCCCCAACAGATTTATACAACTATAACAAACATAGTTATAGCGCGCCCTTGGGAAAAAAGCAAAGCTTTATAACTCAGTCATGCTTTGCCCAACTTCAGCCAAATTTTTTGTGGTGGATTGGTAGCCCACACTTAACATTTCTTTAATGAACAATGAAACATAGCTATCGCACCCCCTTGCAGAAAATACTAAGCCTTATAACTCTGAAATTCTTAGTCCAAATTCAACCAAATTTTGTGTTGTGCATGGCTAACCAACACTGAACCTGTTATGTGTCTGAGCTTGAGTTTTTACTGAGCTCAGACCTTCACTTTATTTCTAAGTATTGTTTGTTTGTTAGTTTGATTTGTTTATTTCTGTATATGTATTTTGGGTTGTTTTCTTTTGTGCCTCCTCTTCCCAAACACTCCCACTACTGCCCACAGGTTACTCCCCTGCCATCTCAGCTCCGGGCAGTGGGTCTAATTAAGTCACCGGCTCCCTCATTAACTCACACCTGCAGCTCATTAGACTGTATGGTATTTAAGCACTGCCTTTTCACTGTTTCTTTGCAACTACATTGGATATTCTTATTATCACTTGACTTCTCCCAGCCTCTGAAGTATGTTCACTTCTCCAGAGCGCTCTCTGCTCTGAGGCTCACTGTTGTAAGTTATCATTTGTTTGCATTTTTGTATTGTCAGCATGTTTTTTTGTTTGTTTTTTTTTACTTTTATGTTGTTTTTGTTAAAAAAATGTCACTAATACAATTCAGTGCTTGGGCCTGTCCTTCTGCCCTGAAGGGGCATTTATGACAGAACCTTTCTATAATGAACAATTACACATAGCTCTACCGCCCCCTTCCAAAAAAACAAAGCTTAGTAACTCTGCCATACTTTGTCCAAAGTCAACCAAATTTAGCATGCTGAATAGGCAGCCAGTGGTGAACATGTCTATAATATACAATGAGATGCAGCAGTAGTGTCTTTTACCACCAGTGGCCAAGAAGTTGTCATAACTCACACGTACATCGTCCAAATGCACCCAAACTTGATATACATGGTACTAGTACCACCCACAACAGAGTTGTTTGACTATACCACAAATAGCTATAGTACGCCCTAGGTTAAAAAAAAAAAAATTATAGCAATGGCATAGCTTGTCTGAATTCAAACAAATTTCCTGGTGAAATTTTCACCAGACGTGCCCTTTAAGCTATGGATTAACATATTAGATTTTTGAAGTAATCCATGAGCTTATACAGTACCTCTGCCGAGGCGCTATCTTGCAATGTACAGATGGACAGATGGACGGACTGATGACGTATGGTGGTATAGACAGTTGGACGAGCTAATGGACTGATGGACGAATGGATGGCAGATCGATGGGGGTATGGCATTATGGAAGGATGGACGGACAAAGAGCGGGAGAGAGAGAGTTGGGGAGGGAGGAATGGAGCCTGCGCGGAGTTACTCACTTAGAGCGGGAAGGCCAAGGGCTAGCAAGGATGTGAGGGCCCGTTTATCGCTGCTCGCAGCTTTAATTTAATTTATAACTGTTTAACCCCTTGCACTCCGGGCAATTTTCCTAAAAATGCCAAAAAATAACGTGCCCAAAGTAAATCGAAAGCTGTTATTCAACCCTTTGCAGCATCTTCATGGGATTGGTCTCATTTAAAAGAAAACACTTTGAATTTTTTGGCAAAAAAAAATCTCTCTACGTGCTCCGGCCACTGAGTTACAGTCATCTAAACATACTGAACTTGAAGAAAATAAATTTGGACATGGTGTTTTTTTGGATACAAATGCTTGCAAATAACACACAGCTGTCCGATCTGGCTGGAAAATACAACAGAAATGTGGAACCAAGTGTTATCAAGCTGAGATCCAAATTTGGTAACAATACCACAAAAAATGAATATTTTACACAGCTTTGTTCTCAGGCTGTTCCCAGGCGTTTTGGAACTGTGCCAAATTGTGCCAAATGGCACAGTTAGGAAAAACGTCTGTAACTTTTCAATAATTCAATGTAGAATCTTCATTTTAGGCTCTAATGAAAGGTCACACTCAGGGCTGTGTCTGTGTGTGTGTGTGGGGGGGAGTCGTCCCCCCCCCTCTACCAAGGACGGAGTTCGGCCCTCGCTACATGACGGATTACACTCGTTGCATGTTTCCACAGCAACGCTGTCACAGCGGCTTCCCCCCCCCCTCGCTACTGTGTGTGTGTGTGGGGGGGGGGGGGGTTGTCCCCTTCCGCTACAGAAGACGGCCATCGCTACATGAAGGAATAGACTCATATGTCTATGTGATGACCGCTGCGCAGTCAGCGTGGCTTCCCCCCGCGGACCGGGGGCGTTCGGACCGTGAACGCTACCCCCCCGCTCCTCTTCTGCAGCGGGGAGGGCGTTCACGGTCCGAACACAGCAAATGAACCGTTTATCGCGGCGCACGAAGTACGAAGTGCGTGCGCCGTACAGTTGTAATTTACCGATCGGTCAAAAGTCATTTTTGGATTACAGTTTTCAGGGATAAATAATAATTTAGCTTATAACACCTTACCTCTTCACAGCAGCAGAGTCCTGGCGAACTTCTCTTCCCCATTGTCAGACGAACGTGATGCTGCTCCGCTCGCGGATCCCGATCAAAACATAATTCCATTATTGCGGTTTTGGTGAATGATTTACGACCTTCGTCGTCAGTCAATGATGACGGAAGAGAATCCTAAACACTCCGCTGGAATTAAATAAAATAAATAAATAAACCACTGCCTGTGGTTGCTGAAAGTCTCTCTTCACCCAGCTTTAGACAACAGCTCAGCGAACTTCTGTGCTTCAATTGGCTCGCAGCCATTGGGAGGCGGGTCCTTCTGGCTAGATTTTCATTCATTGGCTCTTCATGGTTTCAGAAACCCAATTCAAGGCTCTTATTAGTCGAATGACAGGTCAATCAGATGAACTAATCTGTTCTGTGTCTGCAGCTTTTTTTTCCCAGTGGCGCTTGGAGGCCAGCACCATCTCCATCTGCACCATCATCAGTATATCATGCGTCATGCGTCCGAGCGCGCACGAGTGCGCTCTTGTGTGCCCTCGTGCATCCTAGGACGCAGAGACTTGCCCGCCCGCGGAACAACGGAGCGCAAGAGGTTAATATGATTTGTTTGATTTGGATGTACTACACGTGTCTAAATTTTTTGAATTATTTTTATTTCAAGCATTTCTTTTTCTCAGACTAACTTGTTTAAGAGAATCTAGTGAGCGGTAAAGTTACAAATTTATAAAAAAAAATGACAAATTTATATTAAAATGTCACAAATTCCTCACAAAAATGTGCAAATTTATAAAAAAAAACTTGCAAATTTATGTGAAACATGGTCATAAATGTACAAAAAAGTCACAAATTAAGACAAAAACCTTCACAAATTTTTGAGAAAAAAATACCTCATTTATAAGAAAAAAATAACAAATTTACCATGAAAACAATCACAAAATTATTTGACAAGAAATAAATGTACCAGAAAAAAGTAAGAAATAAAAATAAAAGAAATTATGATGTAAAAGGCTGTAAATGTGCCAAAAAAGTCACAAAAATTACAAATTTTTGAGAAAAATCCCAAATTTTCAAGAAAACGTACCAAATTTACCAGAAAACATCACAAATAAAGAAGAAAAAAAACTCACAAATTGGCAAGAGAAGGTAGTACTCAAGTAACCAGTGGTTAGCACTGCGGCAGCACAGTTTACCCTTGGCCGGGGGATTGTGGGGATCGTGGGATCGTGGGTTCGATCCCAGCCCCCGACCAACAGTGATCTGTGTGGAGTTTGCATGTTCTCCCCGTGTTGCGTGGGTTTACTCCGGGATTTCTCCGGTTTCCTCCCACATGCCAAAAACATGCATGTTAGGTTAATTGGCTGTTCTAAATTGTCCCTAGATATTTGTTTCCTATAGGCCCTTAGAATAGAGGGTTAGTATTAATGAAAGCGCTTTGAGTGGTCTTTGTGACTAGAAAAGCGCTATATAAGTGCAGGTTAGTTAGTTAGTTAGTTAATAGATGCTGCTACTCTTACTCAGTATTTACTTCTTTGGTTATTACTTTTAATTGAGTGAAAAATATAATCTATCACTGCTTTAATTTTTAGCCACTCTTCCTTTCTTCTGCTTCTCTTTTCCTGTTTATGGCTAAACTCATTTGTGAGTTCCTGGTTTATAGGAGAGGAGGACAAGTGAAAAATCGAAGGGTTAAGTGAAGTGGGGTCAAGGCACCACCTGCTCCAAATGTTTGCAATAAATCATCAGCGCTCTAGTTGCAGCGTTCACACCGCTACAAAGATAGATGACGACAAAGTCAAAAGTGCAAAAGGAGCATGCTGCCCAAATGCAATTTTCTTTCACAGGGCCAGGAAGTCACACTGAGTCAGCTGCAGATTTGTGTTTGTTTTGTTGGAGTTAGAGCTGTAAAGGCGAAAAATAGTCGGAGAGTTCGGGTAAATGTTTTGGTGGCGAAAATTCATTGCAATTACATTTACTGGAAAAGCGATGTATGTATGTATGTATGTATGGATGGATGGATGGATGGATGGAAAAGCAACAATGTAAAATAAAATAAAGTTAAATTAAAAAATAGAACGAAATAGAATAAAAAATGTGGAAAAGCAACAATGTAAAATAAAATAAAGTTAAATTAAAAAATAGAATGAAATAGAATTAAAAAAATGTAAAAAATGGGATTATTTGTTGTTGATGCAATGTAAATATTATATGTTGTTTGACCTGCAAGTACAGATTTTTGCAAAGTAATTTCCAGCATAGTCTTTAATAATAAATGCAAAATTATTTAACACATACACATCGCTGATATCTATAAAATATATATTTAACTTAGAGAAAAAAACATATTTCTTCTCATGCAAATCTTAACTAAGTTACTTCACAAAATATTATTAAACTACTGAAAAATGTTTTTTGTAGGTTTTAAGCTTCTTAAATGCATTTATTGATTATGTGATTATCGAAAAATGTCGAAACACTCACTTCTCTGAAAAAAACAACACACAGCTTTTAGATGGATTTTGTACCCAATTAGCCATTTTAACTCTTCTGAGGTTTTTCCTCAATGTCAGAAAAAGGTTAGCCCAGCTTTGATATGCAGTGCTGCTCTATTATTGGCCATCATTGCTGTCTGTCGTCAAATGTAGATGAGCTAGATGCCCAGCCAAGGTGTTAGTGTCAGACCTAGGGAGTTAGCTTACCAAGCACAGTTTATATTATTTTTTTTTTAGCTTTCACTCACCCTAATAAACACCCCTGTTTCCACCTGGTTCATTAATCCACAGTTGGGGCTGTGATAAGGGGCGGGGGAATTCTCCCTGCATGCTTTGCACTGCTGGGTTTTCAAAGACTGTGATTATTCTTGTGTCCTGAGCGTTATTGTTGTACCATTATAATTGTGTTATAAGTCTGATTGTGATAGTGTTGTTTTTCCTGTGTGTGAGAGATTACGTGTCTATGTCACCCTGAGTGAGGTGAGTGTATGTGTGAATGACCTCCCCTCTGTTCTGTGTAATTTGTCAGTGAAGAAATAAATGCCTGTTCATTCAAAATCCTCTCTCCTTATTGTGTGAACCCTTGAAATGTCACACTGGTGTCAGGAGTGGAATTGTGAGCAATGGAAGCGAGTAATAGGGCAGAGATTCGACAGCTTGAGTGGTTCATCGCCTAGATGGAGATGGACAGCGGAGCAGACAAGCCAGCCCCCACAGCTGCTTGTCATCACCCGCAGCTCACGGGCTTCCACCTCAGCTGTGGTTGCCTAGCTAACCCCTTTTCTCCTCTCTCCCATAGGGTTGTCTGGCCGCACGACGTGCTGCTCTGTCCTGGCTTGCATCCTCCACCCGCATCACACACTAATCACTCACACACGCATCCATACACTCACCTTGTTGTTTAATAAAGCTGTCAAATCTACCTGAGCCTGCGTGCGTGTTTCCTGGGCCGACAATATGTCAGTACGGCTCCAGCTAAGCGGCCCAGCGGACAGCGGGCTCGCACGCCGTTTTTCCACCCTCGAGGCTCGGGTGGATATGATAGCTCACCAACAGCAGGTGATATTAAATCAATTGACATTAATTACTGACCGGTTAGACCGCCTGGATCCTCCACGGTCCTTCCCTCCGGGTCCTCCTGGTGCTGCGGCTCCGGCTGTCTCCTCAGCCGGCCAGCCTGGCTTGGGGGCGCCAACCCGTCTCACACCCATCCCAACGCCCGCTCACTTCAGCGGGAAACTCGGTGGAGCGAAGGGGTTTATTCTGCAGTGTGAGTCGGTGTTTCTGCGCGTCCCCGGGGATTTCCCCTCAGACCACAGCCGAATCGGTTACATGGCCAATCTTCTCGAGGGGCGAAGGTTAACTTGGGCTTATGCCGTAATGACGAAGCCCAGTTACGCTAACCTCTCGTATGACCGGTTCGTGCGGGACTTTCTAGAGGTTCTTGACCATTCCCGTCTCGACAGCATCCTCGCTGACCGGCTTCTCGGTCTCCAACAGGGAGGCCGGTCAGCGGCGGAATACGTGGTCGACTTCCGGGTGGCAGCGGAGGAGGTGGGCTGGGGAGAGGCATCTCTCTGCAGCGTTTTCCTCCGTAGCCTCAACTCTGGTCTGAGGGATGAGCTAGCTGGCCGGGACCTCCCAGGGCGACTCTCTGAGCTAATCTCGCTCACGATTAGCCTGGACAACAGGCTGCGTGAGCGGGCTGCGGAGCGAAAGTCTGCCAGCCGCTCGCGCGGAGCTTCCCTCCGCCCAGCTCAGTCTCGCCCCCTGGCGTTACCGGCTCCGGAGTCCGCCGATGAACCAGAGGCCATGGCTATCGGGCGCACTAGGCTCCCTCTAGCGGAGAGACAACGCCGGCGGGAACGGGGTCTCTGCATGTATTGCGGAGATGACCAGCATCCCCTGGAGCGGTGCCTGGTTAAGCCAAACGGGGAGGTCCGCGAGTCACTATAGGGGGCCTCGCGGACTCTAACCGGTCTGTTTTCCTCTTGTGCACTGCCCTTACGGTTCTGTCACAACTCCACTGGGCACTCCATTCACGCACTGGTGGATTCCGGGGCAGAGCAGAGCTTTATTTCTAAAAGCCTGGCAACCCGTTTGGGCATACCATGTCAACCACTGCCTAACCCCTTAAACTTGATCACACTCTCCCGTTCTCCCCTGGGTACTGTTACACATAGCACGAAGCCAGTCCCCATCATCGTCTCCGGCAACCACTGGGAGGATTTGTCCTTCTACGTCCTGCCCTCCTTGTCGGACCGTGTCATCCTGGGATACCCCTGGCTGCGGCTGCACAACCCTGTCCTGGATTGGAGGACTGGCAGCGTCCTGTCCTGGAGCACCTTCTGCTTGGGCACCTGTCTCCAGTCGGCGCCCTGCGCACTGTCCTCCCCTCCATCAGCGCCCATCTCCGAACCTCTGGACCTGACCCTGGTGCCGCAGGAATTCCACGACCTAGGGGCGGCGTTTAGTAAGTCCAGAGCTTTGTCTCTTCTCCCGCATCGACCCTACGACTGCGCGATCAACATCCGCCCGGGGGCACCCCTGCCGTCAGGCCATCTGTACAGCCTCTCTGCACTGGAGCGAGAAGCTATGGACACGTGCATTAAGGAGTCGCTCAGCGCTGGGATCATCCGCCTCTCTTCGTCCCCACTTGACGCAGGATTCTTCTTCGTGGCAAAGAAGGATGGGTCCCTAGGCCCCTGTATAGACTTCAGAGCCCTGAATGACATCACCATTAAGGACCGTTACACACTGCCCCTTATGGACACTGCCTTCCACTCCCTCCAGGGGGCGACCTGGTTCACCAAGCTTGACCTCTGCAGAGCTTACCATCTCGTTAGGATCCGGGAGGGGGACGAGTGGAAGACGGCCTTTAGGACGCCCAGCGGCCACTTCGAGTATCTCGTGATGCCATTTGGGCTTGCCAACGCACCTGCCGTCTTCCAACGTCTAATCAACGACGTCCTCCGGGACTTTCTGGGAGTGTTCGTCTTTGTATATCTGGATGATATACTCATCTTCTCCAAGGCATGAGATGAACACCAGGCCCATGTGAGGCGGGTCCTGCAACAGTTGCTGGAGAACCGGCTGTTTATTAAAGCCGAGAAATGCGAGTTTTATGCCTGAACCACCTCCTTCCTGGGGTTCGTCATTTCGCATAACCAGATCCTCCCCGACCCCGCGAAGTTTAAAGCGGTGGTCGAGTGGCCCACGCCCACGTCCAGGAAGCAGGTGCAGCAGTTTATTGGCTTCGCAAATTTCTACCAGTGTTTTATCCCTAAGTTCGGCGCCATCGTCCCCCCCCCGACACGCCTCACATCACCGAAGGTGCCTTTCCAGTGGTCCGAGGAAGTGGCCACCGCCTTCAAGACCCTCCAGGTGGAATTCTCGTCCCCCCGGGTCCTGACCCAGGTCAATCCTGCGCTTCAGTGCTTAGTGGAGGTTGACGCATCTGACACGGGGGTGGGGGCGGTGCTTTCTCAGCGCTCGCCGGTGGATGGAGTCAAGCGGCCCTGTGCCTTCTTCTCTTGACGGCTGACGGCAGCAGAACGTAACTATGACATCGGCAACAGGGAGCTTCTCGCTGTCAAGCTCGCGCTAGAGGAGTGGCGTCACTGGTTGGAGGGGGCAGCCCAACCCTTTGTGGTCTGGACGGACCACAAAAATCTCGAGTACCTGAGGTCAGCGAGGTGTCTGAATGCCCACCAGGCGTGCTGGTCTCTATTTTTTGCTCGTTTTAACTTCACCATCACATACCGTCCAGGCTCGAAGAATGGGCTGCCCGACGCTCTCTCCAGACAGTTTGCCCCCGAGGGTCCAGAAGAATCCGGTCATACCATCCTGCCCAAGTCGTGCGTCTTAGGAGTGATCGCCTGGCCCATTAAGGACAAGATTCTGGACGCTCAGAAGACGGAACCGGATCCTGGCGGGGGGGCCGGAGGGGAGGCTCTTTGTTCCATCTGCAGTTCGGGGTGAGGTGATCCATTGGGCCCACACCTCCAGACTCGCTTGTCACCCCGGCATTTTACCAGCCTGGTGAGTTGGCTGCAGCACTCATTTTGGTGGCCAGGTCTCCATAAAGACGTTACAAACTATGTCCGGGCCTGTCCCCAGTGCGCAACCGGCAAGACCCAGAACTCTCCACCTGCGGGCCTACTCCAACCTCTGCCGATCCCGGGCAGGCCCTGGTCGTACATCGCCCTTGACTTCGTCACCGGTTTACCAGTCTCTAACACCTATGACACGGTCCTGACAATTGTGGACAGATTCTCCAAGGCCGCCCATTTTGTGCCTCTTCAGGGTCTCCCTTCAGCACGCGAGACGGCCGATCTACTGGTCCACCATGTCGTCAGACTGCATGGTATCCCGCTGGACGTGGTCTCGAACAGGGGCCCACAGTTTGTCTCCCAGGTCTGAAGGAGCTTTTGCTGCGCCTTAGGGGCCACGGTGAGTCTCTCCTCAGGTCACCATCCCCAATCCAACGGGCAGTGCGAGCGCACGAACCAGGAGTTGGAAGCCGCTCTGCGCTGCGAAACATCCTCCAATCCTTCGTCCTGGAGCTCCTACCTGACCTGGGTAGAATACGCCCATAATTCGGCCCAGTCCACGGCAACTGGAGTGTCACCCTTTGAAGCGTCCTTGGGGTAGAACCCCCCTGTTTTCCCTGAGCAGGAGGGTGAGCTAGCCGTCCCCTCCGTCCAGGCGCACATCAGGCGCTGCCGGAGGATTTGGGCCAAAACTAAGGACGCGCTTTTACGCACAGCGGTGCGCAACAGCTCCACCGCCAATCGTCACAGGAGACCAGCTCCTGCTTACCAGGTGGGTCAGCGGGTGTGGCTGTCGTCTCAAGACATCAGCCTGAAAGGAGAAAAGAAGAAATTGGCCCCGAGATTCCTCGGCCCTTTCGTGATCTCCAAAATCATCAACCCGGTGTGCGTTAGGCCCTCCCCCCTCCCTCCGTGTGTGTCCCACTTTCCACGTCTCCAAGCTTAAGCCTGTTGTGTCCAATTCACTCTGCCCTCCTCCTAGGTCTCCTCCCGCGCCTAGAATGATCGACAGTGACCCGGCATGGGGTGTTTCTGCCATTCTGGACTCCCGGCGTCGGGGTCGCGGGCTGCAGTACCTGGTGGATTGGGAGGGCTATGGGCCAGAGTGGAGATCCTGGGTGCGCTCTTTGTGGGTGTTGGATCCAGACCTCATCACGGAGTTTCACCAGACACACCCAGGTAAGCCAGCGCCAGGAGGCGCTGGTAGGGGGGGGGAGTACTGTCATCACCCGCAGCTCACGGGCTTCCACCTCAGCTGCGCGCACACCTGCGCCTCGTTAGTGTGCCGCTATTTATTCCATCCTGCCCTGAGCTGCAGCCTGGAGCCGTCTGTCTCCCAACATCGATATCTCTCAGCAGCTTCCTCCTCATCAGGCCTGCTGATCTACGCTAAAGGACACGTAAGCTGTCACTATTATCTGCTCACCTTCTTCTATCAGCCTCCCCTGTGCACAGGTGGATAACCCGGCGGCGGACTTACCCTCCATTGTCCCGCCGCTCCTCTGCCTCACTGCTTCGCCCGGACGCACAGCAGGACGTTGTCTCCCAGGCTTGGGACCTGCCAACGCCAGCCACCTCTTGTCTGCAAGTAAGCACAGCTCTTGATCACGTTCCCGTGTGGTTGCCTAGCTAACCCCTTTTCTCCTCTCTCCCAAAGGGTTGTCTGGCCGCACGACATGCTGCTCTGTCCTGGCTTGCATCCTCCACCCGCATCACACACTAATCACTCACACACGCATCCATACACTCACGTTGTTGTTTAATAAAGCTGTCAAATCTACCTGAGCCTGCGTGCGTGTTTCCTGGGCCGACAATATGTCACTGCTCGTTTCAAAGAATGGGGAAGCCAACCGGATGAAGCAAGCGTGTTCCATAGCCCGTATTTTTCAAGGCAGGACTGGAAGTGCCAGCAGGGGAACTATAAGCCAGCGATCCCATTGCGGCCGAGGGCAATGATCAACACAGAGGCGACTGTCCCACCGACCTGCCAAATGGCAAAGCTTCCCCGCTTTGAGAGTAAAACCTTGCTGGACGACTATTTTGTCCAGGTTGAACTGGCCACTACGCTGAACAGCTGGACACCTGAAATGACAGCTGTGCAGGTCCCATGGGCTGTCATGGGCTGTCATGGGCACGCCCATGGGCATGCTGTCCGATCTCCGGCCTGAGGAACATCACAGCTGGCCAGCGCTACAGGGAGCACTTCAGAGGCAGTTCAGGAGGGTGACCCACGCTGACCATGCCCGAGAACAGCTGGCTAGCCACCGGCGAGGTGACTGAGAGAGCCTGGGGGCCTATGCAGCACACGTCCGGCTGCTGACACAGTGCAGCTACATGGACTTTGAGCCGGAGGTGGTGGAGAAGCTCGCCCTTCAGAATTTCATCCGGGGCTCTGCCTGGCTTGGCTCTGAGAACACATCTGGATTCACGCCACGAGCAGCTGGGAGACAGCTGTGGCAGAAGCAGAGTGGGTGGGGCCGATGCTGAAGTACATGGCTGATGTGTCATCATCAAGGTAGAGAGCTTTCCAGGTCACAGCTGAGCGCAAGGATGAGGAAGATCTGCACCAGACCACAGCTGCACGGCCGGCAAGATTATGACTGCGGCACGAGGATTGATGCTTCCACTGTGGGGAGCCAGGTCATGTCGCATGCTATTGCCCTGCACCTACAGTGGGGTAAAAAAGTATTTAGTCAGCCACCAATTGTGCAAGTTCTCCCACTTAAAAGATGAGAGAGGTCTCCAATTTTCATCATAGGTATACCTCAACTATGAGAGACAAAATCCATCCATCCATCTATCCATCCATCCATCTTCTACAGCTTTTCCAGAGGTCCGGGTCGCGGAGGCAGCAGTTCAAGCAGAGAAGCCCAGACTTCCCTCTCCCCAGCCACCTGCTCCAGCTCTCCAGAGAGGATACCAAGGTGTTCCCAGACCAGCTGGGAGACATAGTCTCTCCACCGAGTCCTGGGTCTGCCCCGGGGTCTCCTCCCAGTGGGACGTGCCCGAAACACCTCAAGTGGGAGGCGTCCAGGAGGCATCCTAATCAGATGCCCATACCACCTCAACTGACTCCTTTCAATGTGGAGGAGCAGTGGTTCTACTCTAAGACTCTCCCGGATGACTGAACTCCTCACCCTATCTCTGAGGGTGAGTCCAGCAATCCTACGGAGAAAGCTCATTTCAGCCGCTTGTATCCGCGATCTTGTTCTTTCGGTCATTACCCAAAGCTCGTGACCATAGGTGAGAGTAGGAACGTAGATTGACTGGTAAATCGACAGCTTTGCTTTAGAACTAAGCTCCCTCTTCACCACAACAGACCGGTACAACGTCCACATCACTGCAGATGCTGCTCCAATCCGTCTGTCAATCTCTCGCTCTATTTTCCCCTCACTCGTGAGCAAGACCCCAAGATACTTAAACTCCTCCACTTGGGGCAGGAGCCTGTCCCCAACCCAAAGAGGACAATCCACCTTTTTCTGGCTGAGGACCATGGACTCGGACTTGGAGGTGTCGATTCTCATCCCAGCCGTTTCACACTCAGTGGCAAACTGTCCCAGCAAGAGCTGTAGGTCATTGCTGGATGAAGCCAACAGGACAACATCATCTGCAAACAACAGAGATGAGATCCTGTGGTCACCAAGCATGACACCCTCCATTCCCTGGCTGCGCCTAGAAATCCTGTCCATAAAAATTATGAACAGGATCGGTGACAAAGGGCAGCCCTGGCGGAGTCCCACTCTCACTGGGAATGACTCCGACCGAGTGTTGGCAATACAAACCAAACTCTCACAACGGTCGTACAGAGACCGAATAGCTCGTATCAACAAGCCCAATATCCCATACTCCCGAAGCACCCCCCCACAAAAAACCACGAGGGACGCGATCAAATGCCTTCTCCAAGTCCACAAAACACATGTAAACTGGTTGGGCAAACTCCCATGAACCCTCAAGGATTCTCGAGAGGGTAAAGAGCTGGTCCGATGTGCCATGGCCAGGACAAAAACCACATTGCTCCTCCTGAATCCGAGGTTCGACCAACGGCCGGACTGTCCTCTCCAGTACCTCGAGAGACAAAATAAGAAAAAAAAAATCCAGAAAATCACATTGAAGGATTTTTAATGAATTAATTGGTAAATCCCTCAGTAAAATAAGTATTTGGTCAATAACAAAAGTTCATCTCAATACTTTGTTATATACCCTTTGTTGGCAATGACAGAGGTCAAACGTTTTCTGTAAGTTTTCACAAGGTTTTCACACACTGTTGCTGGTATTTTGGCCCATTCCTCCATGCAGATCTCCTCTAGAGCAGTGATGTTTTGGGGCTGTCGCTGGGCAACACGGACTTTCAACTCCCTCCAAAGATTTTCTATGGGGTTGAGATCTGGAGACTGGCTAGGCCACTCCAGGACCTTGAAATGCTTCTTACGAAGCCACTCCTTCATTGCCCGGGCGGTGTGTTTGAGATCATTGTCATGCTGAAAGACCCAGCCACGTTTCATCTTCACTGCCCTTGCTGGTGGAAGGAGGTTTTCACTCAAAATCTCACGATACATGGCCCCATTCATTCTTTCCTTTACACAGATCAGTCGTCCTGGTCCCTTTGCAGAAAAACAGCCCCAAAGTATGATGTTTCCACTCCCATGCTTCACAGTAGGTATGGTGTTCTTTCTCCTCCAAACACGACAAGTTGAGTTTTTACCAAAAAGTTCTATTTTGGTTTCATCTGACCATATGACATTCTCTCAGTCCTCTTCTGGATCATCCAAATGCTCTCTAGCAAACTTCAGACGGGCCTGGACATGTACTGGCTTAAGCAGGGGGACACATCTGGCACTGCAGGATTTGAGTCCCTGGTGGCATAGTGTGTTTCTGATGTAGCCTTTGTTACTTTGGTCCCAGCTCTCTGCAGGTCATTCACTAGGTCTCCCCATGTGGTTCTGGGATTTTTGCTCACCGTTCTCGTGATCATTTTGACCCCACGGGGTGAGATCTTGCGTGGAGCCCCAGATCGAGGGAGATCATCAGTGGTCTTGTATGTCTTCCATTTTCTAATAATTGCTCCTACAGTTGATTTCTTCACACCAAGCTGCTTACCTATTGCAGATTCAGTCTTCCCAGCCTGGTGCAGGTCTACAATTTTGTTTCTGGTGTCCTTTGACAGCCCTTTGGTCTTGGCCATAGTGGAGTTTGGAGTCTGACTGTTTGAGGTTGTGGACAGGTGTCTTTTATACTGATAACGAGTTCAAACAGGTGCCATTAATACAGGTAACGAGTGGAGGACAGAGGAGCCTCTTAAAGAATAAGTTACAGGTCTGTGAGAGCCAGAAATCTTGCTTGTTTGTAGGTGACCAAATACTTATTTTACTGAGGAATTTACCAGTTAATTCATTAAAAATCCTTCAATGTGATTTTCTGGATTTTTTTTTTCTCATTTTGTCTCTCATAGTTGAGGTATACCTATGATGAAAATTGGAGACCTCTCTCATCTTTTAAGTGGGAGAACTTGCACAATTGGTGGCTGACTAAATACTTTTTTTTTTTTGACAAATTCCTAGTTTGTGTACTACATGAACAATGGCAATAAACCTGATTCTGATTCTGATTCTGATTCTGATTCTGACTAAATACTTTTTTACCCCACTGTACGTCGTGACAACCCACCCCCTCGGCAGCATTAAACTAGAGCGAGGTGGCACAGACAGAGACCCGCCGCCTCTCACAGACATTTTCCCCTAAGAACTATCCCCACGTCTGGCCCAACTTGGACACTCGCCAGGGCTGTACCTGCAGTGCAGCCTGGACAGCATGCCAATTCGGGCCCTGACTGACACCAGTTCCACCATCTCCCTGGTCTGACCGGGGTCACTGCCTGATACAGATGAACTTGGACCGCAAGGGTGGGAACCCACCAGGCACTGTGTCACCACAGCCACTGGTGAGTGCGCAAGTTTGGGAGGGTGAGGAGTCCTTGTCATGGGAGTGGCCTGTCAGAACACAAACCACCCATTCTGGCTGACTGACATCCAAGACTCCTGTATCATTGAACTAGATGTGCTTGCAGCATGGGGCACAAAGGGCACATCGGGCTGCACGGTGGCGCAGTGGTTTAGCACTGTGGCAGCACAGTTTTACCCTTGGCCGGGGGATCGCGGGGATCATGAGATCGTGGGTTCGATTCCAGCCCCCGACCAACAGTGAGCTGTGTGGAGTTTGCATGTTCTCCCCGTGTTGCGTGGGTTTACTCCGGGATTTCTCCGGTTTCCTCCCGCATACCAAAAACATGTAGGTTTAGGGCGCTCGCGCACGCAGCGACCAGCAGCCGGTGGCTTGTCACCAGACTGCAAACCAAATCTACCTACGGATACAGATAAGTAACAAAAAAAAAAAAAAAAAAAAGATTGACACTGCCAGTTCTTCTCTCCTTCTGGAGGCTAAGACCATCACACTCTGTGGTAAGAGCCAGATGGGGAACCTGGGGGCCCGCGCGATTGAGGGGCCATCACTGCAGACCGAGCTGAGGGGATCACTGCCAGAGCCGACTGCTACAGTGCCACCAGCGCGAGCAGAGGGATCATCATCACCTTTAGAGACAGCAGTGAGGGGGCCGCTACAGAACGAATTGCCATGTCATCAGAAACCCAGCAGGCAGTCGAGGAGCTGTTCCAGCAGAGCTGCAGGGAGTTAGAGCCGGGGCAGAGACACCACCTGTGGGAGCTGCTGGACTGCTACGTCAATGTCTTCAATGCCAGGGATGAAGACTGCACCCAAACCAGTTTGATGCAACACCAGTGAGACCAGGCCGATCTGGCTCTGTCCCCGCTGTCTGCCTTTTTCAAGGCGGGCAGCAGCAGAGCAAAAGATTCAGGAAATCCTGGAGGAGAATGTCACCGAACCCTCCAGCAGCACCTGGGCAGTGCCAGTGGTTCTGGTCAAGAAGAAGGACAGTTCATGGTGTTTCTGTGCGGACTATCGGCGTCTGACTGACGTCAACCGTAAGGATTCCTACCTTCTGCCCTCTTCCCCGAATTGATAATGCACTGGACTGCATTGCCGGCTCCAGCTGGATCAGCTCATTCGACCTCCACAGTGGCTATTGGCAGGTGGCGCTATCACCAGAGGCTCGCCAGAAAACAGCCTTCTCCATAAAGCAGGGACTGTGGCAGTTCAAGGTGATGCCGGTTGGATTTCGCAATGTCCAGGCCAGCTTTGAACGCCTGATGGAGCGAGTGCTGGCTCACAGCCCCTGGAGCGGCTGCATCATTTATCAATGACCTGCTGGTTCACGCAGCTGATTTTGGTGGCACCCTGTCCAACCTCCGGGAGGTCTTGGATGCCATCCACCGGGCTGGGCTGTGGCTTCACCCTTGGAAATGCTACCTGTTTCATTGAGAAACCACCTTCCTGGGCCATGTCGTCAGCACTGCGGGAGTCACCACTGACACAGAAATGGCAGCGATGAGAAACTGGCCCGTCCCATGGGATGTAGGAGAGCTGCAGAGCTTCCTCAGACTGGCCTCCAATTATAGGAGGTTTGTGAAGGATTTCGCCACCATCGCCAGCCCGCTGCATCAGTTGACACAGAAGGGCCACATGTTTGAGTGCAGTGAGGAATGTGCTGCTGTTTTTTCCCGCTCTACTCAGCGTTAATAGGAGCCCCCATGCTGCGATATCCTGACCCAAACTGCCCATTCATCATGGACACAGACGCTAACAACCCGGGCATCGGGGCGGTGCCATCCCAGGAGGGAGAACACAGAGCGCAGGCTGTTGCTTTTTTCTGCTGCACTCTTGGCAAAGCTGAAAGGAATCATTGTGTCACTTGCCTAGAGCTGCTGGCAGTAATCCAAGGGCTTTGCCATTTCCGCCCGTACATTGATGGGGGGAGATTTCAGCTCAGGATTGACCATGGTTCCCTGATCTGGCTACTGAACTTTAAGGAGCTGGATGGACAGTTAGCGAGGTGGCTGGAGGCACTGCAGGATTATGATTTTCAGATTGTGCATTGAGCAAGCCTCCTCCCTGCCAGCGCCGATGTGCTCTTCCGGCACCCCTGTGCTGTGGAGGCCTGTTGGCACTGCCAGCGGACAGAAGATCATGACCCAGCAGTCTCACGGGCTGCTGCACTCCAGACCCCTGCGGCTGGGGGCAGCACAGTGGCTCACAGCGTGCCCTCAGATCATCAGTCAGCTCTCCCCAGCGATGACGTCACAGAGGCCCTTGGTGCACAGCAGCTTCAGATCAAGCAGGATGGAGATTCTGCCATCTTCCAGGTCCAGAAGTGGCTGGACACAGACCAAAGGCCCTCCTGGGAGGCTGTATCTGTGCTGGACCCAGAGACCAAGGCCCTACATTACCAGTGGGCCAACCTCTGCTGTCATGAGGGTGCCGTCTACTGGTGGTGGCAGTCTCCATCTGGGCAGTGTCATGTCTGGCAGCTGCTGGTCCCCCGATGGCTTCACCCCAAGGTGCTCCAGTTGGGCCATGGGTCAGTGGGGCCGGGCCACTTTGGGGTGACGAAGACTCTACAGTATCTTCGAGCCTGGTTCCACTGGCCGGGGTGTTGTCGGGACATGGAGCTCCATGTCCACTGCTGTGACATCTGCACAGCTCAGAAAGGGCCAACTCAACAGTACCCGGTAGGGGCACCCATGGAGTGTGTGGGAGTGAACATTCTGGGCCTGTTTCCAACCACAGGTCGGGGAAAGCGTTACGTTCTTGTCACAATGGATTACTTCACCAAGAGGCCAGAGCCATATGTTGTCCCTGACCAGAGGGCCGCCACCACAGCATCAAAGCTGGTGGTTGGATGTTTTGCTGGTTCGGCGAGCTGGAAAAGCTGCACAGTGAGTAGGGATGGAACTTTGAGACAGAGGTCTTTTGGAGAGGTCTCCAGGCTGCTGTACATCTGGAAGACCTAGACCACCCTGCTGCACCCACAGAGTGACAGCCTGATCAAACGTTTTAACCGGACCCTGACCACCCAGCTTCCTGTCCTAGCGGACCAGCAACAGCCAGATTGGGATCGGCACCTGCCCCTGATCCTGTGGGTGTACCAGACAGCAGTCTAGGAATCCACCCAGTGCACCCCTGCAGTGCTGATGTTTGGACACAAGCTCTGCACCCCGGTGGACTTGGTATCCGGCCCTTCCCTGGAGCTGGAAGTGGAGGGCAAACCAGGACTGAATAATTTGTTTTGCTTGACAGAACAGCTTCACCCAGTACACGGACTGGCTTGGGAGGCCCTGGTAGTGGCGGGAAATTGACAGAAGCATGCATCCGACTGTCCCTGCTGCAAGGGGAAAGACTTTGCACCCGGGGATCAAGTCTGGGTTTTCTGACCGGAGTGGAAAAAGGGACTATCACCAAAGCTGGTGAGCTACTGGTTGGGACCGTGCATGGTCCTACAGAGACTGTCAGATGTAGTGTACAGGGTGAGGCTGCAGAAGAGGAACCAAGTGGTGGTGCTTCACTGCTACTGCCGAAGCCCCGTACCAGCCAGCTGCCCCACGGGTGGCCAAGCCAGAGGCCCCAGCTGGGCCAGGAACCCCAGTCGAGGCTTGGATGGACAGTAACAGTCCCATGCGTGCTAGCTGCCAACAATGGCAGCCCCACCGACGCCTGGACGGGTTTATATTGGACTTTTGAGTTGGACTTGTTGTTCTGGGGACAGAAACCAGTCCAGGGGGACAGTGTAACATCAGGGCTGTGATAAGGGGCGGGGAATTCTCCCTGCATGCTTTGCGCCGCGAGGTATTCAAAGACTGTTATTATTTTTGTATCCTGAGCATTATTGTTGTACCGTTATAATTGTTTTATAAGTTTGGTTGTGACAGTGTTGTTTTCCCTGTGTGTGAGAGATTACGTGTCTGTGTCACCAGAAGGGAGGTGTGTGTGTGTGTGTGTGTGTGTGTGTGTGTGTGTGTGTGTGTGTGAATGGCCTCCCCTCTGTTCTGTGTAATTTGTCAGTGAAGAAATAAATGCCTGTTTACTCCAAATCCTTTCTCATTGTGTGAACCCTTGAAATGTCACACTATGTCATGTGCCATTTTGGCTTATTTTGTTATATTTTCACTGTGATGCTTCATCAATCTGTTAGCGTTAGTGTGGCTAGGCAGTCGGTAGCTAGTTGAAACTTGCAGTTTAGCCACCCATTCATGAATGTTTCTGCTCTTACTATACTCCAGGGACCGGTCACATCCAATCGACTACTGACCGACTGCATCACAGAATACATCAAATTCTTTGAAAACACAACCATTCCAGCCCAGACCGTGCGCTGTTTCCCAAACAACAAACCATGGATCACCACCGACCTGAAAGCACTTCTTAACAAGAAGACGAGTGCTTTTAGAGGATCTGAGGAGGATGCAGCAGGAAGTAAGAGAGATATTGAGGATGTGTAAAGACAACTACAGGAGGAAGTTAGAGGATAAACTCCAGCAGAAAAACATGAGGGATATGTGGATGGGAATAAAGCATTTAAAGCACTGGGTGTAAGGGGAGAGGCAGACAGACATCAGGGGGCCTTAAGAGAGCTGATGATCCGAATCTGTTTTTTAAAAGGTTCAACTCATCGTCTGTCACCCCCACAACACAGCCATACCCCCACATACCCCTCCCCCCTCACTCCCCTGTGCAGCACCTCTCTCTCCCCTCACCCCCACCCCACTGAAGACATCAGCACCAACCCTCACATCACTGTGACTACAGGCTAGGTGAGGAAACAGCTGAAGACTTCACCAGCAGTAGACAGTGGGCTGTGATGGCATCTCCGCCTGGATTCTGAGGACCTGCGCCAACCAGCTAGCTCTGGTACTGAAACACCTATACAACCTGAGCCTGAGTCTGGACAGAGTACCAGTGCTGTGGAAAACGTCCTGCCTGGGTCCTGTCCCCAAGAAGTCGTCTCCTTCAAACCAGAACAACTATCGACCAGTTGCCTTCACATCTCATGTGATGAAGGTCATGGAAAGGCTTGTCTTAGCCCTCCTGAGACCGTAGGTGAAGACGTGGCTTGATCCTCTGCAGTTTGCATATCAGCCCCATTTAGGAGTTGAAGACACTTTCATCTACCTGCTACAATGAGCTCATTTGCACCTGGATGGGGGAGGAGACACTGTGAGAATCATGTCCTTTCACTTCTCCAGGGCATTTAACACCATTCAGCAACTGCTGCTGGGTCAGAAGCTGCGGGTGATGGGGGTTGAGAGCTCTGTGATCTCCTGGATTACTGACTGCCTGACAGGCAGGCTACAGTTTGTCTGGCTGGGCAGTGTCTTGTCTGATGTGGTGGTTAGTGATACAGGAGCTCCACGGGGGACTGTGCTTTCTTCTTTTCTCTTCACCTTACACACCAATGACTTTCAGCACAACTCTGCGTCATGCCACCTGCAGAAATTCTCTGATGACTCGGCTGTTGTTAAGATAAGATAAGATAAGCCTTTATTTGTCCCAAATGGGGAAATTCCAGGATTGTAGCAGCAGCACAGGGATAGCAGCACTCAGAGCAATAGTAAATAAGATAAGAATTTTTAAGACAAAGCAATAAGTAAATATACATACGTACGTACATAGTTATACACACAGTGCAGGAGCATTGCAGCTAGATGGTATGTATCAACAGCATTACAGTTAAATTACCCGGTAAAATATAAGTATGGACCCAGACAGTATATTTCACATTTGAATGAACAGCATTGTTGCCACCCTTGATAATAATTGTAATTGTCTTAGTTGTGTGTTGGACGGGGCGATTTCTATTGTGCAAAGTTGTGACGTTTAATATGGCCTCTATGAGCCTCTTTCCACCAAACCGGTTCCAGTGCTAGTTTGGTTCTGGGGCTGGTGCTAGTGCTTAACCAGTTCTTCTGGAATGGCTCATAAGAACCAGTTGGTTTTCCACCGATATGGAGCTAGTCAGGGATTACGTCAGGGCTACGTCATTACGTAGTGTGCAGCGCCCAACCCCCGCAGAACACCAGAGAAGACGGAAGGTGGCGGTATGCACCTCTCACTTGTTTGCTATCCGCCAGTAACCGAGAGAAGAAGAAATAGCAGCGCTAGCTTGTCAACAGCTTGTCAACATGTAGGAGTTTGTTGTCTTTGGGAGCGCTGCTTTTATTATTCCAAAGCTGTATTACCATTCAAAAACAGTTTTATTCTTAATGGCAGAGAACGGTGGCTACGTTTAAGGACACCGGTAATCATCAATATTTCAGTTATCAGCCGTTGTTAGATAAAGTCTGTAGCGCGAGCATTGACGACACTTTTAAACATAATATTTATGTCATTTCTGTAATAGGTGGTGTTACGGCGCATTACGAGACGGAGGTCGCCTGTTATGTCATGCCAAAAAGTGATCAGCTGTCCAAAAAAATGATTGCCAGAGGCCATATTGTTATGGGTTTACATTAGCCGGTAAATATATATATTTCAACAGATAAGCAGTACTTAGTTAGGTATAACAAGATATATTTAACACTTATGATGCATTTTGAACCCTAAACAAACTTGATCTGGGATTAAAAGCAATTAAAATAATGCAGTCACAAAGTTACATGGAAAAATGCATAGATTTACTGTATATATACATAAAGATACTGTATAAATGCATATTCTATGCACCTCCAAACAGTGTTGTGAAAGGTATACCCTTCTGTACTTGTATGTTATCTATTCTGGTTAAAGTACTGATTCAAGTTTTTATTCATGTAGGGGGTAACAAGAGACAGTAACAAGACTGTGTTCAAGTTCAAAGTACTTTCCCCAGAAATGATCTTGTCCAGAGCTGACAGAATGTCATATGGTATGTTGTCAACAGAATATAAACTCATGATCATTTTTGAAGCTGGCAACTTGGAACATTTTCCACAGAAAAAGTACATAAATTTAAAGTTTGTTGCTGCTTGTTCTTTAAAAAATGTGAAAAAAGTTGTCAAAAATATGAGTAAGTCCACAAATACCTGATATATTGTCCAATACCTGGAAAAATGAACTTAAGTGCAGTAATTCAGTACTTGTACTTTCACTTCCCACCAATACAATGTTATAGTGATTTGCATTGTCCTAAATAACTTTATATTTCATGCATATGAAATGTAAAGTCTTTAACTTTTTAATATGACCCTTCTCTCTTATGTTTTTTTCTCTTATCTCTTTGTCTTATGTCCTGATTGGTGGAGCCTTGAGCACTTTCCTCATGTCTATAGTCAGCTACATGTGTGCCTATGTTTGTGTTTATTATGAATGTAACTGTAGTTTGTAAATATGGATGTCACCTGAGTGCAAAACAAATCTACCTACGGGAACAAATAAAGGAACCTGAACCTGTTTTGTGTGAGGATAACAATGTAGAAGCAGAAAAACACTTAAGGAAAGAAAGCTTTTATTTCCAAAATGTGCAAAAACTTCAGACTGCTACATATGAAATATTATGTACACACAGCCAAAAGTATCAATGCTGTGATAGTTACTTTTTTTACAGTCCCTCAAGCACAGACACAACGCGTCCCATCAGTCCAACAAGGGTGTTGGTCTGCTTTGCAGCAAAGCGAAGTTCAGCTGCTCCTCCCTCCTGCTCTGCTCCTGCTGTCTCATCTGACCGTAGTCAAGAAGGAGGTCCATGTTTGTGTCACACTTCTGTTTCCCTGTTTTAAAGTACAAAAATAAGCAATATAAAATAACCACACACTGAAAAATGCAGGAATCGTCAATCCAAGATTGAATGTGTCTATTCAACATCCATTTACTGTTAGTGGCATCACAACATTCAATTCAAGTGTATAATTCTTTTAATTCACTCCCTCCTTTGTGTGAATGGGTCATGATCCATCCAGGGGGATGCCCTCAATTTCCCCTTTGGGGATCAATAAAGCACACAAAATCAAAATGATCTGAACATAAATTACCTAATCTGCACGGTGGGCTGCATGGTGGCGCAGTGGTTAGCACTGCGGCAGCACAGTTTACCCTTGGCCGGGGGATTGTGGGGATCGTGGGATCGTGGGTTCGATCCCAGCCCCCGACCAACAGTGATCTGTGCGGAGTTTGCATGTTCTCCCCGTGTTGCGTGGGTTTACTCCGGGATTTCTCCGGTTTCCTCCCACATGCCAAAAACATGCATGTTAGGTTAATTGGCTGTTCTAAATTGTCCTTAGATATTTGTTTCCTATAGGCCCTTAGAATAGAGGGTTAGTATTAATGAAAGCGCTTTGAGTGGTCTTTGTGACTAGAAAAGCGCTATATAAGTGCAGGTTAGTTAGTTAGTTAGTAATCTGGTCTGATTAGAAGAGCAGGAGGAGGACAAGCTTGGAGCTGGACACCACAGGTCTGGCTGGTTCTCCCTCATCATCCAGCTGTGATAAATCTGATATTAAAAAAAAAAAGTGTTTTGGTTTGTGCAGTGAACAACTTAAGCCTTCCATTAAATGTGCAGACATAGAAGACAATTTTATTCAATATCAATATTAGCAAAGCTTACATGTCTGATTATGGAATAGAAGAATAGGAATAGATGAAACTTCATTGTACTGTACAGTTGTACAGTACAATGAAACTGTAGGTGATCCACCAGGCTACTGCGCAATAAAGTAAGAGAAGGATTAGATAAAATACGGTTACACAACATACAATTAAACACGAGTGATATTTAAAAAAAAAAATCGCCTAAGATTATGGAAATATTACCAAAATAGTAAAAAAGACGACGTTACTAGTGTCTGGTAGAAAAATCTCCCATAACATAACGCAAGGCACCCATTCATACACAGTATTCATACCACAAAAAAAGTATTTTGCGCTGGATGTCTTTATAAAAAAAGTATTCTGTAAGACGCTAAGATTTTTGTTCTAGTTTCTCAAACGCACATTTCTGTATGGCGAGGAGAAACGCTCGTGCTAAAAACACTGTTAGCTTGTTAGCATAGCTAACCGAAAATACTATAGTCACAAGAGTGACTAAAAAGAATATCCGCACTTTGGCTGTTACATATCAATACAAGCGGATATAGTATATGTATACATACAGTGGGGTAAAAAAGTATTTAGTCAGCCACCAATTGTGCAAGTTCTCCCACTTAAAAGATGAGAGAGGTCTCCAATTTTCATCATAGGTATACTTCAACTATGAGAGACAAAATGAGAAAAAAAAAATCCAGAAAATCACATTGTCTGATTTTTAAAGAATTTATTTGCAAGTTATGGTGAAAAATAAGTATTTGCTCAATAACAAAAGTTCATCTCAATACTTTGTTACATAGCCTTTGTTGGCAATGACAGAGGTCAAACGTTTTCTGTAAGTCTTCACAAGGTTTTCACACACTGTTGCTGGTATTTTGGCCCATTCCTCCATGCAGATCTCCTCTAGAGCAGTGATGTTTTGGGGCTGTCGCTGGGCAACACGGACTTTCAACTCCCTCCAAAGATTTTCTATGGGGTTGAGATCTGGAGACTGGCTAGGCCACTCCAGGACCTTAAAATGCTTCTTACGAAGCCACTCCTTCATTGCCCGGGTGGTGTGTTTGGGATCATTGTCATGCTGAAAGACCCAGCCACGTTTCATCTTCAATGCCCTTGCTGATGGAAGGAGGTTTTCACTCAGAATCTCACGATACATGGCCCCATTCATTCTTTCCTTTACACGGATC
Source organism: Pholidichthys leucotaenia (assembly GCA_020510985.1). NCBI lineage: Eukaryota > Metazoa > Chordata > Actinopteri > Cichliformes > Pholidichthyidae > Pholidichthys > Pholidichthys leucotaenia. The sequence continues at coordinate 314,859,517 of CM035840.1, forward strand.
AGTCGTCCTGGGCCCTTTGCAGAAAAACAGCCCCAAAGCACGATGTTTCCACCCCCATGCTTCACAGTAGGTATGGTGTTCTTTCTCCTCCAAACACGACAAGTTGAGTTTTTACAATAAAGTTCTATTTTGGTTTCATCTGACCATATGACATTCTCCCAATCCTCTTCTGGATCATCCAAATGCTCACTAGCAAACTTCAGACGGGCCTGGACATGTACTGGCTTAAGCGGGGGGACACGTCTGGCACTGCAGGATTTGAGTCCCTGGCAGCGTAGTGTGTTACTGATGGTAGCCTTTGTTACTTTGGTCCCAGCTCTCTGCAGGTCATTCACTAGGTCCCCCCGTGTGGTTCTGGGATTTTTGCTCACCATTCTCGTGATCATTTTGACCCCACGGGGTGAGATCTTGCGTGGAGCCCCAGATCGAGGAAAATTATCAGTGGTCTTGTATGTCTTCCATTTTCTAATAATTGCTCCCACAGTTGATTTTTTTCACACCAAGCTGCTTATCTATTGCAGATTCAGTCTTCCCAGCCTGGTGCAGGTCTACAATTTTGTTTCTGGTGTCCTTTGACAGCTCTTTGGTCTTGGCCATAGTGGAGTTTGGAGTCTGACTGTTTGAGGTTGTGGACAGGTGTCTTTTATACTGATAATGAGTTCAAACAGGTGCCATTAACACAGGTAACGAGCGGAGGACAGAGGAGCCTCTTACAGAAGAAGTTACAGGTCTGTGAGAGCCAGAAATCTTGCTTGTTTGTAGGTGACCAAATACTTATTTTCCACCATAATTTGCAAATAAATTCTTTAAAAATCAGACAATGTGATTTTCTGGATTTTTTTTTCTCATTTTGTCTCTCATAGTTGAGGTATACCTATGATGAAAATTGGAGACCTCTCTCATCTTTTAAGTGGGAGAACTTGCACAATTGGTGGCTGACTAAATACTTTTTTGCCCCACTGTATATTGGTTAACGTCTGGCATTTTAAAGACAATATACTTACCAGCGTGTTTTAAGCAGTTTGTTGTCCGGACTAATCCACAGCAGTGACAATGGTCCGGCTGGCTGGCCGATCCTCCAAAACAGTTCATCAAGAGTGGCCCCCTCCAGCTGATCTTGTACTACTGTTTATGTCCATAGAGCCAAGAAATGTGTCTCCTCCCTTTCTCTAAAATCTGTTTGGTTTTGGAATCCGTCGCATGCTTCGCTGTTTGGAAAGCAACATGGCGGTCAGTAATGTTTTGAAGCAGGTCAGTTAACCACGCCCACGGCTGTGGACGTAACCAACGTAAACTGGTGCTGCCGCTGGCCCAGCTAGGAGTTGGGGCCACGATAGCCCCACTTTTGGGAGCCCGGGACTGGTGCTTTAGTCGGTGGAAAACCAAAGAACTGGTGCTAATGACGCTCTGGTTCCAGTTAAGCACTGGAACCGGTTTGGTGGAAAGAGGCCCTATGAGCAGCACCGGTTAGATTATAAAGTCTGACAACCATAGGTAGGAAGGACCTGTGGAACCTCTCCCTCGAACATTTAGGATGGCACAGCCTACCGCTAAATGAGCTCCTTAGTGCGTTCAATGTGTATCGCATGGGGTGGGACTCAGACTCAAGCAGAGATGACAGCTTAGCCACCATCCTCCTCTCTCCTATCTCCTCCACTGGGTCGAGGCAATCTAAGCAACAACACAACACAGACTGAATATGACAATCCTTATGTGATTTTACATGTCATCTTGTACATATGTTTGGAGTATTTCTTCCGTTAGTTTTTGTGTAAATTGTCCAAGCGTTGTACATGATTTTAATTCAGGTCCAAAAGCGTTCCACAATCTGACTCCTTGCACTGAGACACAGTGTTGCTTGGTGGTAGTTCTCACTGAAGGTTTTTGAAATATACATGTTCCTCTGAAATGATATTGTTTCTCCCTTATTTGGAACAACTTTTGGATATTTACGGGCAGTGATAGATTCTTCACTTTAAACATTATTACTGCAGTTTTAAAGTCAACCAGATCTTTCAGCTTGAGAGCTTTTAATTTAAGAAGAAGTGGGTTTGTTGGTTCCCTGTAAGCAGCTTTGTTTATTATTCTAATAGCTCTCTTCTGAAGCATAAAGACTGGATATATGTTTGTTTTACATGTATTTCCCCATACTTCAGTACAATATGTCATGTAAGGGAGTATTAATGAATGATACAAAGTATATAGTGTGGGGTGATTCAGCAAATATTTCACTCTGTGTAGTATTGCAATTGATTTAGATATTTTACCTTTAATATAATTAATATGTGACTTCCAACACAGTTTATTATCAATTATTACTCCAAGAAATTTAGTTTCAGATACCCTTTCAATCTCTGCACCATTTCCACTGAGTTTAGATACTGAGTTGTTGTGATGGTTGTTAAAAACTATAAATTTTGTCTTACTTAAATTGAGCGTTAATTTGTCTGAATCAAACCATAGTTTAAGCTTTCCTAATTCCTTTCCGAGTGTATCCAAAAGTTGTTCCAAATTGCTTCCACTGCATAATAAATTAGTGTCATCGGCAAACAATATTAAATCCATTTTTCCAAAACTTTACATGTATCTTTTATATACATATTGAATAGCAATGGCCCCAAAACTGAACACTGTGGGACTCCACAAGTAACCTTCAGTAACTGTGAGTTTTTGCTACCAACACATACATACTGATATCTGTTCTTTAAGTAACTGCATAACTAGGACAGTGCTACCCCCAATACCATAATTTTGTAGTTTCTTTAATAATAAATTATGATCCACTGTATCAAATGCTTTTTTAGATCCAGGAATACCCCAACTGAATACTCTTTATTTCCAACGGCAGTTAATATTTCTTCTATAAATTCCATTAGAGCAAATGCAGTTGTCCTCTTATGTCTGAACCCATATTGCAGCTCACACAATAAATTATTCTTCATTATGAAGTTGTCAGTTCTCTCACAGAATATTTTTTCAAGTATCTTGGAAAATTGCGGCAATAGTGAAATTGGTCTATAGTTTGAAAATTCCCCTCTATCACCCGTCTTGTATATCAGAATTACTTTAGCTATTTTCACTGCATTGGGAAAAATACCTGTTTGGCGAGACAGGTTACAAATACAGTATACGTCAGTGGCTTCTCTAAGCATTCAATGATAGTTTTGACTAAAAGCATGTCAATACCACCACAATCCGTAGATGTTTTACTTTTAAGCGATTTAACAATTTCAATGACCTCTCTCTCATCTGTGTTCTTTATGAAAACTGAATCTTTTATAGCAATGTTTTTGCTTATTGTATCACCTGTAGGTGCCGTGATGGGTATTTCCCGAGCCAAATTAGGACCAATGTTAACAAAAAAGTTACTAAATTCATCTGCAGGTGAGACTGCATTCACACCCTGAGTCGGGTTTTTTTGTTTTGTTTTTTTGTTTGGTTTTTTTTGTGAAAGATTGGTTGGGTAGCTTGTATTTCTGTTTTTATTTCCAAGAATATTGTTAAGTATTGTCCATGTATTTTTAATATTATCTCTGTTTTTCTCCAACTTTTTACTGTTATAGTCTCTTTTACTACATCTCATTATATATGTTAACTTATTCTTGTATGTTTTATACCACTGCTCTGCTTCTTTTGTCCTTTTCTTTAGAAAAGCTTTATATAATGAATGTTTCTTTTTACACACTTTTTGTAATCCTTTGGTTAACCATGGCTTGCCAACAAACTTCTGTTTAAGCTTTTTCTTTACTAATGGACAATTTTTTTCATAAAGAGTGGTTACAATGTTCATAAATGTGTCATAGGCTTCATTTATATCTGATACATAGACTTTTGTCCAGTCTTGCTTCAGCAGGTCTTCCTTAAAAGAACTGATTGCAATTTGTGATTTGTATCTGAAAAATTTTAAAGTTTTTTCTGTATTGGCCCCCATGTGGCCATGGATAAGTGCAAAGACTGGCAAATGATCACTAATGTCATTTATCAATAATCCACTTTCTATTTTCTTATCAATAATATTAACAAACAAGTTATCAGTAAGTGTAGCAGTGTGAACTGTGATTCTCAATTGGTCACAGAGTAAATACGATATTAATAGAGACAGCGTTGTAGGTTTTGCGGAAATCTACACCATGGTCCAACGAAGAGGTGCGGGGTTTTCTCTGCTTGCTGGCAGATACACAGTCAGAAGAGTGATCCGGACCCTACAGATGACTGCACAGAATAGAACCGTACTACTGACAAGCTGAATACGAACTTGAGAGAACCATCCATGGTGAGTGATTTGTAATATTGTGCATCTGTTCGCTTATTTATCCTGTTGGTGGTAAGCTCACTTTTGAGCCATACGGCCCCGTTCTGTGCTGGCTAACTTGTTTTAGCTAACGAATTTTGGCTAGTAGCTAGATAATACCAACTGTTGATTCGTGCTTGTTTTCTCCTAAATATTCGCTTGTGAGAGCAAAACGATGCAATATATCAATCCTGGTTATAGTCCTGGTTTTTGTTTTGTCTTGCACTTGGTGCTGCGCATTAAATTGTGTGCAATTTAATGCCGTTTTTTGCTGGCTAACTCATTTTAGCTAACGAGTTTTGGCTAGTAGCTAGATAATACCCACTGTTGATTCACGCTTGTTTTCTCCTAAATATTTGCTTGTGAGAGCAAAACGATGAAATATATCAATCCTGGTTATAATCCTGGTTTTTGTTTTGCATTAAATTGTGTGCAGTTTAATGCTAGAATGTGTTTCCACATGCCAGGGTTAGCTTCCCTGTTTATATTGGATACTGGTGAGACCACAGGAGCCGAAATCTCAACAATATAAAAGTGCTTTTTCAAACCAGTGATTTATAAAGTCATTCATATAATTTTCTAAAGCGTCAGAAAGAGAAATCCATATATTATATCATTCATTACACAGACCATGATATATTTCAAGCATTTATTTATTTTAATTTGGGTGATTATGGCTTACAGCCCCTGAAAACCCCAAATTCCATTTGGCAAAAAATTAGAATATTACATAAACTTTAAAAAATAGTTTTTAAATAGAAATGTGGGCCGCTGAGGTGTTGGTTAAAATGGGCTGTAGCCATAATCATCAATATTAAAATAAACACTTTCAATATATCACTGTCCCTATAATGAATCTATATATGGGTTTCACTTTCTGAAATGAGTGACAAAAATATTTAACTTTTTCATGATATTCTAATTTTATTCTAATTTTTGAGATGTGCTTGTATAAGTGTTGAACTTGCTTGAAAAAACTAAACACCATCCATTTCTGTCGTTCGTCTAGGGAGGAGGGAATCGGCCGCTCAACAACGGACTTTGCCACTGTGGAAAGTACTGAAATCCTTTGTTTTTATAGGTAAAAGTGTCAAAACCAAATTAGCACAATTTCCACTTAATGTAAAAGGGACTGAACTGAGATTTATTTGATTGTGTGAGTATTAATTACAGAATAACTGAAAAAGACTGGCGCATCAACTGTAAAATAAACCACTTGTTAATGTATTTATTTGTCAGATCACTTGTGTGATCCTTTGTGAGTTATGTTCATAACTGTATCTTTTGGGGAATGGCAGTTGTATAGGCATCAATATAATTTAGTTTATATGTGTAGTTTATAGTCTATCATCAAAAAACTCATGCAGTAACAGGACACATTACAAATATTTGAGACCCATTGTAGTGCTTCCTTTTATATTTTAGCAATAAAAGTACAAAACACCGCCCACACTTGAAGCCAGGGCAAGAAGAGACACTTTTACATTCCAGACAAACTTTTATTGATAAAAACTCCATATTTTGACTGAGCGACTCCATAATCTGTGATGCACACCTTCAGTTAAAGTACTAGATTCCATTCCAGTGAATGTATTAATTCATTCTCATTGCTGAGGCCACAGTAAAAGCAGATGATTTTAAATGCAACCCAGCCCTTGTAAAATCGACTTGACATCAGTGCAGCTATATGAAAATTGTGGTTAAATACAACAACGAAGTACTTTATTGTCACATTGGAATTGGAATCGCTGCTGTTTTGTTTTTCTTTTGAATTCTTGGATGGAATATGGGTGGGCAATATAAGCTGCAGCTTCAGCCATCACCCATTTCAGATAACCTATGTTGAACTGTATAATCAGAGGAGTTATTGTTTAATTCGACCTTATTAAATTTTTTCCCCCTTTGTTATATTATTGTATTTTCTTTAAATCTATCCAAAATAAAGATTCATTCATTCACATTCCACCACTGGCTTTTAGTAACAAGTGTATTTCCCAAATATGTTTTAAACTTCGTTTATTTAACCTCCACACATTTCTGTCTTTTGTCTAGGCAAGAGGGAAACGAACGATCCGTCCCAAACTGGACCTTGCGTCACTATTTACAGAGATGCAGGTCTAAGATCTGCTGATCTGAGACCAGTGTGAGCTGCACATCCCAGCTGCTGAGTGACCCAGTCTTACAGTTTGAGTTTTGCACATTCTGAATATTCTGGAATTTGCTGCTGATTGTAATAAACAATTTAGTGACTTATGTGTTTGCATCATGATTTCTATTTTTGTCTGTTAATACACTGGTGGGAAAAGAGTCAATAGTACAAACCATTAATGGGTGACCTTGAAAATAATGACTCATTTTTAAGAAATTTATGTCACATGGTGGTAACCTTCACATATAAAAAAGAGACATCTGCAAAAACTTCAGAGGTTTGTCAGTGCAATACTACATGAATGCATGTATAGTACATTGTTGATGCAGAGAATATATATTTCTACAGTATATGTATCGAGTAAATCAAGCATTTTCCATGTAACCTTGTGACTGCATTATTTTAATTGCTTTTAATGCTAGATCAAGTTTGTTTTGGCCTAAAATGCATCATAACTGTCAAATACATCTTATTATACCGAACTCAGTAATGTTTACTTTTGAATATACATTTTGTGGCTAATATAGTTATTAACCTGGCGATCGAGTTGTGTCAGCTGATCATTTTTTACTATGACAACATCGCAGACTCAGTGCAGCTGAAGCAGGTACGTCCATGATGTCTCAACAGTCCATGATTTCCACGCAGATCAGAGCAATTTTTTTTTCCCACAGTATTTTTATTGAACCTTTTTTTTTACAAACAGCACACAAGTCAGACACTAACACAAAAGTAATTTAAAAACTAAAAAGAACAATAAAATGACAAAAAAGGTTAATAAAAAACAGAAACCATTAACAAAAACAAGTCAACAATGTTCCTCTGTTTAGTCTAGGTAATCTATTACATTAGAATACATAATATACATTCACCAGCTTGGAATTTGCAAGGTCCACACATATCATTCACCTTCTTCAGAAGTTATGTTTACTTAATTTACATAATCAATGAAAGGTCTCCATATATTCTCAAACACATTTCCTTTGATTTCAGTATGTATGTTATTCTTTCTAGTGGAAACCAAAAGTGAGTTGTCTAGCTGCTGCCTTTTTTGTTGTAGTCATTTTTCTAAGGTGTTTTGACGTGTAATTACCCATCCCTGAACACATATCCCTTATAAATATCAATAAATGGGAAAATGATACTCAAATGACACTCAACATGCAAAATGGTGCTACAGTTGGATTGCCTTTCTTTAAAATTTTTAAAATTATTTTGTAAGTAAAAGTGGGCTAGGATTAACTGGAAATATAACAAGTTTCCACATATAATTCCAAGGTCAATTGGCATTCAATAAAACCAAAAGGGAGTTTGTTCAGCTGCTGCATTTTTCTGCAGTCATTTTCTACGGTGTTTTAGCGTGTAATTTCCCATCCCTGAACACATATCCCTTTAAAAATAACTATCAATGGGAAACTGATACACAAAACAAGAATTTTCCTACAGTTGAATGGCCTTTTTTTTTAAAGTAATTTAAATTATTTTGTACGTAAAATAGGGCTATGATTAATTGGAAATATAACGAGTATCCACATATAATTCCAAGGTCAATTACAAGGTTTTAGGATTTAATTAGCTGTCCCTTAACAGTTAACCGTTATGAACAACAGAGGAGACGTAGATGAAAAGTGCACCAAATTTTATTTAAAAAACAAATGTTTGACATATGTATGCACATGAATGAGGCTCCATGCATGGACGCAATTTGTGGCACAAGTAGGTCAAAGTGTCCTCGGACATCCGGAAGTTCTGCAACCACTGTGTGCTTGAGAAGCTGGGGACAATATTCTCCCACCACTGCGAGCTACGGTTTACTGCACAGGTCCATGGTCTGCAGCGTTGATTTTGCAACAACGCAGCCAACTAGAACACACACACAGCATACATATTAATACTGATAACCTGGCGACATCAAAATGCTGTACACAACAATGACATGACGACAAAATGACAATAGAAAGCATTAAATTACCAAAAACCGTTTCCTCGTGTGCTTGATGTGCCTGATGTGCTGGGTAATTAAGCTCTCTGCTTCATATTCCACTTCATATTCCGCTGCTTGATATTCCCCAATGGCAACAACGAGTCTCTGGTACTGCCCCAACGTGTGTTCTCTCAATGCATGTCGTCTTCTCCTGTAAAACTCTCTTCTTCGGTTAAAAACATTCATTTATTGTGTTCAAAAGCCAGAGAAGAAGCAACGTGGAAATCCTCCGCTCCTAATCCGCCATTTTCTTTGTTGTGAAGGAGTCGGTCGCGTGCTTGACTTCAGCAGAGTGTGGCGCCGCCTCAATCCCGCCCACTACCGAGCTTATGCGGCTTTACAGGGTTGTAATGGATCAACAACCCAGGGAGAAAGAAGTAGTGGAGAATCGAAACAAGTAAAAAAGAACTGTGACTATGGAAAAGAGCCGGTGGGTATGATGGTGTCAACACACGTGCTGATGTACCAAGTCACATACTCAGCATAGTCCCGTATGTTTACAGAAGAGGCCTCCCAGGTGCCTGCAGCTTTTTTTTTTCCCACAATATCTTTATTGAACCTTTTTTTTTTTTTTTTTTTTTTAACAAACATGATACAAACAATCAAACACTAACACTAAAGTACTACAAAAAAAAAAAAATGCACTAAAAACACCAACAACCACCAACAAAATCAAGTCTTCAACAATGCTCCTCTGTTTAGTCTAGACAATCCAATACATAAGTATACATATTATGTTCACCAGTTTGGAATTTACAAGGTCCACACACATCATTCACCTTCTTCTTCAAGAGTTATGTTTAAATTTTTTACATAATCAATAAAAGGTCTCCATATATTCTCAAACACAATTTCCTTTGATTTTAGTATATATGTTATTCTTTCTAATGGAAGGTTTGTTAACATCTGTCTTAACCACTGAGTCACATCTGGTCTATGAGTCTTTTTCCATAATAGTGCAATACATTTTTTGGCATTAAGCAAACTGAGGTCTATGAATGTTCTTTCACTTTTATTAAAATTATGCTTTTCTGGGTACAGACCCAACAAAAACAGTTTAGGATTCAATATGATTTGTTTTGAGATTATTTTTTCAATTGTTACCCTCACCTCTTCCCAAAACATTCTTATTAATCTACATTCCCATAAACAATGAAATAGAGTTCCTTTACTTTCCATGCATTTTGTGCATGTATCTGGTATATTTTTGTTATATCTATTTAACTCCTCCGGTGTAACATACACCCGCATTAACCATTTGAAATGTATCAATTTAAGGCGTGCATTTATTGATTTGGTTTGAGCTTCTGTACAAGCCAATTCCCACTGTTCCTCTGAAATTTCAATTTGCAGATCTTCTTTCCAGTAGTTTAATCTTTTCAGTGAATTTTCACTTGAAGATAGTGTCAGTGAGTTATAAAACTCTGAAATAATACCCTTTCTTTTACTATCTTTCATCATCATTTTTTCCAAGGATGAATAAATAGGTCGAGTGAGAGCTTTATTTTGATTTGATCGAATAAAGTTTCTAAGTTGAAGATATTTAAAAAAATGTGTTCTATTGAGATTAAATTTGATCCTCAGCTCTTCAAAAGACATTATGTTGTCTGCACATGGCAAATATAATCCTGAATCTTTTGTATCCCTTTTAAATTCCATACTTTAAATACAGCGTCCGCTCTCCCTGGTTTAAAATATTGATTACCCCATATTGGACTAAATTGTGACAATAACTGTGGTTCTTTTAAATAGTTTTTAGCTTCACACCATATTTTGATCATATGCTTTACAAATGGATTTTTAACTTGTTTTTGTAATTTTTTTGCCGAATCTGAGTATATGAATATGGGAAGAGGTAAAGGTAAATTGTATGATTCCATTTCAGTCCAGTGAGGGAGATCATTTGATGAAAAATAATATGTCATAGACCTCAGTTGTGCCGACCAATAATACAACATAAAAATTTGGACATTTCAGACCTCCACGATCAAATGGTAAATATAATAAAGACAAACGTAATCTAGCCCTCCTGTTGTTCCATATAAATTCCACTAACTTTTTTTTTATTCTTGAGAATAGATCTAAAGGTGGTGATAAGGGAATGTATTGAAATAAATAAAGTATTTTAGGTAAAATATTACTTTTAAGTATATTGATTCTCCCGATCATCGACATTGGTAGTGACATCCATCTCTGAGTTAACTCATTGATATCTGACATTAAGGCTTCATAGTTGACACTGGCGACTGATTCTAGCTTAGGCATAATTTGGATTCCTAAATATTTAAACTGATTTACAACATTGAATTGATTTACCTCAGGGGCTGGGTAATTTCTCTGGGTCTCATTTTAGCATTAATATTGAAGATTTAGTTTTATTTATTTTTATATCCTGATATTTCCCCAAAATTCTTTATTAAATTCAACAAGGTTGGAATTGATTTTTATAGATTCGACATAAACAAAATTATGTCATCGGCGTACAGGGAGATTTTATGTTCTGTTGGTCCAACTTTAATTCCATATATTTGTGAATGTAAACGTATCGCTATCGCTAAAGGTTCAATTGCCATAGTAAACAGTAAAGGTGAAAGTGGACAGCCTTGTCGACATCCTCTATTGATTTTTATTGGTTTTGAAATATTGTTATTTGTTAGGATTTCTGCTGTAGCATTATTGTATATTATTTGAACCCATTTTATGAAATTATTTCCAAGTCCAAACCTTTGTAGGACTTCAAAAAGAAAGGGCCATTCAACTCTATCAAGGGCCTTTTCGGCGTCCAATGATAGGAGAGCTGTATCCGGTGCTTCTTTATTAAAATAAATAATATTAAATAGTCTTCTTACATTATGGAAGCCTTGTCTACCCTTTATAAAGCCATTCTGATCTCGATTAATAAATATTTGGTAAAATTTCTTGTATTCGTCTTGCTAAAATTTTACAGATTATCTTAAGGTCGGCGTTTAATAGGCTTATTGGTCTCATATTTTCACATTTATTAGAGGGCTTACCTGGTTTTGGCAGCAGTATAATTAAGGCATTATTTATGTATGATGGTAAATTATTATTTTGAAATGCTTCTAAAACCATTTCCAAAAAAGGTTTTATTAATTTATTCTTAAATTTTTTATAAAGGTCAACTGGAAGACCATCTGGTCCTGCACTTTTTCCTGATTTCATATTATCAATGGCTAGCCCAACTTCTTCTTGACTAATTTTAGACTCCAATATCTCCCTGTTTTCATTTGGAATACACGGTATAGATAGTTCGTTCAAAAACCCATTTAGTTTTGTTAAATCAGGTTCATTTTTGGTATCATATAATTTTTCATAGTAATCTCTAAAGGCTCTATTAATTTCTAAAGGATCTATAACTACCTGTCCCTTACTTAATAATACTGGTAATTGGTGTTTTAATTTCCAATTGTTTAATCTGCCATGCTAATAATTTTCCCGATTTTTCCACCTTGTTCATAAAAAGATTGTTTCAATCTTAGAAGACTCGAGGCAGCTCTATTCGCTGATTTTTTGTCGTATTCAGCTCTCAAAATCAGTAATTCATTCTCCAACCTTGGGTCACTTCCTGCATACACTTTTTCCTGAAGATTTTTTATTTTATGTTCCAATTTAGCTCTCTCCTCTCGAGTCTTCTTAGATTTTGATCCTGTATAACTAATAATATGTCCCCTAATAAAAGCTTTGAAAGCCTCCCACTTTACACATGCTGATGTTTGTGTAGTATTGATGTCAAAGAACTCGTCTATCTGTTTTTCTATATACTTGACAAATTCCTCATCCTGAAGCCATTTATGCTGAAATTGCCATCTACCTGATTCCTTTGTCAATTTTTTATCTACATATATTAGACAACAGGGTGCATGATCAGAGATCACGATGTTATCATAAAAAGCAGTTTTGAATCTTGGACCTTAATTCTGTGGAAATCAAAAAATAATCAATACGTGAGAATGTCTTGTAGGTACTGGAATAACAAGAATAGGCTTTAACTTGTGGTTTCATTTCTCTCCATATATCTAACAATCTCAATTCTTTCATAAATGATTAATAGTCATCCTACATCCAATGTGCGTACAATCCAGTCCTGTTGATCTATCCACACCTGGATTCAATGTACAATTAAAATCCCCTGCTATTATATGTTGCCCTGTAAGTGATGATAAGATGAGAAATAAATTAGCAAAGAACTTCTGATCATCTATATTGGGACCATATAAGTTCACAAGATTTATATTTTCTAATAGCAAAGAACCTTGAATGATTACATATCTTCCAAATTTGTCTCCAATTACATTTTTCACTTGAAAAGGAACTGATTTATGTATGAGAGTCATAACTCCCCTGGCTCGGGATGAAATGAAGAGGTGAATACACTTCCCTGCCATCTACTCCTAATTCTTTTAACATCCTCCTCTATCAGATGAGTTTCTTGTAAAAACACAATTCTTGAACCCATGTCCTTTATTTTATTCATAACTTGTTTAAGTTTTTTTAAATTTTGTAGACCTCTGCAATTCCATGAAGTTAAATTAAGGTTAACACTTTGGTCCATGATCAATAGAGAGTTTGGGATTACCTTGCAGTGTAAACATGCTCATACAGAGAAGCAAAAACATGAGTGGTTGAACATTCATCCTACAAACTACACACAAACAAATTTCCCCTTCCCACACTTGTGGCAAACCCCCCAAAATCAAAAGAAAAATTCTGTCTCCCGATATAGCCATCGACTGTTCCACCACCCCACGGGGAAACAGCCTAAGCCACTCCTTCTTCATCCTCCAATCACCCTAACTCTACTGCTTTTAATGACGTTACATTAACTCTCCTCTGTAGTTTTCCAACTTAACTCCAAAATTTTTAACAACTTTGTACATCATAGTTTTTTTTTTTGTTTGTTTGTTTTGTTTTGTTTTTTTTAATATATAATACAATCTATATTTGTAAACTTACTATTTACTTCAAGTCAGTCAGATGCCTGTGCAAATGCTTAATTATTCTACCTTATATTTTGTTCATGCTTAGCTCCCACCAGTCTCTTCTTCTTCTTTGATCTTCTTGATGAACTCCTGCGCCTCCTCTGGGGTCTTGAAGATGTGGGTTCTGCCCTCATACGTGGTCAACAGTCTCGCAGGATAGATTACACCATGACGAATCCCAAGGTTGCGCAGCTCCTTACGTACGGGAACAAACTGCTTCCTCAATTGCTGGATTCCTGTGGCCAAATCTGGGTAGAACCGCACCTGCTGGTCCTGGTGTTTAATCTCTCCTTTAGCACGTGCAGCGTTGAAGATCTTCATCCTGTCTCTGTTGCTAAGAAACTTCATAATTAAGGTCCTCGGCGGTCCCTTATCTCTCCGTGGGCCAATACGATGTGCTTTTTCCAGAACCACTGCTGATTGCAACTCCTCGCTGCCCAGCACCTCCGGAATCCACTTTTCCAGAAAGGAACATACGTCCCGACCTTCTGATTCCTCTGGAAGACCCACCAGCCTCAAATTATTCTGTCTCGACCGAGATTCCAAATCCAAAATATTATCTTCCAGAGATTTATTTTTTTTTTTTCCAAAGTGCGCACCTTTAATTGAAGACGGGTGACGTCATCTTCAGCACTAGCGAGACGGAGCCCATCTGCGCCGTTCGTTCTACACAGTCACCCAATTCCTTTCTTATTCCTTCCAACGCTGTCATAATCCCCATCAAATCTAAGAGGAAAAGTCCGCTCTCATTGAACTCATGGCAGCCATCAGCGCATCTGCGCCATTCCCCGCAGAAATCGCACCGCCGCCAGCCTCCTCCGCCATTATATTGAGCCTTGTTGCTGCGTCACAGACCTGAAAGTCCGTTAATTTGGACTGTTTCGGCGGCTCGCTTTTTCCTTTTCCTGGTTTTCCAGCCTTAGCTTCGCCGACATATCCTCGCCCAAATGCTGGGATACGTTCTGTCCCAAATGAGAGAGTTATTTGCCGATTTTTTTTCTCCAGGAGCAGAGCAGAGCGAGACACGTCCGTCCTACGTGGCAGCCATAACCGGAAGTCGCCTGCAGCTTTTAACACATCCCAGTCTGTACAGGCAAAATAGTCTTGCAGGGTGCTGTCAGCCTCTGGAGTCCAGCGTTTAATTTGTTTAATTTGTCTATATGCCAGTAATATTTGGGAAGTACAGTCCGTAAATGACTGGTTAAAGTCACCAGAAACAATAAAAACAGCATTGGGATGGGTTGTCTCTACTGCACTGATGATGTCAGTGCTGCTGTGTAGTTGCTTCGCGGACATATGTAAACAGCGGCCAAAACACAGCAGTGAAATCCCGCGGTAGATAGTAGGGACGGTATTTCAGCAGTAAAAACTCCACATCAAGCGAACAGTGCTTGTAAACAGTCTGTACATCTCCACACCACGAGTTGTTTATAAACACACACACACACCCTCCCCTCATCTTACCCGAGGCTCCAGTTCTGTCTGCTTGATGTGTTGAGTGAGTCTGCAGTTGAATGACACACTCCAGGACTCTGTCTGAGATCCAGGTCTCACTCTCTATTAAATTTGCAACTTATTTAATGTGGGGTTTAATGCTTATTTGAAAGGGACATTACATACTAATGAACATTAATACAAATGTAAGAATGCCAGATTTAGCAATACTGCTAATTTGCATCTGTAGTCCCCCGGCAAGTCACAAAAACACACAAACAATCATACACGAGCAGAACTACTGCAATGAAACTGTACAAAGGGTATATGCTAAAATGCAAGAGTTAAGGTGTTACAAAACAAAATATTCAAATGTCACACGAGTGAAGTGCTGTGTATGTGTACACACACATACACCCAAGCACCTCACAGCAACAAACAGGAGGCGGGGCATATGTGTGAGTCACATGGGCACATATATATCTGCGTATTCCACAGAGCAACCACTAGTTGTGGGTACAGTTTTGTTTGTTTAAAAGTCAACTTTTGCAATGCGTCTTAAAAGTGTTTAGTGTCATGAACTGAGCCGGTGTTTCCTGTAGGCTCAGTTCTGACCGTTCTCTGTGGCTCGGGTGTTGGGTGATTTATGTATTGTGTTTTCTTTTGAGTTCTTGTGGTGTTCATGTCTTTGTTCTTTTCCTTTTTCATGGCCGTAGCCACCGCTCTGGTCGGCAGCTGTTAGGCAGCCTCTTTGACCCACATTCGTGTGGGCGTTGTCTAACATTCGCCGGTCCGACCATGCCCCATCTCTCTTGACAGCCAGCTGATTCCTCCCCGGTAATTGCCTTCCCGCGCTTCGCCCAGGTGTGCCCAATTTGTGGTGCCAGCAGTGTTTGTACTTAGGCGGCCTTTGCCAGTCAAGCACTGCTGGACCATTGCGCATTATCATACAGACGTTAACCGCTGTATGTGTGTATTGTCTATGAGGGAGTTGAGAGCTGCACTGTCGCCATTCCCCTCAGTGTAGTTATTGTTTGTGTGTGCTCACTGGTACACTTGGACTATTCAGACTGTTCCTGCACTTTGAGTACGAGCTGTTGCGTTTCTCTTTGCAGTCAGGCTGCTACGCTTAGGCACAGTTTCCCAGTTTCCCTCTCCTGCGTCAGTTGAGCGTCCTGGAGGACTCAAAGTGACCCGAGTTGTTAAATTGTTTTTGTGTGTTGTTTGTCTTGTGGCCACAGTGCACAGTCGTCAGCCCGCTGCGTGCTCGCCGCGTGAGCCATTTTGTGCACACTTGCATTTTTATAAGTCTGTATTTTTGGAACTGTCTGCATCTCTGTTAATAAATGTGTTGTGGCGTAACCTGCGCTTAAATCCATTCATCCTTCCCTCCTGCGTGCGCTGCGTCATTGCGCACGAGGAGGCTTGTGACAGTTTAGTGTTTTACGATCTCTGATTGCAGGTGGCATGTTATTTCAGATCTTGGTGCCCCTCACTGATAGCACAGATTGAGCAAATGTGATGTGTCTGTGGGGAACCTCACAATCTCCTCTAGTGATTGCTCTGGTGGTTGTACCTGTGACAGTTCTCAGTTTAACATATTCTCCCAGCGGGGATAGTGCATAGCCATTTAATATTTTATAAATTAAACAGGCAAAATTAAGAGTTTTACAGTTTTCAAAAGACAGAAGATTGTATTTCTTGTAAATGTGACAACAATGATATGTGGGATCTTTCTTGTCAAGGATTTTTATGGCATTTTTGTATTGTGGGACACATATGTATCACTTTAAGCTTCACATCTCAGAGTAGAACAAAGAACTGGGTCTCCTTGGAGATAACAGGAGGATCTGAAAATTTAGTCTTTGGTATGCAAGAGACGGCCTTGGGGGATTTCCTGGTCTGCCAGAGACTATGAGGAGGATGTTATAGGATTTAAGAGAAGATGCATTGTTACTTGTGATTAAATGCAATGTGACTGTGAGCTTTGAAGGTCCTGGATATATAAAGGACGAATGTCTGTGTTTTTTCTCCTTTCTGCTTTGCTGATGTTGGAAGATGTGAATAAACCTGACTCGTGAGATAAACTCTGCCTCGTCATTTTCACATTTCCACACTGGTGACCCTAAGACGTATCATGGATGAAAGAAATTCCCCCGGGCCAGACTCATCGGGAGCCCCCAGCCCAGCGTATGCCGCTACGGTCCAGCTACCGGACTTTTGGCAGGACAACCCGCGCTCCTGGTTCCACTTGGTCGAAGCACAGTTCGCCCTCCGGGGGATAACGGTAGATGACACGAAGTTCTACCATGTGGTTGCAAAGCTCGACAACCGCACGGCTCAGCATGTGGAGAACCTATTGGAGCAGCCACCGGCCAACGACAAATACGACGGGTTGAAGGCTGCGCTCATCCAGCGCTTCACTCTCTCAGTCGAGGAGAGAGCAGAGAGGCTCCTGGCTCTGAACGACTTGGGAGATGGCACGCCCATTGACCTGATGGAGAACATGCTGAGGTTGAGAGGCTCAGACGACGACGACTTCATCTTCACCCACATTTTGCTCAGGACCCTACCGTTGGCCACGAGAGCGACCCTGGCCAGTTTGCCGTTGTTGGCCCAGCGGGACTTCTGCGCGCTGGCCCAGGAGGCGCACCGGATTCTCAACGCCAGCAAACAGCGCGCAGCCACCGCAGCAGCGACGGAGTTCGGCGCGACGGCCGGAGATGGCGGGGGGCCAGAGACGACGGTAGCAGAACCATCGACGATGGGGGCGGCGGGGGCCAAGGATCGCGGAGGAGACACCCTCTGTTTCTACCATCGCCGCTTTGCAGAGAAGGCACGCAAATGTATACCACCGTGCCAGTTCAAGCGCTCAGGAAACGCCAAGACCGGGGGTTGGTAGCAGCTGCGGCCCTCGGGGAGGAGAACAAGCTGCTCTACTTGAAGGATGCGCGCTCGGGGAGGCATTTCCTCGTGGACACAGGCTCCAGTTGGAGTTTTCATCACACCTTCCTCCGCTGACGGCTGGCGGTTTCCAGAGGTCCCGGGGTGTCAGCAGCGAACGGCTCGGAGATTAAGACCTTTGGTGAGAGGACTCTGCTTCTGTCCCTACACGGCCGTACATTTTAGTGGACTTTTGTCATAGCTGCAGTGAATTTCAATATGTTGGGGGCTGATTTTCTGTGCTCACATGGTTTGTTGGTTGATCTTGCTAACAGGCGTCTGGTTAATGCACTTTCTTTTTATTCTATTCCCTGTACAGCCCGAGTGGCCCCGCCAACAGTACAAGCCAACGTCACAGCTGCGAGCGGTAAGTTCCACACACTGCTCACTCAGTTCCCAGCACTCACGGTCCCCACATTTTCAACGGCCGTCGCCAAACACGGGGTGGAACATTTTATTACTACCACCAGACCGCCCGTTTTTGCAAAAGCTCGGCGCTTGGATTCAGCTAAACTGACCATAGCGCGCGAGGAGTTCGCCAACCTGGAAAGGCTGGGCATCATCAGGCGTTCGAACAGCCCATGGGCTTCCCCGTTTCACATGGTCCCGAAAGCTGACGGCTCGTGGTGACCTTGCGGAGATTTCCGCAGGTTGAACAACGCCACAGCGCACGACCGCTACCCAATCCCGCATATCCAAGATTTTTCCGTTCATTTGGCGGGGGCGCACGTTTTTTCAAAGATAGACTTGGTCCGCGGTTACCACCAAGTCCCAGTGCGCGCTGAGGACATACCCAAAACAACGGTAATAACTCCGTTTGGTCTATTCAAGTTTTTGCGCATGCCATTTGGGCTTAAAGGGGCTGCGCAGACGTTCCAACGCATGATGGACGCGGTGTTGCGCGATCTCCCCTTCGTATTCGTCTACCTGGACGACATCTTAGTAGCCAGCGCATCCGAAGACGAACACGAAAACCACCTCATGGCAGTTTTCCGGAGGTTGGGAGAGCACGGTTTAATAATCAACCCAGCGAAGTGTCAGTTTGGGGTGATGCAGATTGATTTTTTGGGGCATCGCGTCTCTCCAGATGGAGCGGTTCCGCTGCCTGAAAAAGTGCGCACGGTAGCAAATTTTCCCCAGCCACAAATGGTCAAGGCGTTACAGGAGTTTTTGGGAATGGTGAATTTTTATAACCGTTTCCTCCCCTGCGCAGCGCAGCTCATGCAACCATTGTATGCCGCACTCAAAAAACAAAAACCCACAAATAAGATCGAATGGTCTCCGGAGCGAGAGCGAGCATTCTCGGAGGTCAAAACAGCCCTGGCAAATGCTGCGTTGTTAGCACATCCAGATCCAACGGCCCGCATAGCGCTCACTACTGACGCGTCAGATGTGGCCATAGGGGTGGTCGTGGAGCAGCATGTAGCCGGGGCTTGGCAGCCGCTCGCCTTTTTCAGCAGGACTTTGCGCGATAGTGAACGAAAATACAGCGCATTCGACAGGGAGTTGTTAGCTCTCCATTTGGCCATTCGCCACTTCCAGTTCTGGCTGAAGGGACGCCGTTTTACCGCGTTCGTTGACCACAAGCCGCTGACATTCGCGATGGCCAAGGTTTCAGAACAGTGGTCAGGCCGGCAGCAAAGACAGCTGGCCGCCATCTCAGAGTTTACTACCGATATTCAGCACGTGGCGGGTAAACTGAATGTAGTGGCAGACTGTCTCTCGCACGCCGTGGCGGCCTCAGTCCGCGTCGGGATAGATTATGCAGCTATGGCCGCGGATCAGGTTAGCGACGCGGACGTGCGCGCGCTCCAGTCTGGAGCGGACGAGGATGTGCTGTTGGCCAGGGCTCCTCGGCGCGGCAGACCCCCCCCGGGGACATTCCCCAGAACACCCACAGGGAGTGACAAACAGTTCTCACCCCCAGACAGCAGCTCCCCAGCAGGATGGCGCCGCAGAAGTGGCGAAGCCCGCTTACAGCAGATACGGGAGGAGACTGAAGCCCAAGCAGCACGGGGGTTAATGTGTAATGATTTTATCATGACATGCAGACTGTTATTCTATTGTTCCATCTTAGATGTTTTGGGGGGGGTCATGTGGGACACATATGTATCACTTTAAGCTTCACATCTCAGAGTAGAACAAAGAACTGGGTCTCCTTGGAGATAACAGGAGGATCTGAAAATTTAGTCTTTGGTATGCAAGAGACGGCCTTGGGGGATTTCCTGGTCTGCCAGAGACTATGAGGAGGATATTATAGGATTTAAGAGAAGATGCATTGTTACTTGTGATTAAATGCAATGTGACTGTGAGCTTTGAAGGTCCTGGATATATAAAGGACGAACGTCTGTGTTTTTTCTTCTTTCTGCTTTGCTGATGTTGGAAGATGTGAATAAACCTGACTCGTGAGATAAACTCTGCCTCGTCATTTTCACATTTCCACAGTATAAAAATTCAATGGGTTTGATTATGGTTACACCAGTGAGTGACCAGGGTGGCGCGGTGGCAGAGTGGTTAGCACTGCGGCAGCACAGTAACTCACCCTTGGCTGGGGGATCCTGGGTTCGATCCCAGCCCCCGACCAACAGTGATCTGTGCGGAGTTTGCATGTTCTCCCCGTGTCTGCGTGGGTTTACTCCGGGATTTCTCTGGTTTCCTCCCACATGCCAAAAGCATGCAAGTTAGGTTAATTGGCATCAAACTGGGGATTCTAAATTGTCCTTAGGTATGACTGTGAGAGTGAATGGTTGTCTGTCTCTCTGTGTTGGCCCTGCGATGGACTGGCGATCTGTCCAGGGTGTACCCTGCCTGTCGCCCAAAAGATGGTGGGATAGGCTCCAGCCCCCCCGCGACCCAAAAAGGATTAAGCGGAAGAAGATGAATGAATGAACAGTGACTGACCAGTTGGTGAAACAGTGTGAGAAGATCATTGCTTGCAGAAACATTTTGGCCGCATTACCTGTCAGCGATGGTCTAATTTGTTTAAAATTTCTTAGATTATGTTTGAGATTTTTTTTGATGTGTTTTTTAAAGATTAATGAGCAATCTAAAATCATGTTGAGGTACTTAAATTTCTCGACAAGTTGCAGCTCCTCCCCTTTTAAGAAAATGTTCGAGTTTGAATGTTTGATGAACGTCATGCAAACAGGTTTTTTTTAATGTTTAGTGGGAGACATAAATTATTCAGCCAGTCATCGATTTGGGTCTTTGCTGTTGTTAGAATACATTAGAATACATTTCTCTTAATTTTTCAACATTTTTCATCTAGATTTGCAGCTGTACTCACCAATGACACTTTCCTCTGAGAAGTGTTCGTTTGATGGAAATCATACAAACTAGGTGATTGTAGAGTCTCTTGGGGCCCTAGGCAAAAATTCACAGGGGGCCCTTCCAACCAGCGTTCATCACCCTTATACATTAAATAATCTGACAAGAACAAAAAATGTGAAATGTAAATTTGCTTTGTTTCAAAATTACACAATAGTATCTTTTCAAAATAAGAATTTAAACACTGGTGTCCTTACCGCGACACCCAGGTACTCAAGAAGGTTACATCAGGACCAGCAGAAGCAGGACACACAAAGCTGCTCTGAGCTAAATTAACTACTGTGTTATTTGCACTACTTACCATTGTCTTGCTTTTCCCCTCCTCTTCCTCTTTTTCTTCTTCCTTTTGTCACTGCCAGATGGATAACTTTACCTTATTTTGATACAGCCACTCTCACTTATTTGTTTACATAAGAGGCAACCGTACTTGCG
The DNA here is from genome assembly GCA_020510985.1 of Pholidichthys leucotaenia. Taxonomy (NCBI): domain Eukaryota; kingdom Metazoa; phylum Chordata; class Actinopteri; order Cichliformes; family Pholidichthyidae; genus Pholidichthys; species Pholidichthys leucotaenia. The sequence goes on from CM035840.1 coordinate 314,881,077, forward strand.
AGAGTGAGTGGTGGGGGTGGGGCCCCTATAGGGAGTTCTGCTCTGTCCTCCCACTGTCATTGAAAACTCTCCACATTGTCACAGCTATAGTGATTCAAAGTTGGTCCTTCAGGGGCCCCAAGTATTTGCCTGCCTTGCTGGCTGGCTCATCAAAATGTTAAGTTTTCAGAAAGTCATTGTGGCTGAAATAAGGACCTGGTCACGTTGTAGGTACTTCAGAGCGCTGAAAACTACTGGGTGGGGTTTAGGACTGACTCAGTGCTTTTTATCCCTTAATAAATGAAATCATTATTTAAAAATTGTATTTTGTATTTATCTGGGTTATCTTTTTGTAAAATATTAAAATGTGTTTGATGATCTGAAACATGTGACAAATATGCACAAAAATAAGAAATCAGGGTGGGGCAAATACTTTTTCATAGCACTGTATATTTGTAAGATGTAAAATGCTAAATATATACATTTCCTATATAATTCTCCACTTATTCAAATATTTAATGGAATACAGTACAATATGGTTAGGAAAGCCTCATTCAACTGAACATTATAAAACCCCGAACATTAAGGCAGATAAACAATTATATTCTTCCAGATGAAACCCCTCTGATGGCTGTCTACCTCGGTGGTGATGAAATCGCAAGAGATCAAATTGCTGGAATGTACCAGCGGTCTTGGTTCTACTGGGACTAATCGGAGGGGTTTGCTGAGCCTCACATGGACAAACGGGGCTCGCATCTGATCCCAAACAGCTGCTCGGCAGACAGGGCCCGCAACTGAGAATGCACTCCTCAAAACCCCCGCTACAATCCAGGCAGACTCAATGAAAAACATTACTGTGACCCTGAGGAGGTCCTGACCTTGCAGTAAAGGCCTTTTGGTGGAAGCACCTGTCCTCTGGTGGAGTGATTTTAGAGTGAGTTATTTTCAGATAGCAGGCATTGTGTTGTGTCTGGTGTGTCCTGATGTACATTTGCTACTTATTTTCTCACAAATTTTCCATTTTTTTCTGATAAATTTGCAACTTTTTCTTCTAAATTTACGAGTTTTCTGCATGAATTTGAAACTTTTTTCACAAGTTTGCAGCTTTTTATCATAAATTTTCAACTTTTTTTCCTCATAAATTTGCAGCTTTTTTCTATTAAATCTGCAATATTTTCTTGTAAATCTACAACTTTTTTCTTGTAAATGTGCATTTTTTTCCTCACATATTTTCCAATTTTTTCTTTTAAATTTGCAACTTTTATTTTTAAATCTGCAACTTTTTGCTGTAAATTTGAAACTTTTCTGCATGAAGTTAAAACTTTTTTTCATAAGTTTGCAGATTTTTTATGATAAAGTTGCAACTTTTTTCTTATAAATTTGCATTTTTTTTTTTTCAAATCTGCAACTTTTTTGTAAATCTGCTTCTTCTTCTGGCTGCTCCCTTTAGGGGTTGCCACAGTGGATCATCTGCCTCCATTTCCCCCTGTCGACTGCATCTTCCTCTGTAACACCAACCCTCTCCATGTCCTCCTTCACTACATCCATGAATCTTCTCTGAGGTCTTCCTCTTTTCCTCCTGCCAGGCAGCTCCATCTTCAACATCTTTTGTCCAATATTTCCACTATCCTCCTCTGCACATGTCCAAACCATCTCAGCCTTGCCTCTCTTACTTTGTCTCCAAACTGCTCAACCTGAGCTGTCCCTCTGATATACTCATTTCTAATTCTGTCCCCCCCTAGTCACTTCCAATAAGAATCTTAGCATCTTCAACTCTGCCACCCCCAGCTCAACCTCTCATCTTTTTGTCAGCACCACGGTCTCCAAACCATACAGTTCTGTATGTTAAAGGCTGGTATTAGTAAGATGGCGGCTGGGTTGGACAGGGAACAGACTAGGGTGGTCAACTGCCAGTTTCCAGTGGTGACGCCACTCTTAGTATAAAGGAGGTGGACGAAGAGTCCACCTCCACAGTCCACAGTCCTCTTTCATTGTGGAACGCCTGCCCTCCAGGAGAGTGACGTAAGCCTATATTGTATTGTAAATAGTATTCTTCATAAAGCTCCATAAACTGAGTCCATGATCCATTCGTTATTGCCTAATTATGGATGTTACATTTGGCGACAAGGTAAAAGCGGTGGTTGAAAAATATGTTGCCAGTTTTCGGCGGTTTTTGGAAATCCCAGGTGAGCCACCTATGCCGTGGCCCCGGTGGATTGCTGCATTTACCGATTATTTGGTTGTTTTGAACCTCGGCGAGCTGGAAAAGCTTTGCGCGAGGGCTGTGTTGGTCCATAATTTAGGCATGGAGGGGCAAAGAATACTGGAGAACCTTGGGGGGGGATAGCTTTGATGAAGTGGTGGAATTAATGGCATGCTACTTTCACGTGCTGGAAAACGTCACGGTCCAGCGCATCCAGTTTCAACAGCGCCGCCAGCAGTCAGGGGAACCAGTGAGGAGATTTTTGGAGGACCTCCGGGAGCTGGGGAGGGAGTGCAAGTTCCCACCCCTGGAGGACAAGATGATGCGGGACCAGCTGGCAGAGCACATCCGCTGCCCGGCAGCCCGATCCAGGCTTTTGACGCATCCAGGAGAACTGATGTTGGCTGCAGCTATCAAGCTCGCTCAACAGTTCGAGGCAGCAGAGACTATCGCAAGGGGCCTTACTGAAGGGGCCACTCTGGGTCAAGAGGAGTCTCGAGCTAAGGCGCTGTTTTTGGACCCTGGTGATGAAGACAGCGGAGAGGAAGAGTATGCCTCCGTAGTGAAAGTTAGGTCCGCCCCAGGTACGTACGTCACGTTGTTATGGCTGTGGGTCCCCTAGTCACCGCTATAAGTCCAGAGTATGTCCGGTGAAAGGCAAGCATTGTGGGAAGTGTGGTCGTCTTTTTTTTTCACCCCACTTATATCACGGACACACAGATCGTCCTAAATGTCTCCTGAGCCGGTGGACGGAGCCACTGTCTATAGCAGGATACGATACAGCAGAGAACAGCTGCTAGCATTCAACCGCCACCCGGTCCCATTGGAAAAACTCGACATACCGAGAGAACTGAGGCGAAAACGCCGCGGCTGCCGGGCTGGAGTAAGGCGGAGGACAAAAAATATAAGGTACAGACCCTCCCTTCCATCTGTTGTCATGGGAAATGTACGGTCGATACTGGGAAAGTTAGATGAGCTAGCGGCTATCTCCCGTTATGATAGCACATACCGGGAGTGCTCTCTCCTTTTGTTTACTGAGACGTGGCTAACTGAACTAGCAGCAGATGCTAACATTGAGCTGGAGGGTTTTCACATGATACGAGCTGACCGAACACCAGACAGTGGCAAGGCTAGGGGCGGTGGAGTGATAATGTATGTTAACAACAACTGGTGCAGACCGGGACATATCACTGTTAAACAACGACACTGCAGCAAAGACATTGAGTTGCTAGCTGTTAGCATGAGGCCTACATATCTCCCGAGAGAACAATCACACGTGATCTGCATTGTTGTTTATGCAAATCCGACGGCGAACGCTGGGACAGCACGTGACGTCATCCATTCAGTAACCAGCAGGCTGCAGACAGAACACCCAGATGCTCTTCTCCTCATCTCAGGCGATTTCAACCATGTTTCACTGTCTCCCATTCTACCCACGTTCACCCAGTATGTCACATGCCACACTAGAGACAATAAAACACTGGATTTATTCTACGCAAACACTAAGGAGGCGTACACCTCATCACAACTCCCCCCACTCGGGAGATCGGATCACAACTTGGTTCATCTCCGGCCGGTGTACAAACCCCTAGTGCACAGACAACCTCCGGCCATGCACACTGTGGAGTTATGGTCTGAGGAGACAATGGACACCCTAAAGGGCTGTTTTGAAGCCACCGCCTGGAAGCAGCTCTGCGATCCACATGGTGAGGACATCGATGGCCTCATTCACACCTTCACGGGCTACCTCAGCTTCTGTGTGGACAAATCCGTTCCCACCAAGACCATACGGCGTCACTCAAACAACAAACCCTGGATCAACCCTGAGATAAAAACACTTCTGAGAGAGAAGAAGAGGATCTTCAGGTCAGGGAACAGGGAGATGCTGAGGTCCGTACAGAGGGAGCTGAGGAGAAAGATCAGAGAAGGCAAGGACAGCTTCAGGAAGAAGATGGAGGACAAGCTGCAACAGAGCGACATCAGCGGGGTCTGGAGAAACCTCAAAACCATCTCGGGGCTCCAGAATACCTCCCCCCAGGCCACAGGGGGCAGGGAGTGGGCGAACAACCTGAATCTGTTTTTCAATAGATTTGACCAACCGCCCTCCCCCCTGACTGCACAACAACCACTGCTGCCTCTAAAGAAATCAAGTCCTGCTGCCCACTCCCCACTCCACCAACACCCCCCCACTCCCAACACACAGCCCCCCATCCTGACCCTGACCAGGACCCAGGTGAGGACGGAGCTGAGGAAGATCAAGGCGAGGAAGGCGCCGGGACCGGACGGCATCAGCGCAAAGCTCCTCAAGTCCTGTGCAGACCAGCTGTGTGGGATTGTGACGTATATCTTCAACATGAGCCTGAAGCTGGGGAGGGTACCACAGCTGTGGAAAACATCTTGTGTGGTACCTGTACCAAAAACTTCCCACCCCAAAGACCTGAACAGCTACAGACCGGTGGCCTTGACGTCCCACTTGATGAAGACCCTGGAGAGACTGCTCCTTGCTCACCTCCGCCCCCTGGTGGAACCAGCGATGGATCCACTCCAGTTCGCCTACCAGCATGGCATTGGGGTGGAGGATGCGGTGATCTTCCTCCTTCACCGTTCTCTGTCCCACCTGGAGAAGCCCGGGAATATGGTGAGGATCATGTTCTTTGACTTCTCCAGTGCTTTCAACACCATCCAACCGATGATCCTGAAGGACAAGCTGCTGCGCGCAGGGGTGGACCAGCACCTGTCATCATGGATCCTGGACTACCTCACGAACCGGCCTCAGTTTGTGAGAACCCGGGACTGTGTGTCCGACACGATCATCAGTAGCACGGGGGCCCCCCAGGGAACGGTGCTGGCTCCCTTCCTGTTCACTCTTTATACTGCGGACTTCTCACACAACACAACACACTGCCATCTACAGAAGTTCTCTGATGACTCTGCGATCGTTGGCCTCATCTCCAATGGAGATGAAGCTGAGTACAGAGGGCTTATCCAGGACTTCGTGGACTGGTGCCATCGGAACTGCCTCCAGATCAACGCGAGGAAAACTAAGGAGCTGGTGGTGGACTGCCGCAGGCATGGGCAGCCCCTCACAGTACCAGTAAATATACAGGGAACAGACATCGAGATGGTGACATCCTATAAGTACCTGGGTATTCATCTGAACAATAAACTAGACTGGTCACACAATACTGATGCACTCTACAAGAAGGGACAGCACAGGCTGTTCCTGCTGAGGAGACTCAGGTCTTTTGGTGTACAAGGGGCGCTGCTGAAGTCATTCTATGACACGGTGGTGGCATCAGCCATCACTTTTGGAGTGGTCTGCTGGGGCAGTGGCATTACTGCAGCCGATAGGAAGAGACTGAACAAACTGATTAAGAAAGCTAGCTCTGTCCTGGGGCAGCGCCTTGATCCGATGGAGGAGATAGGAGAGAGAAGGACGGTGGCTAAACTGTCATCTCTGCTGGAGTCCGAGTTCCACCCTATGCAGGACATACTGAATGCACTGAGGAGCTCATTTAGCAGCAGACTACATCATCCCAGGTGCACAACCGAGAGGTTTCGTAGGTCCTTCCTACCAACGGCTGTCAGACTGTACAACCTAAGCAGGGCTGCTCGCAGAGATAGCAAAAAGACGTAACAAACTAATAGTTTTTTGAATGCAAAAGATGCAATAGACTTACACAATGGTCCCCTCCGGCATACAACTAGGAACATACCGGTCGCTATGGAGGGTGAGAATATGTATGGGCACATAATCATACCATGTAGGATAACTAAGTAGACGGTTATGCTGTTTCATTCCATCTAGCAACAATGCTCTGCACTGTGTGTGTTTATATATTTGCATATTTATTCCATCTAGCTACAATGCTCAGCACTGGGTGTGTTTATATATTTATATATCTACATATTATTCCATCTAGCTACATTGCTCCGCACTGTGTGTGTTTATATACTTGCATATTTATTCCACCTAGCTGCAATGCTCCGTACTGTGGGTGTTTATATATTTACATATTTATTCCATCTAGCTACAATGCTCTGCACTGTGTGTCTGTGTGTGTGTGTATATATATATATTTTATAGTAATACGTACATATGTTTATTAGCTGCTCTTGCTTGCTTGTTTTTTTTCTTGCCTTCTGATTGTTGCTCTGAGTGTTGCTATCCCTGTGCTGTTGCAATCCTGGAATTTCCCCGTTGTGGGACTAATAAAGGCTTATCTTATCTTATCTTATCTTATCTATTGAACCACTTTGCCAGGGCGTGCGCAAACTTTGAAAGCAGGGACCGGCAGAGTGAACCAGGTCCCGCGCAGAAGACTCCAACAATCGTCCACACCATTTCCCCAGAGACCACGGGAGGGATAGGGTGTGATGTCATGCTAGATGGCGTCGAGGTTCTCCTGTTGGTGGATACAGGAGCTATTATTTCCATTTTGAACGTGGCAACCATTTTTTTTTATTTGATTTTGTATACTTTATTGATCCCCAGAGGGGAAATTGAGGGCATCCACCTGGATGGATGAAGCAGCCACGGTACGGCGCTATCCCTTAACCATTCACACACACATTCACACCTAGGGCCACTTCAGAGTCTCCAATTAACCTAACCTGCATGTTTTTGGCTTGTGGGAGTAAACCGGAGAACTCCCGGAGTAAACCCACGCAGACACGAGGAGAACATGCAAACTCCACACAGATCACTGTTGGTCAGGGGCTGGGATCGAACCAGGGATCCCATGGCCAAGGGTGTGTTGCTGTGCTGCCGCAGTGCTAACCACTGTGCCACTGTGCGGAGGAGAGGAGACGGCGTAGCAGGAGCCCCAAGGTCAAAAGACGGAGGCGTTTGGAGAGAGACCCGTCCAAGGACTGAGGGTGTCTTATTGTGTATGTATTTTGATTTTAACCCAGGTCCTGATGTACATAGTTAATCACTGCTGTTTTAGTGCCCCGGATATCATCGAAAAAAAAAAAAGAACAAAAGAGAAAACAGAAGAAGGGATAATAGTAGGAAGATAACATTTTTTGGGTGAAATTTTGTAATTTGTGTGTTATATAGGAGCAGTGTTTTATTAGTTAGAAAAAAAATTTTGATTATTGGCTATGGTGAGAATGGATTGATACACTGTTAATTGGGTATAGGTCCGAATTCAGATTTGTGAAGTGGGAATAGTGAAGTGCGATTGAATTCATGGAGTCTATTGATTGATGATTTATAATGATTATATTTCCCAACACAAATTGTTTTACTGTATGCCCAAGTGTGGGGTGGGTGTTGGGGTGGGGGGCCACCTTTGGTATTTCCAGTGTCTGTTGTGATGGTTATGTGTTGTGTTTATAAGGAGCTGGTTCCAAGGTTGTCATAGCCAGGAGCGGCACTGGGGTTAAGCTCCCAGTGCCCATAAAATGCTCCTTACGGCATGCGTCTCGAAAAGCCTCTGACAACTAAGTCCAACTCCTAGCCTGCCCGTGTGGTTTAGTCTCTAAGCCCGGCGGAACTGCTTTTACTAATAGGAGAAGGGGTGACGGCAGATCTCTGGCGCCTTAAAACCAGATGCTTCGGGTAGATGGTGGCTCGTCAACCTGGGAAGGTAGCCCACCTAGGGGAAGGTAAACGCTGATTTCAAAACTCCGCTGCCTTGCGGCACACCCGGTCACGGGAAAGGCTTCGGGAGTCAACCCTGAGGAAAAATCCGGAGTCGGAGCCCCTAAGGCAGTTCTCTGTTGTGCTCAACATCGTTCTGGCAGCTCCTGCGACGGCGCTGGTGCCAAACTATAGCAGCCCTGCTGTTCCTTTGGATTCATCAGTGACGTGGAGAGGGGGGACATGCTGCATGGGTAACATCTTGTCCTCCATATCTTCCTGCCCAGGCTTGAATCCTACCAACGCCCAACGCTGGAAGGTAGAACACCGGTGTGCATCGGCCTGTTCAGCCACAGGCGGTGCTGTTCCAGCAGAGTAGACGTTTAGGATTCTCTTCCATGGTCATCATAGACCGACGGAGGCCGACGACGACGACGATAAGGAGCTGTTCTATGGGATTGTTTTATTTAGAAACACGGCTTTTCTTTGAGTTGGACTGTTTTAAGTATGGCGGCAGAATAACCCACCTGGCCGTGGAGGGGGTGCTGGCAGTCTATCCAGCCCCCCAGCCTTAGTTGTATGAGTGACTAGGCAGTTTGTTTCTTTTTGTACATATTTTATTTTAGAGTGTGAGTCGGGAGACAAATTTGGGTGCGTTACCTGTTTGCTTGACACTTTTTTGAAGCGGGGGTGGGATGTTATGTATGTAAAAGGCTGGTATTAGTAAGATGGCGGCCGGGTTAGACAGGGAACGGACTAGGGTGGTCAACTGCTGGTTTCCGGTGGTGACACCACTCTTAGTATAAAGGAGGTGGGCGGAAGAGGCCAGTCTTCTTTCATTGTGGAACACCTGGCCAGCAGGAGAGTGCCGTAAGCCTATATTGTACTGTAAATAGTATTCTTAATAAAGCTCCGTAAACTGAGTCCATTGTCCATTCGTTATTGCCTAATTATGGATGCTACACATACGTCATCGCAGGTCTCGCTACCATCTTGTAAATCTTTCCTTTCACTCTAGCTGCTACCCTTCCGTCACAAATCTAACTTCTTCTTCAGGCTTTCAGAGAGAGCAGACGCATTTCTCCTCCTCTCCTCTCCTCCTCCTCCCTTGACTGATCCCAGCTTGCTGTGTCCTGTCTGTGTCGCTCTTCTTCTGGCTGAATCTTGATCCAAACGGAAAATTATGGATTTGGTAAGCTGGGCTTTAAATACAATTGACACCGTCTTCTCAAATAGAAAATCGGGCCCGGGGGAGCCCAACTGTATGTGAGAGACACATACAATTGGAAACTTATGTGTCTGTTCGATCGAAGATGTGGAAGACATCTATCTGTTTGGCATCATGATCTCAGGATTTCTGCTAATTGGCCTTGGAGTGGTCCTGGTGTATCGAAAACTAAAGAAGATGGAAAGAGCTAATCAAAATGCTGACCCAGCGAAGCTCCTTCATCAATTTGACCAGCTGGGGAGAGCTGTGATAGCGGCTAATGGCGAACCTGAACAGAAGATTGGTAACATCTCGGAGTCGCTAGGAGCTCTCCAGGAAAGGATTTAAAGCCTGGAAATGTATATGGAAATTATGAAGCACAGAATCGCATGAGAGATGAAAATTCTATGCTCTGAGTGAACTGTGCCTATTAGACCTTGATTCGGCGCCCTGAAGATTTCATTCCTCCTGGAGGAAGATAAGGCAGAAGGGAGTTTTGGCTTGGCTTCTCCCTAACATAAACAACTGGTGCGCAGTAATCTGAACTCTCAAGGACAGCGTCATGTGACTGGCATGGAATTTACCATCAGACATGCACTGAGAGTGGAACTCTTGTGGACATGCTATCTATGTTTAGGACACTAAAGACATAACATCTAAACGTTGCTGAGAGAGGATGTTTGCTGTTCACCAGTAACTGATACACACACTGCATACAATTTTACATGACTGATTCACATATACTGACACTCACACACATACACTGTCTCTCTCATCTTGCTTGTGCTTTGTTAATATGTGATCTGTATTGTCTGCTAATTGTGCATTAGAGGGTTTTTTTCTTGTGATCACAATCTTGCTCATACGAGCTTTATTTTGATAAACTATGTTTTTTCTCTCTGCCCAATGTGTCATCCCCCCTCCCCCTCTTCCCCTCTTTACCCCCCACTGTTTTGATGAGGCGCCTTGCATGGCTGCCATGTCATTAGGAAGCGCTTATCGAGCGCGCCTGATGTCAAGTCAAATTCCTCGTATGTTTTTAACATGCTTGGCAATAAAGCTCATTCTGAAATCACCCCTGACACTCGTCTCCACCCACTCCACCCTGCCTGCACTCTCTTCTTCATCTCTCTTGTGCATTTTTCCGTTGCTTTGGATGGTTGACTACAGGTATTTAAACTCATTTACCTTCACTACCTCTACTCTTTGCATCTTCACTGTTTCACCAGCCTCCCTATCATTCAAACTCATGTATTCTGTCTTGTTTCTACGGGACTTTCATTCCTCTTCTCTCCAGAGCATGCCTCCACCTCTCCAGATTCTCTTCCACCTGCTCTCTACTCTCACTACAGATCACAATGATGTCTGCAAACATCATGGTCTACGGAGACTCCTGCTTGACCTCGTCTATCAGCCTGTCCATCACTATAGTAAACAAGAAGGGGCTCAGAGCCAATCCTTGATGTAACCCCACCACCGCCTTGAATCCATCTGTCACTCCTACAGCACACCTCACCACCGCCTTGCTGTCCTCATACATGTAATGCACCACCCTCTCATACTTCTCTGCCACTCCTGACTTTCTCATACAGTACCACACTTCCTCTCTTGGCACCTGTTAGAATAATTTTGAGCTTAAATTATTCAAAGTCAAATAATCAGGCGGAAAGTTGAATTTATGTACATTTATTACAAAATCACCCCATTGGCCACTATGGGGGAGAGGTTACAAGGCATGACATTCAGACACACCTAGAATATCTAAAGGATCCATTCTTCTAAGTTTGATATATATAGGTAGGAGAAAGGAGAGGGAGGCTGAGGACAAGGGAAGGGACAGAACGGGACAGTCCTGATAACTAAGCTTATCCAGGCGGACGTCAGACACTCTGGAGACATGGGTCATGAAGACATGAGATCCATAAAACTGACAGAATGTCCATCTACCACTGATCTGTACAGGCTGAGAAGTTCCTGTGCATTTCTGTGACCCAAAACAGGTTATGTCAAAGAGATTATAATAAATGTCTTAGTTCATTCCTTAAGCATGTACTGATCCTCAGTCTGAACTCGCTGAAATTGCTCACAGAAACAGGCCAAGAATATATAAACTTATCCTATGTGGAATGCACATACAGTGGTACCTCTACTTACGAACGTCTCTAAATATGGAATTTTCAGGTTACGACACGCCTCAACGGGAAAATATTGCCTCTTGTTACGAAAGAAATTTCAGGATACGAAAGGCAAAAAATACAGTACGCGCTGCTACTCGCGGCTCCCATAGTTTACCAAACGTAAACATACTTGTAGCTGCTCTGCCATTGGCTATCGCCTAGCATCTTCCTGGCATCCCATTGGCCACGAAGTGTTCGGACAGTTTTACGTGTGTGTATTAACTTTTATTCACTATGGACCCCAAGAAAGTGATGGAGAAAAGTGGAAAAGAAGAAAAGAAGAAGAAGAGAGTTTTTTTGTCCATACAAAGCAAGAGATAATAGAAAAGTATGAAAAAGGGATGCGTTTGGTTGATCTCGCCAAAGAATATGGCCGTAATACATCTACGATCGGCACGGTATTAAAACAAAAGGAAGCCCTAAAAGCTACGACTCCTTCCAAAGGCCTCTCTGTCATTTCGAAGAGGAGGTCGGCAGTGAACGATGAGATGGAGAGGTTGTTACTCGTGTGGATAAAGGAGAAAGAGATAGCTGGTGACACAGTGACCGAGGTCATAATTTGCGAAAAGGCAACCGCCATCTTAAAGGTAAATGAACATAATTTTTATTCTTTACTTTATTCTTTGTTTTTTACATTATGTACAACTCTCATTTTATGTTTATTGTGCAGTAATCTAATTGTAACATGTATTTGTTACATGTTTTGATGCATTTTTATGATTTATAAAAAATTTATGTCCGAATTTTGGGGGGCTTGGAACGGATTAGGGCATTTACATGGAAAACGCGTCTCTACTTACGGAATTTTCAGGTTACGAAACTACTTCCAGAACCAATTAATTTCGTAAGTAGAGGTACCACTGTATAAACATTAAACATGGCATATGAAAGGTATATGAAAGGTGATCGGCTGCAAGCTCCCATCTCTCCAGGATCTGTACATCTCCAGGACCCGGAGGCGTGCTGGCCGGATCATAGCCGATCCCTCACACCCTGGTCACGTACTGTTTGCCCCCCTCCCCTCTGGTAGAAGACTTCGGTCCATCCAGACTAAAACCTCCCGTCACATGAACAGCTTCTTCCCCTCTGCCATTAGACTGCTGAACACTAAGTGACTTATTGACTCTCGTGCACCATGTACAGCAGCTCAACCAGACTCATGTCAATCATCACTGTTTTCTTCCTGCATTACCGACTGCACTATATAGTTCTCCACAGTATCTGCTGCTGGCTAATATATATTTTAACTGTTGACCAGTATCACTTAATCTTATCCTACACTTTATTACATGTATAGTTTATTTCTCTTATCCTATCATGTTTAATGTTGCAGCATTGTACCGAGACAAATTCCTAGTTTGTGTACTACATGAACAATGGCAATAAACCTGATTCTGATTCTGATTCTGATTCTGTATGATACTTCTCAAATATAATAATACATTATTAATATCAATAATAGTATAGATAATATGGAATTTTTCTATCAGCACCCTATCACATGGTTTCTCTAGATCCGCAAAGACAGTGCAACTCCTCTTGACCTTCTCTATACTTCTCCATCAACACTCTTACAGCAAACATTGCATCTGTAGTACTCTTTCTTGGCATGAAACTGTGCTGCTGCTCACTAATTGTCATTTCTCCTCTTAACCTGGCTTCAGCAATTCTTTCCCATACCTTCATAGTGTGACTGATCAACTTTAAGATAAGATAAGATAAGATAAGCCTTTATTAGTCCCACAATGGGGAAATTCCAGGATTGCAACAGCACAGGGATAGCAACACAGAGCAATAATTTAGAAGATAAGAAAATAAGTGCAGTGAATGTGTGTATTTATGTGTATGTACATATATATATATATATATATATATATATATATATATATATATATATATATATACATATATACACACACACACACACACACAGCGTGGAGCATTGTACCTAGATGGAATAAACAGCATAACAGTCTATTGCTCTGAGTGTTGCTATCCCCGTGCTGTTGCAATCCTGGAATTTCCCCATTGTGGGACTAATAAAGGCTTATCTTATCTTATCTTATCTTATTTAGTTACCCCACATAGTATGAATATGTACCCATACATATTGTTACCTTCTGTAGCGATTTATATTGTCCTAGTTGTATACTGGAGGGGACCATTTTGTGTAAGTCTGTTGTGTCTTTTGCATTCAGTACTATTAGGTTGTCACGTTTTTTTGCTATCTCTGCGAGCAGCCCTGCTTGGGTTATAAAGTCTGACAGCCATAGGTAGGAAGGACCTGCGAAACCTCTCAGTCGTGCACCTAGTATGATGCAGCCTACTGCTAAATGAACTCCTCAGTGCGTTCAGTATGTCCTGCAAAGGGTGGGACTCGGACTCCAGCAGAGATGACAGCTTAGCCGCCATCCTTCTCTCTCCTATCTCCTCCACTGGGTTAAGGCGCTGCCCCAGGACAGAGCTAGCTTTCTTGGTCGGTTTCTTTAGTCTCTTCACTCCAAAAGTGATGGTTGATGCCACCACTGAATCATAGAAGGTCTTCAGGAGCACCCCTTGTACACCAAAAGACCTGAGCCTCCTCATTAGGAACAGCCTTAGCTGTCCCTTCTTGTAGAGTGCATCGATATTGTGTGACCAGTCTAGTTTATTGTTCAGATGAACACCCAGGTACTTGTAGGATGTCACCATCTCAATGTCTGTTCCCTGGATGTTTACTGGTGCTGTGAGGAGTTGTCCTTGCCAGTGGCAGTCCACCACCAGCTCCTTAGTTTTTCTCGTGTTGATCTGGAGGCAGTTCCGATGGCACCAGTCCACGAAGTCTTGGATAAGTCCTCTGTACTCAGCTTCATCTACGTTGGAGATGAGGCCGACGATCGCAGAGTCGTCAGAGAACTTCTGTAGATGGCAGTGTGTTGTGTTGTGTGAGAAGTCCGCAGTATAAAGGGTGAACAGGAAGGGAGTCAAAACTGTTCCCTGGGGGGCCCCCATGCTGCCGATGATCATGTCGGACACTCAATCCCGGGTTCTCAGTCCAGGATCCACAATGACAGGTGCTGGTCCACCCCTGCACACAGCAGCTTGTCCTTCAGGATCATCGGTTGGATAGTGTCGAAAGCGCTGGAGAAGTCAAAGAGCATGATCATCACCGCATTCCCAGGCTTCTCCAGGTGGAACACGGAATGGTGTAGGAGGAAGATCACTGCATCCTCCACCCCGATGCCATGCTGGTGGGCAAACTGGAGTGGATCCATCGCTGGTCCCACCAGGGGGCGGAGGTGAGCAAGGAGCAGTCTCTCCAGGGTCTTCATCATGTGAGACGTCAGGGCTACTGGCCTGTAGCTGTTCAGGTCTTTGGGGTGGGTAGTCTTTGGTACGGGTACCACACAAGATGTTTTCCACAACTGTGGTACCTTCCCCAGCTTCAGGCTCAGGTTGAAGATGTGCTCCACAATCCCACACAGCTGGTCTGCGCAGGACTTGAGGAGCTTCGCGCTGATGCAGTCCGGACCCGAGGCCTTCCTCGCCTTGATCTTCCTCAGCTCCGCCCACACCTGGGTCTTAGTGAGGGTCAGGTTGGGGGGCTGTGTGCTGGGAGTGGGGGGGTGTTGGTGGAGTGGGGTGTGGACAGCAGATCTCGATGACTTTTGAGGCAGCAGTGGTTGTTGTGCAGGCGGACGGGAGGGCGATTGGTCAAACCTATTAAAAAACAGGTTCAGATTGTTCACCCACTCCCTGCCCCGTGGCCTGGGAGGAGGTATTCTGGAGCCCAGAGATGGCTTTGAGGTTTCTCCAGACCCCGCCGATGTCGTTCTGTTGCAGCTTGTCCTCCATCTTCTTCCTGAAGCTATCCTTGCCTTCTCTGATCTTCCTCCTTAGCTCCCTCTGTACGGACTTCAGCATCTCCCTGTTCCCTGACCTGAAGATCCTCTTCTTCTCTCTCAGTAGTGATTTTATCTCAGGGTTGATCCAGGGTTTGTTGTTCGAGCAACACCGTATGATCTTGGTGGGTACTGTGTTGTCCACACAGAAGCTGATGTAGTCCGTGATGGTGTGAGTGAGGCCATCGATGTTCTCACCGTGTGGATCGCAGAGCTGCTCCCAGGCAGTGATTTCAAAATAGTCCTTTAGAGCGTCTATTGCCTCCTCAGACCATATCTTCACTGTGCGCATAACCGGAGGTTGTCTGTGTACTAGGGGTTTGTACACTGGCAGGAGATGAGCCAAGTTGTGATCCGATCTCCCGAGTGGGGGGAGTGGTGATGAGGTGTACGCCTCCTCAGTGTTTACATAGAATAAATTCAGTGTTTTATTGTCTCTGGTGTGGCATGTGACATACTGGGTGAACGTGGGCAGGGACAGTGAGATGTTGTTAAAATCACCGGAGATGAGGAGTAGAGCATCTGGGTGTTCTGTCAGAAGCCTGCCAGTTACTGAGTGGATGATGTCACGCGCTGCCCCAGCATTCGCTATCGTATTTGCATAAATAACAATGCAGATCATGTGTGAGTATTCCCTCAGGAGGTAAATAGGCCGCATGCTAACAGCTAGTAACTCCATTTCTTTGCTGCAGTGTTGCTCTTTAATTGTGATGTGTCCCGGTTTACACCAGCTGTTACTGACATACATTATCACTCCTCCGCACCTTGCCTTCCCACTGTCTGGTGTCCAGTCTGCCCGTTTGCGTGGAAACCCTCCAGCTCGATGTTAGCATCTGTTGCTAGTTCTGTTAGCCACGTCTCAGTAAACAACATCATGCTAATCTCTCTGAAGATGCTCTCATAGCGGGACATGGCCGTCAGTTCATCTGTTTTATTGAGTAACGATCGAACGTTCCCCATAACAACGGATGGGAGGACGGGTCTGTACCTTATATTCCTCGCCCGCTGTCTTACTCCAGCTTGACATCCACGCTGTTTCCATCTTATTTCTCCTGGTATGTCGAGTTGTTGCGTTAGCACCGTGGGCCGGTTAAGTGCTAACAGCTGGTCCCTGTTGTACTGTCTCCTGCTATAAACAGTGGCTCCATCCACCGGCTCAGGAGACATTTGGGGTGATCTGTGTGTCCGTGATGGATAAGGTGTTGCCGGATCAGAAAATTTAGCGAGAGGAAGCCAGATAGTAAATAAGAAATAGGAAGAAAAAATTCAGAATTGAGCCACTGTTGCAAAAAGGGTTAGCCTTCACTCTCTTCCTCTTTATCCTTTCCAAAGTCATCCTTCAGACTACCATCCAATGCTCTTGGGCTACATTCTCCCCAGCCACCACCTTGCAGTCTCCTATCTCTTCCAGATTTCTTATTCTGCATAAGATGTAGTCCACCTGTGTGCACCTTCCTCCACTCTTGTAAGTCTCCCAATGTTCCTCTCTCTTCTTGAAGTATGTGTTCACCACAGCCATTTCCATCCTTTAAGCAAAATTAACTTCATCCAACTTACTCCAGAATTCCTCTTTCTCTTCTACCTGACATCCAACTTGTGGGGCATATGCAATGACAGCATTCAACATCACACCTTTGACTTGTAGCTTTGAACTCATGATCCTGACTCCCTCTTTACTTCCTGAACACTCTTCACATAATCTTCCTTCAAGATTACTCCTACCTCATTTCTCTTCCTATCTACACCATGGTAGAACAGTTTAAATCCACCTCCAGTGTGCCTAGCCTTGCTTCTCTTCCATCTGGTTTCTTGAACACACAGTATATCTACCTTTCTTCTCTCATTATATCAGCCAACTCTCTGCCTTTACCAGTCATAGTCCCTACATTTGACATCCCTACTTTCACCTCCACAGCTCAATCTTTCCTTTTCTCTCTCTCCCTCCTAACACGCCTTCCTTCTCTCCTCCTCCTTGATCTTCGACCAACAGTGGCACAATTTCCACTGGCACCCTGTCGGTTAACAGCACTGGTGGCTGTCGTTGTTAACCCGGGCCTCTACCCAACCGGTATGAAAGTCTCATTCATCATGATCCGCATGTTTGATCAGCTTTTTTCTTGTAAATCAACAACTTTTTGTTGTAAATTTGCAACTTTTTTTGTTGTAAATCTGCAACTTTTTTCTTGGAAATTTGCAACTTTCATGAGGAAAACATTTGTAAATTTAGAAGAAAAAGTTGCAGGTTTAAAAGAAAAAAGTTACAAATTTAGAAGAAAAAAATTACATATTTATGAAAAAAGTTTTAAATGTATGGGAAAAAAGTTGCAAATTTAATCATAGTGCATCAGATTTATATAGCACTTTTCATGGACACTCAAAGATGCTTTACAATGGATGCATTATTCATTCACTCTACAGACAGACAATGATAGTGGTAAGCTACCACTGTAGCCACAGCTGCCTTGGGACAGACTGACAGAAATGTGGCTGCCAATCCATGACAATGGCCTCTCCTACCACTTATACACATTCATATCAGTGTCATGGACACTGGTAAAGTGTCCAGTAAAGACTGGGTAAAGTGTCTTGCCCAGGGACACAATGGCAGGATGGCTGGGGAGAGCAGGATTTGAATTGCCAACCCTCCAGATAGTGGACGACCCGCTCTACCTCCTGAACCACTGCTGCCCCAAATCTACAAGAAAAAAGTTGCAAATTTATGAGAAAAAAGTTGCAAATTTAAAATTGGTGCTTCAGATTCAGATCATGGTGTTATTTAACATGATGTAAAAAAAGGTTTATGATGAATGTGGGGGGCGGGGGGCAAATTTCTGTTTTCCAGGTTGCATGGGGGGATGTGCCCCCCACCCCTTGATTTATGCTGTCGGACTTTCACAGCTTGCCCTAATATTCTACTGTAATAATATGACCCAAGAAAGCATTTTTGAAGGTTAAAACCCACAATTATACCATGTTTTAGTGACTGTGATATTTATTTTAAAAAAAAATAAACTTAATTATTGTTAATATTTTTTAAACTAAAAAAGATAAATTGGCAGTGCAGTGGCGGAGTGGTTAGCACTGCGGCAGCACAGCAACTCACCCTTGGCCGGGGGATCCTGGGTTCGATCCCAGCCCCCGACCAACAGTGATCTGTGTGGAGTTTACATGTTCTCCCCGTGTCTGCGTGGGTTTACTCCGGGATTTCTCCGGTTTCCTCCCACACGCCAAAAAAACATGCAAGTTAGGTTAATTGGCATCAAACTGGGGATTCTAAATTGTCCTTAGGTATGACTGTGACAGTGAATGGTTGTCTGTCTCTGTGTTGGCCCTGCGATGGACTGGCGATCTGTCCAGGGTGTACCCTGCCTCTCGCCCAAAGATGCTGGGATAGGCTCCAGCCCCCCCGCGACCCGAAAAGGATTAAGCAGAAGAAGATGAATGAATGAAAAAAAAAAAGATAAATTGCTTTTGAGGCTGTACAAAG
Source organism: Pholidichthys leucotaenia (assembly GCA_020510985.1). Taxonomy (NCBI): domain Eukaryota; kingdom Metazoa; phylum Chordata; class Actinopteri; order Cichliformes; family Pholidichthyidae; genus Pholidichthys; species Pholidichthys leucotaenia. Next base: position 314,899,598 of record CM035840.1, read on the forward strand.
TTTTATTAATAGCCGAAGCTACTGATTTTAATCAGATTATCTGTGACATTTCTCCTCCGGTTTTACTCCAGTGAGACACCGGGGGGGGGGGGGGGATGAGCCTACATCCTACAGTATATGGCCATTCGGACTTGTTGAGAGAAATTGCAATTAACACAGCTATGATGGTGCTCTGATTGGGCCATGTTTCACCATTGTGAAATGTGTTGCACATCAAAGTGACAGTGCTGCAGACTGAGTGTCGATTTCCTGTTGTTGTCATCTGGCAGCCATTTTCACATGACGATAATTAGAGAAATTAGGCACCATGTGGAATGTTTTCTCTTTGACAGAGTGAGAGAGAAGCCTTCCAGGAGGGGCAGCGCTTTGATTCACGGATCCCGACCGGGACTCTCGATGCATTTACCAATGCACTGCTTAGCCCTCAGTTTAACAGCCTCTATCTTTGCTTCTCTCGTTTTTCTTTCTTCTAGATCACACACCATGCATGCACGCTCACACGCACACAAAAACCAAGGCTCCCTCTAAACCGAACCAGATGTCTGGCATTAAAAATCTCTCTTCCATAAGCCTCGACTGAGGAGCACAGTCTGTCTTCAGTATTTACTATTTATTTATCTTGGGTTCTTTAACTGGAGTCTCTTCCATTTCTTTTAAGGCTGCATTCAGACCAGGATAGTCCGGGGGTCTCAGTTTGACTGGGCGGGGAATGCCGAGAATCGTCACTCCTTTGTTTGGTTTAGTTTGTATTCACACTGCAGCGAACCAAACTGCCTGGCCAACGTCACACAGTTACAACAACTGCTCATTTGGGGCGCTGTAGCCAAAACCGCCACTGACCAGGAAGAAAAAATCTCAGTGAAGAAGAAAAATCCAGCTCATCGGTTGTTCAGGGCCGAAAATGGAAATCCGTTCCCTTAAACCGGGTTGTTTGTCCGCCACAAACGAGACATTTTTTTTTTTATTTTTCTCCTCAGCTTTCTCCACTAAAATGATTTCTCAGATTTGCATGGTTGATTTTATTGTTATTTTCTACCCAAAATGTACTACGGTAAACACTACTTCCTCTTCTCAGACTACGTGTTGCTATGGTTACACAAATGCAGAGGGGCACTTCATCCCTTTGGTCCACTGGATAGTCCGTTTGGATTCAAACTGTAAAGCAGAGCACACCAGACTTTGTTTGCAAGAGAACCAAGACCCCCATTTTCAGGGGGACCAGACTTCGCTTGTTTGGTGCATACCAGAGTTCCAGCACACATGTAGACTGCACCAAACAAACCAAAATATCCGCGGAAGCCACTGTTTGGTCCCTTGGTCCAGACCAAACAGTGCCTGACTGAATGCGCCCTAAATATCTGGTACCAGAGTAGAATCAGGCCCTTTTGTGACCATCTGAATAATGGGAACACCCACCTGGATCATGCACAGTTTGGGTTCCGTACCCACCATTCAACAGAGTCTGCAATAATCTTGTTTTCAGAGAAAACTAAATCTTTTTAGATAAGTGGAATTGTGTAGGGGCTGTGTTCTTAGATCTGAAGAAGGCATTTGACACCGTTGACCACAACATCCTTTTAATCAAACTTACTCAGTTTAACTTTTCAGAACACACCATCAAATGGATGAAATCCTATTTAACTGACAGACAACAATGTGTAATGGACAACAGTGTCAAATTACCATATTTGATTTGTCAAATGGGTGTCCCACAAGGCTCCATACTTGGACCAATTGTCAAAAGGGGGAGTGGCAGAGAGGACCCAGGCAAAGGCAGCATGAGGTGCAAAACAATGATTTATTAAACTAATGCAGGATACAAAGGAATGGCAGTTCGTGGGCTGAAAACACAGAACATAAACTAAACTAAGCAGAACTCACTGTAATGTAAATAACTCACGGGCACGGGAAATCACAGGAGACTGTCATGAGCAGCGAGAGTGTGCCCCTCCCGTCCCATCTCACCTTTGTGAACTCATCACTCCACCTGAGGCAGAAGACGCACCTGCACCTGCTCATCTGCCAGCATACTTAAGGAGGCTCTCACCGCACATTCTACGCTGGCTCGTCTGGGTATACTGCCCCTTCAAGACAAGCAGGTATTGTTTTTTTGCTAGTTTAGACACACTGTCTAACCTCGCTCAGGTGGATTCCTCTGGCGAGTGGCTGTTTCTGTAGTTGTGCGACTCTTGATATTTAATAAGTTGTCTAACGTGCCCCCTTGTGTGGTTCCCTCCTGTGCTGTTGCATCGTGTACATAAGCTGTCAATTTAGTAATCATGACATAACGAGCCAGCCAGGATGGTAGCTTACGCGGTGTTGCAGCACAAGAGCTGTCGGCTCTGGACCGCTTGTCCGCGACCGAGCACCAGCTCGCTGTGCTTACGCAGCAAGTGTCAAATATGATGACGCTTTGGTCTGCAGCATCTCCTCCGGCCTCTCCCCCTCAGCCTGCTCCGTGTACCATGGTGTGCTGTACTACCTCTGTTCCCAAGCCTTCCCCGTACGCGGAGGGAGGTGGGGAAATGTAAAGGTTTTTTGATTCAAGTCCATATGTATGTGGAGCAGGTCGAGGAGGAGTACTCGTGAGATGTGGCCAAAATTCAGTTTTTTTACTCTGCTGTTTAAGGACTGAGCCCTGGAGTGGGCACGGTCCACGGTAGATAACCCCAAGGGGCGTCGGTACACGTAAGACCAATTTGTAGACACCTTCTCTTGCGCATTTGGCCGCACCGAGAGTCAAGGCAACGTGATGAGTCACCTGATGATGCTCCACCAGGGCACTCAGTCAGCAGCCAAGTACTCGGTGGAGTTCCAGGTTGTTGCGTCAGATTTGGGGTGGAATGACATTGCCTTGTGCAGTGCATTCCTCCACGGATTAAACGCTCAACTCTGTGATGATCTGGCTGTTCACCCTGTCCCGGAGACTCTCGACGGTCTCATAGATCAAGCCGTAGGATTGGACAACCAGTACCATGAGCGTACAAAGGAGCGTGAGTCCTCCTCTCGCCTGCGCGCCCAGCATGCACCCGCCCGAGCCGATGGAGCTCTCTCTGCATCTGACCGATGTCCCGGCTGCCCTCCACAGCGATGTCATCCAGTGGGGTCACACCAGTCGCTTCGCCTGCTATCCTGGCATCGCACGAACTGTTGACTTCGTCCGGAGAGTGTTCTGGCGGCCCACGCTGTGGCGGGACGTACGAGAATATGTCAAGGCCTACCAGACCTGTGTTTGGGGAAAATCAGACTCCTCTCCCCCATCAGGCCTCCTCCATCCACTCCCCACCCCTCATCGTCCGTAGTCCCACATTGCCGTGGATTTTATCAATGGACTTCCTCCTTCCTGTGGCAAGATGGTTATCCTCACCATCGTGGATTGCTTTTCCAAGGCTGTGCATCTGGTCGCCCTCCTGAAGCTCCCCTCAGCCTTGGAGACGGCGGTCCTCCTGACCAACCACGTGATTAGAATTCACGGCGTCCTGATGGACATTGTGTCTGACCAGGGACCACAATTCACATCCCAGGTCTGGAGGGCTTTTTGCTGAACAATGGGAACCACTGTGAGCCTCTTCTCTGGGAACCACCCACAGAGTAATGGGCAGGGTCAGTGCACCAATCAGTCCTTGGAGGCCACCCTGCGGTGCGTAGCAGCCGACAATCCATCCTCCTGTAGTTCACACCTGACCTCGGTTGAATATTCCCTCAACTCGGCCATCTCCGCAGCCACAGGACTCACCCCGTTTGAGGCATCCCACTGAGCGCACCCGGGCCACAGCTGACAGGAAGCGGGTGCCTGCTCCCAAGTACGTTGTGGGCCAACAGGTCTGGTTAGTGGCGAGCCAGATCCCGCTCAAGGAAAGGTCCAAAAAGCTGTCCCCCCGCTTCCTGACCCCTACGTTATCACTCGGGTGACCAATGATGCATCGGTTCAGCTCAAGTTGCCACCAACCCTGCGGGTGAACCCGACCTTTCACATCTCAAATATCAAGCCCCACTCAATCAGTCCTCTCTGCCCCGCCCCCCGAAGCTGCCTCCTCCTCCCTGGATCATCGACGGTCACCCTGCCTACTTGGTCCGCCGGATCCTGGATATTCACCACCGTGGCCAGGGCAGGGGCCAGCAGTACTTGGTGGACTGGGAAGGCTACCGTCCGGAGGAACGCTCCTAGGTGCCCTCTGCTCGGGTCCTGAAAAAGAAGATGCTCCGGGCATTCCACCAAGCTCACCCAGAGAAGCTCTCTGGACCACCAGGAGGCGGTCCTAGAAGGGGAAGCCCTGTCATGGGCAGTGAGAGCACGCCCCTCCCATCCCGTCTCACCTTTGTGAACTCATCGCTCCACCTGAGGCAGAAGACACACCTGTACCTGCTCATCAGCCAGCGTACTTAAAGAGGCTCTCTCCGTGCATTATACGCTGGCTCGTCTGGGTATACTGCCCCTTCAAGACAAGCAGGTATTGTTTTTTTGCTAGTTTAGACACGCTGTCTAGCCTCGGTCTCTTCTCCTCTTCAGGTTGCTGCCATCATGCAGGTGTGTCTCCAGGACTGCACGTGCTCTCCTCCCACATCTCCATTAATCCCTCGGCTTCCAACCTCCACCCGGTCAGGCACCATCAGCTCATCCCCCCTCCCAAATTGTTCATCTATTCCCTGCTGGAGTCCTGCCGGTTCTTCCTCGGAACCCCAAGTAAGTGGCAATCTGGCTCGCCCTTTTCCCCTTACTCCGTTCCTCCTCTGACAGCTCTCGTCTTCTCTACTCAGGTGGATTCCTCTGGCGAGTGGCTGTTTCTATAGTTGTGCGACTCTTGACATTTAATAAATTGTCTAACGTGCCCCCTTGAGTGGTTCCTTCCTGTGCTGTTGCATCGTGCACGTAAGAAGTCAATTTAGTAATCATGACAGAGATACGTAGGAGAAACATCAATGACACCACACCAGACTGAGAGAGAATGCCAAATAAATAGAAAAGGGGATAATTAACTTAACGCAGGACAGGTGGGCATAATCAAGGGAAGCAGGAAAGAGGCTGCAGAAGAGGCACACTGAATGGGCGGGGCTGCACAGACAAACACAGACAGGTAACGCACACCAAACATGACAACAGGAGAAAGGACAACATGGGAATAAAAAATAAAAAATACAAACACATTTGGAACTTAGATCTAGACAGAAAACACTATCAAATTAAATCCAAAACCAATGATGACAGGAATAATAATAATACAGAAAATAAATCCCAAATACAGATGACACAAAACACAGAGAACACAGCAGCAAACTCATAAGGTGGGAATGACCCTATGATCCTGGTGCAACAATAACAACCTGCAGCTGAACGCTCTGAAGACAGTGGAGATGATTGTAGACTTCAGGAAAGTCACTACCCCTCTGCCCCCCCTCACCCTCTCAGGCTCTCCCATCACCACTGCTGATTCCTTCCGCTTCCTAGGCACTACCATCACCAGGGACCTCAAATGGGAGCCGACCATCAGCTCACTCATCAAAAAAGCCCAGCAGAGGATGTTCTTCCTGCGGCAGCTGAGGAAGCTCAAGCTACCCACCAAGATGTTAGTGCAGTTCTACACAGCCATCATCGAGTCCATCCTCACCACCTCCATAACCGTGTGGTACGCAGGAGCCACTGCCAGGGACAGACTAAGGCTGCAGCGCGTCGTGCACACTGCTGAGAAGGTGATCGGCTGCAAGCTCCCATCTCTCCAGGATCTGTACATCTCCAGGACCCGGAGGCGTGCTGGCCGGATCATAGCCGATCCTTCACACCCTGGTCACGTACTGTTTGCCCCCCTCCCCTCTGGTAGAAGACTTCGGTCCATCCAGACTAAAACCTCCCGTCACATGAACAGCTTCCCCTCTGCCATCAGACTGCTGAACACTAAGTGACTTATTGACTCTCGTGCACCATGTACAGCAGCTCAACCAGACTCATGTCAATCATCACTGTTTTCTTCCTGCATTACCGACTGCACTATATAGTTCTCCACAGTATCTGCTGCTCGCTAATATATTTTAACTGCTGACCAGTATCACTTACTCTTATTCTACACTTTATTGCATGTATAGTTTATTTCTTTTATCTTTCATGTTTTATGTTGCAGCATTGCACCGAGACAAATTCCTAGTTTGTGTACTACATGAACAATGGCAATAAACCTGATTCTGATTCTGATTCTGATTCTGATCAACCCCCAGACTATGACACCAATACTGTCCTCCTTACACATAAATGATTTACCAAATGCATGCAGAAACATTCATATACAAATGTATGCAGATGACACAGTAATATTCACACCTTCAAAAAACACACAAGATTCTGTATTCTTACAACAGCAATGACTCAAATCCATGACTGGCTTAATAATTCACGTCTCCTAATAAACACTAAAAAAACTTTGCATGATGTTTACCAAACAACGATCAAATATTGCAAACTCAAACATTTTCTTAAAAGGGGAGGAGCCACAATTAGTCGAGGAATTTAAGTACCTTGGATTGATGAGGTACTGATTTTAGATTCCTCATTAACCTTTAAAAACACATCAACAAAATCTCAATCAAATTCAATCTGAGAAATTTTAAACAAATTAGACCATCGCTGAAAGTTAATGCCGCCAAAATGTTCCTGCATGCAATGATCTTTTCACACATCGATTACTGTTTTACCAACTGGTCACTGACTGGTGTAACCATAAACAAAACCATTTAATCTTTATACAAAAAAGCCATAAAAATCTTTGATAAAGATCCCACATATCATTGTTGTCACATTTACAAGAAATACAATTTTCTGTCTTTTGAAAATAATAAAACTCTAAAATTTTCCTGTTCAAGTTATAAAATATTAAATGGCAATGCACCCCCCCCCTCGGGAAAATATGTTTAATTGAGAACTGTCACCGGCACAACCACCAGAGCAATCACTGGAGGAGACTGTGAGGTCCCCTACATTTGCTCAATTTGTGCTATCAATGAGAAGAAGAAGCCAACTTTATTGTCATTCAATCCATACAGCCAGTCATGTCCAGTAGAAGAAAATTACATTTCTCCTATCTACAATGTTAATCACATCTAGAATCAGAGGGGCTGCTGCCATGCAAGGCACCACCACAAACAACTTTTCCTTCCCCCATTCTATTATGCTGAGCACCAAGCTAGAAGGCGGGAAGTCCATTTTTATATGGTCTTTGGTATGACTCTGACAGGATTTGAACCGATGCTCTATCAAGTAGACCACCACTCCGGAGAACACCAAGATCTGGAATAATATACCATCTGCAATCAGAGAACGTACCACTCTAAACACTTTTAAGACTCATTGTAAAAACTGGCTTTTAAACAACCAAAACTGTACCCATAACTAGTGGTTGCTCTGCGGCATGCGCATGTGAGATACTGTACAGTATCTCACAAAAGTGAGTACACCCCTCACATTTTTGTAAATATTTTATTATATCTTTTCATGGGACAAAACTGACGATATGACATTTTGATACAATGTAAAGCAGTCAGTGTACAGCTTGTATAACAGTGTAAATTTGCTGTCCCCTCAAAATAACTCAACACAAAGCCATTATGTCTAAACCACTGGCAATAAAAGTGAGTACACCTCTAAGTGAAAATGTCCAAATTGTGCCCAAAGAATCAATATTTTGTGTGGCCACCATTATTTTCCAGTACTGCCTTAACTCTCTTGGGCATGGAGTTCACTAGAGCTTCACAGGTTGCCACTGGAATCCTCTTCCACTCCTCCATGACAACATTACGGAGCTGGTGGATGTTAGAAACCTTGCACTCCTCCACCTTCCGTTTGAGGATGCCCCACAGATGCTCAATAGGGTTTAGGTCTGGAAACATGCTTGGCCAGTCCATCACCTTTGCCCTCAGTTTCCTTAGCAAGGCAGACTAACGAGTCACATGACACTGGGGAGTGAAAATGGCTAATTGAGCACTATTTAGACATTTCACTTAGGGTATACTCACTTTTGTTGTCAGTGGTTTAGACATTAATGGCTGTGTGTTGAGTTACTTTGAGAGGACTGTCATGTTCAGTTGAGCACGCACCCCCTCCTTCCTGTTAGAGATTAATCATTACACCTGCGTGAGTGAACGTATCTGCTGCTTCTGCCTTGCCAGCGCATAAAAGAACCATCAAGCAAATGCTTCAGCGCTGGCTCATTGGGTATACTGCCTACAACTAGCAAGTGCCTCAGCATTTAAAACCGAGGAAGTGAAAATTAATTCCTCTCCTTTTCGCTCTCCCTTCAGGATGCTGCCATCTGTGCAGTGTGTCTCCGGGGATTGTTGTGCACTCACCTGCCTCAGCATCCTCATCTACTCCTCAGCCACCAGTCTCCACCCGGTCAGACATCATCCCCAGCTCCTCTCCAATCCTACTACCTGCCAGCCTCATCCCGCTGGTTCGTCTATTTCTGCTGGAGTTTTCTGCCAGGCTTTCTGCTCAACTCCTGTAAGTGGCAATTTGTTTCCCACTTTCCCTGATCTCTCTCCTCCTATTAATCAGCTCTCGTCTCCTCTCCACAGGTTGAGTCTTCCTCTGGCAAGTGACGTATTTTCTCCTAACTCTGCTGGTTTTTGGATTAATAAATTGTTTAAACTTAGCTTCTCTGTGTTGTGTGTTTTCTCTGGTGTGGCACCTGCACATGAGCTGACCATTCTATCATTATGACAGAACGAGCCAGCCAGAACGTGAGCTCAGCAGGGGCTGCATTAGTGGAACACTCCACTTTGTACCCTCTCGATGCCGCAGAAAGGCAGGTGGCTGCGCTCACACAGCAGCTGCAGACTATTATGCAACAGCTGAGCGCGGTCACCGATCATTTAGCTCATATGTCTCATCTGAGTCCTTCTTCTCCACCTGCTGCCCTTGTTTCATCCACTATCTGCCAAACAACCTCTGTTCCCTCACCTGCTCCATATGCGGGAGAGGTGGGGAAATCCAAGGGTTTCCTTTGTCATGTTTGGCTTTATTTGGGCCAGGTGGGCGGAGAGTATCCGGATGACACATCCAAAATTCACTTCATGACCCTCCTGCTGTGAGATCGAGCCCTGAGTTGGGCTCAGTCCATCCTTGACAGTCCGGAGGGTCCTAATTATACATTTGATAGATTTGTAGATGAATTCGCCCACACGTTTGACCAAACAGAGAGTAAGGGCAATATCGTGAGCCGCCTTATGTCTCTCTGCCAGGGAAGTGGGTCAGCTGCCGATTTCTCTGTGGAGTTTCAGGTCATCGCAGCGGACTCTGGCTGGAATGATGTTGCCTTACGCAGCGTCTTCCTCCAGGTTTTAAAGCCCAACCCCCACGATGACCTGGCGGTTCATGCCGTTCCTTCCTCTCTGGACAGTCTGATCGATCAAGCCATCAGTTTGAACAACCATTACTGTGAGCGCGCGAAGGAGCGCAAATCCTCCTCTCACCCGCCCATTTCACGTGTGCCTCCTCCAGTTACTGACACAGGTGGAGCCGACTCCTCCTCCGAAGCGATGGTTCTAGGCCGAGCCCATCTGGCTCCAGAAGAGCATCAGTGATGGAGGAGAGCCAGAGCGTGCATGTACTGTGGCTCCTTAGAGCATAAAATACACAACTGCCACCTTAAGCCAAGAAGGCACGGCCCGTCAGTAGCCGTTGGGGGTCTGATGGGCGGTACTCTTTTTCATCCCCACAGTAACTTCTCTATTTCGGCTCTAATTCAGCTGCCAGGGGTCGAGAGAAGGGTTACAGCTTTGATAGATTCAGAGGCAGAGCAAAATTTCATGTGTTCACGGTTAGTAAGGGAGATGGGCATTCCCATCACTAAATTATCCACTCCTGTGAATGTCACAACCCTATCAGGCGGAAATGTGGCTTCCGTCACCGAATCCATGGCGCTGACATCCGTCCTTCTTTCCGGAAACTACCAGGAGGTCTTATCGTTCCTTATTCTCCCAAATTCGTCCATCCTGGTGGTTCTGGAGTATCCTTGGCTCTGGAAACACAACCTCATTATTAATTGGGCCCGAAACTCAATTTCTTTCTGGAGCCCCCTTTTTATTTGGTGTCTTGCCTTAGTTCAGCTGAGTGTTCCCAGTCCTTACCCATCTCCTCCCCTCCGATTGAGCCGCCGGACCTCAGCCTCTTACCCGAGGTCTATCATGACATTGGGGAGGTCTTTAGCAAGTCGAGAGCGCTCTCATTACCACCTCATCGCTCTTACGACTGTGCCATAGATCTCCTCCCTGGTGCGCGGCTGCCGTCCAGCCAGCTCTATAGTATCTCTGGGCTGGAGAGAGAGGTGATGGAGAAATATATTAAGGACTCTTTGAACGACGAACTCATTCGGCAATCTTCAGCTCCTCTTGGGGCAGGGTTTTTCTTTGTCAGTAAGAAGGATGGATCTCTGCACCCATGTATTGATTACCGGGAACTCAATGCCATAACCGTCAAAGATAAATATCCTCTACTACTAATTAACTCCGCTTTCAAGCTCCTTCAGAGCGCGCAGGTGTTTTCCAAGCTGCACCTGCGTAACACATACCACCTCGTCCGTATTCGCAAAGGGGATGAATGGAAGACGGCTTTTAAGACACACTTGGGGCAATTCGAATACTTAGTGATGCCCTTTGGGCTCACCAACGCCCCCGCTGTCTTCCAACGCCTCATTAATGATGTCCTCCGTGATATGGTGAATCAATTTGTTTTTGTGAACTTAGACGACATTTTCATTTTTTCCTGTTCGCCAGAGGAACACACAGTTCATGCCAGGGCCGTGCTACAACGACTCTTGGAAAATAAGCTTTTTGTAAAGGCTGAGAAGTGCGAGTTTTCCACCTCCTCCACTTCCTTCCTGGTGTTCATTGTGGCTGAAGGGGAGTTGAAGGCTGATCCTGCCAAGGTGAAGGCTGTGTTGGATTGGCCTACACCTCATTACCGCAAGGAGCTTCAGTGCTTCTTGGGGTTTGCAAATTTCTATCACAGGTTCATCAGGAACAACAGTGGGGTAGCGCAGCCTCTCACACAGATGACCTCTGTGAAGGTGCCTTCTCATTGGCCCGATGCAGCCGAGCAGGCCTTTTCCAAATTAAAAGGTCTGCTCTCTAATACCCCCATCTTGGCCCAGGTCAACCCTCAGCTCCAGTTCACCCTGGAGGTGGATGCTTCTGATTCGGGGGTGGGCGATGTCCTCTCACAGCACTCAGCCTCCGACCAGAAGCTCCACCCATGCGTATTTCTCTCGGCAGCTCACTCCAGCCGAGAAGAATTACAACGTAGGAGACAGAGAACTGCTGGCTATTAAGCTGGCCTGGAGGAGTGGAGACACTGGCTGGAGGGAGCGATCCATCCCATCATTGTGTGGACCGACCATAAGAATTTAGAGTATCTACAGTCAGCCTACAGACTGAATGCCAGGCAGGCCTGCTGGGCCTTTTTTTTTCTTAGGTTCAATTTTACCATCACCTACAGGCCTGGCTCCCGGAATATCAAACCAGACGCTCTCTCCCGCCAATTTAGCCCAAACTCTTCAGACCCCTCTTCCCTCTCCCAGCTAATCGTGCCGCCTTCATGCGTTCTTGGAGCCCTTACCGGGGAGATTGAGCAGAGGGTCCAGCAGGCCCAGTCCATGGAGTCCAAACTGGCGGTGGGGCCTAGGGATCACCTGTTTGTTCCAGCCGCCCTCCGCAGCGACGTCATCCAGTGGGGCCACTCCAGCCACTTTGCCTGTCACCCTGGGGTGTCCCGGACTATAAACCTTATTTGACAAGTGTTCTGGTGGCCCACCCTGCAGACGGACATCCAGGACTATGTAAAAGCATGCTAGATCTGCACTCGCAATAAATCCAACTCCTCACCTCCTACTGGCCTGCTTCACTCCTTACCTATTCCCAGTCGACCTTGGTCCCACATTGTGTTTTTTCACAGGACTTCCCCCTTCACACGGTAAAACCGTCATACTCACCATTGTTGACTGTTTCGCCAAGGCAATTCTGGTCCCCCTCCCCAAGTTACCCTCCGCCTCTGAAACTGCCAACCTCCTAACCACTCACGTCATTCGTCTACATGGAATTCCTCCGGACACTGTGTCTGACCGGGGCCCACAATTTACGTCACAGGTATGGAAATCCTTCTGCCGATCACTGGGAACTACGGTCAGTCTCACTTCAGGTTACCACCCACAGAGTAACAGGCAGGCTGAGCGTACCAACCAGTCCCTGGAAGCTGCCCACAGATGCGTAGCATCCGAAAATCCCTCTACATGGAGCACCCATCTGACCTGGGTGGAATATGCCCACAACTCGACAGTCTCTGCTGCCACGGGACTTACACCCTTTGAGGCCTCTATGGGGTGCACCCCACCCCCCTGTTGCCCATGGCGGAGAGGGAAGTCGCAGTACAGTCCACGGGGGCTAACGCACGCCGCTGCTGCCGGCTCTGGAGAGTCACCCAAGCTGCCCTCCTCCGCTCTACGCAGCATAACCCCCAGTATGTGGACCGGAAGCGGACTCCAGCTCCCAAATATGTTGTCAGGCAGCGCGTTTGGCTATCGGCAGACCAGGTACCCCTGAAGACAGAATCTAAGAAATTATCACCTCGCTTCTTGGGTCCATTCCCCATCTCCAAGATAGTCAGCAACATCACAGTCCACCTGCAGCTCCCACGGACTCTCTGCATCCACTCGACGTTCCACGTTTCACGAATCAATCTCCTCTCCACCAGTCCTCTTTGCCGCCCCCCCCCCCCCCACCAAGCTGCCTCCTCCTCCTCGGATCCTCGACAACAAAACCACCTACACCGTCCAGAGAATTCTGGACATTCGCCGTCGGGGCCGAGGCCTCCAATATCTCGTCCACTGGAGGGGCTACGGCCCCGAAGAAAGGTCGTGGATCCCCAGGTCCCATTTCCACGACAAAGAGATGGTCCGGGCCCTATTCTACCGCAAGGAGGCGGGGGGGGGGCACTGTCATGTTCAGTTGAGTGCACGCCCCCTCCTTCCTATTAGAGATTCCCCAACTCCGCAGGTAATCATTACACCTGTGTGAATGGACGCATCTGCTGCTTTTGCCTTGCCAGCGCATAAAAGGACCATCAAGCAAATGCTTCAGTGCTGGCTCGTTGGGTATACTGCCTACTCCAGAATACCTCCTCCCAGGCCACGGGGGGCAGGGAGTGGGCGAACAATCTGAAACTGTTTTTTAATAGGTTTGACCAACCGCCCTCCCCTCCGACTGCACAACAACCACTACTGCCTCTAAAGACATCGAGTCCTGCTACCCACACCCCACTCCACCAACACCCCCCCACTCCCAACACACAGCCCCCCAACATGACCCTCACTAAGACCCAGGTGAGGACGGAGCTGAGGAAGATCAAGGCGAGGAAGGCCTCGGGACCGGACGGCATCAGCGCAAAGCTCCTCAAATCCTGTGCAGACTAGCTGTGTGGGATTGTGGAGCTCATCTTTAACCTGAGCCTGAAGCTGGGGAGGGTACCACAGTTGTGGAAAACATCTTGTGTGGTACCTGTACCAAAGACTTCCCACCTCAAAGACCTGAACAGCTACAGACCAGTGGCCCTGACGTCCCACATGATGAAGACCCTGGAGAGACTGCTCCTTGCTCACTTCCGCCCCCTGGTGGGACCAGCGATGGATCCACTCCAGTTCATCTACCAGCATGGCATTGGGGTGGAGGATGCAGTGATCTTCCTCCTTCACCATTCTCTGTCCCACCTGGAGAAGCCCAAGAATGCGGTGAGGATCATGTTCTTTGACTTCTTCCGTGTTTTCAACACCATCCAACCGATGATCCTGAAGGACAAGCTGCTGTGCGCAGGGGTGGACCAGCACCTGTCATCATGGATCCTGGACTACCTCACTAACCGGCCACAGTTTGTGAGAACCCAGGACTGTGTGTCCGACACAATCATTGGTAGGACGGGGGCCCTCCAGGGAACGGTTTTGGCTCCCTTCCTGTTCACCCTTTATACTGCGGACTTCTCACACAACACAACACACTGCCATCTACAGAAGTTCTCTGATGACTCTGTGATTGTCAGCCTCATCTCCAATGGAGATGAAGCTGAGTACAGAGGACTTATCCAGGACTTCGTGGACTGGAGCCATCGGAACTGCCTCCAGATCAGCACGAGGAAAACTAAGGAGCTGGTGGTGGACTGCCGCAGGCAAGGACAACCCCTCACAGCACCAGCAAACATACAGGGAACAGACATTGAGATGGTGACATCCTACAAGTACCTGGGTGTTCATCTGAACAATAAACTAGACTGGTCACACAATACCGACGCACTTTACAAGAAGGGACAGCGCAGGCTGTTCCTACTGAGGAGACGCAGGTCTTTTGGTGTACAAGGGGCGCTGCTGAAGACAATCTACGACACGGTGGTGGTATCAGCCATCACTTTTGGAGTGGTCTGCTGGGGCAGTGGCATTACAGCAGCCGATAGGAAGAGACTGAACAATCTGATCAAGAAAGCTAGCTCTGTCCTGGGGCAGCGCCTTGACCCAGTGGAGGAGATAGGAGAGAGAAGGATGGTGGCTAAACTGTCATCTCTGCTGAAGTCCGAATCCCACCCTATGCAGGACATACTGAACGCACTGAGGAGCTCATTTAGCAGCAGACTACATCATCCTAGGTGCGCAACCGAGAGGTTTTGCAGGTCCTTCCTACCTACAGTTGTCAGACTGTATAACCTAAGCAGGGCTGCTCACAGAGCTAGCAAAAAAAGTGACGACCTAATAGTATTGAATGCAAAAGACGCAATGGACTTACACAATGGTCCCCTCCAGTATACAACTAGGACAATATCGGTCGCTACGCAGGGTGACAATATGTATGGGTACATATTCATGCTATGTAGGATAACTAAGTAGACGGTTATGCTGTTTATTCCATCTAGCTACAATGCTCCGCACTGTGTGTATATATATTTATATATTTATTCCATCTAGCTACAATGCTCCGCACTGTGTGTTTATATATTTATATATTTATATGTACATATGTATATTCGCTGCTCTTGTTTTTCTTGTCTTCTTGATTGTTGCTCTGAGTGTTGCTATCCCTGCGCTGTTGCAATCCTGGAATTTCCCCATTGTGGGACTAATAAAGGCTTATCTTAACTTATCTTATCTTAAATTGTTTAAACTTAGCTTCTCTGTGTCTTGTGTTTTCTCTGGTGTGGCACCTGCACCTGAGCTGACCATTCTATCATTACGACAAGGACAGCAAATTTACACTGTTATACAAGCTGTACACTGACTACTTTAAATTGTATCAAAGTGTCATATCTTCAGTGTTGTCCCATGAAAGGATACCACAAAATATTTACAAGAATGTGAGGGGTGTACTCACTTTTGTGGGATACTGTATATATGTGCCCATATGCCACACACATATGCCCCTCCTCTTGTTTGTTGCTGTTGTTTGTTGTTGCTGTGAAGTGTTAGGGTGCATGTGTGTGTTTGAATGTTTGGTTTTGTAACACCTTAACTCTTGCATTTTTGCATATCCACTTTGTACAGTTTCATTGCAGATGTTCTTCTCGTGTATGACTGTTTTGTTTTTTTGCCTTTTTTTTTTTGTGACCCGCCAGGGGACTACAGATGCAAATTAACAGCATTGCTAAATCTGGCATATTTATATTTGTATTAATGTTTATTAGTATGTAACGTCCCTTTCAAATAAACATTAAACTTTAAACTTTTTTATTAGCATCTCTTCAGCATAAAGCTCAGCCCTCTTTATTTCAGGCCGTGACATCTGTCACTCATGAAACAGCCTGTAACCCAATGCCATAGGTGTAAATAAAAGGGGGGGGGGTATTTCACAATCTGGAAAAATAGACAATTGCGCCCCCACCAGATATCATCATAAATCTTTAATATCATGCTACATAAGACTTTGAAGGCCCAATGCTAAATGCAAAAAAAACTTCAAAATTTGGAATGTTTCTTGTAAATTTGCAATTTTCCTTTAAATATGCCACTTTTTTCCTCATGAATTTGCAACTTCGTTTCTGAAATTTGCTGTTTTTATTGTAAAGTAACTTTTTTAATCAAATTGTGACTTTTTTCTTGTAATTTGGTAACTCTTTTCTCAAAAATTTCTAGCTTTTTTCTCATAAATTTGCTACTGTTTTCTCATAAATTTGCAACTTTTTTCTTTTAAATTTGCAACTTTATTCTCATAAATTTGCAACCTTTTTCTTTTAAACCTGTAATTTTTTTCTCATTAATTAGCAACTTTTTTATTGAAAAGTTGTAACTTTTTTCCTCAGATATGCTTTTTTCTTTTAAATTGGCAACTTTTTTCTCTTAAATGACAAAATTTTTCTTGTCACTTTTTTCTTTTAAATTTGCAACTTTTTTTCTTTTAAACCTGTACCTTTGTACCTTGGCAACTTTTTTTCTGATACATTTGCAACTCATTTCTCATAATTTTGCATCGTTTTTCTTTCAAATTTGCAACTTTTTTCTCATATATTTGAAACTTTGTTGTAAAGTTGTAGCTTTTTTAATCAATTAAAACTTGTTTCTTTAAATATGTAGCCTTTTTATCTCATAAATGCAACTTTTTTCTTTTAAATTTGCAATTTTTTCTCATAAATTTGCAACCTTTTTCTTTTAAATTTGCAACTTTTTTCTCATAAATTTGCAACTTTTTTCTTTTAAACCTGAAACTTTTTTCTCATTAATTAGCAACTTTGTTCTCATAAATTTGCCACTTTTTTTTTGTAATTTTGTAACTTTTTTCTTTTAACTTTGCAACTTTTGTCTCAAAATTTTACAACTTTTTTGATGTGAAGTTGTAACTTCTTTAATCAATTGTAACTTTTCTTTTAAATCTGCAACTTCTTTCCTCATATATGCAGCTTTTTCTTGTAAATTTGCAACTTTTTTCTCATAAATTTGCAACTGTTTTCTTTTAAATCTGCAACTTTTTTCTCATAAATATGCAACTTTTTTCTCATAAATTTGAATTTTTTTTGCTGTAAAGTTGTAACTTTTTTCATCATTTTAACTTTTTCCTCATATATACAATTTTTTCCTCATATATGCAACTTTTTTCTTTTAAATAACAAAATTTTTCTTATAAATTTGCAACTTTTCTCTCAAAAATTTGCAACTTTTTTCTTTTAAACCTGTACCTTTTTTTTTCTCATTAATTGGCAACTTTGTTCTCATAAATTGGCCACTTTTTTCATAATTTTGTAACTTTTTTCTTTTAAATTTGCAACTCTTTCGCATATATTTGCAACATTTTTGTTGTAAAGTTGTAATTGTTTTAATCAATTAAAAATTGTTTCTCTTAAACATGCAACTTTTTTCTTCATACATGCAACTTTTTTCTTTTAAATTGGCAACTTTTTTCTGTTAAATTATAAAAATTTTTCTTGTAAATTTGCAATTGTTTTCTCATACATTTGCAAATTTGATCTTTTAAATTTGCAACCTTTTTCCCATAAATTTGCACACTTTTTCTTTTAAATTTGCAACTTTTTTCTATAGATTTGCAACTTTTTTTTTCTTTTAAACCTCTTTAACTTTTCTCATTAATTGGCAACTTTTTTTCCTCATAAATATGCAACTGTTTTGTCATAAATTTGCAACTTTTTTATTTTAAATTTGCAACTTCTTTCTCATAAATTTGAAAGTTTTTTCTTTCAAACCTGTAACCTTTTTCTCATTAATTGGCAACTTTATTTTCAAAAATTTGCTACTTTTTTCTTGTAATTTTGCAACTTTTTTCTTTTAAATTTGCATCTTTTTTCTCATATATTTGCAACTTTTATCAATTATAAGTTGTTTCTTTAAATATGCAACCTTTTCTTCATATATGCAAGTTTTTTCCTTATATACGCAACTTTTTTCTTTTAAATTGACAACCTTTTTCTCAAATATTAAAATTTTTCTTATAAATTTGCAACTGTTTTCTCATAAAATTGCAGGTTTTTCTTTTAAATTTGCAACTGTTTCTCATAAATTTGCAACCTTTTTCTTTTAAACCTGCAACTCTTTTCTCATAAATTAACTTTTTTCTCATAAATTGGCAACTTTTTTATTTTAAATTGCCAACTTTATTCTGATAAATTTGCAACTGTTCTCGTTAATTTGCAACTTTTTTCTTTCAAATTTGCAGCTTTTCTCTCATAAATTTGCAACTTTTTTGTTGTAAAGTTATAACTTTTTAATCAATTGTGATTTTTTTCTTTTAAATCTGCAACTTTTTCTCATATTTGCAACCTTTTTTCTTTTAAACTGGCAACTTTTTCTCATAAATTTGCAACTTTTTCTTATAAACTTGCAACTTTTTTCCTAGTAAATGTGCAACTTTTTTCATATATTTGCAACTTCTTTCTTTAAAAAATTTTTAAATTTTTCTTGCAAACACGCAACTTTTTTTCTCGTGAATTTGTTGTTTTTTCTTGTAAACTCCATACATTTTTCATCACAAATTTGCATTTTTTTGTTGTAAATTTGTGACTTTTTTGCTTTTAAATTTGCAACATTCATACAAATGCTGGTCTAGTTTTTATTGTATGTCATGACTTAAATGTTCTCTTTTCATCTAGACAATGACTCAAGTTTGTTTTTATAAAGTTTTTTGTTTTAGAGGGTTTGAACTCTTCCCTGTTACAAAAATAGGGGCCTCTAAACACAATCTTGTATGGGGCCCCAACTACCTTTTATGTCCCACTCAATCTTTACTTTAGAAAATGGTCTGTTTACTGGCCCCCCTCAACAGTGACATGAAATGCCTAATGCTGACACTCAAGTCCCAGTGCTGACAAACTGCATCCTTACCAGGGCATGCGACTCCATGTGTCATTTGCACTGCTCTCTACAGCATCCCTGCTGTGAGCATCACGGCTCACTCGGCTATCACCTTATCAGGGGTCAGCAACCTGCTCGTCACAAAGAGCCACTTTGAGTGATTTTTGTCTTAAAAAAAAAAATGTGCATGAAGCATCAAAAATATCTGATCCTGAAAATGAAGGTAAAACAGCAAAATTACAGCTGGTCTGAAAACATCCAGATTAAAAGAGTTTTGTTAAAAATCTGCAGCGTTTTTGATGATAAATTTGTTACCCTGTTATTCACAAAATTGCAGTTTTTTCTCTGTGAAATTTTTAATCATTTGCAAAAAAAAAAAAATCAAGTGACTTTTTTTCTTGCAAATTTAAGTGGATGCTTTCCTCATTAAACTGTTTTTTAAAGATTAGTTATAATTTTGCCATAGATGTCTTTTGCTTTTTTTCATAAATTTGGCCTATTTTTCTTTTCAAATTTGACACATTTTCTGACTAAAATTAAGGACTTCACAGAGATTACTGAAATTTTTCCCAATAAAATTTCAACTTCCTTCATAAAATTTGATATTTTTTACATAATCTTCAGCTTTATTTGCAAATTTGGCTTCTTTTGGAAATTTGTTTCCTTTTCAGGTAAAAATTTCCCATGAATTTGTGACAATTTTGTATTGAAATTTTAGCTTGTTGTGACTTTTTTCTTTACAGATATTGCGTGACTTTTTTCATATGAATTTGTCAGAAATTTTTTTTTATAAAATTGCAACATTTTCCCCAATTTTCCAATATTTTTGGCATAAATTTTAAGCCAAAAATATTGGAAAATTGGGGAAAATGTTGCAATTTTATTAAAAAAAAAAAAAAAAAAAAAAAAAAAATTTTTGGCATAAATTTTAAGCCCCCTCATGGATCGTCACCTTACCGTGGTGGGGGGGTTTGCGTGCCCCAGTGATCCCAGGAGCTATGTTGTCTGGGGCAATTTGCCTCTGATAGGGTCTCCCAAGACAAACTGGTCCTGGGTGAAGGGCCAGACGAAGAACGATCCAACAGACTCTCATGATAAATTGTATATCAAGGATTCAGTGTACCCCGCCCGGTATGGGGTTACCGGGGCCCCACCCTGGAGCCAGGCCTGGGGGAGGGGCTCGAAGGCTAGCGTCTGGTGGCCGGGTTTCCACCCATGGGACCCGGCCGGGCTCAGCCCGAAGGAGTTACATGGGTCCGCCCTCCAGTAGGTTCACCACCTGCAGGAGGGATCATGGAAGTCCGGTGCTATGTGGATTAGGTGGCAGTCAAAGGCGGAGACCTTGGCGGACTGATCCCAAGCTTTCTAAACTGGCTTTTGGTACGTGGAATGTCACCTCTCTGGTGGGGAAGGAGCCTGAGCTGGTGTACGAGATTGAGCGATACCGGCTAGATATAGTCGGCCTCACCTCAACACACAGCTCCGGTTCCGGAACCAGTCTCCTGGAGAGGGGCTGGAGCTTGGCCTTTTCTGGAGTTGCCCCGGGCGAGAGGCGACGAGCAGGGGTAGGTATTCTTGTATCGCCCCACCTTGCTGCCTCTATATTGGAGTTTTCCCCGGTGGACGAAAGGGTTGCTTCCCTGCGCCTTCGGGTTGGGAAACGGGTCCTGACCATCATTTGTGCCTATGCACCAAATGATGTTTCAGAGTACCCACCCTTTTTGGAGTCTGTGACTGGGGTGCTGGAGGGTGCTCCTCCTGGAGACTCCATTGTCCTACTGGGGGACTTCAATGCGCACGTGGGCAACGACAGTGAAACCTGGAGGGGGGTGATTGGGAGGAACGGCCTGCCCGATCTGAACCCGAGTGGTGTTCAGTTATTGGACTTCTGTGCTAACCACAGTCTGTCTATAACGAACACCATGTTCAAGCATAAGGGTGTCCATATGTGCACCTGGCACCAGGACACCCTAGGCCGCAGGTCGATGATCGATTTTGTTATCGTATCATCAGACCTGCGACCGTATGTCTTGGACACCCGAGTAAAGAGAGGTGCAGAGCTGTCAACTGATCACCACCTGGTGGTGAGTTGGATCCGATGGCAGGGGAGGAAGCCATTCAGACCTGGTAGACCCAAACGTATAGTGAGGGTGTGCTGGGAGCGTCTGGCTGAGGCCCCTGTCCGGGAGGTCTTCAACTCCCACCTCCGGAAGAACTTCAACCACATTCCGAGGGAGTCTGGAGACATGGAGTCTGAATGGGCCATGTTCTCCACCTCTGTTGTTGAAGCGGCAGCCCAGAGCTGCGGCCGCAAGGTGGTCGGTGCATCTCGTGGTGGCAACCCCCGAACCAAGTGGTGGACACCAGTGGTGAGGGGGGCCATTAAGCTGAAGAAGGAGTCCTATCAAGCTTGGTTGGCTTGTGGGACTCCCGAAGCAGCTGAGGTGTACCGGCAGGCCAAGCGGAGTGCAGCTCGGGTGGTTGCTGAAGCAAAAACCCGGGTATGGGAGGAGTTCGGTGAGGCCATGGAACAAGACTTTCGGTCGGCTTCAAAGAGATTCTGGCAAACTGTTCGGCGGCTCAGGAGGGGAAAGCAGCTCCCCGTCCACACTGTGTATGGGGCGGATGGGACACTGTTGACTTCAACTGGGGATATCGTCGGGCGGTGGAAGGAATACTTCGAGGATCTCCTCAATCCCACTGATACGCCTTCCACAGAGGAAGCAGGGTTTGGGGACGAGGGGGATGACTCGCCTATCACAGGGGCTGAGGTCGCCAAGGTGGTTAAAAATCTCCTTGGTGGCCGGGCCCCGGGGGTGGACGAGATTCGCCCCGAGTACCTCAAGGCCCTGGATGTTGTTGGGTTGTCATGGTTGACACGCCTCTGCAACATTGCGTGGAGGTCGGGGGCAGTGCCTTTGGCATGGCAAACCGGGGTGGTGGTTCCTCTCTTCAAAAAAGGGGACCGGAGGGTGTGCTCCAACTTTAGAGGGATCACACTCCTCAGCCTCCCTGGGAAGGTCTATGCCAAGGTACTGGAGAGGAGAGTCCGGCCGTTGGTCGAACCTCGGATTCAGGAGGAGCAATGTGGTTTTCGTCCTGGCCGTGGCACATCGGACCAGCTCTTTACCCTCTCGAGAATTCTTGAGGGTTCGTGGGAGTTTGCCCAACCAGTTTACATGTGTTTTGTGGACTTGGAGAAGGCATTTGACCGCGTCCCTCGTGGATTTTTGTGGGGGGTGCTTCGGGAGTATGGGGTATCGGGCTTGTTGTTACGAGCTATTCGGTCTCTGTACGACCGTTGTGAGAGTTTAGTTCGCATTGCCAACACTCGGTCGGAGTCATTCCCAGTGAGAGTTGGACTCCGCCAGGGCTGCCCTTTGTCACCGGTCCTGTTCATAATTTTTATGGACAGGATTTCTAGGCGCAGCCAGGGAATGGAGGGTGTCATGCTTGGTGACCACAGGATCTCATCTCTGTTGTTTGCAGATGATGTTGTCCTGTTGGCTTCATCCAGCAATGACCTACAGCTCTTGCTGGGACGGTTTGCCGCTGAGTGTGAAGCGGCTGGGATGAGAATCAGCACCTCCAAGTCCGAGTCCATGGTCCTCAGCCGGAAAAAGGTGGATTGTCCTCTCCGGGTTGGGGACAGGCTCCTGCCCCAAGTGGAGGAGTTTAAGTATCTTGGGGTCTTGTTCACGAGTGAGGGGAAAATGGAGCGAGAGATCGACAGACGGATTGGAGCAGCATCTGCAGTGATGCGGACGTTGTACCGGTCTGTTGTGGTGAAGAGGGAGCTTAGTTCTAAGGCAAAGCTGTCGATTTACCAGTCAATCTACGTTCCTACTCTCACCTATGGTCACGAGCTTTGGGTAATGACCGAAAGAACGAGATCGCGGATACAAGCGGCTGAAATGAGCTTTCTCCGTAGGATTGCTGGACTCACCCTCAGAGATAGGGTGAGGAGCTCAGTCATCCGGGAGAGGCTCAGAGTAGAACCGCTGCTCCTCCACATTGAAAGGAGTCAGTTGAGGTGGTATGGGCATCTGATTAGGATGCCTCCTGGACGCCTCCCACTTGAGGTGTTTCAGGCACGTCCCACTGGGAGGAGACCCCGGGGCAGACCCAGGACTCGGTGGAGAGACTATGTCTCCCAGCTAGTCTGGGAACGCCTTGGTATCCCCTCTGAAGAGCTGGAGCAGGTGGCTGGGGAGAGGGAAGTCTGGGCTTCTCTGCTTGAACTGCTGCCTCCGCGACCCGGACCTCCGGAAAAGCGGTAGAAGATGGATGGATGGATGGATAAATTTTAAGCGATTTTTGAAAAGTTATCATATTTTCTCTTTAATTTATTACCTTTCATAGGTAAAAGGGACAGCATTTTTTACATAAATTTGTTACATTTTTCTCATAAAACTACAACTTTTCCAAGTAAATTTTTGATTTCTTTCAAGAAATTTCTGATTTTTTTATTGCATATCCATGGGTTTGATTTTGCTCAAAAAACTGCAAAAGTTTTCTCTAAATTTGCAAGATTGTTTTAAATACATTTTCAGGTTTTCATATTTTCTGCTTTTTATGATTTTTTGTCGTGAATCTATAACCTTTTTTCTTGAAAATTTATTGTTTCTTTTCTTATAAATTTATGAGTTTTTTCCTCAAGGCATCAGGGAGCCACTGGCTATGGGCTCTGTTATGTTGTTCTTATGACATATTATTGTGTGACACGGGTGGTGGCTCTACCTTTCTCGTTCCGTCACCATCCGGAGTATAAGAGGGCTGTGAGGAAGAGGAGCGGTCTCTTGACCTCCTCTCAGCCTGACGGCAGCACCTTGTATTATACAAGAGAGTCTATAATAAAGTTGTGTTCAGTCCAACATTCAGTCTCATCCTTGGCTCCTGTTTTACAGACAAAACAGGCTCCAGAGCCATAGGTTGCAGACCCCTGTCGTAGGTTAATGTCTTCAATATTTGGGAAATAACATCTTAATGAGTGACTAGGACTCACCTAGCACCCACGATAGACCCCAACTGGGCCAGCGCAGCACCCAAGATGGACCCCGATTGGGCCAGCGCAGCACCCATGATGGACCCCGATTGGGCCAGCGCAGCACCTGGGATGACCTCCAAACACAAACCTGGAGCCTCGATGACGACAACCAGAGCTGACTTGTCTCCGGTGACCCTGGGAGAAGGCTCAGATTGTCATGGTTCAAGCGCCGATCTCGTCCGTGCTCGGGCCATGCAGTATTTTTCTCCCATCTGGCGTGTGTGTGTCCCTTTTGGCTCTCCGAGCTTTTATTATGACAGTGATCGGAGGGGCTTTTGGCTGTCAGAGCTGACAGCTGAGTTGCATTAATCGCCTCATCAGCTGCTCCACCTGGAGCCCTACTTAAGAGGGCAGCTGAGAGGCGAAAGTTGCGGCAGTCTCGTCAGACTTTCCTCATCTGATACTGTCAGATTTCTCGGCAAACTTCCCCTCATCTGACATCAACGAGCATTCCTCTGGTCAGACGTTTACTACCTTTCATCTCCTATTGTAAGTGTGTTTCATCATGTATCTGTTCCTCCTGATCATAGACTGAGTGTTAGTGTCAGTGTGTTAGTGTTAGTGTGCTTTGGTCCCTCATGGCTCATTGCTTTATCGTTTTCTTTGTTCCTTCAATAAATTGTGCAAACTCACCGGCTGAGTGGCGTCTTATTGATGGCTCGTGAGGGCTATCCATGACAGTAGACTGCCGCCAGACTGAGACGCCTGTCACCGTGAGTTTTGCCTGAATTCTGAATTGGACTTGTTTTTCCCTGTCTTGGTACGAGCTGGTGGAGACCCTGGATTACATTGATGGTACTATCTTCACTGCTGGCCTCTACGACAGTCCCAGCGATGTACGCCGGCACCTGGACCTTGCTGAGGACATTATTAATCGCCTTCTCCGCTACTCCAACCACCCGGAAGTCACGGCGAGGAAGGCAGACATCGTTGCGACGACAACGGGAGAGACTCCGTGGGCTGAAGGGAAACTCCGGCAGGAAGCCGAAGAGGAGGCATCCTCGCTCCTCGCTTCGGGATCCCATTCCTGTCCCCGTTCCAGGCCAGGAGTTCGCACCACCCAGGGGTGATCCCCGAGAGAGTGTGACGTCAGTCGGGATTCCCCCGGAGAAGTTACAACAGTCAGCTGCTTCCATACGGGACTGAGTGGCTGCAGCTCGCTCCGCTGTTCACCCCACGCAGATAATAAAGCATGTGACGGTGGCAGTCAGGCTGGTGGAGAGGAATCCGGCGTTAAGTGACTTTCCAGAGTACGCCGACCTGCTCGCTTCTGTTTCCGCACAGGAGCAGCGATTCCCGAACCTCTCCTTTGCTTCGCCCTCTGCTGGTAACCGTCGTCACACTAACAGTAAGCCTCAGCAAGAACCCCCTCCAGATCCTGTTCCGGGTCGTCGGAAAGACTCCACCTCTCTGACAGCTGCCGCTCCTACATCTTGTCAAGAGGGAATTCCTGCAGCCTCTCTCCCCGGGTCACCTCTTCCTGCTGTTCCGTCAGCTCCTCGTGCCCTGATCGCCTCGGCTGTCGTCCCCTCCTTCTCAACGTCTTCCCCGGCTGCTGTGAGTGCCACGAGTTCTGCTCCAGCGAAGCCCATTATCGGACCATCACGAGTGGCTCCTCCTTGTCCTCCCAGGGGGCCCTCCGTCACCATTCAGCGGGGAAAGGGAGGAATAACATCTACTACAGCAGGCACCATCGGTCCTCCGGGAAACAGGCAAGTGCAAGTTCATTCTTCTCCTCGTTGTTGTGATTTGCCTTGTCTGACTCCTGGGGGTGGAGTTCGGAGTTCGCAGTCCCCTGAGCTCCCACCACCTGCTGTAGCCTCTGACATTGGACCTGCTGCCTCTGTGTCTTCCTCCGCTGAGTGGTCCACGACGCCAGGCCTATGTCGCCGGACAAGGAGGGGGCCTGCAGTCCTGGAGAGCCTGGTTCCAGCCCCGCAGCCACATCATGGGCAGAGGAGGAGAGCGGACTGCAGCGTGGAGCCTGCGCCAACGACGAAACGTCCCTGGGTCTCCATCGATGAGCGGTTCGATCCAGTGGGTCGAGGATCCTCTGCCACCATGCCGTGCGGGTCAGCGGCGTGGACATCAGGGCTGGAGGGTCCTCAGGCTGCGGAAAACATCATGCCCGTTGCGGAGCCCGCCGTAGCCAAGTGGAAGCCAGAAGACGTCCTTCTTCGTCCTGAGCCCGGATCGTCGAAGTCCTGGGCAGCGACAGAACTCAAGTGCAGGCAAGTGCTCTATTTTTCCTTCCTACTATCTGTTCTGGAGCATTTTTGCCTGTCTCTCGGGGAGACGAGCCAGGGGCAGCCTTCCGCTGCACCCAAGTTCGTCTCACTGGGCTCTGTCGCTACCGGTGATCCTGATCCCGGTTCTTCTTCTTCTCCTGAGCCTTCTCCTAGGGTCACTGGTCCGGAGTCAACCCCAGTCGCTGTTCTGGAGGTTCCAGGTTCGGGGGTGAAGGCCGTCTATGGAGCTGTTCTGACCCAGTCGGGGTCCGACGCGGGTGCAGCCGAGACCCAGTCGGGGTCCGACGTGGGTGCAGCACGGGCTCACCCTGGGTCCAACAGGAGGACAGCGCCTATGCTGGTATCGTTCGGAGGCGGAGCTGCAGACCCTCCGCCGAGCGGCGCCGGACTGGTCCCTCATCCTTCCCCTCAACCTTCTCCACCGGGTGCCGTTTGGGCTCATCATATTCAGCCCGGCTCTTCAGTGCTATCCCCCTCTACAGGGAAGCCGTTGCCGTTCTCTCCCCTGCGGTCCTGGTGGATGAGCGATGCGGGTCGGCCGCCTGAAAAACTGCCTCGCCCAGTTGCTGTTCTGGATCGGCCGCCCGACCATCTGGACTGAGACCACCAGAACTGAGTGTATTATGGGACTCTGCCTGCCGTCATTCCAGTATGTTTCATTTTTCTCTTGATGTTAAGGTCATCTTTGGTGTGTTGTCATGTGCCTTATGTTGATCTGTGTATTACCGCTGTTTAGCGTGCTTTTTTTTTCTCCTCTCCCCTGTCTGAGGGATGACTTGTATTTTCCACGATTATGTCTTATAGGCCTCTGTGTTGTAGTGTTTGGTCTTCTATTTTCATTTGCATTTTTTGTCTGGTCTATGTTTCATCCTTGCCTTATGGAGTATTGCGGGGTTTTTTTCCCCATGCCATACTCTGTAATTGCTTTGTTTGTTCCCTGTGTCTTCCCGTGCCTCGTCTTTGTGTTTTCGTCCTTTTTGGTTCTCACCCTCCAGACCTTCCCCCATCCTCCCACCCTGGGTGAAGCGGGGGGGGGGGGGGGGTGCTTGGGTGTCATACGGCGCTCGTAGTTCGCCGCCTCAGGGGGAGGTACTGTCATGGTTCGAGCGCCGATCTTGTCCGCGCTTGGGCCATGCAGTATTTTTCTCCCATCTGGCGTGTGTGTGTCCCTTTTGGCTCGCCGAGCTTTTATTATGACAGCGCTCGGAGGGGCTTCTGGCTGTCAGAGCTGACAGCTGAGTTGCATTAATCGCCTCATCAGCTGCTCCACCTGGAGCCCTACTTAAGAGGGCAGCTGAGAGGTGAAAGTTGCGGCAGTCTCGTCAGACTTTCCTCATCTGATACAGTCAGATTTCTCGGCAAACTTCCCCTCGTCTGACATCAACGAGCATTTCTCTGGTCAGATGTTTACTACCTTTCATCTCCTATTGTAAGTGTGTTTCATCATGTATCTGTTCCTCCTGATCATAGACTGAGTGTTAGTGTCAGTGTGTTAGTGTTAGTGTGTTTTGGCCCCTTGTGGCTCATTGCTTTATCGTTTTCTTTGTTCCTTTAATAAACTGTGCAAACTCACCGGCTGAGTGGCATCTTATTGATGGCTCGTGAGGGCCATCCATGACACAGATAGACTGAGAGAACAGGGGTCAGGATCACCGGCAGCGGCAGAGCCCGGTGAGAAGAGCTTGGATGCAGCAATCGGATGCACCCGGCCCTTCTCCCCAAGAGACAGGCAAGATTGCTCCAACACAGTGAGCGGAAAGACAAAATAGAGCACTTGCCTGATCTTGGGCTCCACCGCCACCCAGGACTCCAACGATCCGACGACCTCAATGATCTTGAGGTCCATTCCTCGTTCCGACTTGACTGTGGTGGGCTCCGTAGCCGGCACAATGGTCATCACAGTCCGGGAACCCCCTGGCGCTGAAGCTCATGCCGAATGCCTGCACGGCGTGGTGGCAGGGGATCCGTGACCTGCTGGGGCCGACTACTCCTCCATGGAGACCCGGGGATGCTTAATCGTTGGCTCAGGCTCCAAATGGCAGTCAGGCCTCCTCCTCTGCCCGTGATGTGGCTGCAGGACTGGAACCAGGCTCTCCAGGGCCGCAGGCTCCTCCTTCATCTGACGATCTACTCCTGGCACCGGGGAACACTCAGAGAGAAGAGAAGGAGACACAGTGGTTGCAGGTTCAATGTTTACGGCTGCAGCAGGTGGTGGGAGCTCATAGGACTGAGAACCCTGAGCTCCACCCCCAGGAGTCAGACAAGGCAATTCGTTGTACTGAGATTTAGAATGAAACAACACTTGCCTGTTCTCCCAGGGAACGATGGTGGCTGCTGCAGTGGGCTTGGTTCTCCCCTTTCCCCTAAAGATGGTGACGGAGGGGCCCCCAGGAAGACGAGGAGGAGCCACTCTCACAGGATCGGCGATGGACGCAGCCGGAGCAGGACTCGCTGGGCTCACAGCAGCTGAAGAGAGTGCTGAGGAGGAGGGAGGAACAGCCGAGGCAGTCTGGGGACGAGGAGCTGATGGAACAGTGGGAACGGATGACCCAGAGGCTGAGGCTGCTGTCTTCCTCTTACGACGTGGCTCGGGGGAAGTGGCTGGCTGCAGGGCGGAGTTCCTCAGGTGACGCACCGATACTTCGGCCATCCTCTTCCTGCCCTCAACGTGATCAGCAAGGTGAGGATTGCGCTTAATTGCTGTTTCTGCGAGGTCCAGGTACCAGTGGGCATCTATGGAAGTGGAGAACGGACGAATGTTGGAGAGGAGGCCATCAACCTCCATGAGAGCCATAATCAGCTCGTAGCCTAGGTCCAAGGAATAACCAGTCCTCGATGATGCCATCTCTCGAAATACACTGGCACTCAAAAAAGGGAAAAAAAACTCAAGCCAGTGAAGACAAACTTACTGTGTCTGGCGCCTCTCTTGGCTGCAATCTACTGTTATGAATGCCCCTTTCAGGGCATTAATGAGGTGCCAGGAGCCAGCAGCAAGATTGTCTGTTTATTAACAAAAGGATAAAGTAACAAAGTAAAGAGCCACTTGGGGCAAAACACATACAAGAACTTGGATGCAAAATAAAGGATTCAGACAACGATAGCAAGAGCGTAGCGAGGGCGTAACCTGACGCTACTGAACACACACTTACTCATGCTGGAGTGAAGACGGATCAAAAACAGAGGAAAGGCTGGAGCCGGGGTTTGGGACTCCAGCCCTGGTACACAGTTGTAGAATGCAGCGAGGAGTGAGCCTCAGCTGCTCCCTTAAATACTGAACCCAAAAGAAACAGAACCAAACAGGAAAGGGGAATGTAATTAACGAAATGACAAACAGTTGTCACAGCGCCGGCTCGGCTTTGATAGCCGGAAGTTCAGCCGTGACGCTATCACAATAAAAGCCCTGGAAGGGTCCAAATAACAAAACCCGAAATAATATGGGAGAAAAGGGGAAAATACTGAGTAACCCGAGCGCAGATGGGATCAGTGCTCAGATCACCACACCACATGCCAGTTCACTGTACAATAACTCACTCTAATGTTGACTTCTGGTCATAACTATGCTGTCATACTGCACCTTGCAGTCTAATTGATACCACATATTGCACCCTGTGCCTGATAGTCCTGTATTGTACAGTGAGTACAATTCATTATCTATTTACCTTTTGTTCTTACTAAAGACAAAAATATTATTTTTGTCTTTAATAAGAACAAAAGGTAAATAATTAAAAGAAGACAAAATGAACCTACTTCATGTATCTATACGGGCCATCATCTATTCATCTGCGATGTATATAAGTTATTTAAGCAGTTTTCTTTTCATGGGTAATTCCATTTTCTTTTATGCTGTGTGTGTTTCTGTCGTTTTGGTCATCTACTTTCATGCTGCTGTTACACTGTAATTTCCCAGTTTGGGATCAATAAAGTACAGCTATTTATCCATGTAACTTTCTTGTTCTTGTCATGAACGCCCCTTCGGGGCAGAAAGACAGGCCCATGCGCTGAACTGTAGTTGTGACATTTTTTAAATGAAAATACAAAAACAGTGCAGAGAACAAAAAATGCAACCAAAGTAAACTTACAAACTGTGGCACTCCAGAGCAGCAATCGCTCTAGAGGAGATGAGGAGATAAACTTACAGAGGGAGAAGTCCAGTAAGTCCAAACAATGCATAACAAAGCAATGCTGCAACAGTGAGAGGATGAGCTGGCAGTGAATAAATACTGGGCAGACAAATGAGCATCAGGTGTGCGGGCAGGACTGAACTGCCTAACTGCCCACAACTGAGGTGGCAGGAAAGCAGAGTGTGAATAGTTAGTGAGAGTGTCTGAGAAAGGAGGAGACCTGAGTGACAACAAACCAAAATAAACACAGAAAACTGACAACAAAATAATAACAAACATGCAAAACTCAGAAATAAATTGAGTCTGGTCTCAGAGGGAATAATTGAGCTCAGACTCATTACAGTTCTGGCTAGGGATATGGAAAGGACTACAACTATGGTGACTATGACCACAATCCCAATAGCCAATCACATGGTGCTTAGTTGTTGGTGGTTTCAGTTCTGCCCTGTGATTGATTGGCTGTTGGTCATAGTCACCGTAAATGTAGTCCTTTCAGTGTTTCTACCAAGAACAGAGTTGTTGCAGGCAATGCAGGTTCACAAGCTACAGTGGAAAAGACATTCATCTGGTCAAACATGGCTGCATCATAAAAATAATTTTCAAAACATTATTTTAAGGTGAGAATCTTACATAGTGTTGCTTTGAGAATGTTGATGGAGAAGTATAAAGAACATCAGAAGAGTTGCACTGTGTCTATGGATCTAGAGAATGCATATGATAGGGTGCCAAGAGAGCAAGTGTGTTACTGTATGAGGAAGTCAGGAGTGGCAGAAGTATGCAGGGGTGGTGCAAGTCATGCATAGGGACAGTGAGATGGTGGTGAAGTGTACTGTACGAGTAACAGATGGATTCAAGGTGGGGTGGGATCACATCAGGAATATGTTCTGAGCCCCTTCTTGTTTGCCATGGTGATGGACAGGCTGACAGACGAGGTCAGGCAGGATTCTTTGTGGAGCATGATGTTTGCAGATGACATTGTGATCTGTAGGGAACAGGTGGAAGAGAACCTGGAGAGGTGAAGGTATGCATGGGAGATAAGGGGAATGAAAGTCAGCAGATGGAAGACAGAATACATGAGTTTGAATGAGAGGGAGGCAGGTGTAATGGTGAAGATGAGAGGAGTAGAGGTAGTGAAGGTAGATGAATTTGAACACGTGGGGACAGGATTCGAAATTAGTATATCAGAGGGACAGTCAGGTTGAGCGGTTTGGAGACAAAGTAAGAGGGGCAAGGCTGAGATGGTTTGGACATGTGCAGAGGAGGTATAGTAGATATACTGGACAAAGGATGCTGAAGATGGAGCTGCCAGGCGGGAGAAAAAGAGTAAGACCACAGAGAAGATTCATGGATATAGAGAAGGAGGACATGGAGAGGGTTGGTTTGACAGAAGAGGATGTAAGGGACAGGGTGAGATGGAGGCAGATGTTCCAGTGTGGAGACCCCTAAAGGGAACACAAAGAAGAAGAAGAAGATTGTTTTTCTGAACTCATAAGACAGCAGTGTGAACAAGGTTGAAAGCATGTCAATTCGCCTCAGCATCACTGGGGCATTCTCCACCTACCAGCCAGGACTGACATCCTCCATCCAGCTGCTCCGTGCCATAGACGTCCTTCATAGCATTGCCTCTCCATGCTTCTTTGCTTGTCTTGAACATGATAAACAATTTACACGCACATATCGTAGATTCCACAAATCGAGGGCCTGTGGGCCTGCAGTGTTTTTATGGGTCCTTTTTCACGTTTAAGCCACATATGGTGTCATGGACAGGTGAGGTTACATCAGCACAGGGCCTCAGTGATTTGGAGCACTACTCCTAGTTAAAGAAGTTGCTCGTTCCGCTGCTCCCAGTGAGTCTGGCTGACCGGCCGGATGAGCAATCATTCACAGTGGAAAGGTGCAACGATTTTTTTTGTGCCTGTGTAAATATTACCTTGGATAATTCCAAGTTCAATGTCTGTTTTATGCTGATGATGACTTTAATTACATGCATAGAGTAAAGCATGAAAAAGCTCTGTGAAAGAAAGAAAGAAAGAAAGAAAGAAAGAAAGAAAGAAAGAAAGACTTGATGACTGTGTGTGCCATGTGTCGGAAAGACAAAGAGCGAGCAAGGGAGCTGCACCACATGTGCGTTTACATCAGAGGAATGAAGTTTAAGTTTCATGTCAAACAGTAACGGTGGCACAACCCATAGACAATTAACTTTGCTGCTGTTGTGGAAAATTATTAAAGTGTTTTTTTTCTTACATCAATTTCTTAGTCTCAACTTTATGTGATATTTTATGACCTGTGGCCCCTTAAAATTTTCCAACAAAGCGGGTGCTTCAAAGCACAATATGTGTGCTATCAAGAAAATTTGCCTCCCTTTTCTTCATTGTGAAAAATATAATCTTGTGGTTGCACTCAGTGACGGAGACATGCTCCATAGGTTTTTTTAATAATGTTCGGCCAAAAAGGGCCATTCCCCTGTAATACTGCAGGGCTGGTTTTCTCTTTCACTTAGTCACTGCAAAGTGCAAAAGTGAAGCCACCCATGATAGAGCAGCCCCTCACAATCATGTCCAACCAAGAAACAGCTGTGCTGCAGGTGGAAAGCACGTTTCACAGTAAGCATTGCTGAATGGTTTTCTAAATTGTGAAGGAATTTGCTCAGTTTCTTTAAGCAGCTTATTCCTGTTCAAACTGTCTGCTGCCAAATAGTATAGCAAAACTATATTATTATTAGACTATCTACCTTATTCCTAGGCCCCATGATGCCTTGCGTGAATTATGGTAGCAACTTACGGTACTAGTTTAGAACGTATGGTTGTCACTGAAACTGGACACTTTTCCTTGCTAAAAAACAATGACTTCAGCATCAAAAATGTGGGAACATGGCCTTTTGCACCTCAAAAAGAGTAATATAATCATACCACTTCTCACGACTATTGAGGGATGGGAAGATGACCTTAAAAAGTGGCCTGGCAGACAGTAGCTCCGTTTGTTAGCGCCGCTGCTAAGATGCTAACGCTGTAAACAAATTAAAGCTCTGAGATATATCAATGTCTCCACCACAATAAAGTTGGCTGCATTTTCTTAAAATATGTTGGAAATAATCAAATTTGCCTTAGAGCAGACGTATGCCACAACAGCGTGCTTGACTGTTGTCTGTCACCGTGTGGCAGACGCTACAACACCGTGCTTGGCTGTCATGGTATATACAGACAGCTGCAGCCGTTCGTTTTACCCTGAAATTAAAATGCTCATGCTGCTGTCATGCCATAAATACTTGTTATTTAACACATACAGAAATTTTCTGACAATTGTTCAGAATTTTATTGACCTACATTTTGTGATAATTTAAAAATTAATGCATGCTGAAGCATGCTAAAGTCCATATCGTTCCAAGGCAGTGCAACGAATGCAAAAAACACAAAAAACTGTTTGGTATCGTTCTTAAATCATTAAAGCGAGGTAGTCGGATACCCAAAAGCCGATGGTGTATAGAGCACGTATATTAGGATTTTTATGTGAAATTTCGGCATCGAAACTGCTCCCGTTTAGCTGTAATTAATATTCAAAAATGATATTTTCGGGACGAAAGAATTCAAGCGTCCCTGCATTTGTTTACTTCTCGGGGCTGCCGCGGGAAAGCGAGCAGTGTGCAAAATGCAATCGTGTTGTTAATATAGCACATTTTTTGTGGAAATGTTACTATTATTAGTTGTGAAATGTGTTATAAAACGATTAGACGACGATACTATGGCTTTTCCTGCTGTTCCTGTTTCACTGTTTTTTTCCGGATGTAAAATACGGGATCCCTACGGCCCATCGGCGCGCGAAGTATCCTGGCAGATGTAAACAGCCACGGACCAAAAAACATACATTTGCTCGTGGAACAGGTCATTCACACTCGCAGACAATCGCGCTATATGTGTCTATAGGATTTTCTTTCCATGCACACAAAAAAAAAAAAATTCCCGGATCCGACTACCTCGCTTTAAGCCTTAGGAAGCAAATTGTTGCTATTTTTTATGTATTATTTTACTTCATGCAGCCTTCATTCTGGTGACATATATAACACATAAACATCAGATCTGTGACATTTATACAAGTGAAAACATACCTGCTGTGCTCTTGTGTTTGTCCTGTGTCTGTACCACCGATCACACCAACAGTCCTTTTTTGTTCAGTGCATGATCTACGCAATGCAGGTGAGAAGCCTCCATTTATAGTCTATGGCACAACCACGAACACCAGCAACAAGTACCAGAACTATGCCAAAACATTCAAAAAATACAAAAACTACAAGTGCTGAATTTAGCTGCCAATTGAGTGCAAAACACGTATGTAGACTATACATTAAAATGAATTTGAAAAAATTTTAAAAACACTATTTTAAATGCCCCTGCTACACCACTCTTGCTGACTGATTTAACACTACTGCAGCCAAAACTGGAAGCTCCGCCCATAATTGTTCCTACAGAGGCAGCTCCAGGAATGGGCTGGATGAAATTTACAAAAAAAGAGCAATAAACTTTCTGGTTGTGCTGATTCGTGTTGCTATGCTACCATATTTGTCAGATACAACCTCCGGCAGAACAGGAAAAAAAATGACTCCTTCAGGCGGGTAGAACTCCACTGTAACATATTTTATTAACGGGGTGCAAAATAGCTTTTAGCGTGGGGGCTGTCGAAACACAAGAAGAGCCGGTAGGGCTAAACACTAACAAAAGGGTGAGGTTAAACACGATGGAAAGCCGGAGGGAAAACTTTGATTATCATGCCACAACAAACTTGAAACACAAACCAACATATAAAGGGTAACCGATGATTAACTGACACAAGACATGTGGGGACAAATCAAAAACTAAATGATTACATGAGACAGGCTGCAGGTGTGGAAGACATGAGGGGCCCAAAGGAAAACAGAGGAGCAGCTATAGATATGGAAAATAACTGAACTCAGAAACTGAGGATAACCCAACAAACTAATGATAACAGAATCGTACAAACATTTCAAAAATTAAAAAAAAAAAAGGTGTGGACAAGATGTCCAGATCATGACAACAGTCCTCATCCATGAAAAAAAAATGAAAAAAAAGGGTAGATAGATAGATAGATTTTATTGATCCCAAACTAGGAAATTACAGAATGACGGGATAGTGGCGGGATATACATTATCCACTCTAGAATAATGAATGAAATGGGAGAACAGAGTTTAGTGGGGTAACTGAAATTCACAGAAAAGAGTTCTCAGACCACAACTGGATTGCTAACTAGCTTAATAGCTAAGTTAGCTGCACTGTAGCTACGTGAGCTCTGAGGCTGTGTTAGAAACTTCCTCTTCTCCTCTGAGAAGAGGTTGTACCAGACCATCCAGGAGACAGGTATGCATCAGATCTGTTTTGGGGTTTTTTTGATTTTGTATACTTTATTGATCCCCAGATGGGAAATTGAGGGCATCCACCTGGATGGATGAAGCAGCCACGGTACGGCGCTATCCCTTAACCATTCACACACACATTCACACCTAGGGCCACTTTAGAGTTTCCAATTAACCTAACCTGCATGTTTTTGGCTTGTGGGAGTAAACCGGAGAACTCCCAGAGTAAACCCACGCAGACACGAGGAGAACATGCAAACTCCACACAGATCACTGTTGGTCAGGGGCTGGAATCGAACCAGGGTTCCCATGGCCAAGGGTGAGTTGCTGTGCTGCCGCAGTGCTAACCACTGCGCCACTGCACCGCCCAAATAATAATGGCGTGATGACTTCACAGAAGAGATTATCAGCCAACAGCCAATCCAAATGAGGCATTTCAGACAGAGTTGTAGCCCTAGTTTCTGTGGGAGAGGAAAAATCCTGTGCAGGAGTACTTTGGGTTGTTTGGCTTTGCAGATCATATACTGTCACAAAAATCCTACTTAACGCACTAAAATAAAGGTGAATCCCAAAAAGTATGATAGGGTTCTTTAAAATAAGCGTAAAATGACCAAACTACAAATACAGTGGTGTGAAAAAGTGTTTGCCCCCTTCCTGGTTTCTCAATTTTTTTGTATGTTTGTCACACTTAAATGTTTCAGATCATCAAACAAATTTAGATTTTAGACAAAGATAACACAAGTAAACACAAAATGCAGTTTTTAAATGGAGGTGTTTATTATTAAGGGTAAAAAAAAATCCAAACCTACATCACCCTGTGTGAAAAAGTGATCCCCCCCCCCCCATTAAAACATAAATTAACTGTGATTTATCACATCTTTGGAAAGCTGAGTTCAATTTCTCTAGCCACACCCAGGCCTGATTACTGCCACACCTGTTCTCAATCAAGAAATCACTTAAATAGGACCTTCCTGATAAAATGAAGTAGACCAAACGAGCCTCAAAAACTAGATATCATGCTGCGGTCCAAAGAAATTCAGGAAAAAGTGAGAAACAAAGTAATTGAGATCCATCAGTCTGGAAAAGGTTATAAAGCCATTTCTAAAGCTTTGGGACTCCAGCAAACGACACTGAGAGCCATTATCCACAAATGGCGAAAACATGGAATAGTGGTGAACCTTCCCAGGAGTGGCCGGCCAACCAAAATTACTCCAAGAGCGCAACGACAACTCATCCAACAGGTCACAAAAGACCCCACAACAACATCCAAAGAACTGCAGGCCTCACTTGCCTCAGTTAAAGTCAGTGTTCATGACTCCACCATAAGAAAGAGACCGGGGAAAAATGAACTGCATGGCAGAGTTCCAAGACGAAACCCACTGCGGAGCAAAAAGAACATAGAGGCTCGTCTCAGTTTTGCCAGAAAATATCTTGATGAGCCCCAAGACTTTGGGGAAAATACTCTGTGGACTGACGAGACAAAAGTTGAACTTTTTAGAAGGTGTGTGTCCCATTACATCCGGTGTAAAAGTAACACAGCATTTCAGAAAAGGAACATCATTCCAACAGTAAAATATGGTGGTGGTAGTGTGATGGTCTGGGGCTGTTTTGCGGTTTCAGGACCTGGAAGACTTGCTGTGGTAAATGGAACCATGAATTTTGCTGTCTACCAAAAAATCCTGAAAGAGAATGTCCGCCCATCTGTTCGTGATCTCAAGCTGAAGCGCACTGGGGTTCTGCAACAGGACAATGATCCAAAGCACACCAGCAAGTCCACCTCTGAATGGCTTAAGAGAAACAAAACGAAGATTCTGGCGTGGTCTAGTCAAAGTCCTGACCTGAATCTGATTAAGATGCTGTGGCATTGTCACACCCGGCTCTAGGGAGCCGAGCAATAAGAGCCAAGGGCGAGCCAGTGAGTCGAGATGTTTTATTGAAGGAAAGGGTGAGGGATGAGGGAAGCACAGATACTCAGCACAATAACACTCATGAGCAGTACAGCGACAGAGAACACCGTTGGCACTGGGCGTAGGGGTACACAACAAGGGGGCTCACAGCAGGTAACACTCACGGGTTAAGCAGCCAGAAGAATAGAGAGCTGGCACTGGGCAAAGGACTCCAATACACAGGTCACTCTTACAAGGTGGTACTCCCAAGTGATTCAGTAAGGCAAGTA
Organism: Pholidichthys leucotaenia; assembly: GCA_020510985.1. Lineage (NCBI taxonomy): Eukaryota > Metazoa > Chordata > Actinopteri > Cichliformes > Pholidichthyidae > Pholidichthys > Pholidichthys leucotaenia. Next base: position 314,937,359 of record CM035840.1, read on the forward strand.
GCGGGTTAGCACCGGACATGGGGGTACCAAGGCACAAACTCCTTACGGGAAACACTTACGAGTTGTGCTGAAGATGAGGCAGGGGCTGGCACCAGACGAAGGGGCTCCAGCCTAGCAGTGCTTATGTCGCAGCCCCGAGTCATCGAGGCTGCTCCTATTTATTCTCATTGGCAGCGCCCCAGCTGATGAGGACTAATTGGCCCCAGCCGTCCGTAATGCTGCCAGCTGGGAGCCTGCTGAGACGCTGCTCAATGGGAAGCAGGGATGAGGGAAAACATGGGCTGAGCGCCGAGACGGCATCTCAACCCATGGTGACAGGCATGACCTTAAAAAGGCAGCTCATGCTCGAAAATGCTCCAGTGTGGCAGAATTACAACAATTCTGCAAAGATGAGTGGGCCAAAATTCCTCCACAAAGACTGATTGCCAGTTATCGCAAACGCTTGATTGCAGCTGTTACTACTACTAACCTGCACTTATATAGCGCTTTTCTAGTCACAAAGACCACTCAAAGCGCTTTCACTAGTACTAACCCTCTATTCTAAGGGCCTATAGGAAACAGATATCTAGGGACAATTTAGAACAACCAATTAACCTAACATGCATGTCTTTGGATTGTGGGAGGAAACCGGAGCCCCCGGAGTAAACCCACACAGCACAGGGAGAACATGCAAACTCCATACAGAAAGGTTCCAACCCCTGCCAGCCTGGGGATTCGAACCAGGAACCTTCTAGCTGTAAGGCAACAGTGCTAACCACTGCACCACTGTGCTGCCTGTTGGTGCTAAGGGTGGCCCAACCAGTTATTAGGTTTAGGGGGCAATCACTTTTTCACACAGGGCCATGTAGGTTTGGATTTTTTTCCCTTTAATTATAAACACTGCATTTAAAAACTGCATTTTGTGTTTACTTGTGTTATCTTTGTCTAATATGTAGATTTGTTTGATGATCTGAAACATTTAAGTGTGACAAACACAAAAAAATGAGAAATCAGGAAGGGGGCAAACACTTTTTCACACCACTGTAACTACTCAGTGACAATAAAAGGTACTTAAAATTACAAAATATATTGGTCTTTAATTAACCCTGATCCTACCGAGTGGGGTCCCAATTGACCCCACACATATGTTCTTATGCACAACACGGACATATTATCGATCACAGCTATCATGTTTTCTGACTTTGTTTGTCATCATCTGTGAATCACAAAAAATAAATCTGATTTAAAATACAGTTTTCTTCTGTACTGTCAGTTCAGATTTTTCATTGGGGTCCGATCGGACCCCAGGGAAAAATATGATGCTCATGATATTAAATGTATGAATTTTGTGTTATATTTCAGTGAATGATGGCTCAACGAGGTAGACTTTGCCATGCAAATATGCAAATACTTTGCCATTGTAGCAAAGTAGCATTGTATACTAGCATGTAGCATGCTACATGTAGCATGTAGCATGCTACATGCTAGTATGTACAACATGCTAAAAACATGTAGTACATGCTAGCATGTAGCATGCTACATGTAGCACAGGGGTGTCAAACTCATTCCATGGAGGGCCAAGACCCTGCATGTTTTGCTTCTACCCAGTGTCTTCAGCAGGTGTTTTCACTGATCAGCAATCAGTGGGAAGAAATTCAGTGAAATCACCTGTTGAAGACACTGGGTGGAGGTAAAACCTGCAGGGTCTTGGCCCTTTATGGAATGAGTTTGACACCTGTGATGTAGCATGTAGCATTGTATTCTGTAGGCCCTACAGAACACATGCACAACAATGGCAAAGTATTTGTATTTCTTGTACCAATTAAGAAGTGAAATTAGATAATTTCCCACAAAAACCTGAACGCACCAGGGCACACTGGTTGAAAAACACATTACAACCGGGCTACTCGTGCTGAAAGGCAGGCAACCGACAAACTAGCCCCATTCCGGGATTTTTGGATCATGTTTCAAGCACAACTCTTTGTTTTAACCAAATAAAACATTTTAAGTGAAAAAAAATACTTTGGTATTGCTTAATAATCCAATTAACAGTTAAATTTTGTGTGGGGTCCAAACGGACCCCAGTTGGTACTATTTGTATGTAAAATATGTTAGTAGGATGAGGGTTAATGGTGCGTTCCAGCCAACTGAACTTAGGCAAGCCAAGGCAAGGCAAGTTTATTTGTATAGCACATTTCTTGTACGAGACAATTTAAAATGCTTTACACAAAAACATTAAAGAGTCTGTGACACAATTTATCCAAGACATCATTAGAAAGAAGAACAACTGTGTTTTTATTCTGTGTAGACAAAAAAAATCAATAAAATTTTGTTTCCATATACTGTGGAGGAATTAATTCAGGCGAGATGCGACGAGCTGGAAGGTTGCAGAGTTTTATTTCCTCCATCAAAATGAGACGCACTTGTAGCGCTGTGCGCTACTGTGTTGCTGTGCTGTGCTGTCTGTGCTGTGTTTGCTGTGTCGTGTCGTCCTTTATATGTTATACAAACAGAGAGAATGCATGGCACATTAGCATATTGATATACATATCAGTCAATACATATGATTAGCATGACCACTGGCGCCCAGACGTCTTCTTCTTAATCCGGGGATGTATAAACAATAGTCCATTGTTCTGGTTGTCCCCCCAGGGGTTCTCTGTCCATATGTGAATGGTCCTCTGCTTCCCCCGGACTTACTGAGTGTGAGGATTGAATGTCCATGTAGATTGTGGTGGGTCGCCACAATACCACCATAAATTACATTGTGATGCATACGATTGCGATGTTCGTTTGTCGAAATTGGGTCAAACGCCACCACCATTTTGTGACGTATTGAGGTGAACCAAATATGTATGTAAACAAGCATGGCTGAGTACACTGAAGCAGAGGAAGTTGTGAGCGAGTTCAGCAAATATTTGTAGCGATTTGTCGACAGCTTTTGAGGAAGAAGCAGCATCGAGTGGTGAAGAAGAGCGAGTTGGTTCTAATGAAGTACTGCAACCCTATTTATTTGAACCATATCGTTCAGGGAGCGAAGGTGACTCGCACGTTTCAGAGGATGAAGGGTCTGACGGTGAAGGGTTAGAGATGGACATCGGTCGCCTCCAAAACACTGAATGGTAATAACAGATAGATCTAAATTTCCCCGATCGGGTGGTTGGGGAAATAAAAAAAAATGCTCTGATATTCAGTTTCAGTAGGCAAATGAGATTTATAAAAATGAAAACTAAAAAAAGTAATATAACGTTTTTTAACACAAAGTTGGAGTAAAGTCAACACTTGGCTTCAAAATTCATAGGGGACGATTTTACTTTCAGCGGAAAAAATATAATAAAATCACAATCGCCTTATGTGGAAAAAAAAATTAATTACACAAACTCTTTTCCAGGTGAGTTTTGACACTGCTACTTCTCTGCGCTGTTTTGATATGTTAATATCGTCTTGAGCTGTGGGTTTTCCTTTGAAAACCGTAGGTATGGCAGTCGGTTTTAGAACCCGTTTGTAACAAACTTTCAAGCTTAAAGATTCCTGTATAGTAGGCGCCTCCTCAAAACTGTTTGCAGTGAAATGATCACTACAGAGTACAGAAGATGGTGTTGGTTGCCATTTGTCCCTTGTTCTCTGTACTTGCTTCGCCCATTTTTTAAGAAGATCTGGATCTTTTGGGAATGAGAACAGGCTTATACGTTCACTGGAGCAATTAGAACACCCAGCCGCCACACAACGTTTCAGCTTTTCTTTGCTGATATAGAAGCTAAACAGCTTGTTTACACTGACAGCACACGGATCAGCCAAGAGGAAACTCTCCTCTTAATGTCATATCTTGAAATGAGGCGCGTCTCAGGATATCGCACTAGTGTAACAAGGCGCTAAATTTGAATTCACTTAGAAATATTTTTCCACTTATTTAGCATTCGAAGTCAACAGAACCAACTATGTGGACGATTGAAGATAAATTCATACTGAATATTGATCCATAGTTCCTACTTTGTGTCACAGACACTTTAAAGCATTACAGGAAGTTGCAAAAGGAATACATAAGAATTTAAAAGCAAGCTAAAAGTAAATTAAAGAAAAATATCCATCCATCCATCTTCTTCCGCTTAATCCTTTCCGGGTCGTGGCGGGGCTGGAGCCTATCCCAGCATCTTTAGGCAAGAGGCAGGGTACACCCTGAACAGATCACCAGTCCATCACAGGGCCAACACAGAGAGACAGACAACCATTCACTCTCACAGTCATACCTAAGGACAATTTAGAATCCCCAGTTAATACCAGTTAACCTAACTTGCATGTTTTTGGCATGTGGGAGGAAACCGGAGAAATCCCGGAGTAAACCCACGCAGACACAGGGAGAACATGCAAACTCCACACAGATCACTGTTGGTTGGGGGCTGGGAACAAACTAAAATAGAATAAGACAGAAAACACAAGAAATAAAAGTTACAGTGCATTGTGGGAGATTAACAATTGTTCTACTGAAAGGCCGTGGCAAATAGGAAAGATTTTAACCTGGATTTAAAGCAGTTGAGAGTTTCAGCAGCCCTGATGCTTTCTGGGAATTTGTTCCATATGTGAGAGCCAGTGTTAAGATCTGAGGACTGGAGTTACATGATCCACTTTCTTGGTCTTAGTGAGGACTCAAGTTGCAGCGTTCTGAACTAAATGCAGCTGTCTGATGGACTTTTTAGGGAGACCTGTGAGGACAGTGTTACAGTAGCCCAGTTTACTGAAAATAAATGCATGGACAAGTTTTTCTAGATCCTGCAGAGACATCCGACCTTTAATCCTCGCTATGTTCTTTAAGTGATAATAGGCTGACTTCCCTACCGTCTTAATGTGGCTGTTAAAATTCAGGTCTGAGTCCTGAACCACACTCAGATTTCTGGCTTAGCTGCTGGTTTTTAGCATCATTGATTGAAGCTCAATACTAACTTTCATTTCGTTTTTGTTCTCATTTGACCAAAGAAAATTCTGGCACATCCAATCTTTAATTTGACCAATGCATTTGATCAGGGATTTAATTTAGTAGGTTTAACCTAATTTAATATATTCTCAAGGTAGCACTGACTCTAATCTGACCCTGAAAATCCTAACATTTAGTGCATGTCAAGGGCCACTGGATTAGTGAGCACTAAATAAAAGGGGAAGGTGCACGGAGGGGACATGACCATAAAGCTTGAAATTTGTACCCATGGATGCCGGTGTTAAGTTTTCCATCAGCTGGCGACACTAGTATAAGCCTCTCCTTTCGAGCTCACGGTCAGAGTTCAGGCAACAGGCTCAGGGCCTCTGAAGTGAGCTGGCTGGAGAAAGGTGAAGCCAACAGTCTGAGCAGAAAGTGCATGGAAAGGTCATAGAGTAAAAAGACTGCAACATTTAATGCATCCATACCCACTTGCTTGATATTAGCCGCTAAATTGGATGCCAGGTAGAAATAACATTTTGGAATCTGTTCAAAAATTGGTCTGAAAATGTCTAAGAGATTCACTCAATTTAAAAGTTTGGACTGAAATCTATTTATTGTTATGCATTACTCCAATCTGAATAATTCATGTATTTCTAATTGCTCTTATTATTTTTTTCCTGTTCTCTGTATATATTCCAAAATTTTAATTAATATAACAGAAATATCTTTGGCAATAACTAACTAACTAACTAACCTGCACTTATATAGCGCTTTTCTAGTCACAAAGACCACTCAAAGCGCTTTCATTAATACTAACCCTCTATTCTAAGGGCCTATAGGAAACAGATATCTAGGGACAATTTAGAACAGCCAATTAACCTAACATGCATGTTTTTGGCATGTGGGAGGAAACCGGAGAAATCCCGGAGTAAACCCACGCAACACGGGGAGAACATGCAAACTCCACACAGATCACTGTTGGTCGGGGGCTGGGATCGAACCCACGATCCCACGATCCCCACAATCCCCCGGCCAAGGGTAAACTGTGCTGCCGCAGTGCTAACCACTGCGCCACCGTGCAGCCATAAAAAAAAACATGGTGATCCTACTTCATAACTGTTGGGATGGTTTAAGACTGACATCATCAGGGTATGTAACTTCTGGTGAAGGGGTTAACAAGGCATTATACTAATTACTGATAGTGAAGGAGCAGAACTTTGTAAAACCTGCATGTCTTTCAGTTATAGAGCTGATGTGTATCGTTTTTCCATGCTATGCTTGGGATCCTAAGGGATCCTACCTGCTCTGTGTGCCCAGCTATCTCTCTCCCCCTCTGATTAAATTAAATTAAATCACCCTTTATTGTCATTCAACCAATCATGTACAGTAGAACGAAATTGTGCTTTATCCTATCTACAGTGTCAATCACACACACACCCCATGTGTAGAATCAGAAGGGCTGCTGCCATGCAAGGCGCCGCCGCAGATTTCCCTCCTCCATTCCATAATTGCTGAGCACCAAGCTGGACGGCAGGAAGTTCCGCTTTTATATGGTCTTCGGCATGGCCCGGCCAGGATTTGAACCCCTGCTTCCCGGGTGTGGGGCGGATGCTCTACCAACTGAGCCACCACTCCGGTAAGCGCTCTCCTTGCAGCCCTGACAACACTTGCTCTTGCTTGCTTGTTTTTTTTTCTTGCCTTCTGATTGTTGCTCTGAGTGTTGCTATCCCTGTGCTGTTGCAATCCTGGAATTTCCCCGTTGTGGGACTAATAAAGGCTTATCTTATCTTATCTTACCTGTTGCCAATTTGGATCACCCTTTATAGGAAGCCTCACCCATTGCTCTTCCTGGTCGTGTAGACTCTCAACCATAACTGTCATGAACCTGGGTTTGGTGGTTCCAAACCAAGTTCGGCCACCGTGGCCATTTTGGCCCGTTTCTCTATTTATTTTCCATCAGGCGCTTCAGGGAGCCCTTTGGGTCCTCGCTCCCTGACAGCTCGGGCACGTCCCCTCCACCTGTCAGTATCACCAGCTGTTCCTTATTATTGGTATTTCACACACTTACACATACACCTCATTCACATACTCAGACACTCACTCATGCACACATGTTTTCCATTGCACCCAGCTCATGCTCTCCCACACCGGCGCTCTCTTCCCTCATTAGTGTGATTATTACTTAAGCGCTGTTAGAGTAGGAAGAGATCGCCAGAGCATTGCGCTTCTTACACAGCAACGTGTACCTCTGTGTATGTTAGCCTTCATTCCCTTCGTGTATTATCAGCCTGACAAACTTGTCTTCTCTTATGCTGTGCTGTTGTAGTTTACTAACGTAAGCGGCTGTTCCTGTCAAGCCTTCATCATCCAGACAACAAGGACTGCCTTGGATCATCTCAGCTCGTAAGTTAAGTTTGCCTTTCTTCTCATGCTGACAGCTGCTCTGCAGCACTAGGCGTTTCCCTCATCAAGCTGTTGAGCATCCGGGTGGCGTCCCTGTTTGTCTGGTGGCCACTATTGCAATCATTTCAATCCTCCGTTCATGTCGAGACTGTTTGCTGGACTATGTGGAGTTTATGTTAATAAAGTGCACAGAACTACTCCTGCTCATGGGATTTTTCATTCCTCCCTCGGTGCGCCGTGAAATGGCGCACGAGGGGTCATAACACATAACCATATCCTTGCTTTGCCTGCACTGTATGAACTTTTGTCTTGCCTGACATGTTTGGCCTCTGCTTGCTTTAGACCCTGTTGCCTGCCTGATGCCTTGGACCTCTGTCTGCCCTAGTCTGCCTGCCATGCTCTGACCCCTGCTTGACTGGATTTGCCTTATGGATTGGAATTGGATTACCTGGACTGTGCACATTTCTCCCCTCACATTCCCCAAAGTAAGTCAACTTACCATCGTGTGCCTGCATTGTTTTCTTCATCCCTTTCCCTCCATCCAGGCCCGGCCAGCCTTCCTGTAGCACCCCGCTGGAACTCCTTCACTGCGTCCCTATTCGGGTGTGCCCCTCCACTGTCTTCCACTCCCCAGCCGAAGAGGATCAGTCTCTCTGGTTCAGCAGCGTTTCCCCAGCGGACATGTAAGCATAAATTAAACAGAATAATTATTCCCTATCAATTCATCATACTCACCCCTGTTCTGCTCTCTGTCACAGGGTTGCCAGATCGTCGCAGCAAATTATTACTGCACCATTTATTGCACACCCTTGTAAATAAAGATAACTGTCACTTTGACTTCTGCCTCATCTGTGTTGCTTTTGTGTCTATGCTGGTAATCTTTAACAATACGCGGCCAACCTGTAAAATGGTAAATGGTAAATGGCACTCACTTATATAGCGCTTTTATTCTCATCTCTTGATGACCAAAGCGCTTTACAGATCCTGCTATCCACCCATTCACACACATATTCAAACACTGATGGTGGTCATCCTAGTTGCTGTAGACCCAGCAACTAGGATGGAGGCAATATTATCCCGGCTTGGCGTCCTCAAGCAGCGTTATGACCAAATTTCCCTCCAAAACCAAGTCATGTCAGAACGTCTCACTAAATTAGAGGAGTCTGCTCAGTTTCTTTCCGCCGCCTCCTCCGCCCCGGTGCCCCCACAAGCATCCCCCTCGGTGGTTCACCAGGGTCGCCCCCTACCTTCCACCGCACCGTCTCATTATGACGGTCAGTTGGAGGGGGCCCACAGGTTCCTGTTCCAGTGCCAACTTGTTTTTGATAGCACTCTGGGCGATTTTCCCACTGACCATAGTAGGATGAGCTTTATAGTGGGTATGCTCGATGGCCACGCCCTCTCTTGGGGGCAGATTATTTTTCAGGGGCCAAATTATAAGGCTTCCTGCTCCTCCTAGGAGCATTTCACTACTGAATTCTCTCCAGTATTTAATCACACTGATCGGGAGGGAAGCGTGTCCACCAGGCTAATGGACATGCACCAGGGGATGAGAACACGTCATTGATTTCCGGGTGCTTGTGGCCAAGGCAGGGTGGGACGACGTTGCACTACGACTCAGCATTCACACACAGTTTAAATGGCACCCTCCGCAATGAACTCGCTTGCCTCCGGGACGAGCCCGAGTCCCTAAATGAATTCATCTCTCTGGTTATTAAGCTTGACAAATGGCTGTGACAACGTTCCAGAGAACACCAGCGGTCTTCACCCCACCCCCCATTCTCCATCCACTTGCTCACTGCTCCTTGCTCTTCCGCCTGCCAGCACCTCCTCTGACACACCTGAGCCAATGGCGGTGGGTTGTTCTACAACTCCCCCACGCCAAATGGCAGCAGCGCTACGAGGAAGGGCTGTGACTGTACTGTGGCCAAACCAGTCACACCGCCACCCAGTGTCCAGCTAAGTTAAAAGCCAGAGCCCATCAGTCGCTGTAGGGTGTCTGACGAGCAGCACAGCTAATCCCTCACTCAATCGGCTATCATTACCCATTCATTTGCTTCTCGAGTCTGCCAAGTATGTGGGTTCCACTCTAGTTGACTCCGGAGCAGAGCAAAGTGTCATCTCTGAGCATCTGGCAACCCAATTTAATATTCCTTGTTTTGATCTGCCCCAACCCATACAAGTGGTGGATCTCACCGGCCAGCCCCTTTGCCAAATTGTTAACCAGACAGCCCCTCTCACCCTGTTCACTTCAGGAAACCATCATGAGCGCCTGACCTTTCTAGTTCTTCCCTTGTCCCCCTCCCCCATCGTCCTTGGGTTCCCCTGGTTGAAACTTCATAACCCAGTCATTGACTGGGGAACAGGAGAAACTCATGGAGCTCATTCTATATGTCTACTTGTCTCAGATCCACCACGTGCTCCTCATCGACTGACATCCAGCCCACCTCCCCTGAAGCTCCCAGTCTATCCACAAATCTAAGACCCTGTCTCTGCCACTTTACTGCCCTTACGACTGTGTGATTGAGCTTCAACTGGGGGCTTGATTCCCCTCCAGCCGCCTCTACAGGCTGTCCAGTCTCAAAAGGAAGGCTATGGATGAATACATCAAGGAGTCAGTTAACACCGGCATCATTCGTCCCTCATCTTCTGCGGGGTTCTCCTTTGTGGGGAAGAAGAATGGCTTGCTGCGCCCCTGCATAGATTACCGCAAACTGAACAATATCACCATTGAGGATAAGTACGTTCTGCCCCTAAGTAACTCCACCTTTGATCAGCTCTAACGTTTCACTATTTACAGCAAGTTAGATCTCCTCAGTGCTTACCACCTCATCCAAATACGTGAGGGTGACGAATGGAAGATGGGTTTTTGCACCCCTAGTGGTCATTTTGAGTACTGCATTATGCCACTTGGCCTCACCAATGCTCCCGCAGTATTTCGAAGCATGATCAACGATGTGTTACGGGACTTTCTTGACTCCTTTGTTTTTGTCTACCTAGACAACATCTTAATATTCTCCCGGTCCCTACCCGAACACAAGATTCATGTGTGATTGGTTTTCCAACACCTCCTTGAGAACCAGCTCTACGTAAAGGCTGAAAAATGTGAATTCCACACTACCACCACCACCTTCCTGGAGTTCATTATCTCCAAAGGGCAGAGTGAGTCTGACCCAAAGAAGATTAAGCCTGTGACTGATTGGCCCACTCCCTCAACCCGTAAACAACTCCAACAGTTTCTGGGGTTTGCCAGTTTTTATCGGCGCTTCTTCACGAATTTCAGCTTTGTCGCCCACCCGCTCACCGCCTCACCTCCGCCAAGACCCTGTTTCGTTGGACATCAGAGGCTAATCAGGCATTCTCCCAGCTAAAGAGCCATTGCATCCTGCCCGAACCTGCTTGCCAGTTTGAAGTGGAGGTGGATGCCTCCGATATTGGGGTGGGAGAAGTTCTCTCACAGTGCTCAGTCACTGATGACAAACTACATCCTTGTGCGTATTGGTGACTGGGAGCTGCTAGAGGTGAAATTGGCCCTAGAGGAGTGTTGTCACTGGCTGGAGGGGGCTGCCCAGCCCTTTGTGGCTTGGACTGATCACAAGAACTTAGAGTACATTAGATCAGCCAAACGACTCAATCCCCACCAAGCTAGATGGAAACTTTTTTTCCCACAAGGTTCCATTTCACTATCACCTACAGGCCTGCTCCTGAGAACCGCAAGCCCGACACCCTCTCACACCAGTTCGCACCCAACCCATCAACCTCTGAGGAGGAGACCATCCTGCCCGAGAAGATCGTCGTGGGAGTGGTCTCTTGGGAGATCGAGCAGCACATCAGAGAGGCACAGGTCACCGACCCAGACCCGGGAGGGGGCCCTCCAGGCTGCCTTTTTGTTCCAGCGGCAGTGAGGGGTGATGTTATCCACTGGGGCCACACAGCCAAGTTCTCTTGCCACCCTGGAGTTGCTAAAACCCATTCCCCCCTCTGCCATACCTTTTGGTGGCTCTCCATGGACCGGGACATCTGGGAATACATTAAAGCTTGCCTTCAGTGCTCCATAGGCAAGACCCCCACCTCCCATCCTGCCGGCCTACTTCAGCCCCTTCCTGTTCCCTATCGGCCTTGGTCCAACATTGCCCTGGACTTTGTTACGGGTCTGCTTCATCTAATGGCCACACTACAGTCCTCAACATCATTGACAGAGTCTCAAAGGCTGCACATTTTGTGCCTTTAAGAAAGCTTCCATTGGCCTTGGAGACAGCTCAGCTCCTATCGGATCATATGGTCAGATTACACGGCATCCCCTTCAACATTGTCTCGGACTGTGGCCCCCAAATCCTCTCCAAGGTGTGGTGGGAATTTTGTAAGTCCATCTCGGCCACGGCCAGCCTGTCCTTCAGTTATCACCCACAAAGCAATGGGCAGTGTGAATGGGCCAATTAGGAGATGGAGGTTATACTGCACTGCATCACGTCAGCTGACCCATCTGCCTGGAGCACCTTCCTCCCATGGGTGGAATATGCCCACAATTCCTCCACCTTTGCTGCCCCCAGATTCTCCCCCTTTGAGGCATCCCTGGGGTATAATCCCTCGCTTCTCTCCATCTCCGAGGAGGAGGTTTCGGTCCCATCCGTCACAGCCCACATAGTGCATTGTAAGTGCTTCTGGAGAGATAATGTGGTGCTGCTGCACTCTGTGGAGGAGAACTCGAGGTAGGCCAATAAAGGCAGGCATCCTGCCCCTAATTACCGAGTCAGGCAAAAGGTATGGCTGTCAACTAAGAACTTTCCCCTCAAGACGGACTCCAGGAAACTGGCCCCAAATGTTGTGGGTTCATTGACTATTACCGCCATTATCAACCCCTCCTCTGATAGACATAATCCACCTACCACTCTCCGAGACCATCCATCCTTCCCCGTCTCGCAGATCAAGCCAGTATTCAACAATTCACTCTGACTGCTGTCCAAGTCACCGCCGCCACTCAACATGGTAGATGGGAGATTGGTCTATGCTGTAACCCGCATCTTGGATGCCCGCCACAGGGGGTGCAGTATCCAGTTTTTTGTAGATTGTCAGGGGTACGGGCCAGAGTAACAATCTTGGATCCCTAGGTCTTTTATCACTGATTTCTATCGACACCATCCTGACAAGCCCTGTGTTACGCCAGGAGGCATTTGTTAGGGAGGAGTACTGTAAGGGATTCTACGTGCTCTGTACGCCTGTCTCTCTCCCCCTCTGATTAGCGCTCTCCCTGCGGCCCTGACAACACCTGTTGCCAATTTGGATCACCCTTTATAGGGAGCCTCTCCCATCGCTCTGCTTGGTCACATAGACGCTCAACCATATCCTTAACGTTGCTTTGCCTGCATTGTATGAACTTTTGTCTTGCCTGGCATGTTTGACCTCTGCTTGCTTTAGACCCTGTTGCCTGCCTGACGCCTTGGACCTCTGTCTTCCCTACTCTGCCTGCCGTGCTCTGACCCCTGCTTGACTGGATTTGGATTAGCCTTATGGATTGGAATTGGATTACCTGGACTGTGCACATTTCTCCCCTCACATTCCCCAAAGTAAGTCAACTTACCATCGTGTGCCTGCATTGTTTCCTTTGCCCCTTTCCCTCCATCCAGGCCTGGCCAGCCTTCCTGTAGCATCCCCCTGGAACTCGTTCACTGTTTCCCTATTCAGGTGTGCCCCTCCACTGCCTCCCATTCCCCAGCTGAAGAGGATCAGCCTCCATGGTTCAGCAGCATTTCCCCAGCGGACATGTAAGCATAAAATAAACAGAATAATTGTTCCCAGTCTAATCATCATACTCATCCCTATTCTGCTCTCTCCCACAGGGTTGCCAGATCCTCGTGGCAAATTATTACTGCACCATTTATTGCACACCCTTGTAAACTTAAAGATAATTGTCACCTTACCTTCTGCCTCATCCGTGTTGCTTTTGTGTCTATGCTTGTAATCCTTAACAGTGCTAAGTACCACTGAAGCACAGGCTACTCTTTGATGCCAAAAGAGTGGATAGTGGTTTATGCCTTTGGGTGTGCTACCTTTAAAGGGAGACTCAGGACTTTTATCCACCACTGGATATCCCATTAGAGGGGTGTTTTTCAACCAGGGATCCCCGGGGAAGAACGTTCATGGTCCCAGGAGAAACTCACTAATTTCTCTTCTTAATTGGTCCAAAATATTACAAGCAACTTGCCATTGCTATGCATTGGCACCTCCATGTCAGCGGGAAACAGCACAAATGCAATCCCACCTCTTCTTCCTCCTTGTTGGAAAACTCATCTGCATAGAGGCGGGGCAACCTTCACAACCTTTTTGGATTTTTTTTGTACAGGAAAATGTCACGACCTCCCAGAGAAACTGCATCCTGACATCGGCCACTGACAGCACCAAACAAGCAGTGGATTCAGATGTCTGCTGATGTTGAGCTGAGAAGAGCATGTCTGCCTTGAAAAGAAGCCTCCCAGAGATGGGAGCGCTGCTGCCTGTAGCAGTGGGGAATCCCATCACACTGTCTCTCCAATTTTAATCGCACTTTCGTAGTTCTTACACCTACACCCAATCACAACACAAAACTTGCAGTTACTCATCATGAATCACGCATTGGGGTGGGGTGTCTTTCTCCACCCCTGCTGCCCTCCTGCCGGGGGTTTGGGGCCTGGTCAGTGACCTGGGACGTCATGTTGTCATCATGAGCGAGTGAGTGAGTAGGCCTACACGGGGGCAGGGCGTGTGCTGCACCAGCCGCTTGGTGGCCCAGTCTACTCTGACCAGTCCTCCTGGGGCGGATGCCTTGCTGCCCTGGGGCTTGGTGACTTCAGGTCATTTGTGCTCTGTGTGGGCTGCAGCTGCCCCCCCCCCCCCCGAAAGTTGGTGGTGCTGTCTTGCTTGCTCATGTTTTTGTTTTTGTTTTTATTTTTATTTTTTTTTGGGGGGGGGGTTGCTGTGGTCTGCTACCCTCTTTATATGTGTCCTGGCACACCATTCACACGCACACATTCACTTTCACACGCACTTTCGCACACACACACACACGTCACACACATATGTCTTTCTGTTTTCTTACAGGTGCAGATATCAGGCTCGTGATGAGACCTCTTCAGAAGCAGAAACAGTTTGTTTTTGGTTTGTTTGTTTCAGCTGTGATAGTCTGTTTGTGCTTTCTCTGTTTGTTCCCCTTTTTTCCCCCACTCCCCACCCCTTCACCCGCCACCATTTGCGACCACTTCAGATCTTTTCACTTCTCTTCCCATTACCCCCGTCATTTCCATTATAAGTAAAACAATTTAAATAAAGTATTAAAAATGTTACAAAAGAAGTCTATAAATATTATTTATATACAGCATATATCAAAAATGAGCAAAGCTCCTTTTGGCAAAGTAAATCTGTTTGGCACAATAAGGGAAGCAGATATCTGGTCTGCTTACCTAACTGCTAGACAGGACGGGGGAAAAAAACAACTCTCTTCACGGGGGCATGAGTCTGATGAGGAACGTTGCCAGTACGTTTCATTTTCAAATTAATTCACTCCCGTGGCCAATAGTGGAACACCAAATGGCTATCACAACCAATCAAGAATAAGCAAACTCCTGGCCTGAGTTGAACAAAATCAAATTTGAATCACCTTGAGTAAATGCACATGTTCGTTTCCACTGACATTATATGTAATTGCACCACTTTTCACACTGAGTACAGACTACAGATTACAGAGTACAAATTACAAGATTAAATGGTCATTAGATATGCTGTAATATGCCACAATGTTACAATGTGTCTTTTTATAACATTTTAGATTGGTGGGGCTCTGATAGATAGATAAGATCTTTATTGTCGGTTTACACGGAAATTTGTATTGCAGCACCCGTTCAAATACATGAAAACAAAACATATAAAAGACTCATTGCCAAAAACACCAAGAGACAGTCTAAATCCAAATTGGGAGATGGATGGGAAAAGGGAAAGGGAAGTCCTATGTTGTGTATGTGTGTATACATTTATACATGCCTGCATGCATAGATGTATGTATGTCTATATGTATGTGTAAATATGTGTGTGCAGTGGAAGGGGGGGGTCATCTCTTTATGCTCCACCGTTTGTTCAATAAGGTTGTGGAGTAAGGAATGAAGGAGTACTTGTGTTTATTCCTTTTTCTTCTTGGTATCCTTAAACGTCTCCCGGAGGGCAGAAGCTGATACTCCTCATGCAAGACATGCGACGAATCTGCAGCAATCTTATTTGCCAGTCTGAGACAGTGATCAGGATATTTTCAGTGTAAAAAGGGCTCAGTGGACAAAAAAAGGTTTAACCAGACTGCCATACCTGCCTTCTCTTTCGCCTTCCATGGCTAACCAGAACTCGACACACTTTTCTGTTGTCTTTCATCGATTTGGGGTCTTGTGTTCCAGCCGGCAAGTCTCTGGTGGTTCCCACCTTTCCACTGGCTCTCGCTCTTTATGATCCGGGTGCAGTACAGCCCAAGCCTGGCTTTGCCTCACTGTGGTGCAAAAGCGACCTTCTATGGTGCAGCCAGCTCCCACTCCCAGGGATCTTTGTCTGACAGATGCGGGAAAGGAATCTTAAAGTCCCTGACAATCAGTAAATGTGTTTTGAGTCTACCAGACCAAACAAAAGTGTGTTATCAACTGTACAGCCAAATTTAAATGTTTAAAAATCTTGCCAATTATGAAAAAATTGCTTTATACTGTAAGTCTTGAAAAATGTGGGGGGGTGTCTGCAGCAAGTGCTGAAACCATGCCCACTCCCGGAACAGTGTCAAGTGTCAGCTGTCAATCAAACAGGTGAAACCTGGGGAAAGAATCGGAACTATACAGCACATCTTTTTGAGCCAGAAATCCTCCAGGATTTTGCAATGTTGTGATCGCAGCAGTTCTCGGGAATTTGACCAATCCTGCAAAATTTGAACTTTGTCCAATCAGCGCAACTTTTCAGCAATTTTGGCTAACTGTCATTAACTTCCACCAATTTCACCAATCAAATTTGTCTCTGAGTAGCGCTCAAACGTGTACATCATCAGTCTACCCAATCTAATGCGTGGCT
Source organism: Pholidichthys leucotaenia (assembly GCA_020510985.1). Taxonomy (NCBI): domain Eukaryota; kingdom Metazoa; phylum Chordata; class Actinopteri; order Cichliformes; family Pholidichthyidae; genus Pholidichthys; species Pholidichthys leucotaenia. The sequence continues at coordinate 314,953,716 of CM035840.1, forward strand.
GCACCATGCTGACTTCCATGTTTACAATGAGTATAAAGGGAACACACCAGCAAAAAATAACATGTGTGATTTAAAAAAAAACACTCACCCATGAGTTTTCCGACACTGTCCCTTCCCCCGTCTCCCCCAGCCTGCTGGTGAACGTCTCCTCAAATCTCCATGCTAACCATGTGTATAAAGTGCCGGATTTGTGTTGAAAAAGTCCGTCTGCCTGAAAGCACCCCTGTCTCAGGAGTGCACATGAGAGATTCAGTAAAACCACAAACAAACAAGAAAATATAACACTACAGCTAGTGTTGTAACATTTTATACATCTATATACATTTTATACATCATTTTATACATCATTTTATACAGGTTAAAGTCACTATTACACCTTGTCAATGAGTTTTAAAGCTGTGAATCTCCAGTCTGAAAACGGACTAATGCATGATTCAGGCAAATCCCCAGGGCAGCCCCGCAACTAGAGCGACACTATCAAAAAAATCTTGCGAAATCCCAGAGCGCATGTGCAGCTGGTACTGGGGCAGTGACGGGGTGGGGTTTGGTCTGTATTGCGTAGAGCAGACAGGTTTTAGACCCGCCCAAAATATCATGGCAAGAGAACTGCCATAAAACTATTCAACAGTTGAACTCTGCCGTTTAGGTCTGCATACTTATAAGCCTTTTTACCATAATTTAAGCACCACATTTGTATATATATATATATATATATATATATATATATATATATATATATATATATATATATATATATACACACACACACACACACACACACACATATATGGTCTGGACTGCTCACACAATACCGACGCACTCTACAAGAAGGGACAGCGCAGGCTGTTCCTACTGAGGAGGCTCAGGTCTTTTGGTGTACAAGGGGTGCTCCTGAAGACCTTCTACGATTTGGTGGTGGCATCAGCCATCACTTTTGGAGTGGTCTGCTGGGGCAGCGGCATTACAGCAGCTGACAGGAAGAGACTGAACAAACTGATCAAGAAAGCTAGCTCTGTCCTGGGGCAGTGCCTTGACCCAGTGGAGGAGATAGGAGAGAGAAGGATGGTGGCTAAGCTGTCATTTCTGCTGGAGTCTGAGTGCCACCCTATGCAGGACATACTGAACGCACTGAGGAGCTCATTTAGCAGTAGGCTACATCATCCTAGGTGCGCGACCAAGAGGTTTTGCAGGTCCTTCCTACCTACACTACCGTTCAAAAGTTTGGGGTCACTTAGAAATTTCCTTATTTTTGAAAGAAAAGCACTTTTTTTCAATGATGATAACTTTAAACTAATCAGAAATACACTCTATACATTGCTAATATGATAAATGACTATTCTAGCTGCAAATGTCTGGTTTTTGGTGCAATATCTACATAGGTGTATAGAGGCCCATTTCCAGCAACTATCACTCCAGTGTTCTAATGGTACAATGTGTTTGCTCATTGCATCAGAAGGCTAATGGATGATTAGAAAACCCTTGTGCAATCATGTTAGGTCTGCAATGCTGTAATTGCTGCAAATGGAGGATTCTTTGACGAAAGCAAAGTTTGAAGGAAAAAAATATTATTTCAAATACAAATCATTATTTCTAACCTTGTCAATGTCTTGACTATATTTTCTCTTCATTTTACAACTCATGGTGGTAAATAAGTGTGACTTTTCATGGAAAACACAAAATAATTGTCTGGGTGACCCCAAACTTTTGAACGGTAGTGTACGGCTGTCAGACTTTATAACCTAAGCAGGGCTGCTCGCAGAGATAGTAAAAAAACGTTACGACCTAATAGTATTGAATGCAAAAGATGCAACAAACTTACACAAAATGGTCCCCTCCAGTATACAACTAGGACAATATCAGTCGCTATGGAGGGTGACAATATGTATGGGTACATGTTCATACTATGTGGGGTAACTAAATAGATTGTTATGCTGTTTATTCCATCTACCTACAATGCTCCGCACTGTGTATATATATTTATATATTTTTGTCTACACATGTATATTCACTGCTCTTATTTTATTTTCTTGTCTTCTAAATTATTGCTCTGAGTGTTGCTATCCCTGTGCTGTTGCAATCATGGAATTTCCCCATTGTGGGACTAATAAAGGCTTGTCTTATCTTGTGTGTGTGTGTGTGTGTGTGTGTGTGTGTGTGTGTGTGTGTGTTTAGAAGAAAAATGCTGAATTCACTTGTCAGAGACTTTAAAGCTAGAAACACACCAAGCTGACATCTCTGACAATCATTCCTTTTGAATGAGTTCTGTTTTAATAATATGCTTTGAATTTTATTTTATTTATTTACAATGACAATAAATTAGGGCTGGAAATATTAATTTGTTAACCTAATTAATCATGGTAGTCCTTCAGATTTTAAACATTTTAAAAACTAACGGTGTCACTGTACTTCCTGTTATTTTCCTGTGATGGTGGCACCCTGCCTAGCTACACTGGCTTTTAATTGTACCAGAAATCTGATGGCTAACAATTCGCTTAGACTGCATACTTTGACAGATAAGTTTCAGTATAACAGAGGTAAGTTAGTGTGCAAGCATCAGTTCATGCTAGAATTATATGAATACAGCAAGTACCGTGGATTTGAAAACCCATGAAGCAGTGGAGTGCCCTAACAGCGCTGCCTGTGGCCAGAAGAGACAGAGACGGTGTGACAGAAAGCAGAACGGGGCAGACAGAGTGGGCTAAGAGCAAATATAGACTAACCCTTTCAGAACACTGCTTCCCTCCATTCTGTTTGCTAATGTCCGCTCCTTGGAGAATAAAACAGAATATCGGAAGCTGAATTTATCAGCTAAATGGGAGATTAGATGCTGCTGTGCCATAGTTTTGACAGAGGAATGGTTTAAATTCATCTGTTAAGGACGCTTCCATTAGCATGGGGGGCTGGTTGATCGGAGCTGCACTCTCACTGCTAAATCCTGGGGTGGCAGTGTGTGCATTTACACTAATAACAGCTGGTGCAATACTGCTGAAATGGTCTCACAGCAATGTTCTTCATACATAGAGGTTTTGACTGTTAAATTCAGTGTTGTATCTGCCCAGGGAATTTACTGTTATCACACTAGCAGCAGTTCTTCCAGTGCAAATATTAAGGAAGACTGTCATGTTCTCTACTGGTCCATCAGGGATTTGCAAACCATTAATCCAGAGGGTGTTTTTATTGTGGCAACCTTAATCTTTCCCAACATGGAGAAAAAAAGATCACAATTAATTGCAATAAATTATAAAAAATGTACAATTAATTAGTTAATCTTCAAAATCAATTCCCAGTCCTACAATAAATTAAAGTAAATCTAATCCAATCTGAAGCAACTGAACAATGTCCTGCTGCGTCCCCTTTTGTTGAGTTGCACTTAAGAGTCAAAGATTCAAAGATTTTTGTTTGTCAATACTATATGCACAGGACATACAGTAGGATTGAAATGCTGTTTCTCTCTCTTTTAGTGGTGTGTGCAATATATAAGACAAGGAAGGATAAGAATGGAAAACAACAATAACAATCTATGTACAGTAATGCTACCCGTAGTGCAAATAAGGGTAAAAACACAGCAATCCTATGTACAGTAAATCATAATACTGGTAAATTGCAAGTTCAGTGTGGTAACAGGCATGCAAACAGTGACAGATTGGTTTGCACATGATCAGTATTGCAATAACTGACAGCAGCAGGTATGGCATTTGTGCAAATGGTTGCAGTAAGGTGCAAGACATACAGCAGCAGATGTAGTACTGTTGGCGTGTCAATTCTTTCTGTGGAAACAGCTGAGATAACATTATGTGTGGGTGAGTGTGTTACGGTCCAGGGACAGGGGGCGGAGGGGGGGGGGCAGAGTTCAGGGTCCTGATGGCCTGATTAAAAAAAGCTTCTTCTTCTTCTTCTTTTAGATTTGATTGGCGGTTTGCAACCAGCTTGCAGGTGTATTACCACCACTGACTTGATTATCATCACTCTATATTTTTGTATATGGAGTTCTTGTAAGGAGTTCTGAACAACTCCTCATGTGTGAAAAAAAATTATCCGTCCCTGGACTGGATTGTGTCCTTCGTTTTGCAGTCTTGTGGAGCGGGTCCAGAGGCTCCGGTACCTTCTCCCTGAGGGCAGGGGGCTGAAGAGGGAGTGTGAGGGGTGGGAGGTGTCGCCTGCAATGTTAACGGCTCTGCAGGTGAGGCAGGTGTGGTAGATGTCCGAAATGGGGGGCAGAGGGGCAGTGATGATCTTGCTGGCAGCTTTCACTGTGTGTTTTAGAGTCTTCCGGCAGGAGGCGGTGCAGCTTCCAAACCACACAGTGATGCAGCTGGTGAAGATGCTCTCAATGGTGCCCATTTAGAATGAGCACATGATGGGAGGTGGGACTCATGCTCGCCTCAGGTTGCGGAGGAAATAGAGGCAAGTTTGAGCCTTCTTGGCCAGTGATGTGGTGTTGTTAGACCAGGAGAAGTCCTTGGAGATGTGCATCAGGAACTCTCACCCTCTCCACAGCTGCTCCATTGATGATCAGAGGGGGATGCTGTGTGTGTCCTCTCCTGAAGTCAACCACAATCTCCTTGGTTTTCCGACGTTTAGGAAGATATTATTGTCTTGACACCACTGGACCAGTTGGCTCACCTCATTTCTGTAGTTGGCCTCTTCATTCAATTCAATTCAATTCAATTCAACTTTATTTATATAGCGCCATTTCACAACAACAGTCATCTCATAGCACTATCAACTGTGACCAGGAGAAGTCCTCGGAGATGTGCATCAGGAACTCTCACCCTCTCCACAGCTGCTCCATTGATGATCAGAGGGGGATGCTGTGTGTGTCCTCTCCTGAAGTCATCCACAATCTCCTTGGTTTTCCGACGTTTAGGAAGATATTATTGTCTTGACACCACTGGACCAGTTGGCTCACCTCATTTCTGTAGTTGGCCTCTTCATTCAATTCAATTCAATTCAATTCAACTTTATTTATATAGCGCCATTTCACAACAACAGTCATCTCATTGCACTATCAACTGTAGGGGGGAACCCCCACAGTTGCAGAAAGACCCCAGCAATCAGGCGATCCCCTGTGAGCAAGCACTTGGCGACGATGGAGAGGAAAAACTCCCTTTTAACAGGAAGAAACCTCCAGCAGAACCAGGCTCAGGGAGGGGCAGTCATCTGCTGCGACTGGCTGGGGGGGTGAGGGGATAGAGAAGAAGAAAAGAACAGACATGTAGAGAGCAAACAGCACGATGGGGACTCAATCTATGGGAGAGAACAAACAGATGTTAATGACCAGCAAAAAAAAAAAAAAAATATTTCATAGAGAGTGAGGAAAGGAGTGAGGCCCAGTGCATTACTGGAGGTCCCCCGGCTGACTAAACCTATTAGCAGCATAACTAAGGGAGGGTTCAGAAACACATGATCCCTCCCTAATTGTAGGCTATATCAAAAAGGTAGGTTTTAGCCCTATCCTTAAAAACAGAGATCGAGTCTGACTCCCGAATCCAGATTGGCAGCTGATTCCACAGGAGAGGAGCTTGATAGCTGAAGGCTCTGCCTCCCATTGTACTTTTGGAGATTCTAGGTATTACAAGTAATCCTGCATTTTGGGAGCGTAGTGCTCTGTTAGGATAATACGGTAGTATCAGATCTTTTAAATAAAAAGGAGCCTGATTGTTTAGAGCTTTGTAAGTAAGAAGAAGGATTTTAAACTTAATTCTAAACTCTATGGGAAGCCAATGAAGGGAGGCCAGAACCGGAGAGATATGATCTCTCTTTCTAGTACCTGTTAAAACTCTTGCTGCAGCATTTTGGATCAGCTGAAGACTTTTTAAAAGATGTTTTAGGACAGCCTGATAATAAAGAATTACAATAATCTAATCTCGAGCTAACAAAAGCGTGGATCAGTTTCTCAGCATCACTCTGAGACAAGATGCTCCTAATCTTGGCAATATTACGCAAATGATAGAAGGCAGTCTTAGAAACAAATTTAATATGTGAATTGAAGGACAAATCCTGATCAAAAATAACTCCAAGGTTCCTCACAGAGCTATTAAGAGAAAGAGTAACCGCATCCAAACTGAAAGGTTGATTTGGAAAGGAATTTCTAAGGGTTTTTGGACCAACAAGAATGACTTCAGTCTTATCTGAATTTAATAGCAGGAAATTACAAGTCATCCAAGCTTTGATTTCCTTAAGACAGGCTTCTAACTTGGCTAATTGATTACTATCATCTGGCTTCATTGACAGGTATAATTGTGTGTCATCTGCATAACAATGAAAATGTATACAGTGCTTTCTAATAATGTTGCCTAACGGAAGCATATATAAACTAAAAAGAGTAGGGCCTAGCACAGATCCCTGTGGAACTCCATGACTAAGCTTTGAGTTGAAAGAAAACTCATTATTTACATGAACAAACTGGAACCTATCAGATAAATAAGATCTAAACCATTGCAACGAAGTTCCATTAAGTCCAACATAGTGTTCTAATCTATCAAGTAGAATATTATGATCGATAGTATCAAAAGCTGCACTAAGGTCTAAAAGGACAAGTACAGAAACTAGTCCATTATCAGATGCAATGAGGAGGTCGTTAGTGACCTTCGCTAAGGCTGTTTCAGTACTATGATGGATTCTAAACCCAGATTGAAACTCTTCAATAAACCATTTCCCTGCAGGTGGTCAAATAATTGCGCAGCAACAACTCTTTCTAAGATTTTTGAAATGAAAGGGAGATTAGAGATTGGTCTATAGTTAGCTAAAGCTCCTGGATCTAGCGTTGGCTTTTTGAGTAAGGGTTTAATTACAGCCGTTTTAAAAGCCTGCGGTACATGGCCTAAAGTTAATGAAGAATTGATTATATGAAGAATAAAGCTACCAATAAGTGGGAAGACTTCTTTAAATAACCTGGTAGGAATAGGGTCTAAAAGACAAGTTGAAGGTTTGGATGAGGAAACTATTTTGTCTAACTCACAAAGGTCGATTGGAGTAAACTCATCAAGACAGACATCAATAGAAGGAGTTGTAGTAGTTACAGTATTTAAGTTAACTGTGGGAAGAATCTGATTGATTTTATCTCTGATGGATGAAATTTTATTATTGAAAAAGTTCATAAAGTCCTGACTAGTAAGCTCTAAGGGAATGCTAGGATTGACAGAGTCAAAGACAATGACAGAGTTCATTGTTTGTGATGAGGCCCACTACCACTGTCTGCAAATTTAATGATGTGGTTGGTGATGTAGGCTGGTACGCAGTCATGGGTCAGCAGGGTGAAGAGCAGTGGGTTGGGCAGCCACCCTTGTGGGGCCCCTTTGCTCAGCGTGATGGTCTTGGAGGTGTTGCTGCTGACCCACAAGTTCTGTCTTCCCTGTGAGAAAGTCCAGCACCCAGCTACAGAGAGATTTTTTTTGAGTTTTGTATTAGGTGCTGGCGGATGATTGTGTTGAATGCTGAACTAAAGTCCAAGAACAGCATTCACACATAAGAGTTCTCTGAGTCCAGGTGGGTGAGGACTGGATGGAGAGCAGCAGCGATGGCATCTTCTGTGGATCTGTTTGACCTGTATGCAAACTGAGATCAGCTGTGGGCGGGAGGGAAGGTGGACTTGATGTTCTGCATGACCAGCCGCTCAAAGCACTTCATTATGGTGGAGGTCAGTGCTACTGGCCAGTAATCGTTGTAACTGAATGGGATGGGCTTTTTTGGGACAGGTGTTATGGTGGCAGTTTTGAAACATGTGGGGACAACAGCTTCATTCAGGGAGAAGTTGAAGATGTCTGCCAGGAAATTCTTGAGCTCCTTTGCACAGCCCTTCAGAATTTGACCTGGTATATTGTCTGCTCCAGCTGCCTTGCATGGGTTGATCCTGGAGAGGATCCTCTTCACACTAGCCAGATCCAGCCTTATAGCCTGCTCGTCTGGGGAAGGAGTGGTCTTCTGTGCTGATGTGCTGTTTTGTGCTTCAAAGCGGCCAAAGAAATCATTTAACCTTTTAACTGTCCACATTTCATGGACGGATCGCACGCCCCCAGTGGCACAGTGCAGCAACTGCACCTGTCAACTCTGGCTGTACTCTGACATCCCCGGCTCTACTGAGGATTTGTACTGAGCTGTACTGATCTGACAGTTCAGAAAGGTGGCAGGCACGCATCGGAGGAATCATGGCTGACATGGAATACAGCAATGAAGAAGAAATTCTCATTATTCTTTTTCCTTTTTTCTGCCTTGAGCTCACAAGACCAAGATGGCCACCACCACGATCGTCTGGATCCTCACAGAAACTGCATCATACAGGAGAAAGAGTCGCATAATGCAAACAAAATTTATGTGGGATAATCATAAGAGCTTGTAGATGTGGTAGAGAGGGTAAATGACCGACCAAATGCAAAACAACGACCACGATGGGCAAAAACGGATGGGTCACGTGAGCAAGCGAGCCCCCCCGGCCACCGGTAAGTGACGTATTTATGTGGGGGTTTTTTTTACATTTTATTGATTTTCTGGTTCATATACTTTGAAGATAAGATAAAAACATACCGCTGTAGACAAAATGGTGTAAAAAAAACCCAAAAAACCGAACCATTCTTTGTGTAAATATGTCCGAAGTCCACTTTTGACTGAGTTATGTAAATTACATAGCTGCCGTGAATTATGTAAATTAGATGTGTAAATTTATTCCTATCTGAAACTTTGGATCATATTCTACATCTTTCTAATTGACAATAAGCCATTATCTCTTGCAACTTTCAAGTTATAGCCTTGGAAATCTGAACTATTTTATTGACAAAAAATATTTACCACTCTTGACCACTAGGGGTTATGTTTACCCCTTAACGGTCCCAGCCGCCGTACAGTTAAAGGGTTTTAAGTTATTCAGCAGTGTGATATCACTCACACAGGTCTGAGGTGGAGGTTTGTAGTTGGTAAGGGTCTGTATACCCCAGAGAGACTGTGCATCTCTGGTGTTGTGTAAGTGTCTGGATATTTTCTTGATGTAGTGTCATTTTGCTTCCTTGATGCCATTGGACAGGTTGGCCCTAGCTGTTGCTAGTCCTGCAGTGTCACCGGCCCTGAAAGCTGTGTCCCAAGCCCTCAAGAGCCTGCTGTTGCTCTGCTGTCATTCATAGTTTCTGGTTGGCACGAACAGTGACAGATTTGTAGTGAGTGACATCATTGATGCATTTAGCTAGGTATGCTATAACAACCTCAGTGTACTCCTCTATATTTGTGTGTTCATTGAGTGGCTGCGGGCTTGAAAATATCCCAGTCTGTAGTGCTAAAGCAGTCTTTCAGAGCATCTGAGGCCACCTCTGGCCACACATGTACCTGCTTTTTTTTGGTCTGATTGCTTTCACTCTGGGTCTGTATGCAGGCATGAGCAAGATGCTGATGTGATCAGAGAGATCAAGGTGGGGGAGGGGGAGGCCTTGTATGCTCTCCTGTGGGTTGTGTACACCAAGTCCAGCAAGTTGTCTTCTCTTGTTGCTTTAGCTGCACAGATTGGAACATCTGACCAAGCTGCACAGATGTCAGCTGCACAGATTGGAACACTTTTGAATGGTAGGTCCTGGACTCCCACAACGAGTCTGTCCTCTTCTACATTAAATGCTGTGTAGAAAATGTGACAGTAACCAAACAAATCCAGGTCTTTCCAAATCGGAAACCTTGGATGACCAGTGAGGTCCAGGCTCTGATCAGAGCCCGCAACTCAGCCTTCAGATAGGACAGCTCTCTGTATAGCACTACTACAGCCAACCCACGAAGAGGCATAAAGCACGCCAAGAACCCCTACAGGAGGAAGGTGGAGGGCTTCCTCATAGACAACAACCCCCAACAGATGTGGAGAGGTATCCAGGACCTCACCAACTACAGGGGCCAGTGACCCCCAAAGTCACACAGCAGCTTCACTCTGGCAGAGGAGCTTAACAGTTTATTTGCCTGGTTTGAGCACAACTCCCACCAACTCACCCCCCCTTCCCCCTCTCCCCCCCCCCCGCCTCTCTCTCTTTAGGTGCATGAGGTGAAGAGGAAACTGAAAGCAGTGAACCCCTGCAGAGCCGCTGGCCCCAACGGTATCCCATGAGCGATGGTCAAAGCATGTGCTTAACAGCTGGCTAAGATCCTCACCAAGGTGTTCAACCTCTCCCAGACGCATACCACCATCCATTCCTTCCTCAAGGCCTCCAGCATCATCCCCATCCCCAAAAAGCCCGCAATTGACAGCCTGAATGATTACAGACCCATAGGACTCACGTCTGTATTCATTAAGTGTTTTGAGTGACTGGTGTCCCAGTACATCAGAGACTGTCTTCACCCCTCCTTCGACCCCCACCATTTCGCCTACAGGGAGAACCGGTCCACGGAAGATGCCATCACCACCACACTCCAAAGAGCGCCGAGCCATCTGGAGAACCCAAAGAGCTATGCGAGGATGCTCTTTGTGGACTACAGCTCAGCTTTCAACACCATCATCCCGGACATCTTGATCAATAAACAGCACCTCCTCCAGACCCCCCCCCCCGCCACCTGCTTCTTGATAAAAACTTTCTCACCAACCACCCACAAATAGTCAGACTTGGCCTCCACCACTTATCCACACTGTCTCTCAGCACTGGCTCCCCCCCAGGGCTTGTGTGAAAAGCCCTCTACTGTACTGCCTGAATACCTTTGACTGCATTCCAACCCCACCAAACTACCATCATTGTGAAGTACGCTGATGATACTCCATGGTTTGGCTCATCATTGATGACAATGAGAAGGCATACAGGGTGGAGGTAGAGAACCCTGCTGCAGTGGTGCCAAGCAAACAACCAGAACCTGAAATGTCCCAAAAAACCAAAGAAGTCATACTGGACTTCTGAAAGAACAGACAGGACCACCACCACCACCTCCTCATAACAGCAACCCATGTGGAAAACATCCCTGCCTTCAGGTTCCTGGGCACCCACATCTCTTCTGACCTCTCCTGGTCTGTCAACACCAAGGCCCTGGCAAAGCAAGCCCAGCAGTGGCTGCACTTCCTCCGTGTCCTGAGGAAGAACAACCTGGACCAGAAGCTGCTGCTGGCCTTCTTCTGCTGGTCAGTGGAGAGTGTGCTTACCTACTGCCTGGGTGTGTGGTGCACTCACTCCTTGGCCGAGAACAGGAAAGCTGTGTAGAGGGTCATCTACACCACCCAAAAAATTAGCAGCAGCCCTCTGCCCTTCCTGGAGGACATCTCCAGATCCTCCTGTCTCAGAAAGATCAAGGCCATCACAGGAGACCCCTCACATTCCGCACACCACCTGTTTGACCTGCTTCCCTCTGGACGACTGTTCAAATTAATCAGGTCCCACACCTCCAGACTGATAAACAGTTTCTCCCCCTGGGCCAGCTGGACTGCAAACAATCAGAGGCCCCACCCCGCTCCCTCCAAACGCACACACATGCACAGAACTGAGGACCTTTTTAATTATCAATAAACACACCTCTCTTTGCACATCACACTTTCAAGTATATTGACCCATCCATGAAACCACTACCATACCTATGTATTTTTTCCATAATCCTTGGGCCATTTTATTCAATCATGTGTTCACTTGTGTGTTGTGCTCTCTGCATTTTTATGTACACTGTTTTCATTCATGAAGCCATTACCATACCTGTGTATATTTCCATAATCCTGGGCTATTTTTATTTCAGTCATGTGTTTAATCGTGTATTCTGTAACAGTGTTTTATCTAATCCTTTTCTCTTACTTTATTGCACAGTAGCCTGGTGCACATTCACAATTTCGTTTGTACTGTACAACTGTACAATGACAATAAAAGCCTATTCTATCCATCCATTTTCTACCATTTTTACCGGGGGGTCGGGTCAGCGGAGCCGCACGCAGGCAGCAGAGAAGCCCAAGCTTCCCTCTCCCCGGCCACCTGCTCCCAGCTCTTCAGAGAGGATACCAAGACGTTCCCATGCCCAGCTAGGCAGACATAGTCTCCGCCAGCGTGTCCTGGTCTGCCCCGGGGTCTCCTCCCAGTGGGAGTGGCCCAGAACCACCTCTAAGTGGCAAGCGTCCAGGAGGTATCCTGATCCAGATACCCAAACCACTCTAAACTGGCTCCCATTTCGGATGTGGAGGAGCAGATGGTTCTACTCCTGAGCTCTCCCAGAGTGACTCGCACTCCTCAACCCTATCTCTAGGGTGACTCCAGCAATCCTACGGAGAAAGCTTATTTCAGCTCATTTCAGCCTCATTCTCATGGAAGGAAAGCGTCATTTCATATTCTAGTTGGAAAGTCCACATGTTGGTGTAGTTTTTGGGTAGGAGGGTCTTTAACTCTGCATGGTTGAAGTCTCCTGCTGTGATGAGGAATCCATCTGGATGCACTGTTTGTGTCTCACTTGTAACTAGATAGAGTTTCCATTTAGTGCCTTTACCTACACAGGTGGTAGTGGGAAGGACATACACTGCACACTAGCAAGACAGATTAAGTTCCCTTGGTAAGTAGAACAGTCCACCATTTGATGATCATAAACTCCAACAAGAACAATGTTTTGTGTACAACGTGGCATCTTGGCACCAAGCATCATTGATGTAACACACATAGTACCTCCTCCTCGGGTTTTCCCTCCTTCCATGAAACACCCGAACAGTGTGGAGGCATGCTAGCCCCGCTAACTGAATAGCAGAGTCCAGGATAAGATAAGATAAGATAAGCCTTTATTAGTCCCACAATGGGGAAAATTCCAGGATTGCAACAGCACAGGGATAGCAACACTCAGAACAATAATTTAGAAGATAAGAAAATAAGAGCAGTGAATATACATATGTACACATAAATATATAAATATATACACACAGTGCGGAGCATTGTAGCTAGATGGAATAAACAGCATAACCGTCTATTTAGTTGCCCTACATGGTATGAATATGTACCCATACATATTGTCACCCTCCATAGCGACTGATATTGTCCTACTTGTATACTGGAGGGGACCATTTGCGTAAATCTGTTGCGTCTTTTGCATTCAATACTATTAGGTCATCACGTTTTTTGCTATCTCTGCGAGCAGCCCTGCTTAGGTTATACAGTGTGACAGCCATAGGTAGGAAGGACCTGTGAAACCTCTCGGTCGCGCACCTAGGATGATGTAGTCTACTGCTAAATGAGCTCCTCAGGGCGTTCAGTATGTCCTGCATGGGGTGGGACTCGGACTCCAGCAGAGATGACAGTTTAGCCACCATCCTCCTCTCCCCTATCTCCTCCACTGGGTCAAGGCGTTGCCCCAGGACAGAGCTAGCTTTCTTGATTAGCTTGTTCAGTCCTTCCTGTCAGCTGCTGTAAATGCCGCTGCCCAGCAGACCACTCCAAAAGTGATGGCTGATGCCACCACCGTGTCGTAGAACGTCTTCAAGAGCACCCCTTGTACACCAAAAGACCTGAGCCTCCTAAGTAGGAACAACCTGCGCTGTCCCTTCTTGTAGAGTGCGTCGGTATTGTGTGACCAGTCTAGTTTATTGTTCAGATGAACACCCAGGTACTTGTAGGATGTCATCATCTCAATGTCTGTTCCCTGGATGTTTACTGGTGCTGTGAGGGGTTGTCCTTGCCTGCGGCAAGTCCACCACCAGCTCCTTAGTTTTCCCTCGCATTGATCTGGAGGCAGTTCCGATGGCACCAGTCCACGGAGTCCTGGATAAGTCCTCTGTGACTCAGCTTCCATCTCCGTTGGAGATGAGGCCGACGATCGCAGAGTCATCAGAGAACTTCTGTAGATGGCAGTGTGTTGTGTTGTGTGAGAAGTCCGCAGTATAAAGGGTGAACAGGAAGGGAGCCAAAACCGTTCCCTGGGGGGCCCCCGTGCTACCGATGATCGTGTCGGACACACAATCCCGGATTCTCACAAACTGTGGCCGGTTAGTGAGGTAGTCCAGGATCCATGATGACAGGTGCTGGTCCACCCCTGTGCACAGCAGCTTGTCCTTCAGGATCATCGGTTAGATGGTGGTGAAAGCACTGGAGAAGTCAAAGAACATGATCCTCACCGCGTTCCCGGGCTTCTCCAGGTGGGACAGAGAATGGTGAAGGAGGAAGATCACTGCATCCTCCACCCCAATGCCATGCTGGTAGATGAACTGGAGTGGATCCATCGCTGGTCCCACCAGGGGGCGGAGGTGAGCAAGGAGCAGTCTCTCCAGGGTCTTCATCATGTGAGACGTCAGGGCCACTGGTCTGTAGCTGTTCAGGTCTTTGAGGTGGGAAGTCTTTGGTACAGGTACCACACAAGATGTTTTCCACAACTGTGGTACCCTCCCCAGCTTCAGGCTCAGTTTGAAGATGTACTCCACAATCCCACACAGCTGGTCTGCGCAAGACTTGAGGAGCTTAGCGCTGATGCCATCCGGTCCCGAGGCCTTCCTCGCTTTGATCTTCCTCAGCTCCGACCTCACCTGGGTCTTAGTGAGGGTCAGGTTGGGGGGGGTTGTGTGCTGGGAGTGGGGGGGGGTGTTGGTGGAGTGGGGTGTGGACAGCAGGTCTCGATGACTTTAGAGGCAGCAGTGGTTGGCGTGCAGTTGGGGGGGGAGGGCGGTTGGTCAAACCTATTAAAAAACAGGTTCAGATTGTTCGCCCACTCCCTGCCTCCCGTGGCCTGGGAGGAGGTATTCTGGAGCCCAGAGATGGTTTTAAGGTTTCTCCAGACCCCACCGATGTCGCTCTGTTGCAGCTTGTCCTCCATCTTCTTCCTGAAGCTGTCCTTGCCTTCTCTGATCTTCCTCCTCAGCTCCCTCTGTACGGACTTCAGCATCTCCCTGTTCCCCGACCTGAAGATCCTGTTCTTCTCTCTCAGAAGTGTTTTAATCTCAGGGTTGATCCAGGGTTTATTGTTCGAGCAACACCGTATAGTCTTGGTGGGTACGGTGTTGTCCACACAGAAGGTGATGTAGTCCGTGATGGTGTGAGTGAGGCCATCGATGTCCTCACCATGTGGATCGCAGAGCTGCTCCCAGGCAGTGGTTATTGGATGGTGGATATGGTCATTTAGAAACATTTCCGTAAAGATAGAATGACAGCAGTTCCACGCATCACGTTGTGTAGATTTGAGGAGCTGTATGTGGTATATTTTGTTGTCTAGTGAGCATACGTTGACCAGAATGAGGGTTGGAATTGAGAGTCTATGTGAGCTCGTGACTAGCGTTGCTCAGATTCCTCCATGCTTACCTCGTTTTCGCTTTCTCTCACACTGTCTACAGCTTTTCCATGTGGAATGAGATGCAGCTGTCGAGTCCGGGGGTGTGGAAGTCTGGCGGAGAAATCCTAGGCCATGGAGTTCCTCTGTAACTCTCCAGTCGAAGATGTAATGTTTGGCCATATTCCTTATCTCCAGAAGGTTGTGCCGACTGTAGCTTGTGTGCAATATCATATGTGGACATTAAACACATGAATATGCACTAAACGTCACAAACAAAAAGAGAGAGGGGAGGCCGCTGCGTGTTCATGCACCACCTAGTGGAAAATTGCACACACAGACTACACACAGACTACAGTCAATGGCAAACATGCAAGTATGTTCTGCACCTGCACTCACTCATTCATTATGTTGAACAGCTAATCAAAGTGCTGTCTTTCAGCGATTATTTAAAAAAAAGGCAGACAAAGTTTGGGCTGACGGTGCTGGACACATAAAACACACTAGGTTCTCTCATGCCTCGAAACTCCTAGGTGGCCCGATCATCTGCTTGGAGTGTCTTGAGCTTAAGAGACCCACGGGCTGAAAACAGAGGAAGGAACACTAACAGTAATGCTAACAGCAATAACATAATTTTCATAATTTTCATAACAATAACATTTTCATAATAATGAAAATGTTTGAAAAAAAAAAACCTTTATGGCAATGTTAAAGAAAGTTTGATTATACCTTTACTTGAATGCACTTCAAACTTTCTATGGTACAAGCTTCACCCCTCCTCTAAATTTCTTTGAAATCAGGTTTATAGTTTTTGCATACGTCTTCTAACAGACAAACAAAGGGCAACAAAAACTTAACCTTTTGTCAGAGGTAAAAATGACCACAAATGTTATGATAAGATAGTCTTTGAAATTTACAGCATTGCAGCAGCAAAGGGATAGCAGCACATAGTGCAATAATAAATAATAAAGATATGACAAAAATGTATATACATAGTCCAAGAAGTTAAAAAGTAAAAACAGCTTCTTTTTTTTTTACAGTTAAAAAATAAGTAAAATAAAAGTAGTAGTGTTATGTGCTGTCTCTATGAGCAGCACAGATTCTAAAGTCTGACAGCAGCAGGCAGGAAGGACCTGCGAAACCTCTCCCTCGTGCACTTTGGACAGAGCAGACTGCTACTAAACGAGCTCCTCAGTGCACTCAGCATATCCCACATGGGGTTGGACTTGTACTCCAGCAGAGATGACAGCTTAGCCACCATCCTCATTTCTCCTATCAACTTCACTGGGTTGAGGAGGCACCCCAGAACAGAGCTGGCCTTCTTAATCAGCCTTTTCAGTCTGCCTCAGTAGACTACTCCATACATGATCACTGAAGGTCTTCAGGAGTGCACTCCAAAAGACCCAAGTGTCACGCCTGAGCGCTGATTGCCAGCTGCACTCAGGTTGTCCAGTTTTCCTCCAGCTCCACCCCATTCCGGGCCTGGTTTTATGGCCTCCTCCGAGGCTCTAGTCTGACAGCGTCTCGGCAGACTTCCGGCTGTCAAACACAGCTGCTCCGGGACAGCTGTCTGTTATTATTAATTACCTTCCCCACTCCTGATTGGCTTCTGTCCCTCATTTAAGGGAGCAGCTGAGAATCACTCCTCGCTGCGACCTAAACGAAGGAAAGATGGACATCGTGTTTCCACGACTGGGGTTCCTACGTCCAGCTCCAGTCTCCCCGTTGTCTCTGCTCTTCTTCCTTCCGTAAGTGCTGCTGCCCAGCGTGCGTTTTCCCCTTGTTGTCTCCCTAGCCTTTCTCCCAGGTTAGGATGCTATTTAAGTCATGAGTGTGTTTTTGCCCCACGTGGTGCTTTACTTTGTTATTTTTATGTCGAATGTCCTTTGTTAATAAAGTTACGCAAACTCACTGGTCGCCTATAGCGTCTCCTTGATGGCTCGCGAGAGCCATTCATGACAGTAGGTTGCAGCCAAACTGAGACGTCGGAGACCGTGAGTTTAGCTAATTTGGACTTGTTGTCTTTCACCCTTCTTCTGGGTACTGGCGAGCTGGAGTTATGTCGTCCTTCAGGAGGCGCGTGCAGCACCCAGGCTACAAACTCACAGAAGCCCTGGGTTACGTGGATGGGACGCTTTTCACCGCGGGCCTCTATGACACTCCCAGCGATGTACGCCGGCACCTGGACCTCGCTGAGGATATTATCAACGGCCTTCTTCGTTACTTCCAACATCCCAAAGTTAAGGCGAGGAGGGCAGACATCTCTGCGCTCCGGGAAAGACTCTGTGGGCTTGAGGAAAACCCCAGCAGGAAGCCGAAGACAAGGCACCATCGCTCCTCGCTTCGGGATCCCGTTCCAGCCTCCGATCCAGCCCAGGAGATCGCACCACCCAGGGGTTACCCTCATGAGGCAGTGACGTCAGCCGGGGTTCCCTCGGAGAGAATACAGGTGACAGCAATCTGCATTCAGGACCGGGTGGCTGTCGTTCGCTCCACCGCCCATCCCACTGCAATCATGAAGCACGTGACGGCGGCGGTCAGGCTGGTAGAGAAGAACCCTGAGCTGCATGATTATCCGGAATACGCCTGACCTGCTCGCTTCAGTTTCTGCGCAGGAGTGGCGTTTCCCTAATCTCACATTCGCCTCACCCTCGGCCAGAAGACGTCCCTCCCAACCCTCTCAGGACACCTCAGCGAGAACCCCATCCAGATCCAGCTCCGGGTTAGTCACACGAACTCTGGTCTCCCTGTCAGCTGTTGCCTCCATGTCTCGCCGAAGAGGTAAATCAGCCATTTCCAGGTCATCTTTCCCCCGCTGTCCTGTCAGCTTCTGGTTCCCGGTTCGCACTCGGCCGTCTCTCCCTCCTCTTCGACGCCTCACTCCAGCTGCTGTGAGGTGCATGAGTCCGTCTCCGGATGCCCCCAGTCCTGATCCAGTGCGAGAGGCTCCTCCTCATCTTCCCAGGGGGTCCTCCACTTCCATCCAGCGGGGGAAGGGAAGACTCAAGTCCACTGTGGCGGGTTCCACCAGTTCTCCGGGAATCAGGCAAGTGCCTTTTCATTCTGTTCCTCTATTTGATGAATTGCCTTGTTTGATTCCTGGAGGTGGAGTTCGGGGTTCACAGTCCCCTGAGCTCTCTCCACTGCTGCAGACATAAGATATGTAACCTGCGCCTTCTGTGTCTCTCCCCCCCTGAGCGTTCCCCGGTCTGGGATTACACGCCGGACGAGGAGGGGAGGCCTGCGGCCCTGGAAGCCTGATGCCAGCCCGCAGGCCACGTCATGGGCAGAAGAGGAGGTCAGACTTGGAACCTGCGCCGATGATCAAGCGCCCCCCGGGTCTCCATGGAG
The DNA here is from genome assembly GCA_020510985.1 of Pholidichthys leucotaenia. NCBI lineage: Eukaryota > Metazoa > Chordata > Actinopteri > Cichliformes > Pholidichthyidae > Pholidichthys > Pholidichthys leucotaenia. The sequence continues at coordinate 314,972,220 of CM035840.1, forward strand.
GAATGGTTCGGCCCAGCAGAACTCAGATCCCCTGCCACCACGCCGTGCGGGCCTTTGACATGGACTTCAGCGCCGGGAGATCTTCAGACTGTGGGAACCATCATGCCGGCTGCGGAGACCGTTGGCAGGTCGAGTGGGAGCCGAAGACAGAACTCCTGCATACTGAACCTGGATCGTCGAAGTCCTGGACGGCGTCTGAACTTGAGATCAGGCAAGTGCTCAGTATTGTCTTTGTCTTTTCCATTATTGAGCTTTTTTGCCTGTCTCTGGGGGCGAGCCGGGTGCAGCCGTCACTGCATCCGAGCTTGTCTCGCCGGGTTCTGGCGCTTCCGGTGATCCTGATCCCGGTTCCTTTTGTTCCTCTGAGCCTTTCCCCAGGGTCACCGGAGACGAATCCGCTCTGGTTGTCGCCACGGAGGTTCCGGGTTCTGTGCACGGAGTTCGCCTCTGATGCTGCGTCCGGCCCAATTGGGGCCCACTGGGAGTGCTGCGCCGGTCCGGTTAAAGGCCGGTGAGGGAACTGGAGGTTCGCTTTCCCCGGGCGTTGGGCTGTTCCTGTCCTGCAGATCTGCCTTTTCCCCCTCGGTGAGGAAGCCGCACCTAAGCTTCTCCCTCTGCTCTCGGTGGTCTGAGGACGCAGGACGACCGCCTGCAAAACAGTCTGGTTAGTTCGGTGATCTGGGTCGGCCTCCTGAGATACTGTGTTCCCAAGCCTGGGACTCGGGTAGGCCGCCCGAACTGTGGATGTCGCTCCTGGCCAGGTGGAATCCAGGTCTGGGTCGCCCGCCGGACGAACTGTCATCTCTTGCCCCTCTCCACCTGCCGACATCCTGGGAAGGATTGACTGTTTGGTAGGTTTTTTTTGTGTGGATTGCCCTTCTTTGTGTATTATTAATCAGAACATGAATTTTGTCTTGTCCTTGCCCTAAGTTGTGTTTTTGTTCCCTTATTTTTCATGACTGTCGTTATGTCCCCGCATCTTGGGTCTGGTCATTTTGCCTTGCCTTCTGTAGTTCTTGTTATCTATTTTGTGGTCATTGCAGAGGGGGGGGGGGGGATGGCTATCTTATTTTGGACAGTCAACGTAATCGCCAGGTGTTTTTTTTTTTCTCTGTCTTTTCGCCCCAGAAATTTGTAGAATTTTGTGTTCTTGTAATTTGCTACTTTCTCAAATAAATTTGAAACCTTTTTCTCATGTCTCAATAGAACTATTTGCCCCTTTTTTTGTATACTTTGCTGTGTTCTGAGTTAGGCCTCCAGCTTCACCTTTTTATTTTCTGATTGTAAAGATCTGTTTGCCTGCTCTAGAGTACGGTTTTTCTTTCTCCCTCTTCGCAGTGTTTTTCGAGTGTATCTGTATTTTTGTTGTGGCCTGTTGAGCGGCCTGTGTCATATCCCATACTGTTACCTGGGGTTTTTTTTTCCTTTCCTCGTTTCTCTCCCTCCTGACCTGGCCCCCCGCCGCCCTCCCTGGGCCTTCCCTTGGAGGTGGGGGGAGGGCTAAGCCAGCGCCGGGAGGCGCGGCTTGGGGGGGGGGGGTACTGTCACGCCTGAGCGCTGATTGCCATCCGCGCTCAGGTTGTCCAGTTTTCCTCCAGCTCCACCCCATTCCGGGCCTGGTTTTACGGCCTCCTCCGAGGCTCTAGTCTGACAGCGTCTTGGCAGACTTCCGGCTGTCAAACACAGCTGCTCCGGGACAGCTGTCTGTTATTATTAATTACCTTCCCGCTCCTGATTGGCTTCTGTCCCTCATTTAAGGGAGCAGCTGAGAATCACTCCTCGCTGCGACCTAAACGAAGGAAAGATGGACATCGTGTTTCCACGACTGGGGTTCCTACGTCCAACTCCAGTCTCCCCGTTGTCTCTGCTCTTCTCTCTTCCGTAAGTGCTGCTGCCCAGCGTGCGTTTTCCCCTCGTTGTCTCCCTAGCCTTTCTCCCAGGTTAGGATGCTATTTAAGTTATGAGTGTGTTTTTGCCCCACGTGGCGCTTTACTTTGTTATTTGTATGTCGAGTGTCCTTTGTTAATAAAGTTACGCAAACTCACTGGTCGCCTATAGCGTCTCCTTGATGGCTCGCGAGAGCCATTCATGACACCAAGTCTCCTCAGAAGGAAAAGCCTTCTCTGCCCCTTTTTGAGCAGTCCATTAGTGTTGTGTGACCAGTCTAGTTTATTGTTCAGGTGAACACCCAGGTAATTGTAAGCCGTCACCATCTCAATGTCTGTTCCCTGGATGCTTACTGGTGCTGTGAAGGAGTGTCTACACCTGCGGGAGTCCATTACCAGTTCCTTGGTCTTCCCTGCACTGATCTGGAGGCAGTTCAGCAGGCACCAGTCCACAGAGTCCTGGGTCAGTCCTCTGTACTGTGTAAGGGAAATGTGAGAGAAAACTGTGACAGTGCCAGAAGTGTAGAAGTGTAGAAACCCGAAACATGTCAACTATTAATGTTTTATCACCATTCCTACAGATCTCTCATTTGTAATTGCTTATGGCATTTGGCGCCTCCCGACTCCTCACAAATTTAAACAGTTGTTGGTGAGGGGGCTCCTTTTCCCTTGTAAGCTAAAATTTGCATTGTAATGAGTCTGCTCTTTAAATCTTAAATCCTTTCTTCTTCTTAATCTCTTTAAGATCCAGAAAACAAAACCGCATTTGGAAGGAATTATTTTCCTTTGCGTTCACTCAGTCTGATCTTTATCTCGCAGTAATGACTCCTGACGTCATCACTCCGAATGTGCTATGGTCACGCCGTGTGGACTCCATTCAGTAAAAACGTACAGCACACAGTCAAGGATTCAAACAACTGACTAATCACAAAAGTGCAGATTTCGGAGTGTGCTACTGATCTATTGTAGAGGTTTATTCATGCGTATACCACCCTTCTTTGGTCCACACTCCCCATCCATCCCCGCTTTATTCACAACACCCCAGGCTCTTATCAACAAACCCCCTGAGCAAAGAGGAACCGGTCATATAAAGGAAGCCGGGACTCTTTTTTATATCCATTTACTGTTAGTGTTAGCAGCCATTTATGACTCCGCTGGCTCCAGTGACGCGGGGATACGGAGCAAAGGGAGAGCAAGGCTGTCTCCTCTAAAGCTATTCAGCGTCTCGTAACCTCGAAGCCTTTTTTTTTTCTCTTCTTTTTACAGCCATTAAATGACATCTGGGAGTGAGCCCCCCGTGTGGGCCTTGGTGGTAATGAGGTTCCTTCTCCACAACTTCAAATGGTTCAGGGTGTCAAAGAGAGAGCTTTTTTTAGAGGAGGTGGGAGAATAAAGTTCTAACATACTTCCTGGCACCATTTAGCTGATGGTGAACCTTTGTGTTGCCTGCACTGGAAGTTATGTCACTAGAGGATTTATTTTACTGCTTATTTGTGGATAGGAGGATATTTAGAGATTAGGCTCATTCAGACATAGACAACATCATACTGTTGTACTGTGGAGTGTTTTTTTTTTTTTTTGACACTTGACTAAAAAGTAAAGAAGAACAGTAATAGTGGGACAAAAGAACTTCCTACCCACGAGGACACTGACACGCAGCCTCTCCTCGATGACCACAGCGCACACAAGTCTGCAAGCCGGCAAATTTGACCAGAAGATGATAGAAAGATCTACTGTTTAAAAACTTACAATACAATGCTGCAATGACTGTGGAGGGTCCAAACAAGACACGAACACCACAGCAAAGAGACACAGCGCACACAGCAGCCACCACCGCTGTCCTATAGCAGTATGCTAGCTACATACACCTAAAAGCACACCTGGAGTCCCCAATGGTGCTCACGTGCCTATAATGTCCAAAACTTCAAACATTAATGCCACCATGACTGTTTAGAGGAACGACCTCACATAACAGCGGAGAGGCAGCTGTTACAACACAACACATTCATTCTGTGCACACTGATCTCTGCATGATCTTAACACACTCCAAACATATTTCACTTTGCTGCGCTGCGTTGGGGCAAAACTGTCAGGCATCATGTCTCATCCCTTTTCTCCTCCTGTCTTTAATGTGCAGCAGTCTGAACAAACAAATCAACACATGCAGCATCTAAATACAGACATGGACAAAATTGTTGGTACTGTGGAGGAAAAAATAAGTTCAGGTGAGATGCAGCGAGCTGGAAGGTTGCAGAGTTTTATTTTCCTCCAACATCATGAGACACACTTGTAGCGCTGTGCACTGTGTTGTGCTGTGTGTGCTGTGTTGTGTTGCGCTGTGCTGTTGAGGCATGTATAGCAAGCTCTTTTATACATGTTATACCAACAGAAAGAATGCATGGCACATTTGCATATTGATATACATATCAGTCAATACATATCATTCGCATGACCAGCTGGCACCCGGACATCCTCTCCTTAATCCGGGGATGTATAACAATAGTCCATTGTTCTGATTGTCTCCTAGGGGCTCTCTGTCCGTATGCAAATTGTTCTCTGCTTAGTGCAGGCTAGCTGAGTGTGAGGATTGAATGTCCATGTAGATTGTGGTGGGTCACCACAGGGCTCCCCCCAGAGCACTCAGCAGGGTTTGTGACCCCCCCTCCCCCCATTGTTTGGCTCCAGCTCCGGTAGAACTGTCGGAGGGCATGTCAGTCAATGAGGGGGACGTGGGAGGGGTGGAAAAAAACAGTGTGCTCCGCTCCGGGTTCCAGCATGTTGAACAGCCGTGGATCGTGGGCACACGGGCCGGTGCATTTCGTGTGTAATGGAACAAGACGGCGATCAGCCGGCTTTAGGGAGTGAGGTGCGGAAAACCTCTGTGGAGGAGGAGGGGGAGGGGGGTGGGAGTAAGTGAGTGCCGGCCCGGGACATCAAAGGTGTCTGGGCTGTGCAAAAATTGCGTGTGGATCCACTATGGTGAGGGAATTTCCCGTTAAACCTGGCGGTGATCCACAGCGGTTGTGCTAAAAAATTAAGTCTCTGACTTCTCTCGCGGCTCGGTCCAGCAAGGATGTGGGGAAGGCAAGCGGCCAAATTCCCCTTGTGCGCCATGGCTGAGAAACCAATACAAAGTCCTGTGTGTGGGCTGCACGTCTGCTTCAGGTATGTGAGCAGCCCTGAAGGTTCCGAGGCTGGCGATCGGCCGTGTTTCTCGGGCATGTGCAGCGGCGGAGGACGCTGTATCAGTCTGTGGAGCGAGTTTTGTCCCGTGTGTGCGGGCTGCACGTCTGCTTCAGGTGTGTGAGCAGCCCTGAAAGTTCCCAGGGTGGCGATCAGCCGTGTTTCTCAGGCATGTGCAGCGGCGGAGGACACTGTATTAGTCTGTGGAACCGGTTTTGTCCCGTGCATAGCGCGCGCTTGGCGCAGTGACCACATCACTGGCAGTTGCGCTGTCCTCGCAATCCTGCGGAGTGCGTGCGGGGCTTCTGTGCACGGGAGGTCCACTGTCAGGAGTTTAGTCAGAGTCGGAGAGCTCGGTGGAAATCAACGCAGTCGGCGTCAATGACTGTTCCCGTTCAGGCTGCTTCCTTCATTCGCTCGTGTCGCCATTCATGGTGCGTGTCGGTCCAAGCGTGCGCTCCAGTGAGGATGAAGAGGTTGCAGGCGTTCTCTAATAATAATAATAATAATGCATCAGATTTATATAGCGCTTTATCATAGACACTCAAAGACGCTTTACAAGTAGATACATTATTCATTCACTCCAGACAGACAATGGTAGTGGCAAGCTACTACTGTAGCCACAGCTGCCCTGTGGCAGGCTGACGGAAACGTGGCTGCCAATCCGTGCCAACGGCCTCTCCGGCCACCACCGAACATTTATACACATTCATACCCAGTGTTATGGGCACTGGAGGCAATGCGGGTGAAGTGTCTTGCCCAGGGACACAACGGCAGGATATCTGGGGAGAGCGGGATTCGAACCGCCAACCATCGGGTTAGAGACGACCTGCTCTACCTCCTGAGCCACTGCCGCCACTAGTCTTCTGTGTCCACAGCGCGGTGAGAGGGAGCAGACGGTCATTCTCTCTTTTCATGTCACCAGTGTGGAGGGAAGAGATCAGGCGAGGGGCGCACCATGACGCATGCTGGGGCTTTCCCGGTCGGCGTCATCTCCGGGGTGTTCGCCTCATGTTCCATTCTTTGTCAAGGGTCACCAGTGTGGAGGAAAAATAAGTTCAGGTGAGATGCGGCGAGCTGGAAGGTTGCAGAGTTTTATTTTCCTCCAACATCATGAGAAACACTTGTAGCGCTGTGCACTGTGTTGTGCTGTGTGTGCTGTGTTGTGTTGCGCTGTGCTGTTGAGGCATGTATAGCAAGCTCTTTTATACATGTTATACCAACAGAGAGAATGCATGGCACATTTGCATATTTATATACATATCAGTCAATACATATCATTCGTGTGACCAACTGGCGCCCGGACGTCCTCTCCTTAATCCGGGGATGTATAACAATAGTCCATTGTTCTGATTGTCTCCTAGGGGCTCTCTGTCCGTATGCAAATTGTCCTCGGCTTAGTGCAGGCTAGCTGAGTGTGAGGATTGAATGTCCATGTAGATTGTGGTGGGTCACCAAAGAAAAACCCACAATGGTCACAGAAATAACTTTAATCTGACAAAAGTGGTAATAAATAAAAATTCTATGAAAATTAACCAATGAAAATCAGACAATGCTTTTGAATTGTGGTTCAACAGAATTATTTTAAAAAACAAACTCATGAAACAGGCCTGGACAAAAATGATGGTACCCCGAGAAAAGATTGAAAATAATGTGACCATAGGGACATGTTCAACCAAGATGTGTAATCTAATTGACATCACAGGTGTCTACAAACTTGTAATCAGTCAGTCGGCCTATTTAAAGGGTGACAAGTAGTCACTGTGCTGTTTGTTGACATGGTGTATACCACACTAAACATGGACCAGAGGAAGCAAAGGAGAGAGTTGTCTCAGGAGATTAGAAAGAAAATTATAGACAAGCATGTTAATGGCAAAGGCTATAAGACCATCTCCAAGCAGCTTGATGTTCCTGTGACTACAGTTGCACATATTATTCAGAAATTTAAGACCCACGGGACTGTAGTCAACCTCCCTGGACGTGGCCGCAGGAGGAGACAGATAATACGAATGATAACAAAAGAGCCCAGAACAACCTCTAAACACATTCATGGTGAACTCCAAGGTCAAGGTACATCAGTGTCAGATCACACTATCCGTCGTTGTTTGAGCCAAAGTGGACTTCATAGGAGATGACCAAGAAGGACACCACTGTTGAAAACAAATCATAAAAAAGCCAGACTGGAATTTGCCAAACTGCATGTTGACAAGCCACAAAGCTTCTGGGAGAATGTCCTATGGACAGACGAGACAAAACTGGAACTTTTTGGCAGGGCACATCAGCTCTATGTTCACAGATGCAAAAATGAATCATACCAAGAAAAGAACACTGTCCCTGCTGTGAAACATGGAGGAGGTTCTGTTATGTTCTGGGGCTGCTTTGCTGCATCTGGCACAGGGTGTCTTGAATCTGTGCAGGGTACAATGAAATCTCAAGACTATCAAGGTATTCTAGAGAGAAATGTGCTGCCCAGTGTCAGACAGCTCGGTCTCAGTCGTAGGTCATGGGTCTTGCAACAGGATAATGACCCAAAACACACAGCTAAAAATACCCAAGAATGGCTAAGAGCGAAACATTGGACTATCCTAAAGTGGCCTTCTATGAGCCCTGATCTAAATCCTATTGAACATCTGTGGAAGGAGCTGAAACATACCGTCTGGAGAAGGCACCCTTCAAACCTGAGACAACTGGAGCAGTGTGCTCATGAGGAGTGGGCCAAAATACCTGCTGAGAGGTGCAAAAGTCTCATTGACAGTTACAGAAATCGTTTGATTGCAGTGATTGCCTCAAAAGGTTGTGCAACAAAATATTAAGTTAAGGGTACTGTGGTCTATATTAACCATATATTCCATAACTACATATGTTAGAGCATGTGGAAATGTTTGGGATTACATATGTAAGGAACTTCACACCTCTGAAAGGACAAAGGAATCTCACCCGCCGAGTGAAGAACAAAGACGTTCCCGGACGTGGCGGGGGAAACCGGACGAGCCACCCTCACCCCCCAAGGTGAGGAGAAGGATTACCATCACCTCCCAAGATGAGGAGAGGAAATACCAAGACAATGGGGGGATTAAGATAATGAGGGATGTCAGCCTTTGTTATGCATGTCTTTTGTTGTGTGCTTGTATATAACCAGCGAGTCGGCGAGATTCTGTCTCTTTCCCCTTCTGCCGCTCTCTGCACCAGATGAGACTTGATAGAAGAGCTGAACATTAAAACTTTGTTTATAAACCAAATCGCCTCTTCATTGCCCAGTTCCTCTATACTGGTGACCTTGACGCGAGTATGGACTGGAGGCGTTCTTCCACAAGCGACTCATCCGTGGCGGCTCAAGCAGACGCCAGCAGCCACGCAGACGAGGGAGCAGACGGACAGCTGTTCCCCCCGGCAGAAGAGGTTGAGAGGGCTCAACCGAGCACCAGCACCGCCGTGAGAGCCGAGGCAAGGCACTCTCACCCGGCGGGCACAGCAGTGATGGTGTGCACGAACGCCGTCGCTGTCAAGCTGCCAGACTTCTGGCAAGAGGACCCCGCCTCTTGGTTTCAGCAGGCTGAAGCCCAATTTATACTGGCGGGCATCACGGCTGATGATACTAAGTTTTATCATATCGTCTCCAAACTCGACTCCGCCACTTCGAAGTGTGTGCGGAGCATGATCCGGCGACCACCGGCCAGGGACAAATACGAGACGCTCAAAGCGACCATCGTGGTGAACTACGTCCCATCAGCGGAAGAAAGAGCCGAGAAGATCCTGGCGGTCTACGGCCACAGAGGGGGCAATCCGAAGGCCCTCATGGAGGATTTGCTGCAGCTCAAGGAAGAGCATAATGACAACTTCCTCTTCCAGTTCATTTTCCTCAGCACGCTGCCGCCACACATGAGGGGGACACTCGCCAGCATGAAGTGCGACACCCACCAGGACTTCCGCACACTGGCCAGCGAAGCTCATCGGCTCGTCAACGCCTGCAAGGAGGTGACACCCACAGCAGCATCCGCAGACCTCAAGGCTGACGCCCCGAGCCACGAGGAGCCACGACCCACGGAGCAGACCCAGGCCACGGTGACAGCGACGCGGCCAAAACGTAACAGACAGGGCGACGTCTGTTATTATCACCACCGCTTCGCTGAAAAGGCCCGCAAATGCGTTCCCCCCTGCAAGTACGATGTCGGGAAACGCCAAAGCCGAGAGCCGTTAACAGCAGCGGTTCTCGGCGAGAAAAACAAGCTGTTGTACGTGACGGATGGACACACAGGCAAGCAGTTCCTCATCGACACGGGAGCTCAGCTGAGTTTCGTCATGCCCTCCCACGCAGATCGAGCCATGGGCACCCGGGGCAACGGAGCAGTGGCAGCCAACGGCTCTAACATCGACACGTTCGGCGAAAAGAGCCTGCACCTCCTCATTCACGGCCGCAGTTACAAATGGACATTTGTTGTAGCGGCGTGAGTTTTAACTTATTAGGCGCAGATTTTTTGTGTGCACATGGGTTATTAGTGGATCTAGCAAATAGGCGCCTGGTTAATGCACTGTCTTTTGCTTCTATTCCATGCTCAGCTCGAGTTTCTCCACCACCTGTGCAGGCCAACGTCACCACGGCAGGAGGTAAGTTTGAGCAACTCCTCACCCAATTTCCAGCACTCACAACCCCCAAATTCTCAGCCACTGTGGCTAAACACGGGGTTGAACACTTCATTCCCACAACGGGACCTCCCGTTTTTGCCAAAGCTCGCCGCTTAGACGCGGCCAAGCTCAACATAGCACGGGACGAGTTTACAACTCTTGAAAAATTGGGCATTGTTAGACGCTCGAAGAGCCCCTGGGCCTCACCACTTCACATGGTTCTTAAATCCGACGGTTCTTGGAGACCGTGCGGAGATTACCGCAGACTAAACAACGCTACAGCGCATGACCGTTACCCAATCCCTCACATTCAAGATTTTTCACTACATCTAGCAGGTGCGCGCATTTTTTCAAAAATAGACTTAGTCCGCGGTTATCACCAAGTCCCAGTCCGAGCAGAAGACGTTCCTAAAACAGCGGTAATAACCCCTTTCGGCCTTTTTGAATTCTTGCGAATGCCTTTCGGCCTCAAAGGCGCTGCTCAAACTTTCCAACGAATGATGGACGCGGTCCTACGCGACCTCCCTTTTGTTTTCGTCTACCTCGATGACATGCTGGTAGCCAGCTCGTCTGAGGTAGAACACGAGCAGCACCTCACTACGGTTTTTCAGAGGCTAGAAGAGCACGGGCTAATAATCAATCCAGCCAAATGCAAATTCGGCGTGTCGCAAATTGATTTTTTAGGACACAAAGTCTCTCCGAAGGGGGGCAGTGCCACTTCCAGACAAAGTTCATGCGATAGAAAGTTTTCCACGGCCGCAAACGGTCAAATCGCTACAGGAAATTTTAGGGATGGTTAATTTTTACAACCGCTTCCTCCCCCACGCAGCTCAGCTCATGCAGCCCCTATATGACGCGCTCAAAAAAAAGAAAGCTTCCAACGCGGTCGAATGGACCCCGGAGCGCGAACGCGCTTTCGCGGAAATAAAAAACGCCCTAGCTAACGCCACATTGTTAGTTCATCCAGATCCCTTGGCCCGCATTGCACGAACCACAGATGCTTCAGACCTAGCTATAGGGGCAGTTGTAGAACAACTTGTCAGCGGGGTCTGGCAACCTTTAGCATTCTTTAGCAAATCGCTAAACCAAACTGAACGCAAATACAGCACTTTTGACAGAGAGCTGCTGGCGCTTCATTTATCCATCCGCCACTTCCAGTTCTGGTTAGAAGGGTGGAGTTTCACGGCTTTTGTAGACCATAAACCGCTCACCTTTGCTATGGCTAAAATTTCAGAACCATGGTCAGGCAGGCAACAAAGACAGCTAGCTGCGATTTCAGAGTTCACCACAGACATTCGACACGTGGCAGGCAAACTTAACGTAGTAGCGGACTGTCTCTCTCGCGCTGTGGCACCCCCAGAGCGCGGGGAGACAGATTACACTGCCTCAGCAGCAGAACTCTTCACTAACTCAGACACATACGCAGCACCTATCCATGAAGGGATAGATTATGCAGCCATGGCAGAGGAGCAAAACAGTGATGCGGACGTGCGCGCACTCCTGTCTGGACCAACAGGGTTAAGGCTGGAGAAAAAGGGTTTACGCGACGGCGTGCCCCCCCTAATATGCGATGTTTCAACCGGCCGACCTCGCCCGTTAGTGCCAGCTACATGGCGCCGCCGCATTTTTGACACAATTCACTCCCTCGCGCACCCAGGTGTGCGCGCCTTGGTTAAAATGGTTGCCGAAAAGTTTGTGTGGCCAGGCCTGCGCAAAAACGTAAAAGAATGGGCAAAAACTTGCATTTCTTGTCAACGCGCCAAAATACACAGACACACAAAAGCCCCTCTGGAGCCTTTTCCAATCCCTGCTAGAAGGTTCGACCACGTTCATGTCGATCTTGTGGGGCCACTACCTTCCTCCCAAGGTTTCACACACCTGTTAACAATGATAGACCGCACCACACGCTGGCCAGAGGCAGTCCCTCTAGCGGCAACCACAGCGGAGGAAGTCGCTCGCGTTTTTTTTGACAAACTGGGTGGCGCGTTTCGGCGTCCCATCGGACATCACGTCCGACAGGGGGCCTCAATTTGTCTCAGAGCTCTGGTCAGCCATGTCCAACAGCTTAGGGGCAACAATTCATCGCACCACCGCTTATCACCCTCAGGCTAATGGGTTATGCAAGCGTTTTCACAGGTCTCTAAAGGCTGCCCTCAGAGCCTCACTAACGGACACAAATTGGGTAAATAAACTTCCCTGGGTTTTATTGGGGTTGCGTGCTGCACCTAAAGAGGATCTAGACGCCTCTCCCGCAGAATTAGTTTTTGCTCAACCTCTCAGGCTCCCAGGTGAATTTCTGCCAGAAAACCCAGAACCAGGGCGCCTTCCAGTCCCAAGGTTTTTAGGCAGCAACGGACCGAACTCTCTCCCCGGTCCAGCTCATCACTCCTTCCCACGGGTTTTTGTCCCTCAAACTTTAAAAAACGCTGAGTTTGTTTTTGTTAAGCATGAAGCTCTAAAACCAACTTTACGCCCAGCATTCGATGGGCCATTCAGAGTGCTGGAACATGGTGACAAACACTTTGTGCTTGATTATGGGGATAGAACAGAAACAGTCAGCATTGACAGACTTAAACCTGCCTTCTTGTTGAAAGACGAACCTGCACAGCTGGCGAGAGCACCTCGACGAGGTAGACCCCCCAAGAGAAAAGACCCAGCCCCCAGACAGGGAACAAATAACCTCTCTCCTTCCCACACTGCAGATTCCTCACAAGAAGGTCCCAGCAGGACGCCTAAACCAACCTACAGCAGTTTTGGGAGAAGAATTAAACCCAGACAGCACAGGGACTGACACCAACCACTCCACAATTATTCACTAACTGTGCTGCAACAGTTTAGGACTGACTTATGATTTTACTATGCTACTATGTTTACCACTGAACTCTCTTAGGAGCATGGCTGCTAGAAAGTTTCTTCCGTGGCAACAGCTGTAACACGTAGTATGTCGTAATAACTATCCTAGACTGTGAACCTTTCTGTTGTCCTTTCTTAGTTGTTTGGGGGGCCTGTGGTCTATATTAACCATATATTCCATAACTACATATGTTAGAGCAAGTGGAAATGTTTGGGATTACATATGTAAGGAACTTCACACCTCTGAAAGGACAAAGGAATCTCACCCGCCGAGTGAAGAACAAAGACGTTCCCGGACGTGGCGGAGGAAACCGGACGAGCCACCCTCACCCCCCAAGGCGAGGAGAAGGATTACCATCACCTCCCAAGATGAGGAGAGGAAATACCAAGACAATGGGGGGATTAAGATAATGAGGGATGTCAGCCTTTGTTATGCATGTCTTTTGTTGTGTGCATGTATATAACCAGCGAGTCGGCGAGATTCTGTCTCTTTCCCCTTCTGCCGCTCTCTGCACCAGATGAGACTTGATAGAAGAGCTGAACATTAAAACTTTGTTTATAAACCAAATCGCCTCTTCATTGCCCAGCTCCTCTACAGGTACCATCATTTTTGTCCAGGCCTGTTTCATGAGTTTGTTTTTAAAAATAATTTTGCTGAACCACAATTCAAAAGCATTGTCTGATTTTCATTGGTTAATTTTCATAGAATTTTTATTTATTACCACTTTTGTCAGATTCAAGTTATTTCTGTGACCATTGTGGGTTTTTCTTTCATTAACAGAGGGATACCAACAATTTTGTCCACGTCTGTATATCCAGGCTTATCGAGATATTTGTGGATAATTTTCTTTCAAGCACCTTACCTACAGTATCTCACAAAAGTGAGTACACCCCCTCACATTTTTGTAAATATTTTATTGCATCTTTTCATGGGAAAAAACTGAAGATATGACACTTTGATACAATGTAGTCAGTGAACAGCTTGTATAACAGTCCAAATTTTCTGTCCACCCAAAATAACTCAACACACAGCCATTAATGTCTAAACCGCTGGCAACAAAAGTGAGTACACCCCTAAGTCCATCCATCCATCCATCCATCTTCTACCGCTTTTCCGGAGGTTCGGGTCGTGGAGGCAGCAGCTCAAGCAGAGAAGCCCAGACCTCCCTCTCCCTAGCCACCTGCTCCAGCTCTTCAGAGAGGATACCAAGGCGTTCCCAGACCAGTTGGGAGACATAGTCTCTCCAGCGAGTCCTGGATCTGCCCCAGGGTCTCCTCCCAGTGGGATGTGCCAAAAACACTTCAAGTGGGAGGCGTCCAGGAGACATCCTGATCAGATGCCCAAACCACCTCAACTGGCTCCATTCAATGTGGAGGAGCAGCAGTTCCACTCTGAGCCTCTCCCAGACGACTGAGCTCTTCACCCTTCATCTCTGAGGGTGAGTCCAGCGAGCCTATGAAGAAAGCTCATTTCAGCCGCTTGTATCCACGATCTTGTTCTTTCAGTCATTACCCAAAGCTCATGACCATAGGTGAGGGTAGGAACGTAGATTGACTGGTAAATCGACAGCTTTGCCTTAGAGCTCAGCTCCCTCTTCACCACAACAGACCGGTACAACGTCCACATCACTGCAGATGCTGCTCCGATCCATCTGTCAATCTCTCGCTCCATTCTCTCCTCACTCGTGAATAAGACCCCCCAAGATACTTAATCTCCTCCACTTGGGGCAGGAGCCTGTCCCCAACCCAGAGAGGACAGTCCACCTTTTTCCGGCTGAGGACCATGGACTCGGAATTGGAGGTGCTGATTCTCATCCCAGCCGCTTCACACTCAGCGGCAAACCGTCCCAGTAAGAACTGTAGGTCATTGCTGGATGAAGCCAGCAGGACAACATCATCTGCAAACAGCAGAGATGAGATCCTGTGGCCACCAAGCATGACACCCTCTGTTCCCTGGCTGTGCCTAGAAATCCTGTCCATAAAAATTATGAACAGGATCGGTGACAAAAGGCAGCCCTAGAGGAGTCCAACTCTCACTGGGAATGAGTCCGATCGAGTGTTGGCAATACAAACCAAACGCTCACAACAGTCGAACAGAGACCGAATAGCTTGTAACAACAAGCCCAATACCCCATACTTCTGAAGCACCCCCCACAAAAAAACCACGAGGAACGTGGTCGAATGCCTTCTCCAAGTCCAGAAAACACATGTAAACTGGTTGGGCAAACTCCCACGAACCCTCGAGGATTCTCGAGAGGGTAAAGAGCTGATCTGATGTGCCACAGCCAGGATGAAAACCACATTGCTCCTCCTGAATTCGAGGTTCAACCAACGGCCGGACTCTCCTCTCCAGTACCTTAGCATAGACCTTCCCAGGGAGGCTGAGGAGTGTGATCTCCCTAAAGTTGGAGCACACCCTCTGGTCCCTTTTTTTGAAGAGAGGAACCACCATGCCAAAGGCACTGCCCCCGACCTCCACGCAATGTTGCAGAGGCGTGTCAACCATGACAGCCCTACAGCATCCAGGGCCTTGAGGTACTCAGGGTGAATCTCATCCATCCCCAGGGCCCGGCCATCAAAGAGATTTTTAACAACCTTGGCGACCTCAGCATCATGATAGGCGAGTCATCCCCGACGTCCACAAGCCCTGCTTCCTCTGTGGAAGGCGTATCAGTGGGATTGAGGAGATCCTCGAAGTATTCCTTCCACCGCCAGACAATATCCCCAGTCGAAGTCAGTAGTGCCCCATCCGCACCATATACAGTGTGGACAGGGAGCTGCTTCCCCCTCCTGAGCCGCCAGGCAGTTTGCCAGAATGTCTTCGAGGCCGACTGAAAGTCTTGTTCCATGGCCTCAATGAACTCCTCCCATACCCGAGTTTTTGCTTCAGCAACCACCCGAGCTGCACTCCACTTGACCTGCCAGTACACCTCAGCTGCTTCGGGAGTCCCACAAGCCAACCAAGCTTGATAGGACTCCTTCTTCAACTTAATGGCCCCCCTCACCACTAGTGTCCACCACTAGGTTTGGGGGTTGCCACCACAAGATTCCCCGACGACCTTGCAGCCACAGTTCTAGGCCGCTGCTTCAACAATGGAGGTGGAAAACATGGCCCATTCAGACTCTATGTCTCCAGACTCCCTCAGAATGTGGTTGAAGTTCTTCCAAAGGTGGGAGTTGAAGACTTCCTGGACAGGGGCCTCAGCCAGACGTTCCCAGCACACCCTCACTATACGTTTGGGTCTAGCAGGTCTGAATGGCATCTTCCCCTGCCATCGGATCCAACTCACCACCAGGTGGTGATCAGTTGAGAGCTCTCCACCTCTCTTTACCCGAGTGTCCAAGACATACGGTCACAGGTCTGATGACACAATAACAAAATCGATCATGGACCCGCGACCTAGGGTGTCCTGGTACCAGGTGCACATATGGACACCCTTATGCTTGAACATGGTGTTCATTAATGGCAAACTGTGGTTTGCACAGAAGTCCAATAACTGAACACCACTTGGGTTCAGATCGGGCAGGCCGTTCCTCCCAATCACCCCCCTCCAGGTTTCATTGTCATTGCCCACGTGCTCAGTGAAGTCCCCCAGTAGAACAATGGAGTCTCCAAGAGCAGCACTCTCCAGCACCCCAGTCAGAGACTCCAAAAAGGATGGGTACTCTGAACCATCATTTGGTGCATAGGCACAAATGATGGTCAGGACCCGTTTCCTAACCCGAAGGCACAGGGAAAAAACCCTTTCATCCACCGGGGAAAACTCCAATATAGAGGCAGCAAGGTGGGGGGATACAAGAATACCCACCCATGCTCGTCGCCTCTCACCCTGGGCAACTCGAGAGTAGGCCAAGCTCCAGCCCCTCTCCAGGAGACTGGTTCTGGAACCGTTGCTGTGTGTTGAGGTGAGGCCGACTATATCTCGCCAGCATCTCTCAACCTCATGCACCATCTCAGGCTCCTTCCCCACCAGAGAGGTGACATTCTACATCCCAAAAGCCAGTTTAGGAATCTTGGGATCAGACCGCAAAGGTCTCCGCCTTTGACCGCCACCTGATCCACATAGCACTGGACCCCCATGATCCCTCCTGAAGGTGGTGAGCCCACTGGAGGGCAGACCCATGTAACTCCTTCGGGCTGAGCCCGGCAGGGTCCCATGGGTGGAAACCCGGCCACCAGACACTAGCCATCGAGCCCCTCCCCCAGGCCTGGCTCCAGGGTGGGGCCCCAGTAACCCCATACTGTGCGGGGTACACTGAATCCTTCTTCTAGTATTTATCATGACAGTCTATTGGATCATACACTCATAAGTGAAATGTCCAAATTGAGCTCAGTTAGCCATTTTCCCTCGCCGGTGCCATGTGATTCGTTACTGTTACAATGTCAAAGGTGTGAATGGGGAGCAGGTGTGTTAAATTTGGTGTTATCGCTCTCACACTCTCTCATACTGGTCACTGGAGGTTCAACATGGCACCTCATGGCAAAGACCTCTCTGAGGATCTAAAAAAAGAATTGTTGCGCTACATAAAGATGGACTAGGCTATAAGAAGATTCCCAACACCCTGAAACTGAGCTGCAGCACGGTGGCCAAGACCATACAGTGGTTTAACAGGACTGGTTCCATTCAGAACAGTCCTCGCCATGGTTGACCAAGGAAGTTGAGTGCACATGCTCAGCGTCATATCCAGAGTTTGTCTTTTGAAAATAGACGTATGAGCGCTGCCAGCATTGCTGCAGAGGTTGAAGGGGTGGGGGTCAGCCTGTTAATGCTCAGACCATACGCCGCACACTGCATCAAATTGGTCTGCATGGCTGTCGTCCCAGAAGGAAGCCCCTTTTAAAGATAATGCACAAAAAAGCTCACAAACAGTTTGCTGAGGACAAGCAGACCAAGGACATGCATTACTGGAACCATGTCCTGTGGTCTGATAAGACCAAGATAAATTTACTTGGTTCAGATGGTGTCAAACGTGTGTGGCTGCAACCAAGTGAGGAGTACAAAGACACATGTGTGTCTTGCCTACAGTCAAGCGTGATGGTGGGAGTGTCATGGTTTGGGGCTGTATGAGTGCTGCCGGCACTGGAGAGCTACAGTTATTGAGGGAACCATGAATGTCAACATGTACTGTGACATACTGAAGCAGAGCATAATCCCCTTCCTTTGGAAACTGGTCCACAGGGCAGTATTCAGCATGATAACCATCCCAAAAACACCTCCAAGATGACCACTGCCTTGCTAAGGAAACTGAGGGTAAAGGTGATGGACTGGCAAAGCATGTCTCCAGACCAAAACCCTATTGAGCATCTGTGGGGCATCCTCAAACAGAAGGTGGAGGAGTGCAAGGTCTCTAACATCCACCAGCTCCGTGATGTTGTCATGGAGGAGTGGAAGAGGATTCCAGTAGCAACCTGTGAAGCTCTAGTGTACTCTATGCCCAAGAGAGTTAAGGCAGTGCTGGAAAATATTGATGGCCACAAAAAATATTGATACTTTGGACAAAATTTGGACATTTTCACTTAGGGGTGTACTCACTTTTGTTGCCAGCAGTTTAGACATTCATGGCTGTGTGATGAGTTATTTTGAGGGGACGGCAAATTTACACTGTTATACAAGCTGTACGCTGACTGCTCTACATTGTATCAAAGTGTCATATCTTCAGTGTTGTCCCATGAAAGGATATAATAAAATATTTACAAAAATGTGAGGGGTGTACTCACTTTTGTAAGATACTGTATCTGATAGAAGGCTTTGATATTTACTGTACATAAAATTGTACCACTGTGGTGACACAATAACAGATGGCACTCCACCCAGGACCTGAGGTTGTCAGGGGGAGAAGTAGGTGAGAGATGGTAATGGTGAAGGAGTGAGCAGAACCAGTGAATGGTGCCGTAGCGCTGGGGTATTTAACTAAACAAAGAGGTGCCTTCACCTCCGCTGTAACAGGTTTCACACCTGAGCACATCAGGGCGCGAAAGTATTGTAATAAGCCATGCCCTGTGTAGTGTATGTTGATGTGTGTACATGCAGTGTGTCTCGTATGTTAATGTTTCTCACCTTGGGTCCCAAAGGCGGGAATAAAGTGGATAAAAGAGGGCGCTTCGGTACCCAGGGCAGTCTGTTCTATTTGTTGGAGGAGAATAAAGTTCTGTGTCGTCAGCTCGCTGTCTCGAGCGCCACCACGGAGACACTCCTGCTGGAGGCTTCCACCACTGCATGCACCGTTGTAGTCAGACTCCCAGACTTTTAGCTTCATGACCCGGCTGCTTGGTTTATTCATGTGGAAGGCCAGTTCGCCCTCCGCGGAGTCATGGAAGACGACACAAAGTACCATGTGGTGGCATCGCTGGACCCACACGCCATGCATCTGCTCCGAGCCCCACCAGCCCAAGGAAGATAAGGTGCTCTCAAGCGGCTGCTGTTGCACCGCTAAACCCTTTCAGATGCAGAGAGGGCAGAAAAGCTGCTCATCCGCTCGAAGCTAGGAGACAGATTGGCTGTGGACCTGATGGAGAGCATGCTTGCATTGATGGGCACGGAATACGGATCTTTCCTTTTTGCCCACCTCTTCCTCAGAAACCTGCCGGCTTCCGTAAGAGTGATTCTCTCTAAATCACCGCTGCTCGTGGCCAGGGACTACCGTGCGCTGGCAGAGGAGGCAGATCGCATCATCCTGGCAGACAAGGCTTTCAGTGTTCAGGCAGTGAGACTGGGACTTCCGGTGGAGCCCAGCGAGGTTGAGGAGCTGATGGTGGTGGCCCGGATGGCCACCCGGAGAAACAAGACCGGGACGCTGTGTTTTTATCACCGCCGTTTTGGCAAGGAAGCGCATCGTTGTCTTCCGCCGTGCCACTTCAAGAAGCCGGGAAATGGCAACCCCGTCTGGCGATCCGCGGTTGCGCCAACAGCCAGAGGATGTTGCTAGCAGCCTGGGTAGATGCTCAGGCTTTTCACAACAATAACATCCACCGATTCGGCATCTCCAGACACTCGCATTGAGGATTATACACTCTTGAGAGGCATCAGAAGGCGAGCTTTGGGACGCAGCCCACCGACCTTCCTCCAGCGTCTGCTCTGGATACATGTCGTGCTGACAATGGGAGCAGAGGGCTGTGCGGATTCTCTGGACTCCTTTCTGCTGCCGGAGCACAAACCAGAATCATGGCTGGCCAGCTAGGCCTCGGATGGATTCAGCGCCTCGGAACAGCAGTCCACGGATAGAAATACCGCACGGCCGTTTTGCCTGTCTGTTAAAAAGTGGTGCTGAGGAGTCGGCGTTTTACGCACGCTTTTACCTTTGCTTTGTGCAGTGGTTTTGGAGCTACTGAGTTCGCTAGCTTCACAACCTTGACGTCCCGCCAGCTATCAGCGGACAGGGAGACGGACAGGGAGAAGCTGCTTTTCATCACAGACACACGTTTGGGGAGATGTTTTCTGGTAGACGCTGGTTCCCAGAAGAGCCTCATTTTGCCAGTTAGAGCAGACAGGCTGGCAGAAGGCTGTGGGCCATCTTTAATGGCCGCAAGCAGATCCCACATCAGGAAGTTTGGAGAAAGGACAGTGACTGTATGTTTACATGGATGCAATTAGCAGTGGGACTTTGTGGTAGCTGCATGTTCGGTCCCCATCTTAGGTGCTGATTTTCTTTGTGCTTATGGACTACTTGTTGATGTTGCCAACAGGCATTTAGTGGATGCTGTATCTTTTTTCTCCTGGCCTTGCATAGCTCGAGGAGTTGGGCCACCAACACGTTAATTGTTCTAGCTCCAGGGTGTAAGTACCAGCGTTTGCTTTCCAAGTTCACAGCACTCACAGTTCCCACCTTTTCCGCTACTATAACCAAGCACGGGGTCAAGCATTTTATCACAACGAAATATCACCCTGTATTCGCACGCCCTCACTGCCTGGACACGGCTAAACTAGCCAGCGCACAAGGAGTTTGCTAACTTAGAGCGATTAGGTATGGATAGGCACTCCAACAGTCCTTGGGCATCTCCGCTGCACATGGTGCACAAGGCTGATGGGTTGTGGTGGCCGTGCAGCGATTTTCGACCCTTGAACAACACCACAGAACACGACTGGTATCTCATCCCTCACATCCAGGATTTTTCCATGCACCTGGCCAGGACGCGCATTTTTTCAAAAGTGGATCTGAACCGCAGTTACCACCAGGTCCCAGTTCGCACAGAGGATGTTCCCAAATCAGCGGCAATAACTCCGTTTGGTCTTTTCGAGTTTTTATGCATGCTGTTCAGGTTAAAAGGCCCAGAGCAAATTTCCCAACGTATAATAGACGCAGTGTTCCGTTTGTTTTTGTCTACTTAGACAACATTTTGGTTTCAAGCGCGTCAGAGGAGGAGTACCTCACCCATCTCAAACAAGTTTTCCAATGGTTGGAAGCGCACGGGTTTATTGTTAATCCGGAAAAGTGTCAGTTCGGGCTGCCAGTGATTGATTTTTTGGGCCATTGCATCTCACCAGAGGGCGCGATCCCGCTGCCGGATAAGGTGTGCACGGTGTCAGATTTTCCGCGTCCACAGACCATGAGAGCGCTACAAGAATTTTTGGGGATAGTCAGTTTTTAAAACCGTTTCCTCCCCCGGGCAGCCCAGCTGCTGCAACCGCTGTACAGTGTGCTCAAAAAAAAGAAGCACGCGAAAAGCACTGATTGGACCCATGAGTGGATCCAGGCTTTCACAAACGCCAAAACGGCACTCGCTAAAGTGGCTTTGCTGGCCCACCCAACCCCGTCAGCGTGGATAGCGCTCACCACAGACGCGTCTCACGTCACCATAGGAGCAGTGGGGGAGCAGTATGTCTGCGGTTTGTGGTAGCCCCTAGCCTTTTTCAGCCATACATTGTGCAACAACAAGCATAAATACAGTATTTTGACCGGGAGTTGTTGGCTCTCCACCTGGCTACACGTCATTTCCAGTTTTGGCTCGAGGGCCGCGAGTTCACCGTGTTTATTGATCACAAACCACTAATGTACGCAACGTCCAAAGTTTCAGAACCATGGTCGGCTCGACAGCAACGGCGCTTGGCCGCAATCTCAGAGTTCACTACCGACATTCAACATGTAGCTGGTAAACTTAATGTTGTGGCTGACTGCCTGCCCCTCACGTTAGTCTCCCCGGTTTACATGGGGATCGATTTTTCCACTATGTCCACCTACCAAACCGGGGATACAGACATTTGTGTGCTTCAGTCTGCAGCTACCAGATTAAGCCTGGAGAGCAGGGTAGTGCAAGAAGGGTGTCCCCCCTTGCTCTGCGATGTCTCCACTGGCCACACCCACCCGGTGGTTCCAAACTCTTGGCGCCACCCAGTTTTTGAGTCCGTCCACTCCCTTTCACATCCCGGCGTGCAAGCCTCGGTTAAACTGGTGGGGGCCAAATTCGTCCGGCCTCACCTAAGCAGGGATGTGAAAGAATGGGCTGCAGCATGTGTCACGTGCCAGCAGACTAAAGTACACAAGCACACCAAAGTCCCCCATGAGCCGTTTCAAATTCCAGCCAGGAGGTTCGACCACATACACCTGGATTTAGTGTGCCCTTTTCCACCGTCGCAGGGTTTCACACACCTTTTAAAAGTCGTGGACCACAACCAGAAGTGGTCCCACGGAATTCCACCACGTCTGCCGAGATAGCTCGCATATTTTTGTCGGCTTGGGTTGCACGGTTCGGACCTCCGTCAGACATCATTTCCGACAGGGGCCCGCAATTTGTTTCAGAACTCTGGTCCGCAAAGGCTGATAGCCTGGGGGTCAAAATTCACTGCACCACCGCCTACAACCCCCAGGCTAATGGGTTGTGCAAATGTTTTCAAAGGTCACTTAAAGCAGCCCTCAGAGCCTCGCTAACGGATGCAAATTGGGTTGACCGCCTGCCTTGGGTCCGATTGGGGTTGCGCTCCGTGCCTAAGGAAGATTTGGCAGCTTCCCAAGCAGAACTTGTTTTTTCTCAGCCATTGCAGAGCCCCTTGGAATTTTTGCCAGAGACCACCACGCTCGGGACCGATCTTCCCGCGCATTTTTTTTCTGGTACTGGGCCTGCCAGCGTGCCGGGCCTGGCGCACCACTGTTTTCCCCGCAGCTTTGTTCCAAAGTGCTTGGAGAACGCCAAATTTGTTTTCGTCATGCACAACGCCCACAAAACCCCACTCCGTCTGCCATACGATGGCCCGTTCAGAGTGCTAGAAACAGGGGCAAAACACTTTGTGTTAGACTTGGGGGATCATAAGGAAACCATCTGCATTGACAGGCTTAAGCCCGCTTATGTGTTGGCAGATGAGCAGGTGGTGTTGGCACAGGCTCCCCGGCACAGACGCCCACCTACGGTGGGTCTGCAGGTTTGTGTTCCCCCTGCAGAGAACTGTGCTCACGAAACTAACTCTGTCCCCACCCCACCCTCTCCCCCTCCAGAGACCAGCTTTTCCTCCTGCCCACCTCGGCAGGCTCCCCGCTACAGCTGCTACAGGCGCTTGCTCAAGTCCAAAGGACCAGAAGTGAGGGCCCTTTCTGGGTGTTCAGCGTGCGGGGGGGGGGGAGCTGTGTGGTGACACAATAACCGATAGCACTCCACCCGGGACTTGAGGTTGGGGGGGAGAAGGAGGTGAGAGATTGTAATGGTGAAGGAGTGAGCGGAACTAGCGAAGGGCGCCGTAGCGCTAGAGGGTATTTAACTAAACAAAGAGGTGCCTTTGCCCTATTGTGATAGGTTTCACACCTGAGAACGCCGGGGCGCAAATGTATTGTAATAAGCCATGCTCTGTGTAGTGTATGTTGATGTGTGTACATACTGTGTGTCTCATATGTTAATGTTTCTCACCCTGGATCTCAAAGGCAGGCATAAAGTGGATAAAAGAGGGTGTTTCGGTACCCAGGGCAGTCTGTTCTATTTGTTGGAGGAGAATTAAGTTCTGTGTCCTCAGCTCGCTGTCTCGTCTGATTCCATCCTCCACACCACGAGTAGGCTACCGTATCGGGCACATTAAAGGATAATCGCAGCTAGCGGTCATTACACAGAGTAAATCCTGTGATAAAAGACATTTTTTTTTATTTAACCTTTATTTAACCAGGCAAGACAGATTAAGAGCACATTCTTATTTACAACTGTGGCTTGGGGAAGGGACAACGGGTAAACAAACATTAGACAAGTACTAGACAAATACATAGATTAAAAAAACATTTACAACAACAGTTAAAACACATACAGTCATAATAACAGCTAAAACAAAACACACTATCACAAGACATAATATAGACATAGCTAAAATACAGTGGGGTGAAAAAGTGTTTGTCCCCTTCCTGATTTCTCACTTTTTTGTATGTTTGTCACACTTAAATGTTTCAGATCATCAAACAAATTTAAATATTAGACAAAGATAACACAAGTAAACACAAAATGCAGTTTTTAAATGAAGATGTGTATTATTAAGGGTAAAAAAAAATCCAAACCTACATGGCCCTGCGTGAACAAGTGATTGGCCCCTAAACCACCTAATAACTGGTTGGGTCAACTTTAGCAGCAACAACTGCAATCAAGCATTTGCGATAACTGGCAATGAGTCTTTTACAGCACTGTGGAGGAATTTTAGCTTACTCATCTTTGCAGAATTGTTGTAATTCAGCCACATTGGAGGGATTTCGAGCCTGAGCTGCCTTTTTAAGGTCATGCCACAACATCTTAATTGGATTCAAGTCAGGACTTTGACTAGGCCACTCCAAAGTCTTCATTTTGTTTTTCTTAAGCCATTCAGAGGTGGACTTGCTGGTGTGTTCTGGATCATAATCCTGTTGCAGAACCCAAGTGCGCTTCAGCTTGAGGTCACGAACAGATGGCCAAACATTCTCCTTCAGGATTTTTTGGTAGACAGCAGAATTCATGGTTCCATTTACCACAGCAAGTCTTCCAGGTCCTGAAACAGCAAATCAGCCCCAGACCATCATGCGACCACCACCATATTTTACTGTTGGTATGATGTTCCTTTTCTGAAATGCTGTGTTGCTTTTATGCCAGATGTAATGGGACACACATTATCCAAAAAGTTCAACTTTTGTCTCGTCAGTCCACCGAGAATTTTCCCAAAAATCTTGGGGATCATCAAGATGTTTTCTGGCAAAACTGAGATGAGCCTTTATGTTCTTTTTGCTCAGCAGTGTTTTTGTCTTGAAACTCTTGCCATGCAGGTTATTTTTGCCCAGTCTCTTTCTTATGGTGGAGTCATGAATACTGACCTTAACTGAGGCAAGTGAGGCCTGCAGTTCTTTGGATGTTGTTGTAGGGTCTTTTGTGACCTCTTGGATGAGTTGTTGCTGCGCTCTTGGGGTAATTTTGGTCGGCCGGCCACTCCTGGGAAGGTTCACCACTATTCCATGCTTTCGCCATTTGTGGATAATGACTCTCACTGTGGTTCGCTGGAGTCCCAAAGCTTTAGAAATGGCTTTGTTGTCATGAATTGCCCCTTGGGGCAGAAACAAAGACCCAAGTGCTGAACTAGAGTTTGTGGTATTTAATAAGAGAAAACACAAAGTCCATACAGTGCACACAATAAACTTTCAAATAGATGGAATAAGGAGTAGCTGGCGTTAGAACAGGGACGGGGTTCTAACAGACCTGGATTCTTGATGAGACTCCGACAAGGAGTGAAGGCAAAGTCAGACTATAAATAGGGCAGGCAATAATCAAGGTAAATGACAGCAGGTGTGGAACACATGAGCAGGCAGGATGACCTAATTACAGAACGGGGAAAGACTGAGCTACTAATACAAGATAATTACAAGGTGGGAGTGTCTGGAGAGCAAGGTGGGGAGCTTGTGTCAAAAAGAGAAGCACAATATAAACACTAAGAGCAAGATGAACAAGGATGCATAAAGGAACTGAAAAAATAATACTGAGAATAGGAGTACAAAAACAGAAATAATCGGCAACTCAAAACACATCATATATCTTGGAACAGTGCACCATAAAATAATCACGCAAGACTGAGGAAACACAAGAAATAACCAGAAATAAAGTGAGAGCATGAGCCCGGTGAAACACCGCACTCAGCCTCATGACATTTATAACCTTTTCCAGACCGATAGAGCTCAATTACTTTGTTTCTCATTTGTTCCTGAATTTCTTTGGATCGCAGCATAATGTCTAGCTTTAGAGGATCTTTTGGTCTACTTCACTTCTTCTTCTTCTTTTAAATTTGATTGGCAGTTGGCAACCAGCTTAAAGGGAGGTCCTATTTAAGTGATTTCTTAATTGAGAACAGGTGCGGCAGTAATCAGGCCTGGGTGTGGGTAGAGAAACTGAACTCAGCTTTCCAAAGATGTGATAAACCACAGTTAATCTATGTTTTTACAGGAGGGGGCAATCACTTTTTCACACAGGGCCATGTTGGTTTGGATTTTTTTTTCTACCCTTAATAATAAACACTTTCATTTAAAAACTGCATTTTGTGTTTACTCGTGTTATCTTTGTCTCATATTTAAATTTGTTTGATGATGTAAAACATTTAAGTGTGACAAACATAAAAAAAAATCAGAAATCAAGAAGGGGAAAAACCCTTTTTCACACCACCGTATATACATAAAGGCAGCCAAAGAGGAGAGGTTGGTTGTTGAACCTTATCATGTTATGTCTAAGACATACAGACTTACCAGTTGAATGACATGCCCGCTTGTATGCACGGTGGCCCAGGATAATGGCTGAAACTGCATCAGTCATTAAAAGCAGTTAAACGGTAAAACATGTCTTAATTTCGGTTAAGTTTTCAAAGCAGCTGTTCAAAAATGTTAACTGGCACTGGAGGCTAAGTTGACTCTTTAGTTCTGCCATCTTCCTCTGAGGCCATAGCCAGTGCTTAGTCCTGGTTGGGCCACCTGTTATAGTGACATCACAAAAATGATCAGTCTAAACTTGCCTTTTTGAAGGGGGAGGAGCTTAACTGAACTTTAATAGCAGAAAAACACGATCTTCACTTTAACTTCTGATGTAGTGATCCAAATTTGATGAAGCTTCACAGTCACAACAGTACTCTTCAGAATCACACCAAACGTCATACAGTTCTGTTTATGCACCACAAATCATCTCCATGAAATGTCTGTCAGCCTTTGTGTCATGTCAAAGGAACATTTAGTTTTGAGAAAGTCAGCCTGTGAGCTGAAGCGGTCCTGTGGTTTAGTGGTTAAGGCCATCGTCTAGTATGTTGGGGAGCCAGGTTTGAGTTCTCCCAGGAAAGTCTTATTTTTTTGACAACAGGTAAAGTGCAACACAATTATTGTTATTGTTATTATTATTATCAATTTAAGTTGTTCAGCATTTAAACAATTTTTTTCTAATAAGATTTGTTTTTGGCAAGCAACTGAAAGTTATGATGGGGTTGAATAAATTCACGTGCAACTGTATACAGTGGGCAGTGCAGTGGTGCAGTGGTTAGCACTGTGGCAGCACAGCAACTCACCCTTGGCCATGGGATGCCGGGTTCAATCCCAGCCCCCGACCAACAGTGATCTGTGTGGGGTTTGCATGTTCTCCCCGTGTCTGCATGGGTTTCCTCCCACAGGCCAAAAACATGCAGGTTAGGTTAATTGGAGACTCTAAAGTGGCCCTAGGTGTGAATGGTGAAGGGATAGCTCCGTACCCTGGCTGCTTCATCCATCCAGATGGATGCCCTGAATTTCTCCTCTGGGGATCAATAAGGTACAAAAAATATATATACATATATAAATATACATGGTGTAGTGCTATGCTCAAGGTTTAATTTAGAGCAAGCAACAGAAAACTTTAGAAACACGTTTGATCAGAGAGCTTTGTAGACATTTTTCTTATTTTATTTCATCATTTGATAGTTACATCTTGATTCCCAAATCTCCAAAAGAGGGAACATATAAAAGATTTCATTAGACCCCAGTGTAGCAGTACATTTTGCGCTCTGACTAATTGCAATGCAAATTCTAATGCAAAAACACATGCTGATAATCAACAAATTGCATCCACGCCTCAGTTTGTCCTACGCTGTGAAACATGGATTTATGACATTCCACACATTACAGGATGCTTTGCAATAACTCACTTTTCTGGAATGTCAGCTTTTCTATTAGCTTTTGTGTGAATCACTTACGTATGTAGCAGACGGTTATGCTGACAGCCCTGAGATAAAAGAAGTTCCTCCTTCAAATAAATCAGTCGCACAGACATGTAACTGTCTGGATGAGGGTTAAGTTTATATGGATCTTCACTTCACCTCTCCTTGGAATAACTATGAACCAGACAGCCAGCAGTTAAATTAAATTAGACTGTAAATGTTCCCTTTTTGTAACTAAACCACACTGATGCTAAACACTGGGGGCCCGTTTGTTATCCTTCTGAAGTGTGGCTTAAGATAAAAATCAGATGGATTCACCATTTTGCACTGTTTTAATGCCACTAAAAGTTTGTGTATTTGCATTTTAAGTATAGATTTAATGTAAATGTAAGGCAACTGACCACAAGCAGCCACACAGTTTTAATATCATCTATATGGACAATTAGCATTTTATAGTAAGCTACAAGGTGGGCTCATTAAAGATTTCTCCTGACCCACTTCTGGTTATTGTAGGAGGCTAAAATTGCATGTGTGAGATGGATAGGTCATGTGGTAATTTGCAGCTCTGGACTCCTTAGAGTCTCTTTTTACAGATGGTGAGGTGGAGAAAGGTGTGATCGTGGAGCCAGTTAAACGCAGAGTGGTCATCAGGGTCCTGTACTTGAGAGGCCGTACACCACGGGAGACGTTTGATGAGATGAAAGAGACTTGTGGGGAGGATGCCACATCGTATTCCACAGTCAAGCACTGGCATTGACAGTTCAAGTGTGGTCGGACATCGGTGGAAACGGCACCCATTCTTGGATGAGCACAGTGTGCCATTGGTGAAGATCCCATCTGGTAAATGGAAGCCACCATTTTGGAAGATCTCCACATAACTGTTCACCATCCATGACCATCTACCCATGTGGAAGTTGTTTGCAAGATGGATTTCCCAGTTGCCCACACCTTTCCAGAAGCAGGAACAAGTAACATGCTCCCTGACTGTTTTGGCCATGTGTCAAGAAAACTAGGAGGACTTCTGTGACAGACTAATCATATAGAACAAAACATGGGTCTGTCACTATGATCCAGAGCACTTACTACACTTCACTGCTGCAGAAATTGCTGAAGGCCATCAAAATTGAGAGGTTTGGCATGTTGACCAAAGGTGTCCGCCTCCTGCCAGACAACGCCCCGGTTCACAACTCACGTGTTGCGCAGATGGAAGCAGGGTCCTGTGACTATGAACTCCTTCCTCATCCCCTTACTCTCTCAATCTTGCACCATCTGACTTCCACCTCTTTCCAGCTATAAAGTCATTTTTGAAGAGCAAGCACTTCCAAGAAGATGAAACACTGATTTCTGAGATCAAGTCGTGTCTTCTGACATGACCTGCCAACTTCTATACATGAAGTCTCCACAGCTGCATAAAGCGATGGGAGAAGTATGTTACCCTTAGTGGTACCTACAGTGCATACAGAAAGTATTCACAGCGCTTCACTTTTTCCACATTTTGTTACATTACAGCCTGATTCCAAAATGGAATAAATTAATTTTTTCCTCAAAATTCTACACACAATGCCCCATAATGACTACATGAAAAAAGTTTTGAGATTTTTGCAAATTTATTAAAAATAAAAAACTAAGAAATCACATGTACATACATAAGTATTAACAGTGTTTGCTTAATACTTTGTTGATGCACCTTTGGAAGCAAATACATCCTCAAGTCTTTTTGAATATGATGCCACAAGCTTGGCACACCTACAGTGGTGTGAAAAAATGTTTGCCCCCTTCGTGATTTCTCATTTTTTTTGTATGTTTGTCACACTTAAATGTTTCAGACCCTCAAACAAGTTTAAATATTAGACAATGATAACACAAGTAAACATAAAATGCAGTTCTTAAATGAAGGTGTTCATTATTAAGGGTAAAAAAAAAAAATCTAAGCCTACATGGCCCTGTGTGAAAAACTGATTGCCCCCCTGTTAAAACATAAATTAGCTGTGGTTTATCACATCTTTGGAAAGCTGACTTCAATTTCTCGAGCCACACCCAGGCCTGATTACTGCCACACCTGTTCTAAATCAAGAAATCACTTAAATAGGACCTACATGACAAAGTGAAGTAAACCAAAAGATCCTCAAAAACTAGACATCATGCTATGATCCAAAGAAATTCAGGAACAAATGAGAAACAAAGTAATTACAAAGCCATTTCTAAAGCTTTGAGACTCCAGCGAACCACAATGACAGCCATTATCCACAAATGGCGAAAACATGAAATAGCGGTGAACCTTCCCAGGATTGGCCGGCCGATTAAAATTAACCCAAGAGTGCAGCAACGACTCATCCAAGAGGTCACATAAGACCCCACAACAACATCCAAAGAACTGCAGGCCTCACTTGCCTCAGTTAAGGTCAGTATTCATGACTCCACCATAAGAAAGAGACTGGGCAAAAATGGCCTGCATGGCAGAGTTTCAAGACGAAAACCACTGCTGAGCAAAAATAACCTAAAGGCTCATCTCAGTTTTGCCAGAAAACATCTTGATGATCCCCAAGACTTTGGGGAAAATACTTTATGGACTGATGAGACAAAAGTTGAACTTTTTGGATAGTGTGTGTCCTATTACATCTGGCGTAAAAGTAACACAGCATTTCAGAAAAGGAACATCATACCAACAGTAAAATATGGTGGTGGTAGTGTGATGGTCTGGGGCTGTTTTGCTGCTTCAGGACCTAGAAGACTTACTGTTGTAAATGAAACCATGAATTCTGCTGTCTACCAAAAAATCCTGAAGGAGAATGTCCGGCCATCTGTTCATGACCTCAAGCTGAAGTATACTTCGGTTCTGCAGCAGGACAATGATCCAAAACACACCAGCAAGTCCACCTCTGAATGCTTTAAGAAAAACAAAATGAAGACTTTGGAGTGGTCTAGTCAAAGTCCTGACCTGAATCCGACTGAGACGTTGTGGCATGACCTTAAAAAGGCGGTTAATGCTTCATGTCCCGGCCCGGATCCCACACTAGCTGGATCGGCTCCAACGCCGCATCCCACTCCATGGCAGCTGCTCTCACCTCCCACGGACGACCACCCCGCCATCCCAATCTAATATCTAGCTGTGCTGTTATCTTCATGTGTGTCGATGGCGGTGATGATGTAAGAGCCAACTGTGAGCCCGGCCACTTTGTTCCGCGGGCCCAAACCCATTTCATCATTGTGAGGGGCACCTTGTATGGCTGCATACTGTGTTGTGGCTGTACTGGTGTCGTACTCACGATTGTTGCGGGGTGTCCATCAAGCTGTGGTGGTTCTGTCACAACCTGTTAGGTCATGGACTCTACACCCGTTGGCTCAGCCATGGCTCTGGTAGGCTGATGCTGAACGAGGATTCTGAAGAAGCCTGGTTCTCTCTCACTTTCTTCTGGTGCTGGTTTAGCTTGGGGTGGTTTGTCACTGTTGTCACATTTAACATCCGTGTCAGGTTGTTGTGTCTCAGGGTTCTCTGTGTGTGTGGGTGCCCTCTCCTGCAACTCCGCAGCGGCTCCCATGAACTCCCGCTGGGTGAGGATCTGAGGTGAGTCCAGCCGCTGCCCCCTTCTCTGGGCAGCGATCCTCCTGTGCACACAAAACGGTTGATTTCTTGTCGGCATCATTCCCGATAGACACAGGCTCCTTCTCTTGCAGCTCCGGCTCTGGCTGGGTGAGGAGCGGAGGTGAGTCTGGTCGCTGTTCTCTCTCCATGTCATCTTTGTTCTCCGTGCAGTGTTCATGTGCAGTGCTGTGGTCACTCACTGTATTGAATTCTCCCTTTTTACTGTGTTCACTCTGTGCCGTGCTCTTCAGCTAGCTTGTCACGGATCAGCTCTATGGTGCTCTGTTGTCCCGCCAGTTGCGGCACCACCTGGGCCGTCACCTCTAGCTGAAATGCCAATTCCAGTTCCTCCGACACTGGTAAGAAGCACACCGCCAACGGCAGGTTCTCCCACAGCACCCTCACCATGTCTGCCACCATTTGGTCGTCCGGCTCATCTTCCAGTATGGCCCACATCTCCAAACTCGCCATGAACCACTTCAACTGCAACATTATTCATCTGTCCTCCATGTGCCCAAACTTGCACATGCTTGCCAAACAGCGAAGAGAGTCCACATACCCTATAAATGACTAATCCTCTCGCTGTCAGCGCTGGTAGAACACGGACCTCCGGGCCATCACATACTCTGGGACATTGACGTGTTTGGCTAGCAGACCAACAGACACATTGTAGTTGTCACGGTATGAAGTGCGGCGGCTAGCTAGCAGCCCAGCCGCCTCGGCACACAAAACTGGTGGTCTTATCGCGCCATAAAAATGAGCACCCTCCACACCCAGACAATAATACAGTAGAGCTGACTTCCGTACCTCGTTTGTCTCATCTGGGCCAAACACCGATAAGTAGGTGGTGAAAACATCAACCAGCGTGCCCACAGGCACACCGGGGTTTTCCAGAAATAGTCATGGTGGCCTCACACACGCCTCCATGGTTCATAATTCTCATTGTCAAATGTTATGTCCACAAACCTGAAATGAAGACAGACGAGGATGCTGTGCTTGAACTAAACTTTATTACAAATTGGTAGTAGTACAAAGCACACATGGATGCTTAGTTGTAGTTCACATTAGTAACTCCTGCTTGCAACTCTGCCAACAACTGGCATGAGATGGCAGATTCCCAAATATATAGTAACGTGATGACGTCACCCGTAGGTCACGTCACACACTGTATCCCAGTACTAATTCCCAACACTACAAAAAACAGTCAAGTCAGAAAAATTCTTCTACTGTACTTCAAAACCGAGTTGTATATCAACACTGAAATTTAAATATGAAATAAGTTAAGATGTTTTTGACTTCATCCTCATTTTTATGTCAGTTTTGGCCTATACTTTTGACCCAAGAAGCATTGCTAGAATTCACACAGATTAGCAATGTAATTTAGAATACATTTGAATTCAAAAGCCTGTCTCATAAAGTCAGGTCAAATGAGGAGGTAGACCGCCTGAGAGTACACTAATTGCATGAACTCACTAATAAAGCAGAAAGCTGCTTTATATGTGATTGTAGGTTTGTCTGACTTTTGCTCATTCCTGCACAAACTTTTCCACTGTGCATCGTTTTAATACTCTCTGATTCAGCTCTCATGGACATTGCTTTCCTGCACTTTGGCAGGCAGCGGTGTAAAATGTGCTGCTCTTATGTAAACACTCCACCAAACACAAAAATAATTCATTGCAGGACCAGATTAATCAAAGACAATGAACTTTTTTGTAGGAGCAGAAATCCTGCTTTAGATTATTTAAAATTTCATCAGCGCTTCTATTTAATTCTGGATGAACCAACAGCTTTCAGCATGTGTGAGCCAGCTCTAATAAGTTCCTGTGTGCAGACTTGCCCAGCTGCTCTGCCTTTAAACTACACACTCACAGGAGTAATGTTTAACGAGCATGAGGCAATTTTGCACTGGCAGAGAGGTCAGATAGAGAGTTATTTATTAAAAGCACCAAATTGATTATTTCCTTCCTGTTGTTTGCTTGTCATACAGGGCTTTCGGGTTTACTTCCGAACCTGAGCTAGCACAATAATCTTATCTTGCAAGAACGCTGATTGTGCAACCGTTCCCCTCCCGTTATCGCTGTACCATGGCCAAAGTTAATAGCCGCTTTCTCTCCTCCCTGCCCTAGCTGCAGGGTATTTGACAGGCAGTACTGGAACCAGCCGCCTGTTTAAGAAATGAAATATTGATTCAGAGGTGCACCTAAGAGAAAGCTGTGACTGAAGTAACTCCAAATGGCTTGTTTGGGCACGATTGTAAACTGACAGTGCTAGATGCTAAAGGTGATTCCACATTTGGTAGAAGGTTACTGGGGAAACCTGTGGGAATTCTGTGGGAAACACAGTTTAGACATCTGCCAAACAGTGGACTGCAACAGTAAAACTTGTTCTGTACAGTTGCAATGAATAACGCCTTTGTATTAGTGGGAACAGGTGCACTCTGCAGCTCATTGCTGTTCTATCAGTGCAAACAGCACCACCTTATAAGCATGTTATTTACCTGTGTTAATCCCACTTGCAGCAGTCACAAGTAAGTGTTCACCTGTCATGAAGTTCGAAATAAAATTTTCATCAATCCATATTGTGCAAGTTTCAATTTCTTTTACATATAAGCTTCAAAAATACACAGAAAACAAGAAACTATATGTTAATTCCGAATATGTCAGGAGAAACTAAAGCCGAAGCACTTTGAACATGCATTCAGTCTAACGCCCAGCAGTTGGAGTCTTCTCTTCTTTTAAGATAAGATAAGATAAGCCTTTATTAGTCCCACAATGGGGAAATTCCAGGATTACAACAGCACAGGGATAGCAACACTCAGAGCAACAATCAGAAGGCAAGAGAAAAAACACGAGCAGCGAGTATACATATGTACATATATATATATATATATATATATATATATATATATATATATATATATACAGTATATATACACACACACAGACAGTGCGGAGCATTGTAGCTAGATGGGATAGGTATATAAATATATAAACACAGTGCAGAGCATTGTAGCTGGATGGAATAAATCAGAATCAGAATCAGAATCAGCTTTATTGGCCAAGTATGCACAACACATACAAGGAATTTGACTTTGGCTAAAAACTTGCTCTCGTTGTTCAGGTGGAGGATTTAAATAAGATTTAAATAAGGATTCAATGACAACAGAGTATGTACAGTAAATTACAGTCTGTCCACGTTTCTATAAAAGGATGCAAATATATACAGGAATATATGCAGCTTATTTACTCAGACTATCCACACTTTACAGAAATATATGAAAAAGTATACAGTCACACAGTATTTCAATGTGAACTCAGATTCAGTGATATAATGTGAATGAAGTAAAAAGCAGTGTGAGAGTTATGTGCAATGTAAGAATGGATGAAAGTCATTCATCCATTATGAATATATAAATATAAATATATATAATATATATACACACAATGCAGAGTATTGTAGCTAGATGGAATGAATATGTGAATATATAAACACAGTGCGGAGCATTGTAGCTAGATGGAATAAATATATAAATACATAAACACACAGTGCGGAGCATTGTAGCTAGATGGAATAAATATGTAGATATATAAACACACACAGTGCGGAGCATTGTAGCTAGATGGAATATATATATGAATATATAATATATAAACACAGTGTGGAGCATTGTAGCTAGATGGAATAATATGTAGATATATAAACACACACGGTGTGGAGCATTGTTGCTAGATGGAATAATATGTAGATATATAAACACACACAGTGCGGAGCATTGTAGCTAGATGGAATAATATGTAGATATATAAACACACACAGTGTGGAGCATTGTTGCTAGATGGAAAAAATATGTAAATATATAAACACACACAGTGTGGAGCATTGTTGCTAGATGGAATAAATATATAAACACACACAATGCGGAGCATTGTAGCTAGATGGAATGAAACAGCACAACCGTCTACTTAGTTATCCTACATGGTATGATTATGTACCCATACATATTCTCACCCTCCATAGCGACGGGTATTTTCCAAGTTGTATACTGGAGGGGACCATTGTGTAAGTCTATTGCGTCTTTTGCATTCAATACTATTAGGTTGTCACATCTTTTTGCTATCTCTGCGAGCAGCCCTGCTTAGGTTGTACAGTCTGACAGCCGTAGACAAGAAGGACCTGCGAAACCTCTCGGTTGTGCACCTAGGATGATGTAGTCTGCTGCTAAATGAGCTCCTCAGTGCATTCAGTATGTCCTGCATAGGGTGGAACTCGGACTCCAGCAGAGAAGACAGTTTAGCCACCATCCTTCTCTCTCCCATCTCCTCCACTGGGTCAAGGCGCTGCCCCAGGACAGAGCTAGCTTTCTTGATCAGTTTGTTCAGTCGCTTCCTATCGGCTGCTGTAATGCCACTGCCCCAGCAGACCACTCCAAAAGTGATGGCTGATGCCACCACCGTGTCATAGAAGGTCTTCAGCAGCGCCCCTTGTACACCAAAAGACCTGAGTCTCCTCAGTAGGAACAGCCTGCGCTGTGCCTTCTTGTAGAGTGCGTCAGTATTGTGTGACCAGTCTAGTTTATTGTTCAGATGAACACCCAGGTACTTATAGGATGTCACCATCTCGATGTCTGTTCCCTGTATATTTACTGGTGCTGTGAGGGGTTGTCCTTGACTGCAGCAGTCCACCACCAGCTCCTTAGTTTTCCTCGCGTTGATCTGGCGGTAGTTCCGATGGCACCAGTCCACGAAGTCCTGGATAAGCCCTCTGTACTCAGCTTCATCTCCGTTGTAGATGAGACCATCGATCGCAGAGTCATCAGAGAACTTCTGTAGATGGCAGTGTGTTGTGTTGTGTGAGAAGTCCGCAGTATAAAGAGTGAACAGGAAGGGAGCCAAAACCGTTCCCTGGGGGGCCCCCGTGCTACCGATGATCGTGTCGGACACACAGTCCCGAGTTCTCACAAACTGAGGCCGGTTTGTGAGGTAGTCCAGGATCCATGATGACAGGTGCTGGTCCACCCCTGCGCGCAGCAGCTTGTCCTTCAGGATCATCGGTTGGATGGTGTTGAAAGCACTGGAGAAGTCAAAGAACATGATCCTCACTGCATTCCCGGGCTTCTCCAGGTGGGACAGAGAACGGTGAAGGAGGAAGATCACCGCATCCTCCACCCCAATGCCATGCTGGTAGATGAACTGGAGTGGATCCATCGCTGGTCCCACCAGGGGGCGGAGGTGAGCAAGGAGCAGTCTCTCCAGGGTCTTCATCATGTGGGACGTCAAGGCCACTGGTCTGTAGCTGTTCAGATCTTTGGGGTGGGAAGTCTTTGGTACAGGTACCACACAAGATGTTTTCCACAGCTGTGGTACCCTCCCCAGCTTCAGGCTCAGATTGAAGATGTACTCCACAATCCCACACAGCTGGTCTGCACAGGACTTGGGGAGCTTTGCGCTGAAGCTGTCCGGTCCCGACGCCTTCCTCGCCTTGATCTTCCTCAGCTCCATCCTCACCTGGGTCTTAGTCAGGGTCAGGTTGGGGGGCTGTGTGTTGGGAGTGGGGGGGGGGGTTGGTGGCGTGGGGAGTGGGCAGCAGGACTTGATGTCTTTAGAGGCAGCAGTGGTTGTTGTGCAGTCAGGGGGGAGGGCGGTTGGACAAACCTATTGAAAAACAGATTCAGATTGTTCGCCCACTCCCTGCTCCCCGTGGCCTGGGGGGAGGTATTCTGGAGCCCAGAGATGGTTTTAAGGTTTCTCCAGACCCCGCTGATGTCACTCTGTTGCAGCTTGTCCTCCATCTTCTTCCTGAAGCTGTCCTTGCCTTCTCTGATCTTTCTCCTCAGCTCCCTCTGTACGGACTTCAGCATCTCCCTGTTCCCCGACCTGAAGATCCTCTTCTTCTCTCTCAGAAGTGTTTTTATCTCAGGGTTGATCCAGGGTTTGTTGTTTGAGCAACACCGTATGGTCTTGGTGGGAACGGTGTTGTCCACACAGAAGCTGATGTAGTCCGTGATGGTGTGAGTGAGGCCATCGATGTCCTCACCATGTGGATCGCAGAGCTGTTCCCAGGCGGTGGTTTCAAAACAGCCCTTTAGAGCGTCCATTGCCTCCTCAGACCATAACTTCACTGTGCGCATGGCCGGAGGTTGTCTGTGCACTAGGGGTTTGTACACCGGCCGGAGATGAACCAAGTTGTGATCCAATCTCTCGAGTGGGGGGAGTTGGGATGAGATGTACACCTCCTTAGTGTTTGCATAGAATAAGTCCAGTGTTTTATTGTCTCTAGTGTGGCATGTGACATGCTGGGTGAACGTGGGTAGAATGGGAGCCAGTGAAACATGGTTGAAATCTCCTGAGATGAGGAGAAGAGCATCTGGGAGTTCTGTCTGCAGCCTGCCAGTTACTGAATGGATGACGTCACGCGCTGTCCCAGCGTTCTCCGTCGGATTTGCATAAATAACAATGCAGATCACGTGTGAGTATTCCCTCGGGAGATATGTAGGCTGCATGCTAACAGCTAGCAACTCGATATCTTTGCTGCAGTGTTGTTGTTTAACAGTGATATGTCCCGGTCTGCACCAGTTGTTGTTAACATATATTATCATTCCACTGCCTCTTGCTTTGCCACTGTCTGATGTTCGGTCTGCCCGTATCGCGTGGAAACCCTCCAGTTCAATGTTAGCATCTGCTGCTAATTCAGTTAGCCAAGTCTCTGTGAATAGAAACAGGCTACACTCCCAGTATGTGCTATCGTAGCGGGAGATAGCCGCTAGCTCATCTACCTTTCCCAGTAACGATCGTACATTCCCCATAACAACGGATAGGAGGGTGGGTCTGTACCTTATATTTCTTGCTCTCCGCCTTACTCCAGAATGACACCCACGTCGTTTTCGCCTCAGTTCTCCCGGTATGTCGAGTTTTTCCATTAGCACCGGGTGGCGGTTGAGTGCTAGCAGCTCTTCCCTGCTGTACCGTCTCCTGCTGTAAACAGTGGCTCCGTCCACCGGCTCGGGAGACATTTGGGGCGATCTGTGTGTCCGTGATATATATGGAGTGAAAGTTCTATTCACTATAACATGGTGTGTTCAAGGGTTTTAACTGTCTAAAATGTGTAAAAAAAAATTGGCAAGAAAAAAGTTGGAAATTTACAATGAATAAAGACGTGAATTTATGAAGAAAAAGCTGCAAATTAAAAGAATAAAGCATTTTTATGAGGAAAAAAGTTATAAAATTGCAAAAAGTTGGCAAATTTAAAAGAAAAAAAGTTGCAAATTTATGGGAAAAAAATCAGCTTTACAAAAAACTTACAATTTTAAGAAAAAAGTTCCAAATTCACAAGAAAAACAATTGCAAATTTATCAGAAAAATCTTGCAAATTTATGAGAAAAATATTGCAAATTTACAAGAAAATATTCTGCAAGTTTACAAGAAAAAAAAGTTGCAAATACGTATATGCGGAAAAAGCTTACAATTTTTTTCCAAAAACCCCCCCAAAGTTACAAATTCACAAAGAAGAATTTGCAAATTTATAAGAAAAAGTTGTAAATTTAAGGGAAAACCTTGCAAATTTGCAAGAAAAAATATTTCAAATTTATAAGAAAAACGTTGAAAATTTAAGGGGAAAAGTTGCAAATTTACAAAAACAATTGCAAATGTATAAGAAAAAGGTTGCATATTTATGGGAAAAGTTTAAAAATTTACAAAAATGTTACAATTTTTTAAAGAAAAAAGTTGCAAAATTATATGATAAAGTTGCAAATTTAAGGGAAAAACGGCGCAATTTTTTTTGTATGTTTGAAAACGGAGTGTCCTATGAACTGCAAAACAAATTTCAATAATAACTGACAATAAAGCTGTATCGTATCGTAAAAAAAACCCTGCAATTTCATAAGAAAAAACTTTATGAAAAAATACAAATTTACAAAAAAAATCATGACAAAGAAGTCACAAATTTATGACAAAAAGTTGCAAATTTATGGGGAAAA
Source organism: Pholidichthys leucotaenia (assembly GCA_020510985.1). Lineage (NCBI taxonomy): Eukaryota > Metazoa > Chordata > Actinopteri > Cichliformes > Pholidichthyidae > Pholidichthys > Pholidichthys leucotaenia. The sequence continues at coordinate 315,011,403 of CM035840.1, forward strand.
GTTCCATATTTATTAGGGGGAAAAAGGTGAAGGCTGTCATGGAAGATATTCTCTTTAAGCACTCTGGTCTCAATAAACACACAAAAACACTAATCCGTTGACATTTAAACATTATTATTAATTTTGCATTGTACAATACAGGAGACATTTTGCTTTGCATGATGGCCGATTCATGTTTCTCTGTCCCTTATTTGGTAAAAGGAGAAAGGTTAAGCTATTTGTGTGACATTCCATATGGTTCATGGCTCTATGTAGCAGCTACAGTATATGTTGACCAACATATCCTCCTCACACTCTTGGTTCCAGTTTGCTATGTGAGTGAGAATGAGAACTGACATACATGTTTTTAATGATAAACTCTCATGAATTACACAATTACCTTGTCAAGGTAGTTTTATTTCTCCCCCCAAAACATGGTAAGGGTGAATTTGTGCCCTGTTGTGGTTAACAGGGTCCATTGCATTTTCTTACTCTGCTTTATGGCCAGAAACAGATTTTTCAGTTTGTTGGAGGGTGAGTAGCATGTTTGCTCAACTACGGCAGCCTGTGCTAGCACAAATATTGTCCTGACAATGAGACAGAGGCACATCAGGTTGTTTTGTTCACTTGGAAATTGGGGCAGTGTAAACCCAAACCTAACCAGACCAAATGTATACGATGTAACAAAAATATAAACCCTGGTCTGGACTTTGGGGGAGCCTTTCAGGTGCAAAAATGCCCTCAGTTGAGTTTCATCTAAAAAATACCAAAATCAAATCTTTGCAGCATGCCAGCTTACTTTAAACTGCAACACTCACCCTGTTCACTGTTTCATTTGGCAAATCCTTTCTAAAACACTACAGTCTGTCTCATTTCTACATAAGGACCTGTCGGGGTGAGTGTTTGTCTTACTCACACATGCAAAGTGTTCTGCGGTGGGTAGGTCATGACTCATCGAAATTTATTTGACCATGGGATGAGAAAAATAATCACTTTATAGCCTTTACTAAATTAAAAATGACTTTAAAAAACTTTACAGAAACACTCAAGGTTTATTTCCAAAAGTTCTGGTGAGCAACAGCGGTGCCAAGCAACACTGAGTCAGCTTCCTCGGCCACATGCATGGCTCCCAAAATGAGTATGTGTGAAAAAGTTTGGGTGTTTACATGACTCTGATGGTTCACTCATGAGAAATCCTGACCTTAAGTTACATGAAATGACAAAATGTTGCATGACTCAGGCAGGGAATGTGCGGAGTTGCTTTGTTTGATCATCGAAAGCAGTTACTGTACGTCAGGGATTACTGTATATCCTCCGAGTCGCTTTTGAGGAAGCTTCTGTAAATTCAATTTTCCTTTTTAGATGCTTTCTAGCACACACTGTGATTTCATGGATACAGTATTATGTAGCATATTTTTTTTTAAAACTCTTTGACCCTTATCATTGAAAAAAAAAAATACAAAAGCCTCATTTACAGGTCCAAATAGTTTCCCTATCAGCATTTTGCCTATCGTATTTGTTGGAAGCATTGTCGTTTATGCCAAAATGATGACTAATCACTGGTGTTGTGCATTAAGAAGAATTGAGGACCTCATTAATATTGGTCACATATGTCGAAGAAACCGTGTCAGCACATCTTGAGTGCAAATGTGTGGCAGCTTGTAAATCTCATGCCATAGAGACTAATATTAACAAATTTATCTGTGGCGATTGCTTTTCATGGCTCCGTGTGATGTAAACCACACCAAAGCTGTCATTAATGCTGTTTTTTTTTTCACTGCAGTTCCAAAGTGGGTGACTTGAAAGTGGCTCATTAGTCGATATTTACACATGGTGCTTTGTATCGCAGTCCACAGAAGCTTTCTATTTGCGATAGAAATTTATCAGAAACTTCCCTCGTGCTTCTCATTCTGTGGGAACCAAAGAAATAACAAGTCTCACACTACTGGGAAATGCTTTTGTAGTGATTTGTAGTTTCTTTTGAAATTCCAGGCGGCACTGAGGCATTCCTGGTTATTAACACAATTCAAAGACTAAACACATTTTTACTCTGGTTGATGTTTTGCAGGAAATTATGCAGAGTTTAGGCAATTAATTGCAAAGTAGCATCTCCAGAGACATAAACCATGTGGGATAGCTAATTAAACAAGCTTGATTCTTTGTTTGGTTTTAGGGATGGTAGGGATAGCGATTACAACAGTTGTTTAGGTACGGGCATTTCTTATTCCAAAATGCTCTCATCCTGGGCCTGTGCTATTGGGTCACACATCAATATTTGAAGCTGAATACCCACTTTAAAGCAAGCCGTGCACTCAAAAGGAGGTTGGAGGGGCAGCAATGGCATAAGTCTGCACAGTGGTGGATCCTCAGGGCCGGCAAAGCCTTCTCTGCTGGCCTAAACAATATCAGAATTACATTTAAGATAAGATAAGATAAGATAAGATAAGCCTTTATTAGTCCCACAACGGGGAAATTCCAGGATTGCAACAGCACAGGGATAGCAACACTCAGAGCAACAATCAGAAGGCAAGAAAAAAAAAAAACAAAAAAAAAAAACAAAAAAAAAAAAACAAGCAAGCAAGAGCAGCTAATATACATATGTACATATTACTATAAAATATATATATACACACACACACACACACAGACACACAGTGCAGAGCATTGTAGCTGGATGGAATAATATGTAGATATATAAAAACACAGTGCAGAGCATTGTAGCTAGATGGAATAAATATATAGATATATAAATATAAACACACCCAGTGCTGAGCATTGTAGCTAGATGGAATAAATATATAGATATATAAATATTCCAGGATTGCAACAGCACAGGGATAGCAACACTCAGAGCAACAATCAGAAGGCAAGAAAAAAAACAAGCAAGCAAGAGCAGCTAATATACATATGTACATATTACTATAAAATATATATATACACACACACACACACACAGACACACAGTGCAGAGCATTGTAGCTGGATGGAATAATATGTAGATATATAAAAACACAGTGCGGAGCATTGTAGCTAGATGGAATAAATATATAGATATATAAATATAAACACACCCAGTGCTGAGCATTGTAGCTAGATGGAATAAATATATAGATATATAAATATAAACACACCCAGTGCAGAGCATTGTAGCTAGATGGAATAAATATGTAAATATATAAACACACACAGTGCAGAGCATTGTTGCTAGGTGGGATGAAACAGCATAACCGTCTATTTAGTTATCCTACATGGTATGATTATGTGCCCATACATATTCTCACCCTCCATAGCGACCGGTATGTTCCTAGTTGTATGCCGGAGAGGACCATTGTGTAAGTCTATTGCATCTTTTGCATTCAAAAAAAAAAAAAAACAAAAAAAAAACTATTAGTTTGTTACGTCTTTTTGCTATCTCTGCGAGCAGCCCTGCTTAGGTTGTACAGTCTGACAGCCGTTGGTAGGAAGGACCTACGAAACCTCTCGGTTGTGCACCTGGGATGATGTAGTCTGCTGCTAAATGAGCTCCTCAGTGCATCCAGTATGTCCTGCATAGGGTGGAACTCGGACTTCAGCAGAGATGACAGTTTAGCCACCGTCCTTCTCTCTCCTATCTCCTCCATCGGATCAAGGCGTTGCCCCAGGACAGAGCTAGCTTTCTTAATCAGTTTGTTCAGTCTCTTCCTATCGGCTGCAGTAATGCCACTGCCCCAGCAGACCACTCCAAAAGTGATGGCTGATGCCACCACCGTGTCATAGAATGACTTCAGCAGTGCCCCTTGTACACCAAAAGACCTGAGTCTCCTCAGCAGGAACAGCCTGCGCTGTCCCTTCTTGTAGAGTGCGTCAGTATTGTGTGACCAGTCTAGTTTATTGTTCAGATGAATACCCAGGTACTTGTAGGATGTCACCATCTCGATGTCTGTTCCCTGTATATTTACTGGTGCTGTGAGGGGCTGCCCATGCCTGCAGCAGTCCACCACCAGCTCCTTAGTTTTCCTCGCGTTGATCTGGAGGCAGTTCCGATGGCACCAGTCCACAAAGTCCTGGATAAGCCCTCTGTACTCAGCTTCATCTCCGCTGGAGATGAGACCAACGATCGCAGAGTCATCAGAGAACTTCTGTAGATGGCAATGTGTTGTGTTGTGTGAGAAGTCCGCAGTATAAAGAGTGAACAGGAAGGGAGCCAGCACCGTTCCCTGGGGGGCCCCCGTGCTACTGATGATCGTGTCGGAAACACAGTCCCGGGTTCTCACAAACTGAGGCCGGTTCGTGAGGTAGTCCAGGATCCATGATGACAGGTGCTGGTCCACCCCTGCGCGCAGCAGCTTGTCCTTCAGGATCATCGGTTGGATGGTGTTGAAAGCACTTTACAACCTACATTCTTATATTTGTTCCATGAGGACGTATTAAATTATTCCCAGTTGTCTGTTCTCTTCATTTTGTAGCTTTTCTCTTGCTTGCCCTCTTTCCAGTAGTGTAATGCATGTTAGAGTTTTTTTGTCAAACCATATTTCTGACAAAATGTCTGGCCCAGGAAACACGCACGCAGGCTCAGGATGGATTTAACAGCTTTATTCAACAAGCAGGTGTGTTTGAATGGATGTATGCGGTATGTGTATGTGCTGGGGTGAACGCCAATGCGCAGGCAGCAGAGCAGCGCGCCGTTCAGCCGGACAACCCTATGGAGAGAGAGCAGAGGACAAGGGTAACGGGCACCACACCGAGACAGGGATAATAAGTCTGAGTGTTGCTTACTTGCGAGTACAGGTGGCTGGCGTTGGCAAGAGATGAACCCGGGAGACAGCGTACTGCAGGGCCTGCGTGGATGGTGGAGATGAGCCGGCGATGACGGGGGAAATCCGCCGCCGGGGAATCCACCTGTGCGCAGGGGTGAAGAACTTTGGAGAAAAGGTAAGGAATGCTTATGTGTAGTAGTAATCTTGCTGGTGATCTGAGGTTGATTCACGAGCTTTGAAGTGCCGACGAGAACAGACAGCTCCAGACTGCAGCACTGGGCCGAGAGGGTTAAATAGCCCGCTGCTGACGAGGCGCAGGTGTGCGCGCAGCTGAAGCCGCTGATGAGCGGCGAGTCGTGACAATTTCAGCCATCTGTGTTGCCAGGGGTACGCATAGAAGGCATTCGAGAACATCAGCATTTTAATTTCTTTTGATTGGATGGTTAGACTCCCCCAACCGCACTGCAGAGGATCCTAGCTAGGACTTGGTTAAGCAGTTACAATATACAGTATCTGTTTAAATATAATCGCCGTTTTTCCACCCACAGCAGCTGACAGGGTAGAGGAAAATGATTTGGTCGCTGATATTTTAAAAAATCCATTTTCCAAATGGACTTTTCAAGAAAAGCTGGTCATTGTGAAGAGAGGTCAGCCAACCCCGAAGCTAGCGGGCCCGTCTCAGCCAGAGAAAGGGTTTGTCCATCACTTCCATATTAGCAACGAGCATTATCTTTGGATTACAGGCTCCAAGGAGTCCTGCAAATTATTTTGCTGGGAATGCCCGTTGTTTGCAACTGATTAAGTAGATACTTGGAGCCAGACAGGGTTTGCAAACTTGAGCTGTCTAACCAAGGCTACAAGCAACAGTACTTTTAAACCTTTGGGGAAACGAGTGGATCCGCAACTCAACAAACAAGTGTGCAGAGAAATGGAGCTTCACAACAAAATGGCGAGGATTTTTAAAACTATAATTTTATAGTTAAAGTCATCTTTAACATGCTTTGTGTGGATGCCCCTATAGGCTATTTTTATGGTGCTTGGTATGAATGGCACTTAAATCGGGTAGATCACCATTGAAGGCCTAGTTGTAAAATATACAGTCCGCCACCGAGTCTGCACTTTAAGTTTCACATTCAGTCAAGTCACTTGGTCAAGTTTACAGTATATCTAAAGACTGACAACATGCCATCACTTACTTTTTCTTAGGGCTCTATGCAAAAGCGACTGTGAAGCTGCCCTTTACAATCCATGCAGTACGTGTGTGCAAATGATTTTAAAATGTGCCACCTAAATAGTAATTGATGATACCCCACTGACTTGAGACATGTTTTGTTGGTCAAAAGCACATTGCCAGAAAATGCAAGATAATAGCAATGTGCCAACTTTGCATCCTGTCGCACCCCTTTTAAATAAATAAGTCCAATTTTAGGAGCATATCAACATTTGGACAACAAGGACTGAAAGCATTAAAAAATAGTCAATGTGGTACCAGAAATAACTAAAAACACTGCAAGATGCAAAGCATGGCACCAGTGGATATAAGTGCAAAAAACTATTGTGTTGGGTTTGACACTAAAACTTGATCAGGCTTAAGAAATACCTGTGGATTTGCTTTAAACCAATGCAAACTCATCAGGCCACATCATATATATATATAAATATATACAGTATATATACACTACCGTTCAAAAGTTTGGGGTCAATTAGAAATTTCCTTATTTTTGAAAGAAAAGCACTTTTTTTCAATGAAGATAACTTTAAACTAATCAGAAATACACTCTATACATTGCTAATGTGGTAAATGACTATTCTAGCTGCAAATGTCTGGTTTTTGGTGCAATATCTACATAGGTGTATAGAGGCCCATTTCCAGCAACTATCACTCCAGTGTTCTAATGGTACATTGTGTTTGCTCACTGCGTCAGAAGGCTAATGGATGATTAGAAAACCCTTGTGCAATCATGTTAGGTCTGCAATGCTGTAATTACTGCAAATGGAGGATTCTTTGACAAAAGCAAAGTTTGAAGGAAAAAATTATTATTTCAAATACAAATCATTATTTCTAACCTTGTCAATGTTTTGACTATATTTTCTATTCATTTTACAACTCATGGTGGTAAATAAGTGTGACTTTTCATGGAAAACACAAAATAATTGTCTGGGTGACCCCAAACTTTTGAACGGTAGTGTATATCATCATCATCATCATCATCATCATCATAGCAGTCTGTCGTGGGCGACAATGACTGTTTCATTTAGGTCTGATCAGATTCCTCCACACAGCTCTGTCCTTAGCCTTCTGCTGCCAGGAACTCCTGTCTATGTCCAACTTCTCCAAGTTTCTTTTTACAGTGTCTTTAAATCTGAGCCTTGGTCTACCCTGATTGCATTTGCCCTCGCATAACTGTGAGTAGAGTAACTGCCGAGGGAGATGCTGGTGATCCATCCTCTCAACATGTCTGAGCCATCCCAGGTTCATCTGTATTAGCATGTCCTCCACTGATGGTAGACCAGCTCGTTTCAACACTTCTATGTTGGTTATCTTGTCTTTCCATGAGATGTTCATTATGGCTCGAAGGTGTCTCATCATGTACGTGTGGAGTTTCTTCACCTGCACTCTGTAGACAGTCCAAGTTTCAGCACCATACAATAGAGTAGCCAGTACTGTCGCTCTGTACACTTTGCATTTCACACGGATAGACATATGTCGATTGTTCCACAGTCTCTCCCTCAAGTTTCCAAATACAGCGCTCGCTCTTCCCATTCTGAGAGATAGTTCATCCTCCAGCCTAGCATTCTCTGAAACAGTACTCCCTAGGTACTTGAAAGTCTTGCACTTGACTAGTGGCTCTGTACCAATGCTGATCTCTTCTGGTAGTGATGTTGATAATTGGAACTTTGGTGGTTGATAAAGGCACTCTGTCTTCTTGATGTTGATTTGGAGGCTGAATTGGCTAGCTGCTCTTGCAAATTTCTCCACTAAAGATTGCATATCTTCCACGCTGTGTGCAACTAGAGCGCTGTTGTCGGCAAAGAGCATTTCTCTTACTATCTTTATCGATGTCTTACTCTTGGCTTTAAACTGTGCCACATTGAACAAGTCTGCTTCTTTCCTTGTTTGAATGTATACTCCTTCTGAAGTGTCTTTGAAGGCCACCTCAAGCATGGCTGCCAGATATAGCGAGAAGAGTGTAGGTATCAGCACACACCCTTGTTTCACCCCGTTGCTTACTGAAAAGTCTTTAGATACTGAACCACTCATTGTCACATTTGCTTGCATACCTGTATGGAGTGCCTCGATCAGGCTGACAAACTTCTCTGTACAAACATATTTCTTGAGTACCTGCCAAAGTCCTTGTCGCAAAACAGAATCGAAGGCTTTACTGAAGTCTATGAAGACTACATAAAGCGGCATGTTCTGTTCAATACACTTTTCTTGAACCCGTTTCAAGCAGAAAATCATGTCCATTGTGCTTCTTCCACTTTTAAAGCCGCACTGGGTTTCCGGTAGTACATTCTGCGAGATGTGTTCACTGAGTCTGTTAAGTAGTACACGTGAGAGAATCTTACCAACAGTGGCTAGTAGTGATATACCTCAGTAATTTCCACAATCCTTCCTGTCACCTTTCTTGAACAAAGGCACAATACTTGCATCCTTCCAGTCTTGAGGTACTTTCTGGGCATCCCATATTTCTTGGATGAGCTTGTGCAGGCAGTTGGTCAGCTGAACACCACCAAATTTCCACACTTCTGCTGGAATTCCATCCCTTCCTGGAGCTTTACCATCCTATGTTGTCCTGATAGCTGCCATTAGTTCATCAAAATTTGGTGGTTCATCCAGACTTGATTCAGCTGGTCGCTGCACTAGAGCCTCTTTAGCCTCTTCAGTGAGATCTCCAGGGTTGTTTAGTAGTTGGTCACAGTGGTCTGCAAATCTGTCCAGGATCTTGTCTTTCTCCTGCAAAACCGTTTCACCATCCATAGCCTTTAGTTGGATTAATCCTCTTGGTTTAGGGTGGTAGATTTCTCTCAAACCTGTGAAGAATGTTTTCATGTCCTTCCTGTCTGCTGCAGTTTGAAGTTTCTCCGCTTTTTCATCCCACCAGTTGGGCTTCATCTCTCTGGTGTACTTCTGTAGCTCACTCTGAGCCTTTGAGTATTTCTTCTTCTTCGACCTTGTGTTACACTGTAGGTTTTCCTGCCTAGCTGTATTCCTCGCTTCTAGTAGTTTCTTCAGGTGTTCATCATGCTCATCAAACCAATCTTGATGTTTCTTCTTAGGATAGCCTAATACATCACTCGCAGTCTGATACACCATATCCTTCAGTGTTGCCCATTTCTCTTCTATGTCATTCTCTGAGTTGTTGCTGTCCCAGTCTTTCAAGTTTTCATCCATTTCCTGTGTAAGTTCTTCCTGCTTCTTTTGGCCTTTCAGTGCACTAGTGTTTAGCTTCCGTGGTGGCTTCGCACCCATCCTACAGTGCTGTTTTCATCTGCAAATCCTTAATCTAGATCTCAGCATAACATGATCAGTGCCACAGTCCGCGCCTCTCATTGCTCTGGTGTCCAATACATCCCTTCTGTCTCTCTGCCTGACTACGATGTAGTCTAGTAAGTGCCAGTGCTTAGATCTTGGGTGCATCCATGTCTTCTTGTGTGTGTCCTTGTGCTTAAATAGAGTGTTGGTTATCACAAGGTTGTACTCTGAACATAGTGCAAGAAGAAGTTCTCCATTAGCATTGCACTTGCCTACTCCATGTCTGCCTAGTACTCCTTTCCATTTCTCGGTGTCCGAACCAACTCTGGCATTAAAATCTCCAACAAGTATCAGCCTGTCATCAGTCGGTACACGCCTGATAGTCTCACGTAAATCACTGTAGAACTCTTCCTTCACCTCCCCTGTGTTGGTCATTGTTGGGGCATATACACTGATGAGTGTGGCATACATCTTCTGCTGTAGTGGGAGTCTCATAGTCATTATCCTGTCATTGATTGGCACCGGTTCCTCATCAAGCATTCCTGCTATCTCCTTTCTAACTGCAAAGCCCACTCCTGCTTCTCTCCTTTCTTGAGTTGATCTCCTACTCCAAAAGAAGATGTGCCCATGGTCTTCCAAGCTATCATATCCAGGCAATCTTGTTTCACTAAGTGCAGCTATGTCTACATTGTACCTGTTCATTTCCAGGGCCACAAGCACGGTCTGTCTTTCTGGGCGCTGTGATGTTGTTCTGTCCAATAGAGTGCGTACATTCCATTCTGCTACACACAAGGTTGCTGTTTTCCTCTTCCTTTTGTCTTCCTGCTCCTAGCTTACTTTTTGCTGCCTGTCGGAGTGTGAACAGATCAGGGTGGACCTTGTAAGCCCGGGCGGCGTCCGAGCTGGTATGAGTTGCTTTCTGATTGACCATTTCATGAAACTGCTTGCAAAGTATTTGAGTACTGCTAGCTTTTGCTGGACTAGCAGCACATTCTTGGCAGATAAAGGTAATATCAGTGGCAAGGACAAGCCAAGACAAACTGACTCCAGTATCTGTTGCAGTGACTGACCAGATGATAGGTTTGTTTATCTCTGCTCTTTGTGTAGTGCATGTCACAATGCACCGACTGGCCCAGTCCACCACAGACCTTGTGACAGATGTGGTTATCTGCCAGGATGTCCAGTCTCACCCTGTGTAACTGGGAGTGGTCCACCACAGACCTGTGACAGATATTGTTTTTAGTTCTGCCAGGATGCCCTGTTTCACCCTCCACGCCCTCAGAAGGGCGGGGATGCCGGTTGAGTCGCCGATGGCCCGACCCATGAGACAGGTAATACCGGTTTTCATGGTTATCCGGTAGCAAGCAAGCCAATGCGGGACCTGACAAAAAAAAAAAAAAAAATATATATATATATATATATATATATGTATATATATATATATATATACAGTATATATACAGTATATATACTGTATATATATATATATATACACTACTGTTCAAAAGTTTGGGGTCACTTAGAAATTTCCTTATTTTTGAAAGAAAAGCACTTTTTTTCAATGAAGATAACTTTAAACTAATCAGAAATACACTCTATACATTGCTAATGTGGTAAATAACTATTCTAGCTGCAAATGTCTGGCTTTTGGTGCAATATCTACATAGGTGTATAGAGGCCCATTTCCAGCAACTATCACTCCAGGGTTCTAATGGTACAATGTGTTTGCTCATTGCGTCAGAAGGCTAATGGATGATTAGAAAACCCTTGTACAATCATGTTAGGTCTGCAATGCTGTAATTGCTGCAAATGAAGGATTTTTTGACGAAAGCAAAGTTTGAAGGAAAAAATTATTATTTCAAATACAAATCATTATTTCTAACCTCGTCAATGTCTTGACTATATTTTCTATTCATTTTACAACTCATGGTGGTAAATAAGTGTGACTTTTCATGGAAAACACAAAATAATTGTCTGGGTGACCCCAAACTTTTGAACGGTAGTGTATATATATATAATGACTATATATGGCATCAAACTGATCTGAACACCCAGAATTTTAAAAATAAGGAGTTTGTGAAATGATTTGGGCTTTATGTCTGTATTTTGAGTTGCGCCATAGACTGTCTGACCGAAAACAGTACTTGCATTGTGTTATAGCACGTCAGTTTGCCCACCAGTAAACTTTTGACATTATTTTGACATCATGCCACCGCCTTTTTTGAAAAACATGTCCCTTTAATGTCAATGTCAACTACATACAGGTTTGTAATAACGCAAATAATAACTACTATAACACAAATAATAACATAATAACTACTAACACACCCAGTGTGTCAGTAACTACAGGGCCTTGCTTTTAGTATTTGAACTCTGACTGTACGATGCAAGCTAGAGTACAATCCATTCCTGGCTAGCTTTTCTATGATGTCTTTCTTTATTTTTAACTTTGTACAATTGTTTTCTTGAGTATATCGTTTGTTCACCTTTAATTTATTGTTTATACAGTCCTAGTCTATGTATTTACTGTTTCAGGGTGCTTTCACACCTACAGGTTTTAGTTTGTTTCAGTCGAACTCAAGTTTGTTTTCTCTGTTAGGGCGGTTCGTTTTGTCTGGTGAGAACTCGGACTCCAGTGCTCACTAAAGCAACCATACCGAGACCTCCTGAAAGAGGTGGTTTTGATTCAAATCAACTGGGGAACTCTGGTGCGGTCCTCCAGGTGAGAAAGGGACTGCACTAAAACAGGACCAGCAGCAAATGAGAAAACATTTTATGCCACTGTACATCTTTGAAAATATCTGTGGCTGAGCATGTCACGGTTCTGGAGGATTAATGAACATTAATATGTTATTTTCCATCCATAGCCACGCTTCATTTTCAAACTGTACAATTTGTCGAAAGTGGTACATCTGCGTAATCTAATAAACCATAATCAGGGTGATGAAAACCCCCATAGATTATGCTACGACTTGTATTATTTTCTCTCCAGAAATGCATAAATGCACAGTAGTCATCCTACTTCCTGTGTTTACCTTTCCTGTTTTCGCAGCAAAAAAATCTGACAATAAGAACAGAGAACATTCTGACATAAGTCTCGCAGGATTTAGCGTGACACAGTTTGGCCCACTTGAATTTTTGCCTGTGTGAAAAGGAACCAAACCAAGGTGAAAATGATACAAAGTAACAAACTTATCAACTGATTCAGATCAAAGTAAATTAATTTAGGTGTGAAAGCACCCTCAAGCTTCCATTTCAATGTTGTATATAACTTTTCTATGAAACTGTTTTAAAAAGCCCAATATAATATGTTAATACACAAATGTGGCTGGACCATGTGTGCATGACTTATTAGCTAGAATTTGGGATAGAGATACATCAAGGCCTAAAGAGTGACTCAGAGTGGGTGGTGGTGACACTGTGGGAGGCTACTATGTGGTCATTACTGAATCAGAGACACATTCACTGTCTCCGTGTATGACTGTTGATAAAATGTTTATTTATGCTAACTTGAAGTGATTAAGTTGGAGAACAAATATTCAGTCATGCAAATTACATCCAGTGCACCTCCAGTTTCTCTTACCATTCCGATGTCCCACCCCTGGGACATTTTACATTGGCTGGACACTGGCTGGAATGGTAAGGGGTTTAAAGGGGACTTATGATGCACCTTTTCCACATGCTGATACAGTTCCCAGAGGTCTTAATGAAATGTCTGTGACACGCTTTGGTCAAAATACATCAGGTTTTAATGATTTCAGTACCACTTTCACCCATTTTAACCAAGCTTCCATAAGAATGACTCATTTCAGTGCATGTTTTTTTAAATGCCCATGAGCCCCATCTCACCCTACCCTACCTCTTTCATCACTGCATGAAGTTTGATTTAGGTAGGTGGGGAGGGTGCCTTTTGAGGCTAATGTTGAGCTGTTAGGTGTTAGTTTTGGATGGCAAAGACAAACTGAGCTAGCTAATGCAACTAACAGCCATATATGTGAATGTAAAAGGCCAGATAAAGCATCTTAAGGGACAAGGGTGTGTGGTGTGAGTGGCCAAAAGGATATGATTGGTTCCTGCTGGGGTACAAAAATAGATAGATAGATAGATAGATAGATAGATAGATAGATAGATAGATAGATAGATAGATAGATAGATAGATAGATGTACTTTATTGATCCCAAACTGGGAAATTACAGTGTAACAGCAGCATGACAGTAGACAACCAAACAACAGAAACACACACATGACAAAGGGATTACCCGTGGAAAGTAAAACTAACACGACTATAAAACCTATATGCATCATCATCAGCATCATCATAGCAGTCTGTCGAGGGCGACAATGACTGTTTCATTTAGGTCTGATCAGATTCCTCCACGCAGCTCTGTCCTTCGCCCTCCGCTGCCATGAACTCCTGACCTCGTTAACCCGGGCGACGTCCAAGCCAGTATGAGTTGCTTTCTGACTCACCATTTCATGAAACTGCTTGCAAAGTAATTGAGTACCGCTAGCTTTTGCTGGACTAGCAGCACATTCTTGGCAGATAGTGGTATTATCAGTGGCAAGGACAGGCCAAGACAAACTGACTCCAGTATCTGTTGCAGTGACTGACCAAACGATAGCTTTGTTTATCTCTGCTCTTTGTGTAGTGCATATCACGATACACCGACTGGCAAAAGTCCACCACAGACTTATATATATATATACACTACCGTTCAAAAGTTTGGGGTCACCCAGACAATTATTTTGTGTTTTCCATGAAAAGTCACACTTATTTACCACCATGAGTTGTAAAATGAATAGAAAATATAGTCAAGACATTGACAAGGTTAGAAATAATGATTTGTATTTGAAATAATAATTTTTTCCTTCAAACTTTGCTTTCATCAAAGAATCCTCCATTTGCAGCAATTACAGCATTGCAGACCTAACATGATTGCACAAGGGTTTTCTAATCATCCATTAGCCTTCTGACGCAATGAGCAAACACACTGTACCATTAGAACACTGGAGTGATAGTTGCTGGAAATGGGCTTCTATACACCTATGTAGATATTGCACCAAAAACCAGACATTTGCAGCTAGAATAGTCATTTACCACATTAGCAATGTATAGTGTGTATTTCTGATTAGTTTAAAGTTATCTTCATTGAAAAAAAGCGCTTTTCTTTCAAAAATAAGGAAATTTCTAAGTGACCCCAAACTTTTGAACGGTAGTGTATATATATATATATACACTACCGTTCAAAAGTTTGGGGTCACCCAGACAATTATTTTGTGTTTTCCATGAAAAGTCACACTTATTTACCACCATGAGTTGTAAAATGAATAGAAAATATAGTCAAGACATTGACAAGGTTAGAAATAATGATTTGTATTTGAAATAATAATTTTTTCCAGATACTCAACCTGCTCAAAGGAAGGTCAGTTTTATAGCTTCTCTAACCAGCTAAACTGTTTTCAGCTGTGCTAACATGATTGCACAAGGGTTTTCTAATCATCCATTAGCCTTCTGACGCAATGAGCAAACACATTGCACCATTAGAACACTGGAGTGATAGTTGCTGGAAATGGGCCTCTATACACCTATGTAGATATTGCACCAAAAACCAGACATTTGCAGCTAGAATAGTCATTTACCACATTAGCAATGTATATTAGATATTAGAGTGTATTTCTGATTAGTTTAAAGTTATCTTCATTGAAAAAAACAGTGCTTTTCTTTGAAAAATAAGGAAATTTCTAAGTGACCCCAAACTTTTGAACGGTAGTGTATATATATATATATATATATATGAGCACTCATCCTACCTAGACTTCCATGTTCCCAGCTGGTTTATTAATCCACAGTCGTGCCATTCTGTTTCATCTTGGCATTTTCTTGGCTGAGGTGCCAAGCTGTTGGCAGAGTTGGCTTAGTGGAGCAACTGTGGTTTACTGTGTCTATATACAGTATATGTCTTGTAAGGAGTCATGTGCTCTGTCTATGTGCCGTCATATAGACATCATCTGGTGGGTCTTCTTCTTTGTTCAGACCACTGAAGGGTCTCCTCCTGTCTCAGACGGCCGTGTTGTTCACAGTCATGCCTGCGGCATACTGGTGGAACCTAAGGTGTTTCATGTTCACGGCATCCTTTCTGACGTGCAGCAGTTCTCCTCATTCTATTGCTTTCCACCTGGTGGGTCTTCTTCTTCGTTCAGACCTCTGGTTGAGGGATAGGTGTGTCGTAATTCTAGTTCATGGGCACAATCCTGAAAAAGTGGCTTTCGACCCTGTTCAGGAAGGCCCGTGCATGCCCATAGAAACCAAGAAACTGGAGCACCCGGAGAAAATCAGCGCTTTGCTTGGCATTTTACAAATTTGTAGTGTAGACTGGCATTCATCAAGGTTACACATTTGCCGTCATGTAGGCAATGGCGAGTCGTCCTACGATGCCTGAGTTAATAGGACGTACTATGATGAGGAGGCAGAGATCACAGGCCATCCTATGATGTCCTAGAAACGTGCTTTAAAGTCTGTCGTACCCTGTGCTGGTGAAGGGTGTCCTCCTGTCTCAGACGGGTGTGATGTACTGCTGGAACCTCAGGTATTTCATCTTCATGGCATCTTTTCTGGCGTGCAGCAGTTGCCGTCATTCTATTGCTCTCCATTTGGTGGGTCTTCTTCTTCTTCATTGAGACCACTGGTTGATCATAGCTTATTATATAATGACCCGTATAAACACATGAATCATCCCATTGCACAAAGAAGGACTATCAGGAGCAGAGTGAAATGTGAGGTACCAGTTAGTCTGTAAAGTGCAGTGTGGCAGCATTGTTATGACCAGAATACAACATCATAGTGAGTTATTGTTCAGTGAAATTGCATGTGGCAGCAAAGATTTCCTGTACCTGGCCGTTTGACAGCGAAGCTGTAGTAGTCTACTGGAGAAAGTGCTTCACTGTCTGTCTAGTGTGTGGTGGAGGGGGTGATCTGGATTGTCCATGATGGATCGCAGTTTATTTAGTGTTCTCCTCTCCACCACTGTCTCAAAGGTCTCCAGTCTGAGACCAATTTCAGAGCCAGCCCTCTTGATAATCTTGTCAAGTGTTTTGGTGTCTCTGGCCCTGATACTGCTACCCCAACAGACAGCAGCAAAGAAGATGGCACTGGCGACAACGGTCTGATAGAAAAGCTCCAGCATCCTGCTACACACGTTGAAGGATCTCAGCTTCCTCAGGAAGTAGAGTCTGCTCATCCCCTTCTTGTGCGCAGCATCGGTGTTGGATCTCCAGTCCAACCCGTTGCTGATCCTGACACCCAGATGTCTGTAGTCCTCAACCACTCCCACATCCTCTCCCCTAATCTGCAGTGGCTGAGAAGGTGTCTTCCTCTTCCTGAAGTCAATCACCATCTCTCTGGTCTTGCTGACATTCAGCCTCAGGTGATTCTGCTCCGTCCACTCCACAAATCTGTCTACCAGTGCCCTGTACTCCCCCTCCTGTCCTCCTCCTATACACCCCACAACAACTGGATTGTCAGAGAATTTCTGCAGGTGGCATGACTCAGTGTTGTACTGAAAGTCAGTGGTGTGTAAGGTAAAGAGAAAAGGAGAGAGCACAGTCCCCTGTGGAGCTCTCGTATCACTAGCCACCACTCCAGACAAGACATTGCCCAGCCAGACAAACTGTGGTCTGCCTGTCAGGTAGTCAGTAATCCAGGAGATCACAGAGCTGTCAACCCCCATCACCCGCAGCTTCTCACCCAGCAGCAGTGGCTGGATGGTGTTAAAGGCACTGGAGAAATCAAAAAAAGTGATTCTCACAGTATCTCCTCCACCATCCAGGTGCAGATGGGCTCGTTGCAGCAGGTAGATAAAAGCATCTTCAACTCCTAAATGGGGCTGCTAGATGTTGTTTTTTCTTGCCTTCTGATTGTTGCTCTGAGTGTTGCTGTCCCTGTGCTGTTGCAGTCCTGGAATTTCCCCATTGTGGGACTAATAAAGGCTTATCTTATCTTATCTTATCTTATGCAAACTGCAGAAGGTCCAGCCACATCTTCACCTGCGGCCTCAGGTGGGCTGAAAAGCACTGAAACAACCCTGAATGGCTAACTCTGTTCATACTAGGTGGGGTAATCTATTTCCAAGGAGCTAGTGTGCCAGCCCCATCTGATTCATCTCATTCACTTGACTTCTTCAGCAATAGACTGCTGGTTGTGCGGCTGGACTCAACCCCATCTGTACTCACCATCAACACTGGAGCACCACGGGGTTGTGTGCTGAGTCTGTTTCTTTACACACGCTACACAAGTGACTGCATCTGCTCATTACCCAGCATGAACTACATCAAATACTACGATGACACTGCCATTCTCAGTCTTCTCAGTAACTGGATTGCCATGCCACAGTTGCGCACTTCACTTGGTGGTGTGAATACAAACCAGCTACACCTCATTGTCATCAAAACAAAAGAACTACTAGCACTGTCTGCATGGGTTTAAATTCTTATCCTCCCACTATAGCCTTACATGGATGGAGATGAATCTGGGAGGGTGGTATCATTCCAGTGAGCTCCGATTCTTATACAGCTGGAGCAAAATAAAGAGAGCAGTACTGAGACAAAGGCTGACACTAACATGGTTTTTCCATCCAGGTACCCAGATTGATCCACAAAAGTCCTATTTAATCAATGTGGTGTATCAAACCACCAGCAGTAAAGCATTTAGAATTGGAGAATGGACAGCATGAAGTCCACAAAGTTTTATGCACAGGAAAAAAATATAGTGGGTCTTTCCAATGCTGTAAATGTACGTGAGGCATTTTGCATGCTGTGTGCACATCCTGCGAAAAGAATATTATGTCTGGTGCTAAATTTTCATTAGCACAATGGTAACTGGCAGCACAGCACCAATCTAATAACATAGTAAGGGAGAGACATAAACCTGTCATGCCAGCCGAAATGGATGGCCCCTAGCAAGAGGGAGCCAACAGGACCTAAATCAATTACAGTGAGGAGACTGGAAGAGCGGACGAGCGCTCACAGGGTGTCGTGCTGGTGTACACTCTTGATTAAGGTGGGGAGGAAGGCGTGTTTACGCTGTCTGCCAACATCCCCAGTGTGAAGGTGTCTGTGAGGCCCAGGAAGGCTCCAGGCTCTACTGCCCCCTCCCCTCTATAACCACCCATCAGCAGATCCTCTCTTGGCTCCAGTCGGGCTCTGGCTCTGATTAATAGCCACCGGAGGTGTCCAAAGTTGCCTGATAAGGGACCCCCATCCACCCTCCCTCCTCTGGAACCAAAGGGTCTTGTAACAAGCTAGCTCTCTCTGTTTTCCTCTCCTCAGGCACTCAGGGAAGCCAATTAAACAGGTCTTAAAACTCAGGAGTGGTGACAACCAGTCTAGTCCTCTGGCAGAGGGCCACAGTGTGACTGGCATTCACTCAGAAGACACAGCAACGGGTTTAACCCTTAATCTAAAGCTTCGGGGCAGAGGTTAGTGTGTTGCTCTTGAGGACACAGTCATAGGCATAAATCAAGGGGAGTGGGAGGCATGTTCTCCCCCCCCCCCCAACCTAGACAAAAGAAAATTGTCCCCTCAATATCACCACAAACCTTTGGATTGATAGATGGATAGATGGACAGATGGATGGATGGATGGATGGATGGATGGATGGATGGATGGATGGCTGTACTTTATTGATTCCAAACTGGAAAATTACAATGGAAGAGCAGCAATACACAGTATATCATGTTACATAAAAATAAATTTGAAGCACTAATGCTAAATACAGTGCATCCGGAAAGTATTCATTCCGCTTCACTTTTTCCACATTTTGTCATTACAGACTTATTCCAAAATGGAATAAATTCATTTTTCCCCTTAAAATTCTACACACAATACCCCATAATGACAACATGAAAAAAAAAATTTTTTTTTAGATTTTTATTTATTAAAAATAAAAAACTAAGAAATCCATGTACATAAGTATTCACAGCCTTTGCGCAATACTTTGTTGATACACGTTTGGCAGCAATTACAGGCTCAAGTCTTTTTGAAAATGATGCCACAAGCTTGGCACACCTATCTTTGGGCAGTTTCGCCCATTCCTCTTTGCACCACCTCTCAAGCTCTATCAGGTTGGATGGGAAGCATTGGTGCACAGCCATTTTCAGATCTCTCCAGAGATGTTCAATTGGATTCAAGTCTGGGCTCTGGCTGGGCCACTCAAGGACATTCACAGAGTTGTCCTGAAGCCACTCCTTTGATATCTTGACTGTGTGCTTAGGGTCATTGTCCTGCTGAAAGATGAACCGTCGCCCCAGTCTGAGGTCAAGAGTGCTCTGGAGCAGGTTTTAATCCAGGATGTCTCTGTACATTGCTGCATTCATCTTTCCCTCTATCCTGAGTAGTCTCTCAGTTCCTGCCGTTGAAAAACATCCCCATAGTATGATGCTGCCACCACCATGCTTCACTGTAGGGATGGTATTGGCCTGGTGATGAGCGGTGCCTGGTTTCCTCCAAACATGACGCCTGGCATTCATGCCGAAGAGTTCAATCTTTGTCTCATCAGACCAGAGAATTTTGTTTCTCATGGTCTGAGAGTCCTTCAGGTGCGTTTTGGAAAACTCCAGGCAGGCTACCATGTGCCTTCTGCTAAGGAGTGGCTTCCGTCTGGCCACTCTACCAGACAGGCCTGATTAGTGGATTGCTATAGAGATGGTTGTCCTTCTGGAAGGTTCTCCTTTCTCCACAGAGGAATGCTGGAGATCTGACAGAGTGACCATCGGGTTCTTGGTCACCTCCCTGACTAAGGCCCTTCTCCCCCGATCACTCAGTTGAGACAGCGGGCCAGCTCTAGGAAGAGTCCTGGTGGTTCCGAACTTCTTCCATTTACGGATGATGGAGGCCGCTGTGCTCATTGGGACCTTCAAAGCCGCAGAAATTTATCTGTACCCTTCCCCAGATTTGTGCCTCGAGACAATCCTGTCTCGCAGCTCTACAGGCAATTGCTTTGACTTCATGCTTGGTTTGTGCTCTGACATGCAGTGTTAACTGTGGTACCTTATATAGACAGGTGTGTGCCTTTCCAAATCATGTCCAGTCAACTGAATTTACCACAGATGGACTCCAATTAAGCTGTAGAAACATTTCAAGGATGATCAGTGGAAACAGGATGCACCTGAGCTCAGTTTTGAGCTTCATGGCAGAGGCTGTGAATACTTATGTACATGTGATTTCTTAGTTTTTTATTTTTAATAAATTTGCAAAAATCTAAAAAAAAAAAAAACTTTTTTCACATTGTCATTATGGTGTTTTGTGTGTAGAATTTTGAAGAAAAAAAATGAATTTAATCATTTTGGAATAAGGTTGTAACATAACAAAATATGGCAAAAGTGAAATGTTGTGAATACTTTCCGGATACACTGTACAAATGCAAACAAAAAGATAGTAAATTCACTTTTTTTTTTACATTTGTGTCATGATTCTCACCATGCGCTTTTACACAGCACACGGAGGAGTAGAAAGACAGATTTACATGCAGGGTTACACCACAAACACATTTATTAAAGAAAGATCAACAGTTCCAAAAATAGTGCAGACATAAAAAAACGGAAGCAGGGTACACTTACAGGCTATACGGTGGAACGTGTTGCAGACAAACCACAGTGTACAGTGGCGAGGGCAGACCACGGCGGGATGTGGCTGAGACAGATTCATTTGACAATACAGTAGTCCAGCAATGGTAGACTGGCAATGAGCTGCTTAAGTACAACCATACTGGCAAAGGGAGATTGGGTGCACCTGAGCAAGGAGCAGGAAAGGTAATCACCGGGAGTGGAACCAGCTGACTGTCATGAAAGAGGGGGCATGGTCGGACCAGCAAGCTGTCAAGACAGCGCCCACACAAGTGTAGGCCAAAGGAGGCTGCCTCACAACTGCCGGCCAGAAAACAGTGGCTACAGGTACGGAAAAATAAACTAGAGAACACAGAACCTACAAGAAACTCAAAAGATAACACAATACACAAATACACAGATAAACCTGAGACACAGAAGGTCAGAACCGAGCCCAAAGGACAAACCGGCTCGGTTCATGACAAAGCCCCCCTCTCAAGGGGTGGATCTAGACACCCAAGGTAACATGTTAGGTAGGTGTTAGGTAGGGGGAACAGGTAAGGAGGGAACAAAATACAACCCCGCCCAGGGCCCACAACAGAAAAAACAATTAACCCCCCCCCAAGACCAAAGGCGTGGAGGCTCAGGAGGCCGCCCAGAGTCCCAGGCCCAGCAGACAGTCCGGCGAACAGAGTCCAGTGGCCTGCTGGAAAACATGGGCCACCTTACCCAGAGACTCAGTCCTTCAGGCGGCTGGCCAGTGCTGTTGAGCCACCAGGAACGGAGGTGTGAAGCAAGAGGCGGCCTGCCCACCAGGAGGCTCACTGGTGGGTGACCGGACCGTAGGAAGGGAACCCCCACGGCATCAGACAAGGAAGAGGAGGGGGCCACAACAGCATCTGGCAGAGGAGAGAAGGCCCCGGTGTCCTCAGGCTGGCTGGCAGCACCCTTGGTGGTACTGATTTGGAACACCACTGCACCCGCGGTGGACTCTGGCTGGAGCTCTGCAGCACCTGCAATGGACTCCGGATGGAGCTCTGCAGCACCCACGATGGACTCCAGCTGGAGCTCTGCACACCCGTGGTGGACTCCAGCCGGAGCTCTGCTGCACCCGCAGTGGACCCAGGCTGGGCCAATGCTGCACCCGCGGAGGACCCGGGCTGGACCAACACTGCACCGGCGATGGATCCAGACTGGGCCAACGCTGCACCCACGGTGGACCCCAGCTGGGCCAACGCTGCACCCTCGGTGAAACCCGGGCTGGAGCGCAGCGCCCATGACGGGTCCATGCAGGAGAGCAGCACCTACGTCGGTCTAGCAATGATGCACAGCCCCCATGAGGGTCCCAGACCTGGACGCCGCGCCCATGGAGACTCAGCCTGCAGAGGGACCCACACGACAGCCTCAGGCAGAAGGTGAGCTGGACCCGCGATGTCACCTGGCAGTAAGACTGGATCCACAGAGACCCCTGGTGCTGATGGAACCTCTCTGCCAACCCTAGGAAAAGGTTCAGAAGAAGAAAGAGAAGAGAGGTGGTTAGGGTTGCCGGCAGCGGCAGAGCCCAGCGAAGGGAGTTCAGATGCAGCTGAGGGCTGCACCTGACTCTCCTTACCTAGAGACAGACAAGATCTCTCCAAAACTGACATTAGAAACACAAGAGAGATAACTTGCCTGAGCTCGAGCTCCACCGCCATCCAGGATTCCGTCGAACTTGGCGATGACGTCTCAGGCCCAGCCTCAAGGAGGTCCAGCTCTGGCTCCCACTCCACTGCGATCGCCTCTGCAGCTGGCAAGATGGTGGTAGCAGTCCCGGTGCCCTCAGGCAAAATAGCCCCCACTGGAGATGAATCCGGCGAGGAGGCTGAGGGTTGGCTCCGTGTGGGCTCAGGAGCAGGATCCTCCAGGGCCCCGGGCTCCTCCATTGTCCGGCGGCTTAGTTCCAGGGCCGGCGGACCCTTAGGAAAAAATGAAGAAGATACGGAGAGAACAGAAATAAGGTCAACATTTGCAGCTGGAGGAGAGGACCCAGCGGACTGCTGAGACTGGGCCTCTCCCTCAAGAGACAGACAAGGTTTATCGTGATTTAATGAATATAATGAAAAAATACACTTGCCTGTCAACCCGGTGTCCGATGTTAGCCCTTTGAGTGTGTGAATTTGAGTGCCCCTAGTGGCAGAGCGCGGCACTGTGCCTGTCATCTCACTCTCACATGATCGCCTGCACTGGGGCCTGCACTGGGGATTTGTACTGATTTGCCAGTTTCAAAAGGTGGCAGACATCTGTTGGAGAACTTGGTGGATGACATGTAATACACCAAAGAAGAAGAACTCATTTCCTTTTCCTGTTTATAGCATTTTAGCCCAGAAAGCTAATATGGCCGCGATTGGTCACCGTCACTTTTTCGGCTTTGTACGTGGAAAATAGCCCCGGGATACAAGCGAAAGTTATGTGGGATAATCAAAAGACTTTGTAGATGTAGAAGAAACTTTAACATGACCGACAGAATGCAAAATAACAACCATGATTGGTGAAAACGCAGAGGCCACACCAGCCAGCCAGCCAGCCAACCCCCCTTTGTCAAAAGTAAGTGAGAATTTTCTGGGGGGTTTTGTGTTTTGTTTTGTTTTTTTATATTGTACTGATTTCTTGTTCATATACTTTGAAAATAAGATGATGAGGAACCTCTGTACAAAAAATGGCATCAAAAGACTGAACCATTCATTGTGTAAATACGTCCATTTTGGAATTTAAAGAGGTGCTGCAACATTATGCAAATTAGATGCGTAAATTTATTCCTATCTGAAACTTTGGATCATATTTTACATCTTTCTAAATGACAATAAGCAATTATCTCTTACCACTTTCAAGTTATAGCCTTGGAAATCTGAACTATTTTATTGACAAAAAATATTTACCACTCTTGACCACTAGGAGTTATGTTGCAATTCTGCGTCAAACACACTCAAAGAGTTAACAGCTGCAGGCAGTAGGCGGTCATCTCGCTCCATGCCTATGGTTGATTCAGGCCCCATAGTAAGGAGTGGAGGAGCTGTCTCCGTGGCGACAGAGGTGGGCGTAGCCGAAGGAGGCCTGGGAGATCTCTTGACAGTGGGAGGACTCGTCACGATGACTGGGAGCGCTGCTGCGGCGGACCATACTGAGCATGAGGATGACCCTGCAGCGGGAGTAGTCTGAGCTAATGAGAGAGAAGTGGCTGTCGAAGAGAAGGGCTTCCTCCGGTATTTGGACGCAGGATGATGCTGTTTCTGGGGAGCTGGAGATGCACAGCCTGATGCTGGTGAGGCGGGGGAAGAAATGGCTGCAGGGTGTGGAGCACGTCTTCACCTGGGCTCCACGAGGAACACCGCTCTGCTCAATCCAGGAAAAGCTTGCTGGAGCGTGCTGATCGAGGATATCAGGTCAGCGTATTGTGGGTAATTCCAGAGTCTTGGTTGCGCCTCCAGAATTCCCAGTGCTGTATCCAAGCAACTCCACTTTGCGTGAGCTTCAGAGGCCACGTCCACAAAATCCTGGATGTCAGCCGCCGCTGATTCCTCCTCCACAGTGGGATGCCTCGCCACTCGTCTGCTCCGACCATTGTGGGAACGGCGTGCAGAAGGCATCGTACTCCAGGAACAGGTGGGTGAGAAAAAGAAGTTCAAAAAGAAAAAAAGTTGTGTGTGGGTGGCTAAATCCTTTAATGGCTGGACTATTCTGTCATGATTCTCCCCGTGCGCTTTTACGCAGCGCACACAGGAGTAGAAAGATGGATTTACGTGCAGGGCTACACCACAAACACATTTATTAAAGAAAGACCAGCAGTTCCAAAAATAGTGCAGACATACAAAAACGGAAGCAGGGTACACTTACAGGCTATACGGTGGAACGTGTTGCAGGCAAACCACAGTGTACAGTGGCGAGGGCAGACCACGGCGGGATGTGGCTGAGACAGATTCATTTGACAATACAATAGTCCAGCAATGGTAGACTGGCAATGAGCTGCTTAAGTACAACCATACTGGCAAAGGGAGATTGGGTGCACCTGGGCAAGGAGCGGGAAAGGTAATCACTGGGAGTGGAACCAGCTGACTGTCATGAAAGAGGGGGCGTGATCGGACCGGCAAGCTGTCAAGACAGCGCCCACACAAGCGTAGGCCAAAGGAGGCTGCCTCACAGCTGCCGGCCAGAAAACAGTGGCTCCAGGTACGGAAAAATAAACTAGGGAACATAGAACCTACAAGAAACTCAAAAGATAACACAATATACAAATACACAGATAAACCTGAGACACAGAAGGTCAGAACCGAGCCCGAAGGACAAATCAGCTCGGTTCATGACAATTTGGATCTATTTTTATGTAAATTAGCAAGTCTTTTTCTAAAACTTTTTTTTTTCTAAAACAACTTTTTTTTTATAAAAATTTGCAAAGTCTCATAAATTTTCAACTTGTTCTCCTAAATTTATGACTTTCATAAATTTGCTTTGCTTTGCCTCAAATTTGCAGTTTTTTCTTATAAATCTGAAATTTTAAAATCATGAATTTTTGTGTTTTTCAGATAAATGTGCAACTTTTTTCTCAGAAATTTGCAACTTTTTTCTCAGAAATTTGAAACTTTATAATCATCAATTTGTGTCTTTTTCACATACAGTGGTGTGAAAAAGTGTTTGCCCCCTCCTCATTTCTCTTTTTTTTTGTATGTTTGTCACACTGAAATGTTTCAGATCATCAAACAAATTTAAATATTAGACTAAGATAACACAAGTAAACACAAAATGCAATTTTTAAATGAAGGTGTTTATTATTAAGGGTAAAAAAAAATCCAAACCTACATGGGCCTGTGTGAAAAAGTGACTGCTCCTCCTGCGTTAAAACATAAATTAACTGTGGTTTAGATTAGATTAGATTAGATTAGATTCAACTTTATTGTCATTACACATGTATGAATACAAGGTAACAAAACACAGTATCACAGGTTTATCACATCTTTGAAAAGCTGACACTCAATTTCTCTAGCCACACCCAGATTTCTCCCACACCTGCTCTAAATCAAGAAATCACTTAAATAGGACCTGCGTAACAAAGTGAAGTAAACCAAAATATCTTCAAAAGCTAGACATTATGCTGCGATCCAAAGAAATTCAGGAACAAATGGAAACAAAGTAATTGAGATCTATCAGTCTGGAAAAGGTTATAAGGCCATTTCTAAAGCTTTGGGACTCCAGCGAAACACAGTGAGAGCCATTATCCACAAATGCCAAAAACATGAAACAGTGGTGAACCTTTCCAGGAGTGGCCCCAAGAGTGCAGCAACGACTCATCCAAGAGGTCACAAAAGACCCCACAACAACATCCAAAGAACTGCAGGCCTCACTTACCTCAGTTAAGGTCAGTGTTCATGACTCTACCATAAAAAAGAGACTCATCAAAAATGGCCTGCATGGCACAGTTCCAAAACAAAAAGCACTGTTGAGCAAAAAGAACATAAAGTCTCGTCTCAGTTTTGCCAGAAAACATCTTGATGATCCCCAAGACTTTTGGGAAAATATTCTATGGACTGACAAGACAAAAGTTGAACTTTTTAGAATGTGTTTCCCATTACATCTGGCATAAAGGTAACACAGCATTTCAGAAAAGGAACATCATATCAACAGTAAAATATGGTGGTGGTAGTGAGATGGTCTGGGGCTGTTTTGCAGCTTTAGGACCTGGAAGACTTGCTGTGGTAAATGGAACCATGAATTCTGCTGTCTACCAAAAAATCCTGAAGGAAAATGTCCAGCCATCTGTTTGTGACCTCAAGCTGAAGCACACTTGGGTTCTGCAACAGGACAATAATCCAAAACACACCAGCAAGTCCACCTCTGAATGGCTTAAGAAAAACAAAATGAAGACTTTGGAGGGAACTAGTCAAAGTCCTGACCTGAATCCGATTGAGATGCTGTGGCATGACCTCAAAAAGGTGGCTCATGCTCAAAAACCCTCCAATGTGGCTTAATTACAACAATTGTGCAAAGATGAGGGGGCCAAAATTCCTCCACAGTGCTGTAAAGGACTTATTTCCAGTTACGTCATGATTAAATAAGCTGATAGCTCACATGCACGATACAACAGCACAGGAATACAACCACACAAGGAGGTACGTTTGAGAGTTTATTGAATTTCAAAATAAACGCACAGCTGAGGAAGCAGTCACTCGCCAGAGGAATCAACCTGCGGAGAAAAGACGAGAGTTGTGAGAGGAGGAACGGAGTAAGGGGAAATGGGAGAGCCAAATTGCCACTTACTTGGGTTCCAAGGGAGAACCAGCAGGGCCCCAGGGGAAAATAGACGAACCAGTAGGGTGAGGGAGATGAGCTGGTGGTGCCTGACCGGGTGGAGGTTGGAAGCTGAGGAATGGTGGAGATGTGGCAGGAGAGCGCGCGCAGTCCTGGAGACACACCTGCACGGTGGCAGCAACCTGAGGAGGAAAGAGAAACAACATTAGACGATGTGTCTAAGTTTGTCAACAACACTTGCTTGTCCTTGACGGGGCAGTATACCCAGACGAGCCAGCGTTGAATGCGCGGAGAGAGCCTCCTTAAGTACACTGGCTGATGAGCAGGAGCAGGTGCATCTTCTGCCTCAGGTGCGGTGATGAATTAATGAAGGTGAGACGGGACGGGCGGGGCACACTCCCGTTGCCCATGACATTGCCCCCCCCCCTCTAGGCGCGCCTTCTGGCGGTCCAGAGAGCTTCTCCAGGTGAGCTTGATGGAAGGCGCATTTCTTTGTCCAGGACCCGAGCAGAAGCGACCCAGGAGCATTACTCTGGACCGTAGCCTTCCCAATCAACCAGGTACTGCCGGCCCCGGCCACGACGACGAACATCCTAGATCCGGCGGACCATGTAGGCGGGGTGACCATCAATGATCCGGGGAGGAAAAGGCGGCTTGGGGGGGGGGGACAGAGAGGGCTGGCCGAGAGGGGCTTGATGTGTGAAACATGGAAAGTCAGGTTCACCTGCAGGGTCGGCGGCAACTTAAGCTGAACTGATGAGTTGTTGATCACACGAGAGATGACATAGGGGCCCAGGAAGCGGGGGACAGCTTCTTAGACTTCTCCTTGAGAGGGATCTGGCTTGCCGCTAGCCAGACCTGCTGGCCCACAGCGTACTTGGGGGCAGGCACCCTCTTCCTGTCAGCTGCAGCCCGAGTGCGTTCAGTGAAGCGGGCGAAGGTGGCCTGGGTGGCTCTCCAGATGCACCGGCAGCGACGGGCATGGACCCCTAAGGATGGAATCGTGACCTCCCTCTCAGCCACGGGGAGGAGTGGTGGCATGTACCCCAGGGATGCCTTAAACGGGGTGAGTCCAATGGCGGTGGAGACAGCCAAGTTCAACAAGTATTCCACCCAGGTCAGGTGTGAGCTCCAAGAAGACAGGTTGTCGGCTGCTACACACCGCAGGGTGACCTCCAAGGACTGGTTGGTGCGCTCTGCCTGCCCGTTGCTCTGAAGATAGTTACCCAAAGAGAAACTCACTGGCGTGCCCAGAGTTTGGCAAAAGGCCCTCCAGACATGAGATGTGAACTGCAGACCCCGGTCAGACACAATGTCCACAGGGATGCCATGGATTCTGATGACATGATCGGTGAGGAGGACCACCGTCTCCAAGGCCGAGGGGAGCTTCAGGAGGGCAATAAGATGCACAGCCTTAGAGAAGCGATCCACTATGGTGAGGATTACCGTCTTACCACGGAAGGGGGGAAATCCGGTAATGAAGTTCACAGCAATGTGGGACCATGGAGGACCAGGGGTGGGGAGGGGATGGAGGAGACCCGATGGGGGAGAAGAGTCCAACATTCCCGAACACAGGTCTGACAGGCCTTCACGTATTCCCATACGTCCCGCTGCAGCGTGGGCCACCAGAGTGTTCACCGGATGAGGTCCACAGTCCAAGTGATCCCAGGATGGCACGTGAAGCGACTGGTGTGGCCCCACTAGATGGCATCGCTGCAGAGGGCAGCCAGGATGTACAGACAGTTCTGGGGGCACACTACTGGCACAGGCTCCTGGAACTGGGCCTGGCAGACCCTCCGCTCGATATCCCAAGTAAGGGCTCCGAGGGCGCAAGAAGGCGGTCTGATGGTTTGAGGGGGGAAGGGGGTGCTACCTCCTCGGAATAAAACTGGCGTGATAGCATGTCTGGTTTGGTGTTCCAAGTGCCTAGCCGGTACATGATGGAAAAGTTAAACCTCTGAAAAAGCAGGGCCCAACAAGCCTGCCAGGCATTAAGTCGGTGGGCCCATCACAAATACTCAAGGTTTTTGTGATTGGGCCACACGACAATGGGGTGAATAGCCCCCTCTAACCAATGCCTCCATTTCTCCAATGCCACCTTAATGGCCAGCAGCTCTCTGTCCCCTACGTCATAATTCCTCTCAGTCAGCATAAGCCAACGAGAGAAATACACGCACGGGAAGAGCTTCTGATCGAAGGGTGTGCGCTGCGACAGCACAGCGCCAACCCCCGAATCAGATGCATCCACCTCGAGGGCAAACTGGAGCTGCGTGTCGACCTGGGCAAAGATTGGTGTTTCCATGAACAGGCGCTTTAATTTAGCAAACGCCTGTTCAGCTGCCTCGGTCCAGTCAAAGGGGATCTTAATGGAGGTCAGCTTCATCAAGGGCAGTGCCACCCCACTGTAGTTCCTGATGAACCGGCGATAAAAGTTTGCGAACCCGAGGAAGCGTTGAAGCTCCTTACAGGAGTGGGTTGTAGGCCAATCGAGCACTGCCCTCACCTTGGCCGGGTCGGCAATCAGTCTCCCTTCAGCCACTATGAAGCCCAAGAAGGTGGTCATGCTTGTGGAGAACTCACACTTCTCAGCCTTGACGGAGAGCTGGTTCTCCAAGAGCCATTGTAGGATGGCTCTGACATGGGCTTTGTGTTCCTCTAGCAAGTGGGAGAAAATCAAAATATCATCCAAGTAGACAAAGACGAATTGATAGAGCATATCGCGGAGGACGTCATTGATTAGCCGCTGGAAGACGGCGGAGGCGTTGGTGAGCCCAAATGGCATCACCAAATACTTGAATTGCCCCTGGCGAGTTTTGAATACTGTCTTCCATTCATCCCTTTCGCGAATGCAGATCAAAAGGTACGCATTCCTTAAATCTAACTTTGTGAAAACCCGTGAGTGCTGAAGGAGCTCAAAAGCGGAATTAATCAAAGGCAGAGGGTCTTTGTCTTTGGTGGTACTTGCGTTGAGTTCCCGGTAGTCGATGCACGGGCGCAATGAGCCATCCTTCTTTCCGACGGAGAAGAACCTGGCTCCGAGCGGAGCCGAAGATGGCCGAATAAGGCCGGCGTTCAGCGACTCTTTAATGTACTTCTCCAATGCCTCCCTTTCCATACCAGAAATGCTATATAGCCGACTGGACGGCAGCTTCGCCCTCGGGATGAGGTCTATAGTGCAATCGTAAGAGCAATGAAGCGGTAGCGACAATGCTCTTGATTTGCTAAAGACCTCCCCCAAATCGTGGTATGCCTGGGGAACGAGGCTGAGGTCCAGCGGCTCGACCAGAGGGAGGGAGACAGACAGAGATAGGGAACACTCCGCTGAACGCATACAATTAGCTATACAAAATGTACTCCAGGAGGAGATAGCATTTTGTCCCTAGTTAATAATTGGATTATGCCTCCGGAGCCAGGGATAGCCAAGAACCATTGGGGAAGATGAAATTGGGAGAACGGAGAGTTGAATTGGGAGAATGAGAGTTCCTCCCGATAGTTCCCGGAAAGGAGGATAGAGACACCCCATGATTACTGACGGACCGCATCTTTTGGCCGCTGGCGGTATTCGTTCCAACTGTGGTTCATCGAACTGTGGTTCATCGAACCACAGTACATGCACGCGCCGACCCTTCGCCTTCGCCGGCGCTCGTCATCGGTCAAGTGCCGAGACATCTCCATCGGCTCGGGCAGAGAGCCGGCGCCACCAGTGTTAGTAACCACGGCAGGTGCATGCTCGGCAAGGGGGCGAGAGGAAGACTTGCGCTCCTTCACGCACACACGGTACCGGTTATCTAACCCTACATCCTGATCTATAAAACCGTCGAGAGTCTCGGGGACAGGGTGAACTGCCAGATCATCACGGAGATGAGCGTTTAACCCGTGGAGGAATGTGCTGTGTAAAGCAACCTCGTTCCACCCCGAGTCAGCTGCTTCAACCCGGAACTCCACCGAGTACTCGGCTGCTGACTGAGTGCCCTGGCGGAGCATCATCAGGCAGCTCATTACATTGCCCTGACTCTCTGTACAGCCAAACGCATGAGAGAAAGCGTTGACGAATTGCTCAAACGTGTACTGCCGTCCCTCGGGGTTATCGAGCGTGGACCGTGCCCAATCAAGGACTCGGTCTTTGAGCAAAAGGGTGAAAAACTGAGTTTTAGCCACGTCCCCTGGGTACTCCTCCCCGACCTGCTCCAAATACATACAAACTTGAAAAAGAAAGCCCATGCATTTCCCCACCTCCCCCGCGTAAGGGGCAGGCGTAGTAACGGAGGTGGTACGACGCACCATAATGCGGGGAGCAGGCTGAGGAGGAGGAGCCTGAGGAGGCGCATTGGGCCAAAGCTGCATCATATTCTGAATTTGAGTCAAAACGGCCAGCTGGTGCTCGGTCGCTAATAAGCGGTCCAAGGTGGTGAGCTCCGATGCCTCTGCACCGGCTGAGCTGCTGTACTGGCTGGCTCGTTCTGTCATGATTAAATAAGCTGACAGCTCACATGCACGATACAACAGTACAGGAGAACAACCACACGAGGAGGCACGTTTGAGAGTTTATTGAATTTCAAAATGAACGCACAGCTGAGGAAACAGTCACTCACCAGAGGAATCAACCTGCGGAGAGAAGATGAGAGCTGTGAGAGGAGGAACAGAGTAAGGGGAAACGGGCAGGCCAAATTGCCACTTACTTGGGTTCCAAGGGAGAACAAGCAGGGCCCCAGCGGGAAATAGACAAACCAGTAGGGTGAGGGGGATGAGCTGGTGGTGCCTGACCGGGTGGAGGTTGGAAGCTGAGGAATGGTAGCGATGTGGCAGGAGAGCGAGTGCAGTCCTGGAGACACACCTGCACAGTGGCAGCAACCTGAGGAGGAAAGAGAAACAACATTAGACGATGTGTCTAAGTTTGTCAACAATACCCAGACGGGCCAGCGTTGAATGCGCGGAGAGAGCCTCCTTAAGAACGCTGGCTGATGAGTGGGAGCAGGTGCGTCTTCTGCCTCAGGTGCAGTGATGAATTAATGAAGGTGAGATGGGACGGGAGAGGCACACTCTCGTTGCCCATGATAAGTTATCTCTTGATTGCAGTTGTTGCTGCTAAAGGTGACCCAACCAGTTATTAGGTTTAGGGGGCAATCACTTTTTCACACAGGGCCATGTAGGTTTGGATTTTTTTTCCCCTTAATAATAAACACCTTCATTTAAAAACTGCATTTTGTATTTACTTGTGTTGTGGCGGCATGAAATAATAGGCAGCGGAACTGAGAATTTTTGAGGGATTTTATTAATCATACCGCCATCACAGAAACTCACTCCAGTGCCGTGCAGGCGCGCCGGAGCGAGCTCTCAGGCTCTCAGGCAATCATGTGGTCAGTTGAGCAGTCAGAGAGAGAGAGAGAGAGAGTTACAGAGCGATGCAGTTTAAATACCCCACTACAGACAATGCATTCACAGCAGTAGGCATGGACATTTGCATTTGAGAGTCACCCACATCAATAGGAGGATTACTGACAGGAAGACATTTGCATTTGAGAGTCACCCACATCAATAGGAGGATTACTGACAGGAAGACATTTGCATTTGAGAGTCACCCATAACAATAGGAAGATTACCGGCAGGAAAAAGCTAGACAAAGGGAGGCTGCCTATTGATATCAATACACACATCTCATTGTTCTGCCAATGGCTCCAGCTGAGCGCTCTGCTTGTCCCAGTCTGTTGTGGGGGTCACCCACAGTACTCCCCCCCAGAGGGCTCAGCGGCGAAATTGTTTGGGCCGCGCAAAAATTGCCTGTGGATCCGCGATGTTGAGGGGCTGTCCCGTTGAACGTGGCGGAGGTCCACAGTGGCTGTGCGAAGAAAAATTTGTCTCTGACTCCTCTCGCGGCTATGAAGAAAAACAGGAGCTGCAAGGCTGCGTAGTGGCTGTGAGAAAAAAGGAGCTGCAGCTGTGTGAGGGACTTGGCGTGTTGGCTTTAGGTGTGCGCGCGCAGCCCTAAAGCCCTCGGGGACAGCTGACGGCTGAATTCCCTTTGTGCGCCGTGGCTGAGACCCGTACAAAATCCTGTGAGCGAGCTGCATGCGTGCTTTAGGTGTGTGAGCAGCCCTGAAGGTTCTGTGTGCAGCGGCGAAGGACGATTGCGGTCTGTGGAGCCGTTATTGTCCCGTGCGTGGTGCACCGTCCTCGTAACCCCCCGGTGTGCGTGCGGGGTTTGGTGCTTGGCAGGTCCGCTGTAGAGGTGAGTCAGGATCAGGGAGCTTGCTGGAGATCAGCGTAGTCGGCGCCGATGGTCATCCCTGTTCAGGTTGTTGCTGTAATTCGGTCATGGTGCATTCAGGTCCACGCGCTGCGTTCTCCGTCGGCCCTGGAGGTCGCCGTCGTGGAGAGAGGACGAGGTGCGTGCGCTCTCGTGTGGAGGAGCTGTGAGAGCGGCCGGTCCCAGCGTGGATGTGCAGATCTCAGGCGTGCAGATCTCACCATGAAGCTTTCTGCAGCTTTCCCGGTCGTGGGTGATCTCCGGAGAGTTTCGCCTGGTGGCAGTTCTGTGTCGAGGTCTCCCTGTAGCAGAAGGGAGGGCAGATCATTTGCGTCAGGCTGCTGCGTTTGCTTGTCATCGGAGAATCACCGCCGGGTGCTGCGTTCGTTGTCAGCGTGTTCTTTTCTTGGTCGGGTCACCAGTGTGGCTGTCCAGACCAGAAGATTGCGTTTCACAAAGCGTGTGCTTTCTCGGGGTCACCAGTGTGGCGACATGAAATAATAAGTGGTGAACTGAGAGTTTTTGAGGGATTTTATTAATCATACCGCCATCACAGAAGCTCACTCCAACACCGTGCAGGCGCGCCGGAGCGAGCTCTCAGGCTCTCAGGCAATCGTGTGGTCAGTTGAGCAGTCAGAGAGAGAGAGAGAGAGTTACAGAGCGATGCAGTTTAAATACCCCACTACAGACAATGCATTCACAGCAGTAGGCATGGACATTTGCATTTGAGAGTCACCCACATCAATAGGAGGATTACTGACAGGAAGACATTTGCATTTGAGAGTCACCCATAACAATAGGAAGATTACTGGCAGGAAAAAGCTAGACAAAGGGAGGCTGCCTATTGATATCAATACACACATCTCATTGTTCTGCCAATTGCTCCAGCTGAGCGCTCTGCTTGTCCCGGTCTGTTGTGGGGGTCACCCACAGTGTTATCTTTGTCTAATATTTAAATTTGTTTGATAATCTGAAACATTTAAGTGTGACAAACATACAAAAAAATGAAAAATCAGGAAGGGGCAAACACTTTTTCACACCACTGTAAATGTGCAACTTTTTTTCTCAGAAATTGGCAGCTTTTTCCTTGTAAAATTGTAACTTTTTTTCACAGAAATGTATGACTTTTTCACATAAATTTGCAACTTTTTTCCCTTTGAAAATTTCAACCTTTTCTCAAATTTTCTACTTTTTTTCATAATCTTGCAACTTTCTCATATTTTTAAACTTTTTTCTTGTAAATTTGCATCTTTTTTTCTAAATTTGTGACTTCAGTCTTGCAAATTTTATAGAAGTTTCTCACAAGTTGTCTTCTTCTTCTTCTTCCTCTTCTTCTGCTTCTTTCGGCTGCTCCCTTTAGGGGTCACCACAGCAGATCATCTGCCTCCATCTCACTCTATCCCTTGCATCTTCAGCCGTAACACCAGCCCTCTCCATGTCCTCCTACCAACCTTCTCCATGTGAATTTCACACAAATTCACTACTTATTGAAAATTTGCATTTTTTCGTAAATTTGTAGTGTTCATATGGATGCTGGTTAAATGTTTGTTTCATGTTTAATATTTTTCTGTTCATCTGGATGAGGGGTACTCAATCTTTTATACAAAAGGTCCACATTTATTTTTTCCAGTGGGTCAGAAGTCCAGAACAATTCCAACATGCTGAAAAAAAATACATGTCACCAAGCCATCCATACCATATGTTAGAACCTGTGCATGGGCGGAGGACCATGCTCACGCTTTAAGTTTATTCTGGTTATTTCACCCCCGGGTACAGAACCTCACCCTCCCTCTGCTACCACTGCTTTCACTGGAGCCAGCCCCCCCCCCCCCCCCCCCCCCCCCCCCCGCCACTGTTAGCCGAGAAGGAAGAGTTTTGTGAATATTGGTTGGCGTTCGGCGGGTCCAGATGGAAGAAAGGCACCGGGAGACGCCACTCCTCTCAACGCTACGTACCTCCGACTCTGGCTATTCGTCAGATGAGCTCCAGCATTTCCCGGGAGGACCGTCTGACTTCCCTGCAGTGGCAGAGTGGAAACAGATGCAAGTACCTTTCCATTTTTTAACATCTGCCACAGAAAGGTCTTATTCTGGTCCCAGTGAGGGGGCTCAGCAGCAATTAATTACCACTGCTGCTGAGCTCTCTCCACTGTTATCTGCTTCCATTTCTGCCACCACTGGTTCCATCTCCCCATCATACTCATCTGCCTCTCCTCTCTCTCCAACACCTTCGCCGGAGGAACTGACCCACCATAGGGAGCTTGGAGGATCTCCTCAGGCAGCAGGGAGAATGCTTCAAGCTCTGCCTTTGGAGAGATGGTTGGCAGGATTTGGCGTGGAGGAAGGCATACCGGCTGGTGGCAGCTAACCCTCATCTGACGGAAGACATTTCATCCTTCCTCAAAGAATTCCTCCTCTCCACTGAATTCTCCTTTACGCCAGAGGTGGAAGAGCCTTCAGCTCCCGGCTAATCGAAGATAGGGATCTCCTCTTCTGCCAGGACTCCCCACCTCTCTTCTTCACCATCAGCACCAGTCATTGTGCCTGCTGTTGTGTTGGGTTCCACTACAGGGATGAGTAGTGGCCCGGTCGAAGATTCATCCCACCCATCTGAGGTGGTTGTGCCGGGGGTGGACCCCTTGTGTCTGGGTTTGAGGATCTGCAGCCGTTGCCGCTTGGGATCACTGATCTGCATGCTACATCTGGGATTACCACAGATCAGTCTGTTTCTTTGGGGTTCGCCGTTGACCAGCCAGCTCCAGCCATTGCTGCGGAGGTCAGGAGATCTCCAGCCATTGTTTCAGAGGTCAGGAGGCCTCTGGCCGTTGCTGTAGCGGTCAGGAGACCTCCAACCATTGCTGCAGAGGTCAGAAGACCTCCAGCCGTTGTTTCAGAGGTCAGGAGACCTCCAGCCATTGCATCAGAAGTCAGGAGACCTCCAACCATTGTTTCAGAGGCCAAAGAGCGTCCATTGTGTGTTTCAGAGGCTGGAGAGCCTCTATCTGCTGTTCCTGAGGCCGATGCGCCAACGTCACCTGTTCCTGAGTTTGGCACCTCTCAGTCAACAGCTCCAGAGGCCAGTGCACTCCAACCATCAGCGCCTGAGGGTAGTGCAAACCAACCATCAGCACCTGAAGCCTACGCTCCCCAAACATCATCTACTCCAGCAGCCAAGGCTGCCGCTCTTGCGGCTCATCATGAGGTCGTCACTCCAACAGCAGGAGACTAGAAGCTAAGGCAAGTACCTTTTTCCATTATTTTCTACAACCATTTTAGAAAAGACTGACCTTAGTCCTGGTGTGGGGGACCCAAGCACAGAGTCCACCAGCTATTGGGTCCTCCCCACCAGTCTGCGCTGCTAATGACTGTGGTGTCACCTCATTGACCGCCTGTTCTCCTCCCTCGTCCGAGGTGGTCATGTTGAGGATGGGGCCGCAGGAGGACCACGCTCCAACTGTCAAGCCAGAGGTCACAGGACCTCCTACTGTCAAGCCAGAGGTTGTGGACCTCCACCCGATGAGACAGATGTCTGTGGACCTCCACCCGACGTGCAAGAGGTCAGGGGGTCTCCACCAGCTGTTTCAGAGGCTGGGGAAGTCTCTAACTGCTGTTCCCGAGACTGAGGGGCCCTTTCCTGCTGTTTTTGAGGTCAGGGTGCCACCTGCCTCGAAACCAAAAGTATTATTGCTTCCAGAACTGAACGCCCCAGCATTATTGTCTCCTGGACTAAAAGCCCCAGTATTTTTGTTCCAGAGCTTAAAACTCCTTTGTTGCTGCACCCCAAGCTAGCATCCCTGATCTCCCTTCCCTTGTAGTCTGGTCATCTAAGGACTTTGGTAGGCTGCCACACCCTCTATGTACTCTGGCCAGGGGGCCCGTGGACTTGGTTAGGCCCCCTGACCCATCTTATTCTCCAGTCCGATGGCCCTGGGACTATGGAAGACCACTTGAATTGCCTTGCCCTTTGGTCTGGTGGCCCTGGGACTTTGATAGGCCACCTGACCCACCTTAATTTTGGTTTGGGGCCTGGGACTTTGATTTTGCACCATTAACTGTGTTTTTGGTTTTGGACTTTATGGGGGGAAGGACTTGTTTTTGGCCCACCTGGCCTTGTACCCCCACCGATCACCCTGGGAAGGTGATTTTTCTGTTTTGATGTTGTGTTGGAGTGTCTGGGATCCACCCCTTAAAGCGGGGGTTATGTTAAAACCTGTATATGGGCGGAGGACCATGCTAACACTTTCAGTTTATTCTAGTTATTTTCTGTGATTATCATTACTAGTACATACCCATCCATGCCTGTAGAAACCAAGTATAAGCAAGTATTTCTGCATGCCCATTGCTGAAGGGTCTTCTCCTGTCTGAGACAGCTATGTTGTTCACAGTCATGCCTGCGGCGTGCTGCTCGAACCAGAGGTGCTCATCTTCACGGCGTCTTTTCTGACATGCATCAATGAATGATGGTCTATATGACATCATAAAGCCCTCAAGGCAGGCGTCATAGGACACTCTATCATAGATAGCCAGGCATCGTGAATGCCGGTCTATATGACATCATAAAGACATCGAGCAGACATCATCGGCCATCCTATGATGTCCTTTGTTCGTGACACACAGACAGACACACAAACCGCGATTTCTTGAATTTAGAGTGATGTCTATAAGACATCATAAAGACATCAAGGCAGGAATCATAGGACACTCCATCATATGTAGGCAGTCCTATTGCCTATATGACGGCATTGCCTATATAACGGCATCACGAGTCTTATGCAGCCTGAGATCATAGGATCATCATAGGTTCAGGTTACTTTATTTGTACCCGTAGGTAGATTTGTTTTGCAGTCGGGTGACATCCATATTTACAAACTACAATTACATTCAACATAGATACAAACACAGGCACACATGAGGCTGACTATAAACATGATAAAAATACTCAAGGCTCCATCAATCAGGATATAAGACAAAGAGATGAGAGAAAAAACAGAGATAAGAGAGAAGGGTCATATTAAAAAGTTAAAGACTAGTCAAAGAGGTTAAAAACTCAAAAAGTCTAAAACCCAATAAAAGATTTAGAACCCAGATAAAAAACCTACAAAAATAAGTAAATATAAAATGAAATTAATAAATAGGTAACTAAATTATGTGCAATATATTGTTACATCTTGTTCAACTCTTTGACAGCAGCAGGAACAAAGCTGTTTTTGTAGCGTTGGGTTTTACTTTTTGGGACAGCAAACCTCCGTCTGGAGGGAAGAAGCTGAAAGTGACAGTGCAAAGGGTGGGAGTCATCATTTAAAATGGCGGTAGCAATCCTCTGTACCTGTCTGGTGTACAGGGATGTCAGGCTCAGCTGTGACTCACCAAGCAAACGACTGGACCGTCTAACTATCTGATCCAAGGATTTCCTCTGTGTCAGTTTTATCTGGCCAAACCATGACACTAAAGAAAAGGATAAAACAGATTCAATAAAAGCCCGATAAAACATTACCATTATGGTTCGGTCAATTTGGAAGCGTGCAAGTTTCCTTAAACAATACAAATGTTGCTGACCCTTTTTGCACACCCTTTCACAGTTCTCTTCAAAGTTTAAATTACTATCAATAATCGTCCCAAGATATTGGTAGGATTGCACACATTCAATGGTCTGGCCTTTTAGTACAGTGACTTCGTGCCTGGGAGTTTTCCTCCTAAAGTCAATAATCATATCTTTAGTTTTTGTCGTATTCAGCTGCAGGTAGGAATCCTCACACCAGTGAACAAAATCATCAACTACTGGGCCGTGGCCACTCTCACCATCCTGGAGGAGACTGACAACAACTGAATCATCAGCATACTTTATAATGTGTCTGTTGTCATGTCTGCTCCGACACATGTTTGTGTACAGGATGAAGAGTAGTGGTGACAACACACACCCCTGCGGAGAGCCAGTAGAACACTTCTGATCAGACAATGTACCATTGACCCTTACTCTCTGTGTCCTGTTGGTTAAAAAATCCAGAATCCAACCCACCAGCTTTTATTGCTCAAATCAAATTGTTGCAGGAGCCTTTCAACTAAAATATGAGGTTGGATTGTATTAAAGGCGGAAGAAAAGTCCACAAATAAAAGCCTGGCGTGTGTCCCATTAAAATCCAGATGTTTAAAAAGCATGTTAAACAGAGTGACAGTGGCATCCTCAACTCCTCTGTGAGGCCTCGTAGGCAAACTGCAGAGGATCCAATGCATGCTCAGTCTGCCTTAGTACCTCAAATCTGACCAGTTTTTCAAAAATTTTCATTAAAATTGAAGTCAAAGCAACTGGTCTAAAGTCGTTTACCATTTTAGGACAGCTGGATTTTGGAACGGGGACAACCACAGCATCTTTCCAGATCTTAGGCACATGGTGTGTCTGTAAGGCCTTATTGAAAATGTAGTGAAATACAGGACTCAATTCATGAGCACAGGACTTTACCAGTCGCCCACATATATTATCAGGGCCCTGACTTTTGTTCACTTTTACAGCACAGA
Organism: Pholidichthys leucotaenia; assembly: GCA_020510985.1. Taxonomy (NCBI): domain Eukaryota; kingdom Metazoa; phylum Chordata; class Actinopteri; order Cichliformes; family Pholidichthyidae; genus Pholidichthys; species Pholidichthys leucotaenia. The sequence goes on from CM035840.1 coordinate 315,051,224, forward strand.
ATGCCCTTTTAATATCCTGCACCTCAATATTAAAGTGCTGATTGTCTTTGAGTTTCTGTTTCAAATCTTGGGTTTCTGTGCTAAAATCAAAGGAATCAAAACGTCCATAAAAACAATTAAGAGCATTAGCCAGCTCTGTGTCTGAACTAAAACCATCTAAAAACACATGATTACTGCGCTCTGTGCTTTGAAGGCCCACAATAGTTTTCATACTGGCCCAGGCTGAACCAAGTTTCTTTGTTGCCATCTTGCTTTCTAACTCTGATTTATAATTCTGTTTTGCTCTTAAAATTTCGGACTTCAGCTCTTTTGTGGCAACCTGTAGCTCAGAAACAGACCCCTGTTTAAAGGCAAGTGCTTTCCTCTGTAAGCAGGATTTAACTGATTTTGCAACCCATGGCTTGTTGCTGGGATATATTTTGACACGTTTACGTGGAACGATCATGTCTCTACTGAAAGCCATGTATGAGCATGTGACGTCCACCAAAGAGTCCAAATCATCTCCGCAGGCTAGTGTGAACACCTCCCAGTCCGTACAGTTAAAGCATTCCTGGAGGCAGTGCACTGAATCCTCTGTCCACACATCTATGTCTCTGGTCTTCGCCTTGCCTCTTTTGAGAACAGTTTTCTATGTGGGACATTTATGTAGGACATCCAGCCGACATCATAGGCCATCCTATGATGTACTATGATCGTGACACAGACAGACACACAGAAATTTCTTGAATTTATAGAGTGATGAAGTGAATTGTTGTGGCCGTGTTGCACTGATCTCCTGTTCTTGCTCTGCATCTCTCCTGCTGGTGTTCGTCTGTGCAGCCCCACCCCTCCTGTCATCTCCGTCTTCCTCATGTGTGGCGATCTGTCTAGGGTGTACCCTGCCTCTCACCCAAAGATGCTGGGATAGGCTCCAGCCCCCCCGCAACCCGAAAAGGATTAAGCAGAAGAAGATGGATGGATGGATGGTCTGCTCCTGATTGTGCCCACCTGTCCCTTATTGCCGTGATTATCCCACCTGTCTATATATGTGCATTTCAGTCTGTATCCTGTGCAGTGTCCTTGGTTTATGCTGGCATCTCATCCATGCTTGTTTAGTCTGTGAGTACCCAGCCTGTAATACTCTGTTTGAAGCCTGCCATGTTTTTGCCTTTATGTTCAGCCCACGGGCTATATTATTTTCTGTTCTGTTTTCTGCATTAAAAATGGTTAATGAAATCACTTCACGTGTGAGTCCTCTCCCTCATTGACCCAGAGGGGCAATCCTAACACCATAAGAGAAACAGAGTAAATACTTTTTTTTTTTTACAAAACTACTCAGCATGTTGGCTTGAGCTAATCAGAGAAACAGCACTGTAGGCCTTTACCTAATGCATTAAACCTGGGAACAAAAGCTGTGATAAGATGATTTTAGTGTCCTTGCCTCAGTATTCTGTGGACACTGCTATTCAAAATAGCCATGCTTGGTCTCATAGTGATGTTTTACATTACCACTCTTTATGATTGCAGCTGTGTCATTGTAAAGGCCTTTACATACTCCACAAGAAAAGAGAAATTTGTTCTCTCTGCCAGGGCAAAATGACATAATTTTGTTCTTGCAGCTTGTTCTTGAAACATCATCTTGACAGAACTTTTTTTCTTGTGTGATGTCCGAGAACTGTTGTGTGATTGATCAGAAATTTGAATTTGCCAGCGGTTCTGTATTTGAGCTTCTTGTGAAGTATGAAATGTCCTGGTCAGAAAGAACTTTGTTCTTGTTCTTGCCACCTCACGAAAATGAACAAATTTTTCTGTTCTTGTGAAGATTGCCTTAAATCAGGCACACGTCAGTTTGGTGCTGGACAGAATGAATGCATATTTTTCTGTCCAGTCCTGTTTGAATTTGCAGTTTTCCTTATCAACCTTCCTTTATTTTACTAGTGCTAACTTTGAAAGCAACATCTCATGGCTGGTATTAGCTTACCTGATGGTGGCAGTCAGCAAACATTAGTGCATGTTATTGCACCAGCAGTGTTGGGCAAGTTATTAAAAAATAGTAACTTGTGGTGATGTGAAAATGATGAGACAGAGTTCTCTCTCAAAGTCAACTTTATTCACAACACCATCATCTCAAAGCAGAGAGAAAAAAGAGAATGAAACAGTAAACTTTCGTCCTTAAATATCAGGAACTTCACACTTCGTAGATCACGTCACACAGACCATTTTGCATTATAAAGACAGTCACAATGCATTTCTCTCCATGATATCACTTCCACTGTCTCCCATGCATCCTTTCCTTAATCCTTTAATTGCACCCCCACAGTCTCAGGCCTTGCATACCAAAGCTAATATTCCTGCAGCTTCCTGCCTTTGTTCTGACCTAAAATGTGAGTCACAGAATCTCCATGAGTGTGTCCACCACACTAAGCCCCCACCAGCATTTTAGACAACAGAACAACAAGAGAATACACATCAGTCCACATGCTGTATAGGCTTCAGCCTCCTGCCGTATCTGCTGAAGTTGGGGTTCAACGTCTCTGCAGCGCTGTCACGCTGGGGGTTTGCCGTCTGGGGGCGAAAACCCTTTGTCAGTCTCTGCGGGTGTTCTGGGGAAACATTCTTGTGGGAAACATTACTGTGTGAAGCCCCACGAGGTGGTCTACCTCTCCGCAGGGCCCTTGCCAACAGCACTTGCTCATCTGCCACCACAAAAGCGGGTTTAAGTCTGTTTATGCCAATTTTCTCTTTCCTACCCCCCAAATCTAGCAAAAACTGCTTGTCCCCCGTTTCTAGCACTCTGAATGGTCCGTCATAATGTGGTCGCAACGGGGTTCGATGCACATCGTGTCTAACAAAAACAAATTCTGCGTTCTTCAAAGTTTTAGGCACAAAAACGCGCGGAAAACTGTGGTGCGCGGGGCCGGGCAGCATGCTTGATTCTATGTTACTCCGCAACAGCTGAGACGGGGAGGCGTCTGGCGCAGTTATCTGGGAGAAACTCCCCAGGCAGCCGGAGTGGCTGCGCAAACACTAGCTCAGCTGGGGAGGCTTCTAGATCCTCTTTAGGCGCAGAACGCAACCCCAATAACACCCATGGTAACTTGTCAACCCAATTTGAATCCATCAGTGCCGCTCTGAGAGCCGCTTTCAATGACCTATGAAAACGTTCGCGTAACCCGTTAGCCTGCGGATTGTACGCTGTTGTGCGGTGAATTATGACACCTAGGCTGCGGGCCATTGTCGACCAAAGCTCGGACACAAATTGAGGGCCTCTGTCGGACGTAATGTCCGACGGAACACCGAAGCGCGCCACCCAAGCTGTTAAAAATGCGCGCGCCACCTCCCCGGCCGTGGTTGATGCCAGCGGGACCACTTCAGGCCAGCGCGTGGTAAGGTCCACCATTGTCAGAAGGTGTGTGCACCCCTGTGACAGCGGGAGGGGTCCGACGAGGTCCACATGAACGTGATCGAACCTCTTGGCCAGAATGTGAAACGGTTCCAAAGGAGCCCTTGTGTGCCTGTGTACTTTGGCTCGTTGACACGCTGTGCAGGCTGCTGCCCACTCTTTGACCTGTTTGCGGAGGCTCGGCCACACAAATTTCTCTCCCACCATTTTGACCGACGCGCGCACTCCAGGGTGCGCTAACGAATGAACCGAGTCAAAAACGCGGCGGCGCCACGCGGCCGGTACTACTGGACACGGCCGTCCAGTGGAGACATCGCAGATTAGGGGGGGCATACCATCTTGCAGCACCCTGTTCTCCAGCCTTAACCCTGTTGGTCCAGACTGGAGCGCGCGCACGTCCGCGTCATTAACCTGCTCCGTGGCCATGGCTGCATAATCTACCCCTACGCTGACTGGGGCCGCCACGGCGCGCGAGAGGCAATCTGCCACTACATTGAGTTTGCCCGCCACATGCCGAATATCAGTGGTAAACTCTGATATGGCAGCCAGCTGTCTCTGCTGCCGGCCTGACCATGGTTCAGAGACCTTGGCCATCGCGAATGTTAGCGATTTGTGGTCAACGAACGCGGTGAAAGCGCGTCCTTCCAGCCAGAACTGGAAATGGCGGATGGCCAAATGGAGAGCGAGCAGCTCCCTGTTGAACGCGCTGTATTTACGTTCGCTATCGCGCAAGGTCCTGCTGAAAAAGACGAGGGGCTGCCAAACCCCGGCTACATGTTGCTCCACGACTGCCCCTATGGCCACCTCTGACGCGTCAGTGGTGAGCACTATGCGGGCCGTTGGGTCTGGATGTGCCAACAACACAGCCTTTGCCAAGGCTGCTTTCACCTCCGAGAACGCTTGGTCCCGCTCCAGGGGCCACTCGATCTTATCTGCGGGTTTCTTTTTTCTGAGCGCAGCATACAACGGCTGCATGAGTTGCGCCGCGCGGGGGAGAAAACGGTTATAAAAATTCACCATTCCAAAAAATTCCTGCAACGCCCTGACCGTCTGCGGCCGGGGAAAATCTGCCACAGCGCGCACTTTGTCAGGCAGCGGAACTGCTCCTTCGGGGGAGATGCGGTGTCCTAAAAAATCGATCTGCGCCACCCCAAACTGACACTTCGCTGGGTTGATTATTAACCCGTGATCTCCCAACCTTCGGAAAACTGTGGCCAGGTGTTTTTAGTGTTCGTCTTCGGACGCGCTGGCTACTAAAATATTGTCCAGGTAGACGAACACGAAAGGGAGATCGCGAAGCACCGCGTCCATCATGCACTGGAACGTCTGAGCAGCAACTTTAAGTCTGAATGGCATGTGTAAAAACTCGAATAGGCCAAACGGAGTTATTACCGCTGTTTTGGGTATGTCCTCAGTGCGCACTGGGACTTGGTGGTAACCGCGGACCAAGTCTATTTTAGAACAAATGCGCGCCCCTGCCAAATGAACGGAAAAATCTTGGATATGTGGGATTGGGTAGCAGTCGTGCGCTGTAGCGTTGTTTAACCTGCGGAAATCCCCGCAAGGGCGCCATGATCCATCAGCTTTCGGGACCATATGCAGGGGGGAAGCCCACGGACTGTTTGAACGTCAGATAATGCCCAACCTCTCCAGGTTGGCGAACTCCTCGCGCGCTATGGCTAGTTTAACTGCGTCCAAGCGCCGAGCTTTTGCAAAAACGGGCAGTCCGGTAGTGGTAATAAAATGCTCCACCCCGTATTTAGCGACTGTTGCTGAAAATGTGGGGACCGTGAGTGCTGGGAACTGAGTGAGCAGTGTGTGGAACTTACCGCTTGCTGCTGTGACGTTGGCTTGAGCTGTTGGCGGGGCCACTCGCGCTGTACAGGGAATAGAATCAAAAGAAAGTGCATTAACCAGGCGCCTGTTAGCGAGATCAACCAACAAACCATGTGAGCACAAAAAATCAGCCCCCAACATATTGAAATTTACTGCTGCTACAACAAAAGTCCACTCAAATGTACGGCCGTGTAGAGACAGAAGCAGAGTCTTCTCACCAAAGGTCTTAATCTCCGAGCCGTTCGCTGCCGTCACCCGGGGACCTCTGGAACCAGCTAGTCTGTCCGCGTAGGAAGGTGTGATGAAGCTCAACTGGGAGCCTGTGTCGACGAGGAACTGCCTCCCTGAGCGTGCGTCCGACAAGTAGAGCAGCTTGTTTTCTTCCCCGAGGGCTGCGGCTGCTACCGACCCCCAGTCTTGGCATTTCCCGAACGCCCAAACTGGCACGGCGGTACACACTTGCGTGCCCTCTCTGCGAAGCGGCGATGGTAGAAACAAAGGGCGTCCAGTCCACGTTCTATGGCCCTTTCCGCCGCTGTCGTCGGTGAGTCTGGCACCGCTGCCTCTGGACCCCTGTCGTCTCCGGTCGTCGCGCCGCGTTCCGCTGCAGCGGCCGTGGCTGCACGCCACTTGGTGGCGTTGACAATCCGCTGCACCTCCCGGCCCAGTGCGCGGCAGTCCCGTAGGGCCAACAGTGTCGAACTGGCCAGGGTCGCTCTCGCTGCTGACGGTAGAGTCCTGAGGAAAAGGTGGGTGAAAATGAAGTGATCATCGTCAGAGTCTTTCAACCTCAAAAACTTCTCCATCAGGCTCGCAGGCATGACGTTTTCCCCCTCCGTCAGCGCCAGGAGCCTCTCTGCTCGCTCCTCCGCCGAGGGGGTGAATTGCTGGATGAGTGCAGCCTTCAACGCGCCGTATTTGTCGCTCTCCGGCGGCTGGTCGATCAGGCCCTCCACATGCTGGGCCGCGTTGTTGTCCAGCTTTGCGACTACGTGGTAGAATTTCGTGGCATCTACCGATATCCCCCAGAGGTTGAACTGCGCTTCAACCGCGTTGAACCAGGAGCGCGGATTGTTCTGCCAGAAGTCCGGTAACTGGACTGTAGCAGCATTCGTTTGGCTGGGGGCTCCTGCTGCGGCTGGCCCGGGGGAATTTTCTTCTTCCATGATACGTCTCGGGTCACCAGTGTGGTGATGTGAAAATGACGAGACAGAGTTCTCTCTCAAAGTCAACTTTATTCACAACACCATCATCTCAAAGCAGAGAGAAAAAAGAGAATGAAACAGTAAACTCTCGTCCTTAAATATCAGGGACTTCACACTTCGTAGATCACATGTCACACAGACCACTTTGCATTATAAAGACAGTCACAATGCATTTCTCTCCATGATATCACTTCCACTGTCTCCCATGCATCCTTTCCTTAATCCTTTAATTGCACCCCCACAGTCTCAGGCCTTGCATACCAAAGCTAATATTCCTGTAGCTTCCTGCCTTTGTTCTGACCTAAAATGTGAGTCACAGACTCTCCATGAGTGTGTCCACCACAAACTAATTTAAAGTAACTGAGTTACTTTACCAATTACTGCATGATTAAAGTAACTAGTTACTTGGAAAAATAACTTTCACTTACTTTTAAATGCATACTTAAATCATCTTGTACACATAGCAAGATAATTTAGGGCTTATTAATGTCAGGCTGAAAAAAGACTCTTTAAGAGCTTTTAGAACATGTTCAGTCTGCTTTATCCTGCCTTCAGAGCTCTTATTGTGGAAAAAATCTGAAGAAAATCAACACGAAATTGCCAGTAATTTCCTCATTTTGGAGTGAGAAATGGGGGTTTGTGGAGTGAGAGAAAGGGAAAAAGGGTGAGAATCACTTAAAAAGAGTGAGTTGGCAACACTGTATAAAGCTGTCCATGTATATCTTACTTTTATGATATGGATTACTCCGATGTGCTGTGATCCAAAGAAAACATGCATTATCCACAGTCCAAATATCTGTTGTGACAGAGACATGATCCAGTCTCTCAAAATCCATTTTTGAACAATCTTTATCCAGGTAGCAGGTAAATGTGTTTTAACTTCAGTGGCTCACAGTCTCAGCTGTCTGATGGAAAGTTTATATTACGCCTTCAGTCTGTAACGACATATCTGGCAATCAGTCAGTTTAATTCTTGCTGGGTCACAAATTGTCCAGATGCATACCTGTGCTTGAAATCCAGCCGTGGCTGTTGAGAATACAATAGAACCACTTCACTGTGTTGTTAGCATAGTTAGCCATTACTTGGCACTAGCTTTGTCGTAAGAGCTTGTTGCTGTTTTCAGGCGCTTCTGAAGATTGCAGTTAGTCTCAACCGACACTTTAGTTTGCAACCCACCAATATGCTTTTGTCCTTAACTGTGACAAAGGAAAAATAATCTTATTTCCACAAAAAAAAGGAGCTTCATCTTTTCCCAGCAGGTGCAAGCTGTATTTGTGGCTACTGGCTGCAGCAGTGAACAGGTGCTTTGCAAGAGATCACGTTGACTGACAGCTGCGTCAGTTATGTAGGGTCAGTTTGTATTTATTTGCACTAAAAATATCTACCCATTTTAATAAAACAAGTAACGCATCTGATCAAATTTCAGTAACTGTAACGCATTACTGAATTTTTAAACAGTAATTTTGTTACATAGTACATTACTGCAAAAGCAGTGGCATTACAGTAACGGGTTACTTTGTAACACATTAGTCCTAACTGTGCACCAGTGATGATGGGTGCACACACAACAGTGACGAGCACACTGACACACAAGTGATGATAACAGCACAGCAAAGTTTGTAGTGGAGGTTAAGCGGAGGTATTTGGAACAGTGTGAACACAGACACACACACATCAGTGATGGTGATGCTCAGAGGCAGTTCTAGAGTCTCTTGAGGCCCTAGGCAAAAATTCACAGGGGGCGCCTCATTACATATGGGAAATACAATAAAATTCACACACCACTTGTACACAACACACAATTACTTCCATCAATGCATCTTAGTAGTATATTATCCCAAATTCTTCATTTAAATTCTACAACTTAGCATTCTTAGCTTGACAGTTAAGCTTGGCTGGACATAGCTTTCATTTGCTTTCTTTTCTCCTCCGCCTCTCTTCTTCCTTTTGTCACTGCCAAATCGATAACTTCACCTCATTTTGGTACACCCGCTTTCACTTGTTTGTTTACATAAGACGAGCAATGGCACTCCCCTTTAGGGAGTCCTACACCAGCCAACCACTGTCATTGTAAACTCTTCACATTGTCACAGCTGTGATGATTTAAAATTGGTCAGTCCTCAGGCCTCCTTCTGGCCTGGAGCTCCAAGCATTTGCCTGCCTTGCCTGCTGACATGCAGTGTCTCTACACTGACACATGCAGTCATTTTGGCAGTGCAGCAGAGTTGGTAAGCACAGTGAAGCACACATATCTTAATCTGGCACACGTTCAGGTCCAGACTGATTTGTGGTTGGATCCAGATGCAGACTTAGGGCGCATTCAGACGGCCACTGTTTGGTCCAGACCAAAGGACCAAACAGTGGCTTCTGCAAATAGTTCAATTTGTTTGGTGCTGTTTGAACATGTGTTGGAACTCTGGTGTGCACCAAACAAGCGAAGTCTGGTCCCCCTTAAAACGGGGGTCTCCGTTCTCTTGCAAACGAATTCTGGTGCATTCCGCTTGCAGTGTGAATCCAAACAGAGTATCCAGCTGACCAAAGGGCGGAAGTGCCCCTCAGCATTTGTGTAACCATAGCAATACATAGACTGCATTCAGACCAGAATAGTCCGGTGGTCTTGGTTCGACTGCCAAGAATTTTCACACCTTTGTTTGGTTTGGTTTGCACTCACACTGAAGCAGACCAAACTGTCTGGACAATATCACGCAGTTACAGCAACTGCTCGTTTGGGGCGCTGTAAACGAAACCACCACTGACCAGGAAGAAAAATCTTGACGAAGAAGAAAAATCAGGCTCATCGATTGGCCAGGACTGTAAACGGAAATCTGTTCCCTTCAGCTGGGTTGTTTGTCCGCCTCAAACGAGACATTTTTTAACTTTTCTCCTCGGTTTTCACCGATAAAAGGATTTCTTGGATTTATGCGGTTGCCTTTGTTGTTATTTTCTACCCAAAATGCTCTAGGGTAAACATCACTTCCTCTTCTGAGACTACGTGTTGCTATGGTTACACAAACGCTGAGGGGCACTCCGTTTGGATTCACACTGCAAGCGGAGCACACCAGACTTTGTTTGCAAAACAACCGAGACCCACGTTTTCAGGGGGACCAAACTTCACTTGTATGGTGCGCACCAGAGTTCCAGCGCACATTCAGATGGCACCAAACGAACCAAACTATCCGTGGAAGCCACTGTTTGGTCCTTTGGTCTGGCCCAAACAGTGGTCATCTGAATGCGCCTTTAGAGAAGCCTGAACATAGACAATGACCCAAGTTTATTTTTTTATGTTTTTGCTGGAATGGGGGCAACCCGAAAAGGATTAAGCAGAAGAAGATGAATGAATGAATGAATGAATGAATGAATGAATGAATGGGGAAGTTTTTTTATAGGGCCCCCCAAAAAGCTAGAAGCAGCCCTGACTACAATAATACTGATAGTGTCCTCCTCAATATTTACTCTGGAGAAAATGTTCTGTTTATTGTTCCCCAACAGTGACATGAGATATCCACCCATGGGCTAAGTAGTTAATCAATTAGTTTACCTCATGAGAAATCCTCGTTAATGAGGGCAATGTATGGTAATTTCCCAAATAATTCAATAACCACAACTGTTCCTGCCACTACCACCACAACCCCCCACTACCTCTGAGAGATTCTGCTCCCAGGGAGAAACAAGAAAAAAATCAGGCTTTTCTTTAAAAATGTGTGTGTGTGTGTGTGTGTGTGTGTGTGTGTGTGTGTGTGTGTGTGTGTGTGTGTGTGTGTGTGAATTGGGGGGGCTTCCTCTGTTCCAGACAAGAACACAAGCTTATCCCAGCAACATGTTTCTTTATTTTTTTTTAAAAACTAGAATGCCAGCGTGGAGGCAGAGTGGTTAGCACTACGGCAGCACAGCAACTCATCCTTGACCAGGGGATTCTGGGTTCGATCCCAGCCCCCGAACAACAGTGATCTGTGTGGAGTTTGCATGTTCTCCCCGTGTCTGCGTGGGTTTACTCCGGGATTTCTCCAGTTTCCTCCCATATGCCAAAAACATGTAAGTTAGGTTAATTGGCATCAAACTGGGGAGTCAAATTGTCCTTAAGTATGACTTTGAGAGTGAATGGTTGTCTGTCTCTGTGTTGGCCCTGCGATGGACTGGCGATCTGTCCAGGTTGTACCTTGCCTCTCGCCCAAAGATGCTGGGATAGGCTCCAGCCCCCCGCAACCCAAAAAGGATTTAGTGGAAGAAGATGGATGGATGGAAGATGGAGAATGCCAGCCTTACAGGTGATCAAAGGACTGGACCCTAGGAGGGAGGCTTAAGGCACAGCACTGCAGTGAAAGGGATTGCTTCCTAGTGATTTGTAAGTAGGAAAAGACTTTTGACATGAAAGGCAGCTTAAACAGCAGAGGAATGACAATAAATCGGCTGTAAAATGCTTCTTGATGCAGAGAGTGGCTCCCACAACTGTTTTTCTCATGCTTTTTTGTGAGTGTCTGGCATTTCCTACCGAGCTATTTCTACAGTCACATGCACACAACAAAAGGTTACATCAAAGGGGTGGGATGCCCGGGGTATTAGGAGAAAAAGACATTCTTTGTGTCGGGAGGGGGGGGGGGGGATATTGTGAACGGACTCCCATCTCCTTTCATTCAGCCGATGTTCGAAATTTGACTTCATTCTTAGCCCTGACGTATGTGGCAGTTTTCTTGTTGAAGTATTTGACCTGAAATGTATACAGTTGATATTTCATTTCACTGTTTGGGGGACAATAGGCAGAACAGTTTCTCAAGAGGAAATATATTTAAGTATTGTTGAAGTCAGTGCCGTTTTTAGCTTTTTGGGGTCATTTCTAGTTTTTGGTGACCCAAAAATACTTTAAATAATAAATTAAACCAATACTCAAAAAATATAACCAGACAGAATACAGTATATACAGTGCTGTGAAAAATGTGTTTTTTTCAAAAGGTTTCAGATCATTGAACAAATTTTCATATTAGACAAAGACACCCCAAGAATATACAAAATGCATTTTTTTAAATGAAGATTTCAGTTATTAAGGGAGAAAAAAAGCTATCTAAACTTACCTGGCTCTATGTGAAAAATTACACCCACCCACCCCCGTTACATCATGAATGAACTGTGATTAACCATATTTTTTGAAAAGTTGAGTTCAACTTCATTATTGAACTCAGTAATCACTGAGGCCTGATTACTGCCAGACCTGTTGAATCACGAAATCACTTAAATAGAGTGTGTCTGACAAAGTGAAGTAGGCTAAAAGATCTCAAAAAGCAACACATCATGCATGCCGCAATCTAAAGAAATTCAAGAACAGATGAGAAACAAAAACCCAGAAGAACATCTAAAGAACAGCAGGCCTCACTTGCCTCAGTTTGGACACTGGTCCATGATTCAACGATAAGAAAGAGACTGCGCAAAAATGGCATCCGTGGGAGAGTTCCAAGGTGAAAACCACTGCTGACCAAAAAGGACACAAAGGCTAATCTCACATTTGCCAAAAAAAAAAAAAAAACATCTTCATGATCCCCAAGGCTTTTGGTGAAAATATTCTTTGGACCGACAACACAAAAGTTTAACTTTTTGGAAGTCATGTGTCCCATTACATTTGTCCTAAAACTAACAGCATTTCATACTGTAAAAACATCTTACCAGCAGTCAAACATGGTGGTGGTAGTGTGATGGTGTGAGGCTGCATTGCTGCTTCAGGACCTCGACAACTTGACATAATTGATGGAACCATGAATTCTGCTCTCTAATTTGCAATAAAATGTTGCAAATTTATGAGAAAAAAAGTTGCAAATTTGCAGTGGCACAAGGAGCGCTGGGAAGACGGTTTGGGAGAGCGACCCATGCTGATCATGCCCGGGAACAGCTGGCCAGCTGCTTTCGGGACAACCGGGAGAGCCTGGGAGCCTATACAGCGGACGTGCAACTGCTGACACAGCGTGGCTACCTGGATTTCGAGCTGGAGGTAGTGGAGAAGCTCGCTCTACAGAACTTCATCCATGGACTCTGCCCGACCCGGCTCCAGGAACACATACGGATTCACGCAGCAAGCAGCTGGGAGATGGCCGTAGCAGAAGCGGAGCAGGTGGAGCCAATGATGGATTATGCAGCTGACGTGTCACCACCGAGGCAGAGAGCTTGTCAGGCCAAAGCTGACAGTGAGGACGAGGAGGAATGGGAATTACGCTGGCCCACAGCTGCGCGGTCGGTGAGTCTACAACGACGGCGGCACGAGGAAGGATGTTTCCACTGCCAAGAACCAGGACACATCACGCACTACTGCCCTGCACCACAACAACCAGCCTCCTCACCGCCTTTAACCCGAGAGTGAGGTGGCACAGATGTGGACCTGCCACCTCCCACAGACTTTTTTCCCTATGGACAGCTCGGCCAACTTGTGCAATCACCAGGGCTGTATCTACAGTGCAGCCTGGATGGCACATCAATCCGGGCCTTGATCGACACCGGTTCCACCATCTCCCTGGTCCGACCCAAGGCACCAGGGAAAGTCCATCGGTACAGATGGACTGAGACCGCAAGGGTGGGAACCTACCCGACGCTGCATCCTCAGCACCACCGGAGAGCGTGCCAGGCTGGGGGGGGGCGACAGGTCCTTGGGGTGGGAGTGGCCGGTCAGAACACGAACCACCCATTCTGGCTGGCTGACATCCAGGACCCGTGCATCATTGGACTAGATCTGCTCGCAGCATGGGGTACGAAGATCGACACCACCAGCTCTTCTCTCCTGCTGGGGGCCCAGATTATCACACTCTGTGGCAACAGCCAGATGAGGAACCAGTGCCCCGTGCAATCAGAGGGCCAGTGCCATCAGCGCAGGCCGAGGAGCGTGACCCAGCAATCTTACAGGCTGTCCAGACCACTACAGTCCGGGATAGCACAGCGGGTCACAGCGCTTCTTCAGATCAATGGGCAGCTCTCCCCAGCGATGATGTCACAGAGGCCCTTGGCGCGCAGCAGCTTCGGAGCGAGTAGGACAGAGATCCTGTCATCTCCTGGGTCCAACAGTGGCTGGACACAGACCAGCGGCCCACCCAGAAGGCTGTGGCTGTGCTGGACCCAGAGACCAAGGCCCTGCATTCCCAGTGGTCCAACCCCTGCTGTCACAAGGGTGTTGTCTATCAGTGGTGCCAGTGTCCAGCTGGTCAGCGTCATGTCTGGCAGGTGCTGATCCCCCGACGGCTCCACCCCAAGGTGCTCCAGTTGATCCACGGGTCGGTGGGGGCAGGCCACTTCAGAGTGAGGAAGACTCTGCAGTGGCTTCGGGCTCGGTTCTACTAGCTGGGGTGTCGTCGGGACATGAAGCACCATGTCCATTGCTGTGCCACTTGCACAGCTCAGAGAGGACAGACGCAGCAATCCCACGCCCCCCTGCAGCAGTATGAGAGGGATGGCAAACCGGGGTTGGATTATTCATTCCGCTCAAGAGGATGCCTGCACATGGTACCCAAACTGGCTCGGGAGACCACCCTCCTGTGCAGCACCTCTCTCCATCTCCCCCCTCCTCAGGGGACACCTCCCCCCCCCCACACACACACATCACTGTGACTACAGGCCAGGTTAACAAACAGCTGGAGAGACTCCGTCAGAGGAAGGCTGTGGGCCCTGATGGCATCTCCGCCAGGATCCTGAGGACCTGTGCCAACCAGTTAGTTTCAGTACTGAAACACCTGTACAACCTGAGCCTGAGTCTGGAGAGAGTAACAGTGCTGTGGAAGATGTCCTGCCTGGTTCCTGTCCCCAAGAAGTCATCTCCATCTGACCTGAATGACTATCAACCAGTTGCCCTCACATCTCATGTGATGAAGGTCCTGGAGAGACTGGTCTTAGCCCACCTGAGGCCGCAGGTGAAGACATGGCTGGACCCTCTTCAGGTTGCATATAAGCCCCATGTAGGATTTGAAGATGCCGTCATCTACCTGCTGCAGCAAGCCCATCTGCACCTGGATGGTGGAGGAGACACTGTGAGAATCACATTCTTTGATTTCTCCAGTGCCTTTAACACCATCCAGAAACTGCTGCTGGGTGAGAAGCTGCGGGTGATGGGGGTCGACAGCTCTGTGATCTCCTGGATTACTGACTATCTGACAGACAGGCCACAGTTTGCCCAGCTGGGCAGTGTCTTGTCTGACGTGGTAATTAGTGATATGGGAGCTCCACAGGGGACTGTGCTCTCTGCTTTTTTCTTCACCTTATACACCACTGACTTTCAGCACAACACTGAGTCATGCCACCTGCAGAAATTCTCTGACGACTCAGCTGCTGTGGGGTGTATAAGAGGGGGAAAGGAGGGGGAGTACAGGGCACTGGTAAACAGATTTGTGGAGAGGACAGAGCAGAATCACCTGAGACTAAACATCAGCAAGACCAGAGATGGTGATTGACTTCAGGAAGAGGAGGGCGCTTTCTCAGCCACTGCAGATTAATGGGGAGGATGTGGAGGTGGTTGAGGACTACAAATACCTGGGTGTCATGATCAGCAACGGGCTGGACTGGAGATCCAACACCGATGCTGCGCACAAGAAGGGGATGAGCAGACTCTACTTCCTGGGGAAGCTGAGAGTTTGCGGACGACACCACCCTCATCGGGCTCATCTCCAACGGCGACGAGTCCGCCTACAGGAGAGAGGTGGCCCAGCTGGCGTCCTGGTGCAGCAATAACAACCTGCAGCTGAACGCTCTGAAGACAGTGGAGATGATTGTAGACTTCAGGAAAGTCACTACTCCTCTGCCCCCCCTCACCCTCTCAGGCTCTCCCATCACCACTGCTGATTCCTTCCGCTTCCTAGGCACTACCATCACCAGGGACCTCAAATGGGAGCTGACCATCAGCTCACTCATCAAAAAAGCCCAGCAGAGGATGTTCTTCCTGCGGCAGCTGAGGAAGCTCAAGCTACCCACCAAGATGTTAGTGCAGTTCTACACAGCCATCATCGAGTCCATCCTCACCACCTCCATAACCGTGTGGTACGCAGGAGCCACTGCCAGGGACAGACTAAGGCTGCAGCGCGTCGTGCGCACTGCTGAGAAGGTGATCGGCTGCAAGCTCCCATCTCTCCAGGATCTGTACATCTCCAGGACCCGGAGGCGTGCTGGCCGGATCATAGCCGATCCCTCACACCCTGGTCATGTACTGTTTGCCCCCCTCCCCTCTGGTAGAAGACTTCGGTCCATCCAGACTAAAACCTCCCGTCACATGAACAGCTTCTTCCCCTCTGCCATTAGACTGCTGAACACTAAGTGACTCTCGTGCACCATGTACAGCAGCTCAACCAGACTCATGTCAATCATCACTGTTTTCTTCCTGCATTACCGACTGCACTATATAGTTCTCCACAGTATCTGCTGCTGGCTAATATATATTTTAACTGTTGACCAGTATCACTTAATCTTATCCTACACTTTATTACATGTATAGTTTATTTCTCTTATCTTATCATGTTTAATGTTGCAGCATTGTACCGAGACAAATTCCTAGTTTGTGTACTACATGAACAATGGCAATAAACCTGATTCTGATTCTGATTCTGATTCTGATTCTGATTCTGAGATCTTTCAATGTGTGCAGCAGGATGCTGGAGGTTTTCTACCAGACCATTGTCACCAGTGCCATCTTCTTTGCTGCTGTCTGTTGGGGTAGCAATATCAGAGCCAGCGACACCAACAGACTTGACAAGATTATCAAGAGGGCTAGCTCTGAAATTGGTCTCAGGCCAGAGACCATTGTGACAGTGGTGGAGAAGAGGACACTAAATAAACTGCGATCCATCATGGACAATCCAGATCACCCCCTCCACCACACACTGGACAGACAGCGGAGCACTTTCTCCAGCAGACTGCTACAGCTTCGCTGTTGAATGGTTAGGTACAGGAAATCTTTGCTGCCACATGCCATTTCACTGTACAATAACTCACTCTGATGTTGTACTCTGGTCATAGCTATGCTGCCATACTGCACCTTACGGTCTAACTGGTACCTCACATCTCACTGTGTTCCTGATAGTCCTGCATTGTACAGTGGGTATGATTCATGTGTTTATATGGGTCACAATCTATTCATCTATGATGTAGATAGGCTTTCTTTTAGTAGTTTTACTTTCCGTGGGTAATCCCTTTGTCTGTTATGCCGTGTGTGTTTTTGTCATTTGGTTGTCTACTGCCATGCTGCTGTGACACTGCAATTTCCCAGTTTGGGATCAATAAAGTACACCCACCCACCCACCCACCTACCCACCCACCTACCTACCTACCTACCTACCTACCTACCTGTCTGTCTGTCTATCTATCTATCGGGTGTACCCTGTCTCTCACCCAAAGATGCTGGGATAGGCTCCAGCCTCTCTGTGACCCAAAAAGGATGGATGGATGTTACAAATTTATGACAAAAAGTTGAAAAATTATGGGGAAAAAAGCCGCAAATTCTGTCATGAACTGGGGAGGATTTTCAGCCCAGTTTCATGGCACAGTGGCTGTCTAGTCTCCAGCTTATTTTGGGTTCCTTACTTGCCGTCTGACAGCCACGCCCACTCTCCACCCAGCTTCTACCAGCTGATTGTCATTACCGTTGTACTCCCTCCTCACATACACACACACACACACACACACACACACTCATCCCCATTCACATTCTCAATTACATTCACTCACGCATCTGTTTCCACTCAGTTCAACTCACGCACCGGCATTCACTTCCCTCATTATGTTTGGCATTATTTAAGCCCTGTTCCTGCTTGAGTGAACTGTCAGATGATTGTTGTTTGAACTGTGTGTTTAAACCTACTGTCTGTTGTTTCCCGCACCGTGGATCGTTCTCGGACTGCTCCAGCCCTGTGAGTACAATTTGCTTCACCCCTGCCATCCAGTCCTGTCTGGAGGTTCTTTCCCTGGGCTCTCTCGTTTGTTTCCCCACTGCAAGTTCTGCCTGCCTGCGTGTTGGAACATTCTCTCTCTGTGTTTACTCACTCGTGTGCTGTAGAGCGTCCTGGAGATTTTCCCTGTTCATCCTGTGCAACCCGTTTATTGTTTGACTGGACTGTTATATCACTTTTTGCATAATAAAATACACACAACATCCACCTGCGAGTGGCTTTATCATTTCTGCCTTAAAACGGCAGAAAATACATGACAGAATCACCCGACTAGTTAAAAACCCAGCGGAAACATTGTGTGTGCATTTTTTCACCTTTGTGTGCTTTCCCTCTCCTGTTCAGTAGCCCTCCAGCATGGACTTTTCAGCTTTTGGACTAAACCCGGAGGAGTGTGCAGCAGCCAAGTGTGTGGTGGACTTCGCTTCCTGGGCTTATGCCACCCACTCCCCTGAGATAAATTTTTATTTGCTGGATATAGCTGTCAGGGTGATGCAGATGTGTCCCAGCCTTTGAAAGTGTCCGGGGCTGGTGCTGCTGCTCACCCAAATTTGTGAATCCCGACAGCGCTTTGAAGAAGCGGTGAGAGGGTCCTCCGCAGCACCACCAAGGCAGCCTAAGAAGCGCTCTCAGAGGCCGAATGCCCAGCACACGCTTCCCAGGCTGGTGTCCTGTTCTCCCCGTCAGACTCGTTGCCCTACTCCCGGGGAGACGGAGCAAGATGCCGAGACAGTGGCTGATGTCATCACCAGCCAGGAATTCAGGCAAGTGCTACCTACAATCACTCTCCCTATCACCTGATGTAGTATGCCAAATTCCTGTGGAGGAGCTCCAGATTTTGCAATCCACTGGGGCTCTCCCGTCAGCTACTGTCACTGCTCCTCAATCCTTTGTCTCTGTTTCCTCTGATTCCTCGCTGGTCCCGGGAGGGAGTAGCTGGACACTGGAGGAGCCAAAGGAGTGGGAGGAGCCAACTTCATGGAGAAAGAACCATCCTTCATCAAAACATTGGAAGAAGCCCTCCTCTTCATCGACAGCCATGGACCAGACGTCATCCTCAACAATTCCTGTGGCAGAGCCTATCCCTGTGCCAGCTGTTCTACCAGCCTGTGCCCTCTCAACCCTGACTGCAGCCCAGGTCACCGAGATGCCTCCTCCTGCTGCCGTGAGATCTACTGAAAGTTCCTCAGACACTCCTACTGCTGTGTCGCCTGAGCCATTTCCTCCTCCATCCGCTGAGAGGCCTGTTACAGTCATCGATGCAGAGGAGGATGGCAGCTCGCCACCAGCAGCAGATAATGTCCAAGCCCAGGAAGTCAGGCAAGTGATTGTTCATTCCATTTCCTATAATAATAATGAACCTTGTCTGTAGGCAGTCACCTGAGCACTCTCCCCCTGCTGCTGTTGCCAAAAACTCACCAATTCCCTCCGTGTTTCCTCCCTATCTTCCCAAGTGCCCACAGAAACCAAGCCACCGGACAGTGGAGGAGCTCATGGCCCTGGATGATCTTAGACCAGAGCCAGCACAGAGTGGACCCCCAGCCGTCACGCCAGAGAAACCGCCAGCGTGGGGGGATTCGCCTGGGGGCAACAAGACTGCTATCACCACCATGCCTGCTGCAGAAGCCGCCATAGCAGAGTCAGCACCTGAGCGAGACCTCCAGCAGACCAGGTCCGAGATGTCGTCATCCGGCTCGACGAAGTCCTGGACGGTGGTGGAGCTCGAGTGCAGGCAAGTGCTCTCTTTTGTTTTGTTTTTTTCTGCCCATTCTAGAGCAATCTTGCCTGCCTCTTGGTGAGGAGAGCCAGGTGCAGCCAGCCACTACACCTGAGCCCACCACGCTGGACTCTGCCGCTGCTGGCGACCTTGACCAATTTTCCTCTCCAATTTCTCCTGGGCCTTCACCTAGGTTCGCCAGAGAGGATCCACCATTGCCAGGAGTCTCCACGGAACTGGTCCAATCTACCGGTGATGACGGAAGACCAGCTTCCCCAGCGAAGGTTGATGCGGGGGGTCCGCTTCAACCCGAGACCTCCATGGGTGCAGCGCCTCCCCGACCTGAAGAGCTGCCGTGACCTAGATCATCAGAGTCCTGGACGGCAGTGGAGCCCAAGTTCAGGCAAGTGTGCTCTTTAATTTCTTTCCCGCCAGTTTCTGAGCAAGCTTGTCTGACTCTTGGTGAGAAGAACCAGGGGCAGCTAGCCACTGCACATGGGCTCACCTCGCCGGGCTCTGCCACTGCCGGCAACCCTGACCCTATACCTCTCTCCACTGTGTCTGAGCTTCCTCCTAGGGTCGCCGGAGAGCGGTCAATACCATCTGAGGCTGCCGAAGACCCAGGTTCATCATCCGAGGCCGCAAAGAGACCTGCGTCCCTTGCTGGGGAGGTCACTGCGGGAGCAATGAGGTCCCTGACTGGGACCACTGCAGGTGCAACTGTGTCCCAGGCTGGGACCACCGCGGGTGCAGCTGAGTCCCAGGCCAGGACCATCACGGTTGCAGCCATGACCCGGTCGGGGTCCACCACGGGTGCAACGAGGCTCCAGCCTGGAGTCACTGCGGGTGAAGCATTGACCCAGTCGGGGTCCACCGTGGGTGCAACTATGACCCAGCCGGGTCTCACCGCGGGTGCAGCTTTGTCCCGGACTGGGACCACCGCGGGTGCAACTGTCCCCCAGCTCGGGGCCACAGGGGACGGGGTGGCTCCTCCCTCGTCGCTGTCCGACGACACTGGGGCTTCCCTTTCCTGGCTTCCCCTTCCTGCACTGGGTTTTTCCCGTGGGGAGGCCGCCTCTCAGGCCGCCTGTCTTGAGCTGGTGACTCAAAAACCCGGGCCATCCGCATGGTGAATTGGGCCGTGAGATTAGGTGACCAAGTTGTCCTGGCCGTCCACCTTACCCACTCGGCCAGGCGGTCCAGCTGATCCTCGATTTGGACCGACCACCTGATCGACCTTCCTTCGCCGCCCCTTGGGCCTGGGGCTTTGGTCGGCCCCCGGAACTCTTGGACTTGGGGGGGGGGGTGCTGCTCTAGATTTTGGGGGTGATTCACTGTGTTTCGCTTGTATATTCTTGTGTTATGTACTGATTAATTCCCTCCTGACCTATTTCCCCCACCTCCTGCCCGGGTTGGTTGTGGCAGTTCCCAGGGGGGTTCTTTTTTCTGGTTTTGTGTTTTCTTTTGTTGGTACGCTGAGGTGTGTGGTATCCACCCCTTGGGGGGGGGGGGGCTCTGTCATGAACTGGGATGGCTTTCCAGCCCAGTTTCATGGCACGATGGCTGTCTAGTCTCCAGCTTATTTTGGGCTCCTTACTTGCCGTCTGACAGCTGACAGCCACGCCCCCTCTCCTCCCAGTTTCTGCCAGCTGATTGTCATTACCGTTGTACTCTCTCCACAAATACACACTCATCCCCATTCACATGCTCAATTACATTCACTCACACATCTGTTTCCACTCAGTTCAACTCACGCACCGGCATTCACTTCCCTCATTATGTTTGGCATTATTTAAGCCCTGTTCCTGCTTGAGTGAATTGTCGGATGATTGTTGTTTGAACTGTGTGTTTAAACCTACTGTCTGTTGTTTCCCACACCGTGGATCGTTCTCGGACTGTCTCGGACTGCTCCAGCCCTGTGAGTACAATTTGCTTCACCCCTGCCGTCCAGTCCCGTCTGGAGGTTCTTTCCCTGGGCTCTCTCATTTGTTTCCCCACTGCAGTTCTGCCTGCCTGCGTGTTGGAACATTCTCTCTCTGTGTTTACTCACTCGTGTGCTGTAGAGCGTCCTGGAGATTTTCCCTGTTCATCCTGTGCAACCCGTTTATTGTTTGACTGGACTGTTATATTGTGGAGGAACAAATAAGTGCAGGCGGACATGGCAAGCTGAAGGTTAAAGCGTACCTGTGGTGGTCGTGAAAAAAAAGATATTATATTGAGCCCCTGTCTCACGTTCTAGTTCAAGTTTAAGTTGAAATTCATGTTCAAAGCAATTTGATATAAATCCATTGCTGATGTACTTGTTCAGCTATGTCAGCAAAACATGAGTGCATCCATACTAGCGGCTACATGGCCTTCCAGGACGCTTCCTGTGACGTAATTTCGTTGACACCGCGATCTGGATCAGTATTGGCTGAGCCTGCAGTGCCCGGATGTGCAGCGGCTTACGGGATATTCAAATTCAAATTCAAACGTTTATTTCAAACTCAGGGTTCATATTAAATGCAGAACTAAAACGATTAGAAAATAAATAAATAAATGCTTAAATTCAGCGGGTCGTCTCGTGTGATCTGAGCTCGTAAAGGCCGATGATTCTAAAACTATGCGATCTGGATCAGTATTGGCTGAGCCTGCAGTGCCCGGATGTGCAGCGGCTTACGGGATATTCAAATTCAAATTCAAACGTTTATTTCAAACTCAGGGTTCATATTAAATGCAGAACTAAAACGAGTAGAAAATAAATAAATAAATGCTTAAATTCAGCGGCTTGTCTCCTCTGATCTGAGCTTGTAACAGCTGCGAGACGGGCTGGGCTCCTCCCTCGCCGCGGTAGCAGCAGAGAGAGAGAGCAGAGGAGCAGACACTCGGTGCTCTTGTAAAAATAAAAACATACAATGCGATATGGATATCGCAACATGGCGGAATGTAAAGCCTTTGGATGTCTCAATAATAAGCGAAAAAACAAAGATAAACACTTCTTTTGTGTAGCCAAACCCAGCTCACCTTGTCAGAAGATCGGAGCGGAAAAGTGATCTCGGAACAGGGCACAGACGAATCCTTTCAGACGAAATTGCGTTGTGTGTGAGGACCACTTCGTCACTTTAACCCTCAGAAGACATTTCTGGCTCAAACCTGTAGCCATGTTGGACGAATTCTTCCCCAGAGTCCGACAATTCAGCCATAATAGAATAAAAACACTCACAAAAGCACCCTATTCTCTCATACAGGCGGAGCATTGACTGTTGAGTTATCAACGAAGTGACGTCACATCCGCATGTGTCATGGCTGCGCTCAGAGTTTTCATTGGCTGGCCATGCCTGCGGTCGTATTTGCATATTTCTCTGGTGGTATTTGGCTGGCAATAATTATTTAACCAAATAACGAATAATTTGCCTAATGTTTTCAAGTTGAATGCATTTAGACGACCACCACAGGTACCCTTTAAGGGTGCTTTATTCCTCCATCACGGGGCTCACCCAGCGCTGTGGCAACGTGCTGTGAGTGAGCCCTGAGTCGTCGTCAGTGCGTTCTGAATGCGTTTTTCAGTGAGCTTTGAGTGAGCACATTTATACCAGCAAGAGAGAATGCATGGGACATTTACATAACAGTCAAGAAAGAATGCATGTAACATTTACATAAGAGTCACACATATCAATAGCTTGATTACTGGCGCCGGAATTCCTCTCTTTGCTCCGGGGCTGTAGGACAAAAGAGAAAGCAAGGCACATTTACATATTGATATCAGTCCATACATGTCATTGTTCTGTTTCCTGCTCAAGCTGAGTGCTCTGTCTGTCCAAGTAGATTGTGGTGGGTCACCCCACAATATCACTTTTTGCATAAGAAAATACACACAACGTCCTCCTGCGAGTGGCTTTATCATTTCTGCCTTAAAACAGCAGAGAATACATGGCAAAATTCATAAGAAGTTACAAATTTACATGAAGAATTTGCAAGTTTACAAAAGACACAAATTTATAAGATTGAAGTCAAGTTTACAAGAAAAAATGGCAGTAAAATGTTCCAAATTTATGAGAAAAAGTTGCTAATTTTCGAGAAAAGTCACAAATTTACCAGAAAAAGTCACAAATTTACAACAGAAAAGTTGAAAATTCATAAGAAAAAGTTACAAATTTACAAGAAAAAGTAGCAAGTTTACAAAAAGACAAAACTTCACAAGATTAAATTCCCAAATTTAAGAGATTAAAGTCACAAGTTTACAAAGAAAACTTGCAAATTTGCAATGTTATAAATTTTTGAGAGGACACAAATTTGGTAAAATGTTGCAAATTTACAAGAAAAAAAGTTTAAGGTATCTTTAATTCCCCCCCAAAATGAGGGTTCACTTGTAGTCTGGGGGTTCAGGTTCAGGTTACTTTATTTGTACCCGTAGGTAGATTTGTTGGGGGGTTCTGAAGCATTTATTTGCATAGACAGAAACGGCTCTGCTGATGTCTAATATGACAGACCAAGATCTTGCCTTTTGTATGACAAGCACTGAAAAAGTCCTGTTGGTCCTGGAGAGGCTCAGAGGTGGCTGCGGTGGGAACATGTGACATGTTAGTATGTTTATGATGGAGATTTAGGCTGATGCCAGAGCCACTGGATGTGCTTATAAGCAGTACAGGACAGAGAGGAGGTATAAAAAGAAAGATGAGAGGATAAACTTCCTGTGGGAGGAATGTAGCTGCTCCCTGTCACAGCTGGAATCAGTGGGGTTACATACTGGAGGAATGGTAAATATTTAACATTTAATTTCCTTGCTGTAAGGTAGTCTTGACACAGAGCAGCCAGGAAGTCCATATCACAGGCAGGATGAGAATGTATAGGAGAGGAGCTCATGTTAAGGGAAGAGAGGCATTAAATGAAGATGGGTTCATGAGATATTTAGCCAACAATGCCAGCTTCTTCAGACTCTTAGCTTACAATGACAACATTCATCTATTTTTATAAAAATTTATGTTAAGAAAAGAAGAAAGCCAAGTTTCTTGTCATTCAGTCCATTCAGCCAAGCATATACAGTAGAACAAATTTACATTCCTCCTACCAGAGAGGCTGCTGCTATGACTTTCCTTCCCCATTCTATTATGCTGAGCACCAAGCTAGAAAGTGAGAAGGACCATTTATATATGGTCTTTGGGATGACCCGGCTGGGGCTTGAACCCACAACCGCCTGACTGTGAAGCGGTCCCTATGAATTTGCAAGTTTTCCTCATAAATTTACTACCTTTTTCATCATAAAATTACAACTCTTTTCATAGACTTGCAACTTTTTTCTCATAAATTTGCAAGTTTTTTCTTGTAAATTTTCAACATTTATATGGATGCTGGTTAACTTTACAAAAATGCCCCCCCCCCCCAAAAAAAAGCTACAAGTGTCCTTGGTGAAAAGCAGCGATTGTTGTTTTTGTACGGGATGTTAATTAAGACAGAATTGTGGTGTTTCTCAGTACTAAAGTTGTTAAACAGCCAGCTCTTCTACCTAACAAGGATTTTATTGCTCCACCTTGAAATTATTCTCGCTCTATAGTCGAGACCAGAGAGAAAAACAAATTGGGCTCTTACCCAATGCCCGCTTACCCCCCCATGTGAATTCCAAGATGGCCACCATGCATATGCTCTCTCCTGTTGTACAACCTTGCCTTGCCTCACTTCATGAAGAGCCTATTGTGCTGTAGCCTAGTTTCCTAACAGATGATTCATAGTCTGTCAGGGCTACACAGACATGCACACAGCCGAGAGAGACGGTCAAATGACAGACTTGTCCGTGGCTTCGTTCAGACAAAAGGAAAGCTAAGAACGGAGCCCTGGAGGCACAGAGAGACCAGCCGGACATGTTTCTTCTTCTTCTTATCTCTTTCTGGAATTCTTTTAATATCAGGTGCTGCAGTGATATCAATATCAGCAGGGCTGGTTTCAAAGCTTTTATTTGGCAACACCTTAAAGATTATAGTGGGGGAGGTGCAAGGACATTGATGTAAGATTTGTTTATTATTCAATCTATGGGCGGATATTTCATTTCACGGTTGGGGAGGACAATAAACTGAATATGTTGGCATGATTAAATATTGAGTGGGGGCACTATAAGCATTATTGTAGATGATGTGTTTGGGAGCCCATGTTATTGTAATGAGGAACAATTCAAACCATTTAAAACTAGAGGGCACTCAGAGTGCATACCTCCACCAAGGTTCCTTGCCTCCCTTTGTCCATTTGTGTGTCTGTACCGCCGTCTGGCTGATGTTCCTCCATCCCTCCCTTCTTCTGTCCATCAGAAGGATGTATTGTGAGAGGGGGCCTTGGTGGAGGTACATTGGTGTAAAAAAGTGTTTGCCCCCTTCCTGATTTCTCTTTTTTTTTGCATGTTTGTCACACTTAAATGTTTCACATCATCAAACAAATTTAAAGGGCCTATATCATGCTATTTTAAGCCTTTCAGAGTAAACTATATGCATGTATGTGATAGTATATTACCTTTGGTACACTGGAGAATGAATTTCTTATGAAATATGAGTTATTTTCACGAGCCCGGAAGTAAGATGCCTCGATCTCTGAGGCTCTGCCTCTCCTTCTTGTGGCTGCCGCCCATTTCATGACGTAACCCCTGAGCCGGCTGCTGCAGCGTGTCGCTGGGTTCCGCCCACGAAAACAAGGAAGGCTGAACAAACTCCTAAATCTCTCACAGCCAAAGACACATTTACGCCACTTAGAAGACATTGTCTTACGTAAAAAAGCAAACAGTTGTTGTCACTGAGCAGATTAGGTGCGAGAAGAACTACTTCTTCACAGCATCAATGCTAAAGTGAAAGAGTTTTGCCGATCACCGCTCCGTTAGCTGCACGGAGAAAGTGGGTGTGTGCGTTAGCCTGGGGGCGGTGCTGGCAGCACAGGCACTTCCTGGAGAGGGCGGCTCACCCATGCTCATACATATGAATGTGAGGACCCAGTCATTATCAGGGACAGGGCGGAGCAGCAGCTCAGAGAGCAGGGTTGAGGAGGAATACTCAGAGATGCGTGAATGGAGCAAAATACCACTTTGGGGGTGTTTTTGGTGAGGAATTAACATTATAACATGCTTAAAAGCTCAAAAAAGTCGATTTTGCATGATATAGGCCCTTTAAATATTAGACTAAGATAACACAAGTAAACACAAAATGCAGCTTTAAATGAAGGTGTTTATTATTAAAGGTAAAAAAAAAAAAATATCCAAACCTACATGGCCCTGTGTGAAAAAGTGATCCCCCTCCCCCCGTTAAAACATAAATTAACTGTAGTTTATCACATCTTTGGAAAGCTGAGTTCAATTTCTTTAGCCACACCCAGGCCTGATTACTGCCACACCTGTTCTAAATCAAGAAATCACTTAAATAGGACCTGCCTGACAAAATGAAGTAGACTAAAAGATCCTCAAAAGCTAGACATCAGGCTGCAATCCAAAGAAATTCAGGAACAAATGACAAACAGATCTATCAATCTGGAAAAGGTTATAAAGCCATTTCTAAAGCTTTGGGACTCCAGTGAACCACAGTGAGAGCCATTATCCACAAATGCCGAAAACATGGAACAGTGCTGAACCTTCCCAGGAGTGGCCCAAGGACCAAAATTACCCCAAGAGCACAGTGACGATTCATCCAAGAGGTCACAAAAGACCCCACAACAACATCCAAAGAACTGCAGGCCTCACTTGCCTCAGTTAAGGTCAGTGTTCATGACTTCACCATAAAAAAGAGACTGGGCAAAAATGGCCTGCATGGCAGAGTTCCAAGACGAAAACACTGCTGAGCAAAAAGAATATAAAGGCTCGTCACAGTTTTGTCAGAAAACATCTTGATGATCTCCAAGAATTTTGAGAAAATACTCTGTGGACTGACAAGACAAAAGTTGAACTTTTTAGAAGGTGTGTGTCCCATTACATCTGGCATAGAAGTAACACAGCATTTCAGAAAAGGAACATCATACCAGCAGTAAAATATGGTGGTGGTAGTGTGATGGTCTGGGGCTGTTTTGCAGCTTCAGGACATGGAAGGCTTGCTGTGGTAAATGGAACCATGAATTCTGCTGTCTACCAAAAAATCCTGAAGGAGAATGTCCGGTCATCTGTTCATGACCTCAAGTTGAAACGTGCTTGGGTTCTGCAGGACGATGATCCAAAACACATCAGCAAGTCCACCTCTGAATGGCTTAAGAAAAATAAAATGAAGACTTTGGAGTGGTCTAGTCAAAGTCCTGACCTGAATCCAATTGAAATGCTGTGGCATGACCTTAAAAAGGTGGTTCATGCTCGAAAACCCTCCAATGTGGCTGAATTACAACAATTCTGCAAAGATGAGTGGGCCAAAATTCCTCCACAGTGCTGTAAAAGACTCATTGCCAGTTATCACAAACACTTGATTGCAGTTGTTGCTGCTAAGGGTGGCCCAACCAGTTATTAGGTTTAGGGGCAATCACTTTTTCACACAGGGCCATGTATGTTTGGATTTTTTTTTCCCTTAATAATAAACACCTTCATTTAAAAACTGCATTTTATGTTTACTTGTGTTATCTTTGTCTAATATTTAAATTTGTTTGATGATGTGAAACATTTAAGTGTGACAAACATACAAAAAAATGAGAAATCAGGATGGGGGTAAACACTTTTTCACACCACTGTATGTGCTCTTGGATCAGCTTCAAAATTTAATGGCTTCATCTTTTGCCCAAGACCACCTCTGGTGAGTTTCATCAAAATCAGTCCAGTAGTTTTGGCATAATCATACTAACAAACAGACAAATAAATAACCCCAGTCACATTACCTCCTTGGTGGAGGTAATGAACCCCCCTACCCAGCAAAAGATAAAAGTTGGTCACTGTCTAGATCAGTGGTCCCCAATCTTTGTTGTCTCATGGCCTAGTAAGAATTTTTTTTTTTTTTTTAAATTGCAGACCGGCTGGAGATGTGGGGGTTAAAATAAATCAACGATATCAGCAAAAATCAAAGTGTGTGATTTTAAAAAAAACTCATCTGTGAGCTATCCCACGCCATCCATTCCTCTGTTTCAGTGGGAGCAGGGCACCTTCCTATCGGGCCCGAGCTTCAGGTGGATGTCACCCTGCATCTCCACACTAACCGCGTGTACCGAAAGACCCCGTGGCCTGGTCGCTCCTTTGGAGAACAGTCAAGGGGAAGCCATGGATGGTGGCGACCCCAAGACCATGAGCCTCTGGTCTCGACCCAGAGCCACATGTGCTCTCTGGTGGTTAGTCCTCCTCTTATTGTATATGTCTAAATGCAGGTGTACATTTTTCCATTTCCAATACATCGTCTATAGAACACCTTGCAATACTTTCTGGGAGCACCGCCATTAAAGGATTTGAAGGGGAATGCTATCCCCCTTTTTAGCAAAATGACACAAAAGTATCCCTTGTGTTAACCTGCCATCCCCTTCAATGTAAATCAAAGAGGGAAAAGTGGGGACATCCCCCACCAACCTGGAAAAGAGTATTGTCCCCCCAATATCATCATAAACCTTTCTATATCGTGTTGTATAACTGAATAAAGTCACTTTGAACCACTATTTCTAAGCAGAAATGTAAACTTTTTTTTAATATAAATGTTAAACTTTCTCATAAAATTGCAACTTTTTCCTTTAAAAAATTATAACTTTTTTCTCATAAATTTGCAATTTTTTCTTTTTGTAAAGTTAGAAAATTGCAACTTTTTCTCAAAATTTGGAACTTCTTAAAAACAAATCTGCAACTTTTTCCTCAAAAATATGTGACTTTTTTCTCTAAAATTTGTGACTTTTCTGATAAATTTGCAACTTTTTCCACAAAAATTTGCAACTTTTTTTTCCTTTAAATTTCAATTTTTCTTCCCCATAAATGTGCAACTTTTTCCTCATAAATTTTCAAGTCTTTTCTTGTAAATGTTTTGTTCTGTGTAATTAAATTGTAATTTGTGACTTTTTTAAATTTTTTAATTGGCATCTATTATCAAATCTTTGAATCTTTATTCTTGAAAATTTGTACCTAATTTACATGTATATGTTTGTACCTCATGCTAAATTGGTGAATGCCCCCATCCCCCTTGTTAAAAAATAACAAATCGCGTACTGAGTCATGAGTCGTGGCATGGTGTTGCCCACTCTCTCCTCATTAGCATAAAGTTGGGGGCTTCCCTACTTTATGCAAATGAGGAGTGGAGACGATTGCTTCAGGGAGCTCATGCTGAACTTTTAAAAATAGCAGTTGTTAGTGAAAACCAAACACATATTCATCAACTACACTATTTATTTCTTCCCACAGTTATTTTCAGAAACATGTTTTGCTGTTTAGTTTTAAAGATATAGGACTTCCGGGAAGATGGCGGAGAGACATAACGCTTAAACAGAGAGCTCTCCCTAGCCAGATTAAAAATCATCGGTAAATGGCCAACTCGACATAAGCGGATCAATAAACTAAGGGATGAAAACACGAAGGAGCCGGGCACAAGGACAAAAGCAGAGTAAAATTAAAGAATTCCTCTTCAACAACGCAGGAGAAACCGCTGAACACGGGGCCCAAAAAAACGAGGTGACTGCAGCAGAGAAAATGGAGGACGCACTCGATACCATGAACACTGGCATCGCCAGTTTGGGTAAAGAGTTGAGAGATTTCAAACGGCAGCTACAACAGGATTTAGCGGCTCTTAAGGAGGAGCTGAAAAAAGAGATTAAGGAGGAAATTATGGGCCTCCGAAGAGAAATGGAGCGCAAGCTAGCAGAAAACATGGAGGAGCTGCGCTCCCAGCGGGCGTGTATGACAGAAGCGCAGGCCCGAATATCAGAGCTGGAAGATTGGAATAGCGAGGCAAGCGAACAGCTGCAGACCCTGACGGCACAAATGCAGAGGATGCAGGAGAAAGTAACCGACTTGGAGAGCAGGTCCAGACGGGGCAATATACGCATCTTCGGGATCCCGGAGGGCATTGAAGGCAACTCGATGACGAAATTCATGGATCAGTTCTTAAAAAAAGAGCTGGAACTGCCCAGTGAAGCGGATCTGCAGATTCAACGAGCGCACAGAGCCTCGGCACAGAACCCGAACCCACGCTCTACACCCAGGTCAGTTGTGGTAAACTTTCTGAAATATGATGTAAAGGAAAGAATCCTGACACGAGCGTGGAAAAAAAAGATACGAATCGGCGACAAGCAGATATTCTTTGATCATGACTACCCGGCGGAAATTGTGCAGCAGCGGAAGAAATATGCCAACATTAAAAAAACGCTGAAAGAAAAAAAAATTAGATTCCAAACGCCGCTAACGAAGATGAGGATTCATTGGGAGAACGGCATGAGGACATACAACACAGCCAGAGAGGCAGCGCAGGACATGATGGAGCGGGGCCTTGAGGTGTACGTGCCGGAGGAAACGGTAGGAGCAGCGGCGGCCCTGAACGCATCACGACAGCCGGAGTGGAGGCGAGTGAACGGCAAAAGACGGGGGGAGACGTGGAGCAGCGGGCCCAGGAAAGACTACAAGGCTTTCAACTGAAAGCCTAGATTATAACAAAGATTAAGAAAGACACAGAAGAAATGAAGGCCAAGAAGACAAGGTAAAAGAGAAACAGACGGCTAGGAGAGGTTTAAGTGATATTTGTTGGACATTTCTAGACTAATGACTATTTCTTGGATAGTAAATACAGGTCTAGGGATGGCCCTACACTCGGTGAGGACATTCCCTCCACCCACCAACAGGGACCAGTGGGCAGAAGAAAGGCCCAAAGTACGGAGGTCGAGATTTTTTAATGTGTTTTTATATAAATATGTGTTATTTTTGTTGTTAAAGGGGCTAGGAGCACAAGTTAAAAAAATGGAAAAACATGATTATGGGTAAAAATCTTAAGATAATAACACTAGACGTGAATGGTCTGAACTCACCTGTTAAAAGGGAAAGAATAATAAGAAAATTCAAGAAGGAAAAAGCCGAAATTATATTTATGCAAGAGACACATTTGAGCAAGACAGAACATGTGAAACTAAAGAGATTTGGCTATAAGAACTCCTACTACAGTTCATTTAAGGGAGGAACTAAAAGGGGGGTTATGATACTAATCTCAAATAAAATACAATTTGAATGTGAACAGGAAATCCAGGATAAAGAAGGCAGGTATGTAATAATAAAGGGTAGAATAGATGGAATGCAGATCACATTAGTGAACATCTATGCCCCACCAGAAAGTGACAAGGGTTTTTTTCAACATCTGTTTGATCTCATAGCAACACACAGTGAAGGAGTCCTAATTTGTGGAGGAGACTTAAATGCTGTCATGGATCATGAAATTGATACAACAAGTGTTAAGAAGACAAAAAAACATGTAACAAAGTTCATAAGAACCTCACTGGCAGAAATGGGTATGGTAGACATTTGGAGGGACCTGCACCCACTCGAAAAAGACTATACACATTATTCAGCAGTCCATAAAGTACACTCTAGAATAGATTACTTCCTTATGAATGAAGGTGACAGACACAGGGTGAGAAATTGTTGGATTGGAGGGGCAGAAATATCAGATCATAATCCTATATACATGGAAATATATTTAAACAATAGAAAACGACAAACAACATGGAAACTTAATGTAGGACTGTTAAATGATGATAAAATGAAAGAAAGAATAAAAGTAAACATAAATGAATATATCCAAGAGAATGACAATGAAGAAGTGGACCCAACAATACTATGGGATGCACTAAAAGCCGTGTTAAGAGGTAAATTAATTGTTGAAACAGGAAAAGCAAATAAGACTAAACTGGAAGCATATGAACAAAGATGTGAGAGACTGAGGGAATTAGAAGATAAACATCAAAGCACAAATGACCCAAAAATATATCAAGAAATTAAAGAAGAAAAAATAAAGATAAAAGAAACACAAATGGATGAAATTGAAAGGAAAAATAGCTATCTAAAGCAAAAATATTATGAAACGGGACCAAAAGCCACAAAACTGCTGGCAAAACGGTTAAGAAAACAACAAACAATGAATAATGTATACAAGATTAAAGACCCCACCACAAATAAAACCACAGTTAACCCAGAAAACATCGAAGAAATATTCCATAATTTCTACCAAGAACTATACTCGCAACCTGAAGAAACAAATACTAAAGATATTAAAAAATTTCTATGCACATTGGACTTGCCATCAATAGGAAATCAACAAAATGAAAAGCTAACAGCAGAAATAACAACACAAGAGATTAGAGATGTGATTAAGTCACTTAAAAACGGTAAATCACCAGGTAGTGATGGATACCCATCTGAGTTTTATAAACTGTTTATAGAAGAACTCATGCCACAGCTCCTAAAGTCATTTAATTGGACGTTGAACAACAACAAAATACCTCCATCATGGAACAAAGCCATTATTTCAGTCATTTTAAAGCCAGGGAAAGATAGAGAACAATGTGGAAACTATAGGCCAATATCTTTATTAAATGTGGATTATAAAATATATACAACAATTATATGTAAACGAATAAAGACATTCTTGACGGAATTGATAGAAGATGATCAAACTGGTTTCATAGAGGGACGCCAAACACATGACAATATCAGGAGAACAATACATATAATTAATCAAATACATAAAGAAAAGAAAAGCGCAGTAATAATGAGTTTAGACGCAGAAAAAGCATTTGACAGGGTTACCTGGAAATTCCTATATAGTGTGCTGGAATGCTTTGGATTTAACGAAAAACCAGTACAATGCATAAGGACGCTGTATCAAGAACCTGTGGCAAGAATCAAGATAAACGGTAGCTTAACAGACAAAGTAAATATACAAAGATCAACTAGGCAGGGATGCTGCTTATCGCCCACCTTGTTTGCTCTGTTCATAGAGCCATTGGCTCAAGCGATACGACAAAATAAGAAATTAAAAGGTGTAACAATAAAGGGGGTGGAACACAAGATTGGGCTATTTGCAGACGATATTATAGTTTACCTTGAACAACCAGATGAATCAATAATGGAAATGATGAACTTGATAGAAAATTTTGGAAAATTATCAGGATACAAGATAAACATAACAAAAACACAAATACTGACATTCCACTATAACCCTCTAGACCAGATAACTGATAAGATCAAACTAAACTGGAAACAAAAAGAAATAAAATACCTTGGAGTGAACATACCTAAAGATCTAAGCAAAATCTATAATGCAAACTATGATAGGTTGGAACAAGAAATAAAAAAAGATATTGATAGATGGTCAGTCTTAAATATGGATCTGAATTCAAAAATTGAGACAGTCAAAATCAGCATACAACCTAGATTACTTTACCTCTTCCAGGCTCTACCAACAGAGATTCCAGATGCCCAATTCTCAAAGTGGGACAGGATGATATCGAGATTTGTTTGGGGAGGTAAAAAACCAAGAGTGAAATATAAAACTCTCCAATTACCAAAAGAGAAAGGAGGCATGGGCCTACCAAGTCTAAAAGAATATTACTACTCGGCACAAATAAGATATATCATATGTTGGTGCGACGAGGGATATGAGGCAAAATGGAAAGAAATGGAAAAGGAAATTGAGGGACTCCCAGTACAAAGCATAATAGGAGATAAAGATGCATATAAGCAAATCAAACAAATAGACCCAATCACTAAATTTACTTTAGAACTGTGGTATAAAATAGTACAAAAGTATAATATAAAGGAAGACATAAAACTATTGAAATGGGTAGCATTTGACAGTCAGTTTGAACCGGCAAAACAAGATAGGGGATACAAAAATCTGGTGAACAAGGGAATCACAGCATGGGGCAATATCGGAAAAAAAGATCTCGGGAGCTTTGTAAACATCAGGAGAAAATTTAAACTAGAAAGATCGGAATTCTTCAGATATCTGCAGATGAGAGACTATTATATGAAGAAGATTAGGCATAACCTCCAAACAGATGTGAGCGAGATTATACAATTCATTTTAAGCTCATATACAGGAAATAAAACAAGAATTATTTCAAAGCTATATCAGAAACTTATGGCAAACAATCATTCAAGTAACTATATAAAGGAGAAATGGGAGAAAGAGCTCAATTTAAACATAACAGAAGAAAGCTGGCAGGAAATATGGAAAACACAACACACATCAACAAATTCAAGAACATGGAGGGAATTTGGATGGAAAAACCTGATTCGCTTTTTCATTACACCACAGATTCAAGGAAAATATACAAATACCCAATCTTTATGCTGGAGGGGATGTGGGGCTCAAAATGCAGACCACTCACATATGTTTTGGAAATGCTGCAAAATCTCATCATTCTGGAAATCTATACATGTGACAATACAGAGGATATTAGGATATAATATACCAATGAACTGTAACCTGATGTACCTATGTGATCTTAAAAGAGACAATGTTATACAGGCTGAGGACAGATATCTAGTTAAAATCTTGTTGATTGCATGTAAAAAAACAATCACAAAAAAATGGCGATCAGAAGTTCTTCCTGACCAAGAGCAATGGACTGACATTATTGAGGACATACGTATGATGGAAAAACTAACATATCGACAAAGAATGCAAGAAGGACTGTGGGGGAAAAAATGGCGGAAATGGACACACTACAAAGTGCAACAACGAGACAGATATTGAAAGAAGAACCAAAGACGCTGGAAAAACCAGAAGAATTAAGAGATGGAAACTAAAAACTTGATGCTCCAACATTTGTCCCCCCCCCCTTTTTTTTTTTTTTTTTCTTTTTCTTTTTTACTCTAGCCCCTTTGTTTTTTTAAATGTAGACTGTGATCTGAATGCAATATATACAGTATAATGAAAAATGAATAAAAATCTTAAGTTACACTTCCGGTTATGGCTGCCACGTAGGACGGACGTGTCTCGCTCTGCTCTGCTCCTGGAAAAAAAAATCGGCAAATAACTCTCTCATTTGGGACAGAACGTATCCCAGCATTTGGGCGAGGATATGTCGGCGAAGCCTAAGGCTGGAAAACCAGGAAAAGGAAAAAGCGAGCCGCCGAAACAGTCCAAATTAACGGACTTTCAGGTCTGTGACGCAGCAAACAAAACTCCATATATGGCGGAGGAGGCTGGCAACGCTGCGATTTCTGCGGGGAATGGCGCAGATGCGCTGATGGCAGCCATGAGTTCAATGAGAGCGGACTTTTCCTCTAGATTTGATGGGATTATGACAGCGTTGGAAGGAATAAGAAAGGAATTGGGTGACTGTGTAGAACGAACGGCGCAGATGGAGCTCCGTCTCGCTAGTGCTGAAGATGACGTCACCCGTCTTCAATTAAAGGTGTGCACTTTGGAAAAAAAAAATAAATCTCTGGAAGATAATATTTTGGATTTGGAATCTCGGTCGAGACAGAATAATTTGAGGCTGGTGGGTCTTCCAGAGGAATCAGAAGGTCGGGACGTATGTTCCTTTCTGGAAAAGTGGATTCCGGAGGTGCTGGGCAGCGAGGAGTTGCAATCAGCAGTGGTTCTGGAAAAAGCACATCGTATTGGCCCACGGAGAGATAAGGGACCGCCGAGGACCTTAATTATGAAGTTTCTTAGCAACAGAGACAGGATGAAGATCTTCAACGCTGCACGTGCTAAAGGAGAGATTAAACACCAGGACCAGCAGGTGCGGTTCTACCCAGATTTGGCCACAGGAATCCAGCAATTGAGGAAGCAGTTTGATCCCGTACGTAAGGAGCTGCGCAACCTTGGGATTCGTCATGGTGTAATCTATCCTGCGAGACTGCTGACCACGTATGAGGGCAGAACCCACATCTTCAAGACCCCAGAGGAGGCGCAGGAGTTCATCAAGAGGATCAAAGAAGAAGAAGAGACTGGTGGGAGCTAAGCATGAACAAAATATAAGGTAGAATAATTAAGCATTTGCACAGGCATCTGACTGACTTGAAGAAAATAGTAAGTTTACAAAATATAGATTGTATTATATATTAAAAAAACAAAACAAACAAACAAACAAAAAAAACTATGATGTACAAAGTTGTTAAAAATTTTGGAGTTAAGTTGGAAAACTACAGAGGAGAGTTAATGTTACGTCATTAAAAGCAGTAGAGTTAGGGTGATTGGGAGGATGAAGAAGGAGTGGCTTAGGCTGTTCCCCGTGGGTGTGGAACGGTCGATGGCCATATCGGGAGACAGAATTTTTCTTTTGATTTTGGGGGGTTTGCCACAAGTGTGGGAAGGGGAAATTTGTTTGTGTGTAGTTTGTAGGATGAATGTTCAACCACTCATGTTTTTGCTTCTCTGTATGAGCATGTTTACACTGCAAGGTAATCCTAAACTCTCTATTGAGCATGGACCAAAGTGTTAATCTTAATTTAACTTCATGGAATTGCAGAGGTCTACAAAATTTAAAAAAACTTAAACAAGTTATGAATAAAATAAAGGACATGGGTTCAAGAATTGTGTTTTTACAAGAAACTCATCTGATAGAGGAGGATGTTAAAAGAATTAGGAGTAGATGGCAGGGAAGTGTATTCACCTCTTCATTTTCATCCCGAGCCAGGGGAGTTATGACTCTCATACATAAATCAGTTCCTTTTCAAGTGAAAAATGTAATTGGAGACAAATTTGGAAGATATGTAATCATTCAAGGTTCTTTGCTATTAGAAAATATAAATCTTGTGAACTTATATGGTCCCAATATAGATGATCAGAAGTTCTTTGCTAATTTATTTCTCATCTTATCATCACTTACAGGGCAACATATAATAGCAGGGGATTTTAATTGTACATTGAATCCAGGTGTGGATAGATCAACAGGACTGGATTGTACGCACATTGGATGTAGGATGACTATTAATCATTTTATGAAAGAATTGAGATTGTTAGATATATGGAGAGAAATGAAACCACAAGTTAAAGCCTATTCTTGTTATTCCAGTACCTACAAGACATTCTCACGTATTGATTATTTTTTGATTTCCACAGAATTAAGGTCCAAGATTCAAAACTGCTTTTATGATAACATCGTGATCTCTGATCATGCACCCTGTTGTCTAATATATGTAGATAAAAAATTGACAAAGGAATCAGGTAGATGGCAATTTCAGCATAAATGGCTTCAGGATGAGGAATTTGTCAAGTATATAGAAAAACAGATAGACGAGTTCTTTGACATCAATACTACACAAACATCAGCATGTGTAAAGTGGGAGGCTTTCAAAGCTTTTATTAGGGGACATATTATTAGTTATACAGGATCAAAATCTAAGAAGACTCGAGAGGAGAGAGCTAAATTGGAAC
The DNA here is from genome assembly GCA_020510985.1 of Pholidichthys leucotaenia. Lineage (NCBI taxonomy): Eukaryota > Metazoa > Chordata > Actinopteri > Cichliformes > Pholidichthyidae > Pholidichthys > Pholidichthys leucotaenia. Next base: position 315,088,513 of record CM035840.1, read on the forward strand.
ATAAAATAAAAAATCTTCAGGAAAAAGTGTATGCAGGAAGTGACCCAAGGTTGGAGAATGAATTACTGATTTTGAGAGCTGAATACGACAAAAAATCAGCGAATAGAGCTGCCTCGAGTCTTCTAAGATTGAAACAATCTTTTTATGAACAAGGTGAAAAATCAGGAAAATTATTAGCATGGCAGATTAAACAATTGGAAATTAAAACACCAATTACCAGTATTATAAGTAAAGGACAGGTAGTTATAGATCCTTTAGAAATTAATAGAGCCTTTAGAGATTACTATGAAAAATTATATGATACCAAAAATGAACCTGATTTAACAAAACTAAATGGGTTTTTGAACGAACTATCTATACCGTGTATTCCAAATGAAAACAGGGAGATATTGGAGTCTAAAATTAGTCAAGAAGAAGTTGGGCTAGCCATTGATAATATGAAATCAGGAAAAAGTGCAGGACCAGATGGTCTTCCAGTTGACCTTTATAAAAAATTTAAGAATAAATTAATAAAACCTTTTTTGGAAATGGTTTTAGAAGCATTTCAAAATAATAATTTACCATCATACATAAATAATGCCTTAATTATACTGTTGCCAAAACCAGGTAAGCCCTCTAATAAATGTGAAAATATGAGACCAATAAGCCTATTAAACGCCGACCTTAAGATAATCTGTAAAATTTTAGCAAGACGAATACAAGAAATTTTACCAAATATTATTAATCGAGATCAGAATGGCTTTATAAAGGGTAGACAAGGCTTCCATAATGTAAGAAGACTATTTAATATTATTTATTTTAATAAAGAAGCACCGGATACAGCTCTCCTATCATTGGACGCCGAAAAGGCCTTTGATAGAGTTGAATGGCCCTTTCTTTTTGAAGTCCTACAAAGGTTTGGACTTGGAAATAATTTCATAAAATGGGTTCAAATAATATACAATAATGCTACAGCAGAAATCCTAACAAATAACAATATTTCAAAACCAATAAAAATCAATAGAGGATGTCAACAAGGCTCTCCACTTTCACCTTTACTGTTTACTATGGCAATTGAACCTTTAGCGATAGCGATACGTTTACATTCACAAATATATGGAATTAAAGTTGGACCAACAGAACATAAAATCTCCCTGTACGCCGATGATATAATTTTGTTTATGTCGAATCTAAAAAAATCAATTCCAACCTTGTTGAATTTAATAAAGAATTTTGGGGAAATATCAGGATATAAAATAAATAAAACTAAATCTTCAATATTAATGCTAAATGAGACCCAGAGAAATTACCCAGCCCCTGAGGTAAATCAATTCAAGGTTGTAAATCAGTTTAAATATTTAGGAATCCAAATTATGCCTAAGCTAGAATCAGTCGCCAGTGTCAACTATGAAGCCTTAATGTCAGATATCAGTGAGTTAACTCAGAGATGGATGTCACTACCAATGTCGATGATCGGGAGAATCAATATACTTAAAAGTAATATTTTACCTAAAATACTTTATTTATTTCAATACATTCCCTTATCACCACCTTTAGATCTATTCTCAAGAATAAAAAAAAAGTTAGTGGAATTTATATGGAACAACAGGAGGGCTAGGTTACGTTTGTCTTTATTATATTTACCATTTGATCGTGGAGGTCTGAAATGTCCAAATTTTATGTTGTATTATTGGTCGGCACAACTGAGGTCTATGACATATTATTTTTCATCAAATGATCTCCCTCACTGGACTGAAATGGAATCATACAATTTACCTTTACCTCTTCCCATATTCATATACTCAGATTCGGCAAAAAAATTACAAAAACAAGTTAAAAATCCATTTGTAAAGCATATGATCAAAATATGGTGTGAAGCTAAAAACTATTTAAAAGTACCACAGTTATTGTCACAATTTAGTCCAATATGGGGTAATCAATATTTTAAACCAGGGAGAGCGGACGCTGTATTTAAAGTATGGAATTTAAAAGGGATACAAAAGATTCAGGATTTATATTTGCCATGTGCAGACAACATAATGTCTTTTGAAGAGCTGAGGATCAAATTTAATCTCAATAGAACACATTTTTTTAAATATCTTCAACTTAGAAACTTTATTCGATCAAATCAAAATAAAGCTCTCACTCGACCTATTTATTCATCCTTGGAAAAAATGATGATGAAAGATAGTAAAAGAAAGGGTATTATTTCAGAGTTTTATAACTCATTGACACTATCTTCAAGTGAAAATTCACTGAAAAGATTAAACTACTGGAAAGAAGATCTGCAAATTGAAATTTCAGAGGAACAATGGGAATTGGCTTGTACAGAAGCTCAAACCAAATCAATAAATGCACGCCTTAAATTGATACATTTCAAATGGTTAATGCGGATGTATGTTACACCGGAGGAGTTAAATAGATATAACAAAAATATACCAGATACATGCACAAAATGCATGGAAAGTAAAGGAACCCTATTTCATTGTTTATGGGAATGTAGATTAATAAGAATGTTTTGGGAAGAGGTGAGGGTAACAATTGAAAAAATAATCTCAAAACAAATCATATTGAATCCTAAACTGTTTTTGTTGGGTCTGTACCCAGAAAAGCATAATTTTAATAAAAGTGAAAGAACATTCATAGACCTCAGTTTGCTTAATGCCAAAAAATGTATTGCACTATTATGGAAAAAGACTCATAGACCAGATGTGACTCAGTGGTTAAGACAGATGTTAACAAACCTTCCATTAGAAAGAATAACATATATACTAAAATCAAAGGAAATTGTGTTTGAGAATATATGGAGACCTTTTATTGATTATGTAAAAAATTTAAACATAACTCTTGAAGAAGAAGGTGAATGATGTGTGTGGACCTTGTAAATTCCAAACTGGTGAACATAATATGTATACTAATGTATTGGATTGTCTAGGCTAAACAGAGGAGCATTGTTGAAGATTTGATTTTGCTGGTGGTTGTTGGTGTTTTTAGTGCATTTTTTTTTTTTTGTAGTACTTTAGTGTTAGTGTTTGATTGTTTGTATCATGTTTGTTAAAAAAAAAAAAAAAAAGGTTCAATAAAGATATTGTGGAAAAAAAAAAAAAATCTTAAGTTACAAAAAAGATATAGGAGAAAGTTTACCATCCAGGTGGGTAAACTTTTTGACCAGCCCACCCACTGGTTAACCGTGTTAACCAGTTTGATGGAGCATGTGTGTTTTGCCAAGCAGTACATTCATATGGCAATCATTCATTGTGGCTCTGGTGGTCCACGCTTCTACCGGCCCCAATTTGCAGAGGCGGCAGGCACGTTACTCTAGCGTAAAAAGACGCCTAGGTGGACACACAGAATTATTCATATACACGGATTACACCAGAAGCATTTAAAGCCTATAACATCCCAGATTAACAGAAGCAGTTATTCCAAAATGTCTCACTTCCATAAACACAAGAACTTCATGTCTTGAAATCATCTGGAGTTTTTTTTAAGGAAGTCGTCTTGGTCCTGTTTTATTCTGTTAAACCACATTAAATCTCTGGATGTGATGATGCCACACAGGAATGGAGATGTGCTGTGAAAGAGAACTTCCGGATGTGGGCCGACCGTGTCTGGTCTCTCTCACAGATATCCCCCCAGACTGTTTGGTTGACTCACTGGGTGACGCAGGCGGTAGCATAGTTTTGCTTTACTTCCAGGAAGTGGAGCACCGGGGTTGCCTTGAAATTACTAAGTCGACCATCATCGCTCTCCCAGTCATGGAAACGGTGAGAACACACTCTGACTCCTCGCAGCCATCTGCACCGTGCACCCAAACGTGAAACATCTGGATCTGATTTTCAAATAAGGTTTATTTAGAAAATGTGGTTGGTTACTTTGGCACACAGACTTTCTATAAATATTTAGCTGTTATGAGCATTCAGAAAAAGAGGACATTTTAATAGAGAAAAGGGTCTGAAGCTGCCAACATTGCAGGTGCTTGGGGATAGCTTTCAAATTTTAAAACTCGCTTATGCCACACTAATAGGATGTTTCTGAATTCAACTAAAATGTCAAACATAGTCTATTGGCAATCCTTTAATCAAGAAAACACAGTGCCCTCTAGATGTTTGGATATGATAGTAGAGTTATTCTTCTCTTCATCAATTCTGGAGCCAGCAGTAGAATTTGCTAACGAGCTCTGCCTCCTGCAGTGTCTGTAAAGTCACCGAATGCATCTGGTGCTTCCCCTCCACTTAACACACAATAGCATACAGGCTGCTTTGCGTCTCATCCGTCCAACTCTTTATCCCAAATTTTGTCAACAAGTTTGTCAGACAAAGTAAGTCCAGTAAACACTGCAGGAGAGAAAACAGAACTGCAGAATGGTCCTCGACCTTGCTGGTGGCATCCTAATCATACTTCATCAAATGGAGCTCAGTTCAGTTTGTATGTTTGCAGGCTGTAAAATGATCCCAAGCCAGGTGATATTTTGTGCAATTGAAGAGTTGTGGAAGAAGTACTTAAGTCTCATTTTCTTGGGGGAAAAAAAAGCTGGGACCATTTCTATAATCTGCAATGGCCAAAACTAAAAACTGAGTCCCAGCTGAGGGCCAAACAAATCAACAGGTCATCAGTTACTAAAAAACACTTTAATTGACCACATCTTCCAAGTACCTGGGTGTTCACCTGAACAGTGAACTGGACTGGTCACACAACACAAACACACTTTACAAGAAGGGGCAGAGCAGGTTGTTACTTCTGAGAAGACTCAGGTCTTTGAGTCCAAGCGGCACTCATGAAGACCTTCTGCAACCCTGTGGTGGCATCAGCCATCCTGTATGGAGCGGTCTGCTGCCGACAGGAAGAGACTGACCAGGCTGATTAAGAAGGACAGCTCTGTTCTGGGGTACCATATTTTATAATTTATTACTGCTCTGAGTGCTGCTATCCCTTTGCTGCTGCAATACTGTAAAAATGTTTGACAAGTGCTCCACGCAATGCAGAACAAAGCAATTGTACATGAAAAAGACTGTTCAGGTTCACTCTTCATGCCCCAAAAACATATTCTGCTTCCCTCCTTTGATGAAAACCTGATTTCTAATTTCACTTTTTTGTTTGATTGCTTTTCCAGCAAGCTAGCTTAAGGTTAACAGTATAAACTGCAAGTCCACATCAACTGATGAATGTATCATTACAGTAAAGAGGACATAAACTGGTGTAGGTTGCAGGCCTGGATTGATGCAGAGCATGATAGGACTTGCAGTATCCATGGTGTACCATGTACTGGTAGGACAGTTATTCCGAAAGAAAATATTATGTTATGAGCCGGATTTAATCACCTTAATTGCTGTACGCTTTGTGTTTGACACATATGCTCAATATGGTCATTTTCTTTCGGAGAACAGGCTCATCATTTAGGGAAAAATACGTTTGGTGTTCAGCTGGATCGGTGACCACAGACTTATGCACGTGTCCATTAGATGCATCCTGTTTATGTGGTCATGTTTGGTCCAGATTGGGGGTGGGGGTGGGGGGAGCTCCCAACAGCTGGGAATGGCCCCTCAGTCCGACGAGACATGCCGTTCCTATGACAAACACCCGTAGAGCAACAGTAACATATGTCTCCCACCCCTGCGAGTCAACCCACCCCCCACCGCCGCCGCCACCACCATCGCATCACAAAGCTGCACAGTGTACCTAATGAATAGCACACTTGGGGCTTCAGGGGTTTGAGCCGGAACAGCGAGGGAGAAAAAAAAAAAAACAGCCCCCGGTGACCTCGGAGGGCCATCTGAGATAATAAATCCACGACCCTGAGTTCCGGAGTGCTTTGGGCAAGGTCGGGGTGGCAAATTTCCCACTTCCACAATATCATATGTTAACGGTAATTCCTCTTAGCCGATGTGTAACGGCGCAGGAATGTGTTCTCCCCAGCCTCTTCCAGGCCCGCTGGAATCTGTTGAAAATGTGTGACAGCTGTGAAAGTTGGCCGGCCCCAGCCTGTGAATGTATAAGATTTGGATGGGGTTCAGGGCTGGGGGAGGGGGCTTGTGTTGTTGTGGTGAAGTTTGCTTACTTGTGTGCATCTGTGTCCATGCGTTGTTCATCCTCATCTTCAACTATCCCCTGCTCAGTTATCAGAGTCATTACTGGTTATGAAGCACAGTACGCAAAATCCACGAGAAACCCTCAGTCACTAGGTGGCCCGCAACCTACAACTTCACTCTCAACATTCTTTGAGGGAAGAATTTTTTTTAAAAAAATCAACTTTTTTTTCTTAGAATGTGCAAGAAGTGTGATTTTTTTTCTTATTACATTGCAGGAGTTTCCTCATGAATTTGCTACATTTTTCTTCTAAATTTGCAACTTTAGCCCTTTAAATTTGTGTTTTTCCCTTGTGTATGTGCAATTTTTTCAGGTAAATTTGTTACTTTTTCTCATAAATTTGTGGCTTTTTTCTTGTGAATTTGCATTTTTTATAAATTTTAATTTTTTTTGTGAATTTGTGACTTTTTTAAATAAATTTGCAAACTTTTTGTCATTATTTTGTAACTCTTTTCTCAAAAATTTGCAACTTTTTCCTAATACTTTTTTTTTTTGTAATTTTTAACTATTCCTGTATATTTGTGAATTTTTCCTAATAAATTTGCCTTTTTTCTGGTAAATTTTCAACTGTTTTCTCATAAATTTGTGACTATTTTGTCTTGTAAATTTGTAGTTTTTTCTTGTAAACCTGTAACTTCTTTCTCATAAATTTGTAACTTTTGTTTCATGCATTTTAGTGAAGGGCATAAGCGCTAAAAATTGTGAATAATGATTAATCATGCATGCATTAATCATGTGTGCAATTAATCACAATCAACACAATTAATCTGCCCACTACTTGTAAATTTAAAACTTTTTTCATAAATTTGTGATTTTTTTTATAAATTTGCAACATTTTTTCATTATTTTGCAACTCTTTTCTCATAAATTTGCAACTTTTCCTGTTTGTTTTTATAATTTTACAAATCATTCTTATAAATTTGTGACTTTTTTCTCAAAAATTGTCTTTTTTATGATAAATTTTAAACTTTTTTTCTCGCAAATTTGTGGCTGCGTTGTCTTGTAAATTTGACTTTTTTTTCTTGTAAAGTTGTTATTTTTGTTTCAAAAATTTTTGTTGGGCATATTAATCTCAATTAATCTTGATTATCTTGCACCAGTCTCTCTCTCACCTATATGCTACCAATGGCAAAAATTAACTGCATTAATCTTGCGTGTGATTAATCACAACTGACATGATTAATGTGCCTATCACTAGTAAATTTTTTAAAAATTTCTCATAAATTTGAAACTTTTTCATCAATATTTTGCAATTTTTATTAAAGTTGTGTTTTTTGCTCTTGAATTTAAAGCTTCCATCCATTTATCCATCTTCTACCGCTTTTCCAGAGGTCCGGGTTGCGGAGGCAGCAGCTCGAGCAGAGAAGCCACCTGCTCCAGCTCTTCAGAGAGTATACCAAGACGTTCCCAGGCTGGTTGGGAGACAGTCTCTCCAGTGTATCCTGGGTCTGCCCTGGGGTTAAAGCTTTTTTCATGAATTTGCTACATTTTTCTTGTAAATCTGTGACTTTTTCTTATTAATTTGGAACGTTTTTCCTTTGTAATTTAGCACCTTTTTTTGTAAATTTGCAACATACGTATTTATTTGTTTATTGTAAATTTATTTTCTAAAATTTCAACATTTTTCTTCTAGATTATTTTAAACAAAAAGTTCTTATAAATTTTTAACTTTTTGTTCATCTAGACTATGAGCCAAGTTTATTTTTTATTTATTTTTTATTGGTAGGGGATAATTTTTTTTTTCTGTTTTTAAAGGTTTGAACTCTTCCATACTACAAAAGCACAGTGTTGTATAGGGCCCCCAAAATGTTAGAAATGGCCCTGTATTACAGTATAAGTCTGTGTATTCAAAGCTGCCAAGCGTTCCTGGAACAGGGCTTCTCAAGATGGGGTATTTGGACTCTTGGGGGTACATGACCAACAGTCCGGGAGTTCCAAAGTAATTCAGCAGAAATCATTAAATTGCCCTTTATTATTAGAAAGTGTGTATATGTGGAGGTCATTTTTGACAATAAAGCAAACATATTTTGTTCATTACTTCACACCAATTATCTCTGAGCCAAAATAAACCCTGATATGATCATGACACACCATGTAAATCTGTCAGAAAATCATTAAAATGGCTCTCCAGTGTGAGTTCCCAGCACAACATTGAGATTTTGGACACAACTAGAGCAGTGCAATTTACAGTTTAAAGCAATCACTATTTATATAAAGGCCTTGGTGCACCCCTCCAGTTCATGTTATTTCAGAAACTTTCTTCATCATTTCTTTAAGACAATTTTCTTTTGAAGAGACTTCACTCTACTGATAATTTGATGCTTAGCATGTCTGTATGTCCTTATAGTAAATAAAGACAAGGGTGCATGCTAGTGTAGTGGTTAGCACCGTCACCTCATACTAAATAGGTCCTTGGTTTGAATCCAGCCAGCCTAGGCTCATTGGCCCCAGTTCACCCCACCATTGTTATGTCCTTATCTTGGTAGTCAAGGACGATGCTCAGGGAGCAGTTGAAAGTCACTTTATTAATTAGAAGAACCAAACTCACAAGTACTCCGTACAGGTCAAGGAGTCGATGGCAAAGAGGCAGAGCCTCTTCCGCCCTAGCCTTTTATACCCCGGGTGACGGCGGAACCGGAAAGGAAGGCCGTCACCCCCACTACACCCAGGGTGTAGCCGGCGCCATCTTGGTACACCACAGGTCCACAGCTCCATGGGCCCTTTCCTCCCCCCTGTAGAAAAATGTTAAGTACACTAATCAGGCCATCCCAAATTTAAACCCGACTCACACGCTAAAATACAATATGTACAGGCCTATCCAATCACACAACTACCTAGAGGGGGCAGGAAGACTACTGACCCTCCCCCACACACGCACGGTTTAGACGGGTTATTCTGCCGTCTTTGATTGCATAAAGTCCATAAACAAAAATTAGACATGTTCCTACAAAACTAAATTAATCCCATAATACGCATATTTATATACAAACAGAACAAGAAATATAAACAGTCAATATGTACACTCTCCATCCATTGCCAGCCCCCACCCCAACACACTCACCCCAAAACTTGGGCAACTCACAACAAACAGTGTAATACAAGCAGTGATGAGGGTTCTTTTTTTTTTTTTACACACCAGGCAAAATGCAATTGGTACATATAAACTATGTGACTCTAGGGTAAAATGGCATATAACAAAACACCATGCCAATAGTGCCACCCCCCTTAAAGTCACTTCGCAGTCCTTCTTGGAGACCCACACCTAGGATTTCCGTCCGGCGGATCCCTCCCAGAGTACCTTCGCCTCTTCCTCTCTGGGGACGAGCTGCGCTGGCGCCTCCTCTCATCTACACACTGCAGCTCGTTGGGGTGTCTCCACGACTCATCAGACACCCCCAAGTAGCCGTCTTCCTGGGTAGCCACCACTCGCAGCCGTCCTTGGTCATCTCACCGTTTTTGTCTTTAGAGCCTCCTCCCTGGGCCGGACCTTGTCCCCGACTCGCAGGGGAGCCTGACTCAGCTTTGTGTGTCCACCACATCATGACCGGGCTTCCTTCCTGGGCCGAGCCGTCCCGCCAACCCGGTCCAAAGCCCTCCTTGAATGTCAATGTCTGGCACATCGTAGAACCGCGCCAGCTGGTCCTGCCCCTTTCTTTGTCATCCTGACACAAGCAGCCATCCCGGGGGTTCCGCTGTGCCAACCAGCTCTCACATCCAGGGCCGCTTGGACACTGGCATCGGAACCCTCCTGTGCTGGGTCATCGTGGCACCAGTCCTCATCACCTCCCAAAACACCAGGCCAATCACTGTCCCAAACCTCCAAACCGCATCATCGTCCACATGCAGAGCAGGTCGGTCCCATAATCCGCAGCCCAACCAGTCTTCTCCAGCACCACTGGTGATCCTGAACCCCAGGCCATAAAACATATCACGTCCTAAAATGTTCAACCCAGAGGCGGTCACCATGAGCTGGACGTTAGTCATCACTGCTGACTTGTATCTTGCCGTCAATTCTAGCGAACCCATTACGTTCATCTTGTTTCCTCCATAGCCAAAGCACGGCGTCAAGAACTCTCTCATGTGGTAGTGTGGGAACAGGCTCCTCACAGTGGACAAGCTCAACACAGAGGCCACTGCTCCCGTGTCCACCAACAACGGCACTTCCATGCTGTCCAGCAACACTTTGCAGAAAATGTGCCCATCTGTGCTCGGAGAGAAGGTATGAACAACCGTAGGAGCCACGGCAGGAAGATCCGCTCCATGTCTTCGCTCCTCTTTCATGAAAGAATAATTTCATGTTCCTCTATATTATTATTTCATATTTTATGTCTGATATGTTTTTGGTGCGTTGTATGAGCCATTATTCTTTATGTGACTTTCATGTTTCAGAGTCTGGGTGGATGTGTGTGCGAATGGATGTGCATGCATGTGAGGGCAGGTCAGCAGAGACGTAAAGGATGGCTACACTGATAATCTCTTTGTTTTATTGACTTGCTCTGCTAAGTTTCTGTGACCGAGGAATGTGCTAAAACTCCCAGTTTATGAAGATTAGATTTGTAGACACTTAGCCTGTCTCCGGAGATGCCACAAGGACATCTCCTTCTTTGTTTATCTATTCTTAGAGCTATAAAAATACCAGTCTTGAAATGTATGGTCAGAAGAGGTGCATGAATGACTCTGTGGATGGTTCAATGTACTTTTTCTCCTAGCCAGAGAAAATAAATGGTTCATAACTCAGAATCTGCCTATTGAATTTTTGACTCAGTCTCATTTAATTCAATTTTATTCTATCATTTGGCACATCCGAACAGGGGACCCAGATAAGACCGCAAGTGTCTTCAGGCAGCTTCAGCTCTGGGACTGTGCACAGTCTGAGGGACGAGACCCAGTTTTGAGGCGGACAAGGTCACAATCCCCTCGAGGTCTGAAGACGTTGGGAGCTGCTTTGCTGGTTGACGGATCATCGAGAACTCTAAAGACAGTTTGAGTGTGAGTACATTTATTTATTGTTTGACCCTGGGGTGTGAGACCCCAGGGGGGTAAAAGTTGTGTTTGTTTCCTCGGATGAGAGAGTCCCCAAGGGTAAAATGTTGTCCTAAGCGCTTGACACCGCAAAGTCTGGGGTACGCTTCTGCTCGCCTTAGCCGTGGTTCGGTTCGATCCGGTTTTGGACTGGAGCAGTTCGGGTTTGACGAGGTGAATGCTTAGGTGTGTTGTTGACACGTGGAATCAGTGCAAGAGTATCCAATAAAACTGCAGTGAGCACGAATTTACAAATCAGTGCAAGGTTCTCCAATACAATTGCAGTGAGCACTGATTTGAGTCAATCGGTATAAGGAGGGTTAACCTTTAAGTAATAGCACTGGTTAAAAAAAATTACTGCAGTTTGTTCAGTTGTTTGTCTCTTTGTTCATTTGTGTGTTTGGGATCTGTCCTGGAGAGAGAGAAAAAGGGAGATTCTGCGGAGGCGGAAGGAGCAGTTTGGTCAAACGGGAGTTTTAAAGTTGTTGTTGTGAATTTTTGGTCATTGTGAAGAATAAAAAGGGATGGTTCGATAATTATTGTTCTCTGGGGAAATGATGAAAATTGTGGGAGTTTGCAAATAATACTTTTGGGTTAGAAAACAAGTTGTGTTTTCACAGTGGTGAAGAGAAAAAATAATAGGGGTTTCATGTTACAGTGTGCAGCTGCCAGATGTGCACTTTCTCCGCTGGAGTTGCCATTTCTAAGCTTACTTTAAGCAATTTTCACGCTATTTTTGTGTGTGTGCTACTCTGAAGTTTGTGATTGTGTGTGTGTGCATGGCTGCCTAGCTGTGACCTTGAGTGGATAAGACAGAGTGAGAGAAAAAGCTGCATTTGTGTGTGACTGTGTGGGCCCTGTGTGCGTGTTTGCTTGAAAATACCAACTAGCGGTTAATCTGTGTGAGTGGGAAACAGAGAAGAGAGAAAAAAAATGGGTTGCTGCTGTAGCAAGCAGCAGAGCACAGGAGAAGCTCAAACTATTCAGGCAGGTAGAAAAAACAGCTTGTTTTGCTGTAATGGTTGCAGAACACAGCAAGATGAAAATGAAGTCTATGTGTTGTCTGGTGATGGAAAATATATGAACAGAAGGGACAGGAATAGCATGAGATTCTTGGCAAAATGGAGACAGACGTAAATTTAAATTCACTGGCAAACTTAGGGTTACTGACTGCAAGAGCTTAGTATCTGTTATTAGATTAGCAGCTGATAGAAGCAGACAGAAAGAGTTAAAATATGGGCTTATTGAAGCAGAACAATGGCTTCAAGTTGCAAGGAAGCGTCAGGCTGATTTAGACCAGGTGACAGTGAACAGAAAAAACAGAACCCCAAGGACTCAGACATTTACAAGAAAAAAGACTTCACTGAAGTGTGTCCTATCTCTCCCACTTTCCGAGGTGAAGATGATTACGGGGCCCAGGGACCACGCCTCACCCCTCCTCCTCTCTACCCCAGCCTTGAGACGGGGGCGGCCCCCACGGCTCCAAGTGTGGATTCCCCTCCTCCCCCTCCCTCTCCTGCTGCGGCTGCTCCTCCTCCTCCTCCTCACAACTTAGACTGTGACGTCAAACCGAAAGTTAAGAAGGACTGGGGTTCCAGAGAACAGCCACCAAGGTCGCCAAAGAGCTAAGTACCTATGCACCCTCTCGCTATGCAATTCCAAACACATACCCACCTTCATCTACAGTCAAATCCATAAAAACTGAACAGTATGATGAGTATAACATCATAGACCAGTACCCCATGATTGAGCTTTCTAAGCCAGTTTATACAGGTCCACCTACAGATGGTAGTCAGGCACAGGCCATTCAACACCAACCCACAATTCTGGTCTATTGACCTTGGACTGATGCAGACTTTTCTGAAGCGGTTAAAGAAATTCCACACCCCAAAGACAAACCTACACAGTTTTTTGAAGGGATGGCAAACCTTCTTGAAAGTTTTAAATTAAATGGCCAAAAGACAGAGAGTGTCGTGGTCTGAGCCGGCTTGGCTTTCCCCGGCTCGGTCCTGATCACTCTGTGAGGGTTGGTTCTGTGTATATGTGTACTTTGGGTATTTTCTGTAACCATAGCCACTGCCTGACCGGCAGCTGTTAGCCAGCATCAGCAATCTACTTTCTCCCACGCTGCTGACAGTCTGCCGGTCCGACCACGCCCCTCCCTCTCCCTCACCTCTCCACCAGCTGTTCCCTATCCCGGTAATTATCCTCCCCGTGCCTCGCCCAGGTGCTGCCAATTTGTGAGGCCAGCGGTGTTTGTATAAAAGCAGCCTTTTGCTAGACAAACACTGCTGGATCATTGTACGAGTTCCCACGGCCAAATCTCCCCCCGTGTAACCGTCGCGTCTTTGAAGGACTTATTGGAGTATACTCGCTGCCTCACTGGAGGACCAGGATCGCTAGGCTGTGAGTAATTGTAGCGTTTCTCTGTGCAGTTGTGCCACTCCGCTGGTAGCGTTTCCCTGTGCGGCACAACTGCTATGCTTTTCCCTGTACAGCCTAGCATCACTATTGGACTCTTTGCCCGAGCTGCCCAGCCACTTGTATGGTTTTCTCTGGACTTGTGCAAATAAACGTGTGTGTGGAACCTTCGCATTTGAATCCTCATCGCTCCTTCTCTCCTCCGTGCGCAATAGTAAAGCGCGCGGGGGGTTTATGACAGAATGATCCAGCCATTAAAGGATATAGCAGGTTATATCCACACACCCATTTATTCATTTTTTGTGAACTGTTTTTTCACCCACCGGTTTTGAGGATTCGTTATGCCTCAAGCTGGCAAAACAGTGTGGAGGAAACAGTGCAGCCGGGAGGACCGCCAAGCCATTGTGGCGATTGAGGGTTTGGCGGCCAGCGCACGCAGCTGTACCTCCCGGAGAGACAAGATGGACTGCTGGGGCGGAATAACCAACTTGGTGGAGCGGAGACCTGACCTGCGCCTTCATCCCTGGGTGATTGCTCTCTCACTCCCTCCGCTGCCGCCTCTGCCTCCACCTGTTTCCTCGCCGTGTGTTGCGAGACCGGCACCCGCACGCAGAAGAATTCGGCGAGAGAGGCCCAGTCTCATCTCCTGCGTGTCAGCTCCTGTCCCACCAGCTTCGTTTCTTCCACGGCTCCGTGACCCAGCGTTGGACTGCAGGAGGAACTCCTCCGCTCCTCTGCCTATCTCCCAGTCTGCAGGGGTGGCCCCCTCTGGATTTCCCAAGGGACCCAGGAGCACCGCAGAGTGGAAGCAGGAGGCTGGGTATACTGCAGCCAAGACCGCTGCTCCCGGGATTAACAGGCAAGTGTGTTTCCATTTGAGTAATTCTTTTGATAAACCATCTTGCCTGATGCCCGGGAGTGAGGCCCAGTTTGTGTAGTCTGCTGGGTCCTCACCTACCGCTACAGTAGAAATTAACCCCCCTGCTGTCCCCATTTCTCCTTCCATCTCTGTTGAGTGTCCACCGGCCCTGGAACTCAATCTTCAGAGAAGGGAGGGGGCCGCGGCACTGAAGAATCCTACTCCAGCCCCGCAGAGCTGCCATGGTCAGAGGAGGAGCACTGTGACCAACCTGAAGCCTGCGCCGACAGAGGAGCATCCCTTGGCTTCAGCCTCCCAGGGTCCAGCACGATGTGGGACTCCACCTCCAGAATCCTCGCCGGAGGAGTAACCGGTATTGAAGAACTCTCTGGAGGACAACTGGACTGCAACAATCATCATGCCTGCTGTGGAGGCTGCCACAGCAGAGTCAGCGCCCGAACCATCGCCCTCAGCAGGATCGATGGAGTCCTGGACTGCGGTGGAGCTCGAGTTCAGGCGAGTGATTTCTTTCATTTTTCTTTACTCCACTTAAGAGAAATCATGCCTGGCTCTTGGTGAGGAGAGACAGGTGCAGCCATCAGCTGCACCTGAGCTCCCGTTGCTGGGCTCTGCCACTGCCGGTGACCCTGACTTCCTTTCTTTGTGCCCTCTGTCCAAGCCTTCTTTCAGGGTCGCCGAAGATGGCCAAACATGACTCCATGGCTCCAGGGGGCATCCAGGGAGTATGCTCGCCGCCTCACAGGAGGACCAGGATTGCTAGGCTGTGAGTAATTGTAGCGTTTCTCTGTGCAGTTGTGCCGCTCCACTGGTAGCGTTTTCCTGTGCGTTACAACTGTTACGCTTTTCCCTGTACAGCCTAGCATCACTATTGGACTCTTTGTTTACCCGAGCTGCACAGCCACTTGTATGGTTTTCTCTGGACTTGTGCAAATAAACGGGTGTGTGGAACCTTCACATTTAAATCCTCATCTCTCCTTCTCTCCTCCGTGCGCAATAGTAGAGCACACGAGGGGTTTATGACAGAGAGGGCCTATAGAAGGGTCCTAAAAGGTGATTGGTGTGCAGTTTCGGGCGATTGGAACCCAGAAGATGACAGGGTCATATCCTGTCACCAACAGATGCAGAATTACATTGACGTGTGACTCAATTAAATGAACGCATTGGAAACAAGTGGAGATTAAAACATGATTGGAGTGCTATACAGAACACAACACAGGACAAGACAGAAGGCACTGAAGCCTATAGGAGCAGATTACAAGATTTTTTTTGACAATCATTCCGGTTTGAGTAAACCTGAGAGAGATACAGGGTCAGAACCCTACTGGCAACATTTGAAAAATGTGTTTCTGCAGAACATACACCCACATTTGGCACAATACATACGCAAACACCTGGTGACATACCGCACATGTGCATTTGCAGATGTGCTGACTTATACCAAACATGCAGAAAGGTTGGAGGAGGACCGGCTGCAGAGTGAGGAAAAGAAAGCAAAGTTAAAACCAACTCCAGTTTATGTCATAGCTGTCCCTTTGGGGGAGGCCTCAGCTTCCCCCACCTCTGTATTTTTTCAGAGTCCACCAAGTGGAGGAGGGAGGAGGGGCCACGTAGCTGGGGCCGCCTACCCGTGACTGTGGGACCATGACATCTGTCAGCGTTGTGGACAGCGGGACCACTGGAAAAAGGACTGCCTTGTGCGCCCACTGAGCTGGGAGGAGGGAAGGGGAGGAGCGCCACCACGACAGGAACCAAGACATCCCAACATGTGACTAGCCGAACCGAAGCTAAGTACAACAGATGGCAGTGACAATGCCACAGTTGACATTTTTCATTTGCCTGACTTTGACCTAATAATGACATTAGAGTGTTTACTAGAGATTACATTAGAGGTTCAGGGGCCTCCATTGAGGTTTCTTTGTGACACAGGTGCTTGCAGATCAGTCATTTCAGGGCTGGATGTTGAGAGGTTCCAAAAATCAGAACACACAGTAATTGTTAAATCAGCGAATGGTAAACTGAAAACAGAATATCTTTCCAAAACTGTAAAAGTACGAGATCCTATCACAGGGGACATTGCAGAAGGTTCATTCATTTTATCACAAGCATGTCCCGTTAACCTACTAGGCAGAGATTTGCTTACAACTCTCAATATCGCCATAATTCCGACAGAGGGCGGTATGAGAGCATCTCACTTTCCACCCGTGACAGAAGCTAACGTGCTGCAGGGTTTTGCTATGCCAAGGTACTCATACTCACTCCGCTTGGTACCGGCCGGACCAACCAGAGTGACAGAGAACTTGGCAGCAGAAATCGTGCAACATTTTAACCCTATGAGTGTGTATGTTGCCAACCTGCGACAAAACCACTAGTGGTCAAGAGTGGTAAATATTT
Source organism: Pholidichthys leucotaenia (assembly GCA_020510985.1). Taxonomy (NCBI): domain Eukaryota; kingdom Metazoa; phylum Chordata; class Actinopteri; order Cichliformes; family Pholidichthyidae; genus Pholidichthys; species Pholidichthys leucotaenia. Next base: position 315,105,293 of record CM035840.1, read on the forward strand.
TTTGTCAATAAAATAGTTCAGATTTCCAAGGCTATAACTTGAAAGTGGTAAGAGATAATGGCTTACTGTCAAATGTAAATGTAAAATATGATCCAATGTTTCAGATAGGAATAAATTTACACATCTAATTTGCATAATGTCGCGGCACCTATTTAAATTCCATAACTCAGTCAAAATTGGACTTTGGACGTATTTACACAAAAAAATGGTTCAGTCTTTTGACACCGTTTTTTGTACAGAGGTACCTCATCATCTTATCTTCAAAGTATATGAACAAGAAATCAGCACATTTAAAAAAAAAAAAACAAAACAGAAATTTCTCACTTACTTTTGACAAAGGGGGGCTGGCTGGCTGGCTGGCTGACTGGGTGGCGAGGCCACTGCCTTTTCACCCATCATGGTCCATATTTTGCATTCTACCGGTAATTTAAAGTCTCTTCCACATCTACAAAGTCTTATGATTATCCCACATAAATTTCACTTGTGTCCCGCAGCTACTTTCTGTGTACAAAGCCAAAAAAGTGACAGTGATGATCGTGGCCATATTAGATTTCTGGGCTAACTGCTACAAACAGGAAAAGGAAATGAGGAGTTCTTCTTCTTTGGTGTTATCCACTTACGTGTCATCCACTGAATCCTCCAACGGATTTCTGCCACCATTTGAAAGTAGCAAATCAGTACAATCAGTACAAATTCCCAATGCAGGCGATCATGTCAGAGTGAGAAGGCAGGCGCAGTGCCGCGCTCTGCCACTAGAGGCACGCAAATTCTTACACTCAAAAGGTTAAAGCACAGATTCCTACAACAAAGCAAGCCACAAATCAATACCATTGCAACATGTATGACAGACATCTGAGTGGCCCAGATGACAAATTTGAGAAAACATTCTTTGCAAACCCATCCTCCAGGATAGTCATTAAAAAATCTATACTGGTCACCAAAGGGTTATGCAGGGGCTTCTGTGAGATTGTCTGATGAAGACAGCAGACACTTTAAACACTGGGAATCACCACACATTGCATTGATTAAGCCCAAACACATGCACTGGAAGGATATGGGCTGATTTGTAGACACAGCAGAACAATGTGATCAATCTTGGAAAAACACACCTGACCCAAGAGTTCAATACTGCCCAAAGCTTGAAACCTACTGTCTGCCTTTGAACTGGGTGGCAAAAGTCCAAAAGGACGTTAACATCGGCCACAGTTACATGGGCAAAATTTCTTCAATCTGATTACAATTCAGATCAGAATTTTACTGTTTACATGGATCCTGAAAAAGCTGATCTGATTAGGACGTGCGTTTCCATGTGTCACACATTTGAATGGAATAAATCATTTTGAAATGCGCACGTCGACATTTCGACATTTCAAAAACAGTAGAAGAAGAAGCAACTTCCGGTGTTAGCAAGCCCCGCTTCGTGTCGAAATTGACCTGTATTGTGTTATTCAGACTGTACTTTTGCTTCTACTGGTCTCCGTAATGAAGCTACAAGTGCATACTTCTGCATATGATGAACAGAGGGAGACAGCAGGATGATACAGACCAGTTTTGTTTTACTCCCACTATGTTTTCCGCTAGCTGCTGCTAAGGCGGAAATACATCACGTCGACATGCGCCTTGGTGTACAGACATGTGCAGTAAACATATTTTCTGCTCTACGTTTGGAATAAGTGTTTTCATGCGCTCCATTTGGATTAACAATCGGCATAACCCACCCCTCTCAATCGGAATGAAATTTTGATCCGAATGAGCGTGATCGGGTTAGAATATTCAGATTGCCATGTTTACATGAAGCATTTTTATTCCGATCAGGCTTTTAATCGGGTTACTTGTGTCCATGTAAACATAGCCATTGATGTCCCAGAATCACCAACATGACTATTTCCCCTGACAGAGGGAGAGGAAAATGCACTCTCAGAAATTCCAAATTCTTTATGGTCAACAGGAAAGGCAGACGTAGGCTTAATGAAAAATGCAGAATTGGTAACAATAAACGCAAAATCTCATTTTAGGCTTTTATCAAAGACAGTATCCTCTATGCCCGGAAGCCCAGGAAGGCATTAAACCTGTCATAGAGGAACTGATAAAAGCAGGGGTCATTGTACCATGTCCAAAATCACCATGTAACACACCTGTGTTCCCTGTGAAAAAGGCTGCACCATCTTCCAGCTGGAGGATGGTCCAAGCTCTCCAAGCAGTGAATAAAGCTGTTATTCCTAGAGCCGTTACAGTCCCAGATCCTCACACTTTGTTTAATGATCTACAACCACAAATGAAATTTATCACAGTAATTGACATCAGCAATGCCTTTTTCAGCATTCCCATTCATCCAGATCATCAGTGTTGGTTTGCATTCAAATTTGAAAATAAAAGGTACACATTCACCAGGTTGGAACAAGTGTATTGTGAATCACCAACCATTTTTTCACAGGCAATGTCAGCAAACTTAGCAGTTTGTTCCTCCTCATGGGAGTCAGTTGCTCCTATATGTTGACAACATTTTGCTGGCATCTCCTGATGAAGACACGTGCAAAAAGGACACCATTGCCCTACTGAAATTTCTAGCTGAGCAGGGTCACAAGTTAAACAAAGCTAAATTGCAATTGTGGAAAACAGAAGTCACGTACCTAGGCCACATTTTATCAGCAGAAGGAAGGCATGTTGATCCAGCTCGAAAAGAGGCTATTTTGGCAGTGCCAAAACCAATCACAAAGAGAGACATGATGTCATTTTTGGGAACTCTAAATTACTGTCGCTCCTGGACTGCAAATTATTCATTTGAAGTGCAACCATTGTCTGACCTCATTTACAAAAAGCCCACGGCACAGGTGGACAAAATTGAGTGGACAGCTGAGGCAGAAGAGGCATTCGTCAGGATGAAAAAACTTTTGGTCAGCACTGCCGTTTTGGCACTCCCTGACTACAAGAAGCCATTTATTCAAATGGCAGATTGTAGGGAGGGACACATGATGTCAGTGCTCCTTCACCCAAGCGGTACAAAAATGCATCCAGTGGCCTACTACTCCACAAGGCTTGACCCTGTTGCGAGGGCCCTGCCTCCATGTGTGCAGGCCGTAATAGTTGCATCCATGGCAGTTCAAGCATCAGCAGGGATTGTTCTTTTCCATCCCTTGACTCTAAAGGTCACACATGCAGTGTCAGTCATTTTGTCCCAGAGCAAAATATCAGTTCTCTCCCCATCCAGATACCTTGCATGCATGACAGTGTTACTGTCACAGCCACATTTAACTATTGAGCATTGCACAGTAACAAATCCAGCGAGCTTCTTATCAATTTCCACAGAAGGTGAACCTCATGACTGTTTTGCAGAAATTGAAAATGAAACACTGCCACGTCCCAATTTACAGGACACGCTTTTGGATGATTCAGATCTGACACTTTTTGTAGATGGATCAAATCTGTCTGGCTATGCAGTTCTCACTCATGACAGTTTTGAAAGCCCAAAAACTTCCATCACATTACTCAGCACAAGCAGCAGAGCTGATTGCTCTGACTGAAGCATGCAAATTAGGCCAAAATTTAAAAAAACACTGTTTACACTGATAGCCAGTATGCATTTTCAACCATTCATCACTTTGCGCAGCAGTGGAAAAACAGAGGCATGATCACATCAACAGGAAAGCCAATTCAGCATAAACATCTTATTTTGTAGCTGCTCGCAAGTGTCAAACATCCACCACAACTGGCCATATGCAAATGTGCAGCAAACACAAATGGCACTGATCCAGTTTCTCAAGGCAATCGCTTTGCAGATCAAGCAGCAAAAGTTGTTGCATAAGGCTTAAAACCAACACAAAACAAATCTGATTCCATTCTGACACTGCAGAGGAGTTATCATATGACATTCTCATTGAGGCACAAAAAGCAGCACCACAAGCTGAAATCTACAGGTGGATAAAAAAGGGAGCCACTTTTGATGGCACCTCAAAGTTCTACAAATGTAACAAAAACAAGCTCATTCTGCCACGCAAACTGTTCCATAGAGTCTCTAGTTTGCTGCATGGCATCCCACATGTAGCAAAGTGGGGGATGGTTTCTACATTAAACAAAACCTTTACTGCCTATGGGTTTAGCCAGTTTTGCCACTCAATTCTGTAAAATAAATGTCTGATTTGTGCAAAGAACAATGCACAAGGAAATTTCAGACCTGAAACAGGCACTTTTACAGCCTCCACTTATCCATTTCAGAACATTTGCATGGACTTCATTGAGTTAAATAAGTGTGAAGGCAAGAAATACTGTTTGGTTGTTTGTGATATGTTTTCCAAGTGGACAGAAGCTTTTCCTTGTACCCACCCAAATGCAATCACAGTGGCAAAGAAATTACTGGCCGAAGTTGTAACTAGGTTTGGAATACCTGAGAAAATTTACTCAGATAATGGTACACACTTTGTAAATCAAGTCATATCACACTTAGGCACAGCACTCAACATTAATTTAAAAAATCATTCAGCCTATCACCCACAATCTGCAGGATTGGTGGAACACACAAACAGAACCATTAAAGAAAGGCTTAGAAAAACAATGGCAGAAACATGGCAAAATTGGATATATTACCTCCCATTAGTTTTGTTCTGCATGAGGATAATTCCCACCAAAGGGGGGTTGTCTTCATTTGAAATCATGTATGGCAAACCATACTTGCTCCCACCTTTAAGACCATTCAACTCAAGTGATGAGGAGGTGTGTTTAGCTGATTACATGAGAAGGATACTGACTAACAGAAATGTTATTGTTGCTACTCTCCCCAGGAGGGTTCACGAGGAAGCTGCACCAATCTTGGCCAAGCCAGGGGACCTCATCTTTATCAAGGTCATCAAAAAGAAGAATTGGACTGATTCGCCCTGGCAAGGACCACAAAGAGTTGTCTTGTCAACACCAACAGCCGTGAAAGTTGAAGGACGGGACTCTTGGGTGCATTTAACACATTGCAAACTTTACCCCACTCAGAACTCACAGCCAGATACTGTTTAATATACACTACAAACTTTATCTCATTAAAAGACCTTCAGCAAGTGACTGTTTAATTATTTCTCTATACAAGCGTCGACTGACAGCGTTCCCAGCATCCAGCAATGGCTTAAGATAGCAAAACAAGTGTTTGTTTATCATGGAGAGGAAAGAAGCAGGAGAAAGACAGTCAGTAATCAAATGGTGTGGCTGTTGTTGTTGTTGTTGTTGTTGTTGTTGTTGTTTCCTTAGCATCATCATCCTTGTGGTGACACTTTTGCTTTGGTTTCTTTTTGCTGCTCCACAACCCATACACCGTAGGGCTAGAGATAGTACACACACCCAACATGACTGGCTGGAAATTCAAGGGCATCAGGACCATGATTATGCTGCCAATATCTGTTGGAGATATTCTAACTACACAGCTAGGTCAGCTAATTGCTCTAACTGTTATGTTTGTTCCTTGGTGCCACTATCAACTGGGCGGACTTCTGTTATGGCTAGAGCAATGGAGCATCACAAGCTGTCTGTTTCTTACAGAAGGCCATGTACAGAGATTACAAAAGAAAGATTATTCTGAATTGCACTTGTAAGAACTTTCATCACTCCACTGATCACGGAAGCTATGACACCCCTCACTCTGTAAGGGCGAGGTTAGTTTCATCAGAGAACTTCTCCTTCTGTTTGAAGGGAAGTGGCAATAACCCTCTGGGCAACTTACCCCTTTCTCGGTGTGCAGCAGTATATAGTGTATTTTGCCCCTGTACTGCCAATACCCTGACCAACATAGTGGCCAGGTGGTGCCCGCAAATTTATCATTGTCATTATGGACATGTCACCCTGCAAGAGCTCTGCAGTGCTGCTATCTGCAATTTTCACATATATGGCGCACACATGGTGACAGGCGGTTGGTGGCTGTGTGGTCATAGGGCATATTCCCATTTGCCTATGGGTTGGGCAGGAGTCTGTGCCCCTGTCCTTGTGGCTGATCACACCCTCATTATGTCAGCAGGCCAGGTGGGCAGGGTGAAAAGAAATGCTTACCTACCACAGGATGCCACTTTTGCACAGCATGACTCTATCTGGGGTACAGATGTGCCAGAGCAGTTCAAGATACAGACCACAGGACAAAAGGTTCTTCAGTCATTGTTCCCCTGGGTGGGAGTGGCAAAGAACACTTTGTGGGTTGAAACCCTTAATTACAGACTACAGTCTTTCGTGAATTTTTCCTTAGCTGCTTGGAGAGGTGAAAGGGAAGAGATGACAGCCATGAGACTTATAGTGACACAAAATAGAATGGTACTTGATCAGTTGACTGTTGCCCATGGGGGTGTGTCCGCTATTGTGGGTCAATACTGTTGTACT